>JAGIQG010000008.1:45498944-46098944 GCA_024679065.1 Sphyrna mokarran
TAGGGGAAGTTGAATGGCAAGAGGAATGGAGGAATGAGGGGTCAATAGCAGAGGGAATGGGACGGGGGAAAGGAGAAGGGGCATGGGGGAGGAATGGGAGAGGGAGAATGGGAGCTGAAATGGGAAGTAATGCGAGGGGGAATGAGAGAGGGAAATGGGGCAGGAAGGGGAGAGGGAAATGGAGGGAGGATTGGGAGAAGAAGAGAGGGAAAATGGAGGAGGAATGGGAAACGGGAAATGGAGCAGGAATGGGAAAGGGAAAGTGGGGGAGGAATGGGAGAGGAGTAAGTGGGGCAGGAATGGGAGAGGGGGAATGGAAGGAGGATTTGAAGAAGGGAAATGGGGGAGAGAATGGAAGAGGGGAAATGGGGGAAGAATGGGAGAGGGACAATAGAGGAGGAATGAGGGGAAATGGGGCATAGATGGAAATGGGAATTTGCAGCACTGACAGATCAGTCATGATCTTATCGAACAGTGGAGCAGATGCAAGGAGGCCAAATGGCCTACTTCTACTCCTATTTTGTATGTCAGAGACAGTGATCCATCACCAAATACTCTGAATATTGTATTTAAAAATTATTTGAAAAGAGAAAGGTAGCTTCTTTTTATTTCCTTAGACTTTAAATCCCGAATAAAAGGATAATTGCAAATCATTACTAGGTTTGGGAATGAGAATAATAAGTAAGTAAATTGTAGCAAATGACATTTTCAAGTTATTTGCTGTAATTTTTTTGATAACATGAGCAACTTTTAAATTACACCTTGCAAAATCCCTATCTTCATATTTCAATCAAGGAATTCTTGTCAGAATTTAAAATAACTAAGTCATCTTTCAAATGATCAAGTGATAGTTCTGTTGAGACTATTTCACCTAAAGAAATTTTATTGACTATAAAGGAATTGTGAAGTGTGACGAGCATTCGGAAAAAGGGAACTGAGTCATGTATAGTGAAAACAATGTGGTTAGCAATACAGCCAGGAGAAATATTTTGAACAATGCCTCTTCCTTTGATTGGATTAATCATAAACAATAAATCTAATGTATTAAAGGAAACATTGTTGAGGTGCGACAGAAATTTGGCCCATTATTAATTGTTAAATTATTATTGTTAATTTTTAATTGTTGTTGTTAATTTAAATTGTTAAAATTATTAAATGAAAAACAAAAACAGAAAATGTTTTAAGTGTTTATAGCAGGTCAGGCAGCATTCATGGAGCAAAAAACAGACAATTTCTTTCAGTCGATGACCTTTCATTAGAATTGTAAGAGTTCAGAGGTGTAATGGATTTTGAACAAGTACAGTGGCAGAAAAAGTGTGGCAGTATGGGTGGGAGAACAAAAATAAAGATCTATTACAGGGTGGAAGGAAAAATTTAAATAACAAAAGGGATGATGGTGTCAGTTAAAAAGAATGGCAATGGGACAAGTAAAGCAATAAATGTGTCCTGAGGAAGTGCAAATGAATAGAGAAATTGTTACCAACATCTGCTATCAGAAAAAATTGGGGCAGAGGTTATAATCTGAAATTGTTGAATTTAATAGGTTAAACTTTTGGGAGCCCCAAAGAAGCAGAGGAGCTCAAAAATTATCAGTGCTAGTCAGTTTCAAGGTGCTGATCCTAAACTGGCAATATTTCCTATTTCAGTGAAAGGGCAGGACAGGAAATCCAGACTTCAAGGCTCATTTAGAGCTCATGGATGAGCAAAGGAGAGAAAGGATATTAAAGACGTGAACAGGTTGTCGAAGGTGTAGTTATCAAAACAGCTCAGAGGAAGTGGATGCATGTGGGGAGCCTGTCAATGCTGTCCCAGAGTATTACATCAGCCCCATGAGAGGGTCTGGGGAAAAGGATAACTAGGCACTTGTTAAGGTCATTAGCTTGGCACTACACAGGTGGCAAAGAGAGGGGACATTCAGTACATTATCTTTAAATGTGATTGGCATCTTTCCTGGCATTGTGCAGGCAGAAGAGTAGGGAGCAAGACTAACAAGAATAACTGGATGGCTACCTGCCCAGAAGAAAGACTCCAACTGACATGGAAACACATTTGTCAGATTCTGTGTCCATGGCAATGACAGTCAACATTCTTTGCAGAGCCTCACACATCAGGAGAGCACGGAAGAAGAAAGTAGGCCAAGAAGACATCTATAGTGGCACCTCATAAAACAGCTACATCCTGGTGGTCACTAACGCCCTCTTTGCCAAAGCTAGGCAGCCCATTACTTTAACAACTTTGTCCAACATAGCAAGCTCCCGGGGTCAGATTCCAAAAGGAGGACAACAAAATATCCCACAAGGAGAGCAATGAAGGACCCAATAAAGAGGGCAATGAAAGACACCACAAGGAGGGCAGTGAAATTTCCCTCAGAAGAATTGCAACAGGAACGGGGAATTGTTGAACATAAAGAGGAATTAAAAAAGCAAAACTAATTAAGGCCCAAGAGAAGATCCTTAAACAATAAGATGACATAGTTTACTATCAAGAAGTTGCAACAATTTACAAATTGAAGTTATGAAAGAGAAATTAATGAGAGATTGTAGAATAAGCTGAACACCATGACAAAGCAACTGGCAAATAACAACAAGTCCAGTGAGGAATTACTTGGAGAGAATAATAGCTTGAAGAAGGAAACTTGATAATGAGAATCTAACAGAAGAGGTAAAATCATTGAAATTTACAGCAGAATCAGCAATTCAGACAGACAAAGAAATTGAGGTATTGGTTGGAATCATCACCATTCACGCCAATAGAATTTTACCATTCAGCTGCAGTGAACGGAGATTTGACTGGCTGTCGAATTCTCCGACCTCACTGCAGTGGGAGCATGGTGTGAACGAAAGGCAAGATTTATCAGAATATGACTGGTGAAATAGTCACACACATGGAAAAGCACAAACACCAATATGATAAGTGGTCCATGAAAAAGATGCTGAATTGAAATGTTGGAAAGAGAACAAATTTTATCACGTGATCTAAATACCAGAAACAGTATTATGATCATTCCTTCTCATGTGACAGAGTGAGATTGTGAAAGAATTCTCAAGACGTAAGACTGTGTTGTGATGGGAAGTAAGCATTGTGCTTTTTTTTGTTTGAAAGAGAAAAGGGGATATGATGGTCTGTATCTGCATGCATTATAATGTAAGGCACTTTGTAGAGCCAGAGTTAATGTGGAACTGGAGAATGGCACCACTCACAGTGTGATGTATGGAGTCATGTGGTCAGAGAATAGTTTGGAATGAACTTGGTAGGCAGCATGCCTGCCTGGAACAGCTTCATGCATGACTATATTTGAAATTGTACATAGTTAAAGCCTATCAATACAAGTATTTATGTTTATACACACAAGTCTCAAGATCTCATCAATGAGCCATTACCACTGAAACATAAATGATCTGTAAGTACATGACAGGAAACTTAGGTGAATCAAGTTCAATCTCCAGAATTATTGTTGCTCAGATCAGACCCCTGTTGTGCCAAATAAAAATGGAGGGATAGATCAGTTTTAAACATATGGAGCACTTGAGAGGTGGCAAGACTTTCCAGCAATCAATGTTGCCATCAAGAAATTTCTCAACTCCATAGGCACCAGAGTACTTGATTGACCTATTATAGACATAATTGATATCCCAGAAGGAGTATCCATTAATGCAGTTAATGTCAAACCTATGGAAACATCTCAAGCTACAGAATTGGGCTACTCTACGTGATACAGAAAAACGTTCAAAAACTTGATTTATAATCGTCCAACTCATGTATTATATAATGTTGAGTTAGAATTTAGAACTGAGGAAATTAGTGGTTGAAGAATTATGTAAAGGAATTAAAGAAAATGAATGTGATGATTGTCCCTTTAAGAGCAGTACAGCAGAATATTAACTTGGGTGACCAATTAGGACTCAAAGTGGGGAATCTCCCTGTGAGAAGAGCTCTCTTAAGCAAGAGGCATTCATTAACTAGTAGCAAACATGCCACTGCTTTTGTAGATCCTTTTAAAGAAATAATTTGTTGTTCACTAATGAAGTCTCTGAAATTGCATAATTATATCAGACAAGCCATCAAAGGTACAAAGGAAACTGGGTTTTGCCTGTATCATTGGATTTTGTAGGTGCATAGAATCAACAATTGCTCTCCAAAGAAATGTGAAGACCCTGGTGGAAGATATCAGAGGATCAACAGGAGTATAAAGTAAGCGAATAGGCGGGGGAGACAGAGGAAAATGACTCTGAACAGGGAAGTATCCCTGCTGCATGATGATGTGGCCTTCTGCTGTCTTTTGGGAAGAGAATCTCCTTGCACTCTTCCTCGTAATTTCCAACATTAAATGCAGTACATCAATGAAATGATGCTGCCCTCACTGCCAGGCCTCTGGCTGAATTGTCACAAGTTGCTTCACTCTGCTGAAATGGAAAGTTTGGCACAATCAGCAGATTTCTTCCTGAGAATAACTAGCAGCCTCAGTGATGGCTGCTGCAATGTGTCGAAATGAGTCCCACATTTTATTTGATCATCTTCAATTTCAGCCTCCACTGGTTCTAGGGCAGAAGTATCTTATTGGACTGGAAACAGCACTCTGTTTCTGTCTCCACAAGTGGTGCCACACACTTGCTGGATTTTTCCAGCTTTTTTATTTCAGATTTTATTTCAGATCTTCATTATCTGCAGCTTTTTCTTTTAAGATGTAAGGTGCTCATTTGGACTTAATTACAGAAAGCTGAAGAAAAAGTGGTGGGGAGAATTAGAGGCATCTGACCAGAGGTTATGTTTGCAGACTGAACAAAAAATTTCCATAAGGAAATTACTGAAGATATGTTTGGTTATCACATTGTCAGCAGCAAATGCAGTGGATAGAATGTTTCAGAGTCCTGGACAGTAGGTAGGGAGGTCAAGGCAGCAGGGGACTGAGGGGTCGTCCAACCCAACTGTCTGCACCTCTACCACTGCTACATTCGTGACCAGGTGTCCCTGGAGAGGAGCACGCAGTGTACAACGGCACTGTTGATGGCTTCCATGCCTGCTGGACACTGCAGGGGCTGGGGTGTATTAATGGCCTTTTAATCATATTTTAATTTGATATATTAAGTTTCGTTTCATCTTTGTTTTTTTTGTTTTGGGTGGTTCTCCTCCTTTTGGGAGCTGTCCCTTTTCCATTTATCCCTGGTTAATTTGTGTAATTCAATTGATTTGCCAAAAAGAGTGACAGTGGGAAGGAAGGAAATAAAAGCCCATATTTGCATCTCCTGATCAATCTGTTTGTAGTGATGTTGATTGGGGATTATTGTTGGCCATAACATGAATAACACTCTTTTACATGAATAACTGGGACCTCAATTTAACATCTCACCCAGACACAGCAACTTTGACAGTTCAATATTCTCTCAGTACTGCGCTGGGGTGTCAGTCTAGATTTTTTGCTCAACTCTCTGGGATTTGAACCTATAGTTTTTTGATTTGGAGGCAAGAATTCTGTCACTGATCTATGGCTGACCACAAAAATAAATGTTTTATTGATAAATATTTGTGTTTTGATTTTTTAAGAGTTAGCAAAGAAATCACAGTAACAATAACTAGTTAGGTAAATAGCTATAATCAAAATGATTTTTATAGAGAAAAAGCAATTGTTAATCATCAGAGTGTGACTGTGGAAGTTAAGATACAGGAATTACATGTGAAGTATTAGTGCTGTATCATCCTTGAATTTGTTTGCAGTGAAGCATATTATATTATTCAACAATTGCAGCAGTATATCACGGAATGAATAATCTGATCTGTCTCTTTGAGGCAAAGCATTTATCATAAAAACGGAGTTTAATTAGCTTCTTAACTGTTTCTGAAACAAAGTGCGACATCTCTACACGCTGACGGACTGGCAATCTTCGTCGTGAGTCAGAGGATATATTATTTTATATAAGGTTATTTTGCCATGTAACCCATGTGGCATATCACAACAACGAATAAGTCAAAATCAATCTTTTTCATGTTCTACATAAATTTTACTCATGTATTGCAAATTAATTTCTGTGATTCTGTCCAGTTTGTATGAGAACATGTTTAATTATTAAGTTTCATATTTTTATCTTTAATATTCACAGCTTGTCTTTGAGTGCAGAAAGATAATAAACAATATAGAAAGTTGGGATAGCCATTTGAAGATTAGCAGTTGTGTTACTGTGGGACCTAACAGCAATGTGGGCATTGTTGGACAGTAGCATTAGGAAATTTTTCAGGGTTAGTGGGAATCCGTAGCTTAATTTAAAGGATAGAACATAGAACATTATAGCGCAGTACAGGTCCTTTGGCCCTCGATGTTGTGCCGACCAGTGGAACCAATCTAATGACCCTCTAACCTAAACTACTCAATATTATCAATATGTCTATCCAATGACCATTTGAATGCTCTTAAAGTTGGCGAGTCCACTACTGCTGCAGGCAGGGTATTCTGCGCCCTTACTACCCTCAGTAAAGAACTTACCTCTGACAACTGTCCTATATTTATCTCCCTTCAATTTAAAGCTATGTCTCCTTGTGTTAGCCATCGCTATCCAAAGCAAAAGGCTCTCATTGTCCACCCTATCTAATCCTCTGATCATTTTGTATGCCTCAATTAAGTCACTGCTCAACCTTCTCCTCTCTAATGAAAACAATTTCAAGTCCCTCAGCCTTTCCTCTTAAGACCTTCCCACCATACCAGGCAACATCCTGGTAAATTTCCTCTGCACCCTTTCCAATGCTTCCACATCTTTCTTATAATGAGACGACCAGAATTGTATGCAATACTCCAGGTGCAGCTGCATCAGAGTTTTGTACAGCTGCAACATGATCTCACGGCTCTCCAAAATTCAATCCCTCTACCAATAAAAGCTAACACACCGTATGCCTTCTTAACAACCCTATCAACCTGGGTGCTGACTTTCAGGAATCTATGGCATATGTACACCGAGATCTCTCTCTGCTCATCTACACTACCAAAAGTCTTTCCATTAGTCCAATACTCTGTAATCTTGTTACTCCTTCCAAAGGAGTAACCACATTACTTTTCCACATTAAACTCCATTTGCCACCTCTCAGCCCAGCTCTGCAGCTTATCTATGTTCCTCTGCAAATTGTAACATCCATCCACACTGTCTACAACTCCTCCTACTTTAGTGTCATCTGCAAATTTACTAACCCATCCTTCTACACCCTCATCTAGGTCATTTATAAATATGATAAACAGCAGTGGCCTCAAAATAGATCCCTGAGGTACACCACTCATGAACATTTCCCATCAACCACCATCCTCTGTCTTCTTTCAGCTCGCCAATTCCTGATCCAAACCACTAAATCACCTCCAATCTTGTGCATCCGTATTTTCTGCAGTAGCTTACCATGAGGAACCTTATCAAATGCTTTACTGAAACCCATATATGCCACATCAACTACTCATCCATCTCTTTGGTCACCTCAAAGAACTCAATAGGCTTTGTGAGGCATGACCTACCCTTCACAAAACTGTGTTGATTATCCCTAATCAAATTATTTCTCTCTAGATGATTATAAATCCTATCCTTATAATCCTTTCCAAAACTTTGCCCACAACAGAAGTAAGGCTCACTGGTCTATAATTTCCAGGATGGTCTCTACTGCTCTCTTGAACAAGGGGACAACATTTGCTATCCCCCAGTCTTCTGTTATTATGCCTGAAGACAATGATGACACAAAGATCAAAGCCAAAGAATGGAAATGGAAACTGGCTGTAATGATAATGAATGGTTTCCCAATTTTATCTGTGGAGTGTCTGGACATGAATTACTATGGAGTAAGAATCTGGGAGCATTATAGAGCATTTTTAGGTTCAGACAGCAGAAGATAATGCACTCTATTGAATCCTTTCTATTGTCATGCACTACACTCTCTTCCACTCTTTATTTTGTAAAGTTTGCATCAATTCTTGGAATAATTTTAATTTGAAATTGAGAAATACAAAGAATTGTTCACTTTGTCATAACCTGATTGCCTATTAGTCCTCAAGTCTGTATGAATCAAGGTCATTGTTATGTGACAAATGTCTTGCTTATTACAATTTAATTTAGCAAAGTGCTCTTTTGATTGACCTTGAGCACAGTGAGGTAATGCACAGCATGCCTTTCACATCACGGTGTATTATTTTTCTCAGTTTATAGAACTAAATTAGATAATCAATTTTTAGGGGAAAAAAATCAAGAGTATTTAAAACTAATGGTATTTACCATACCATGAGAGGCTCAGCTGGGCCACTTTTCCAACAACTTAGTCTGGGTAGCTTCAAGAGAAAGAAATCACTGATCATGTGACACACTTCTGCCATTGTCAGCGACAGTACAGCTTGTTAATGACAAGAGTCTTGTTTACCAAGGGCAAAACTATCTGGAGAGGTGCCCTGATCGTCAATGTGCTGATGAAGAATATAACAGCTCAAATTTCAACTATTTGTTGTATATGACTGAGCACATTGCTCAATTGTTTATGGTATGAAACATAATGGACCATAACTTCTGAGCCACAGGACATTGTTTTGAGGGAGTGAATACTGCCACCATCCCCCTATCCACCACCACGCGCGTGCATGCACACACACACACACACACACACAAACAATACAAAATGCAGATGGCTTCATCTTGGTTACATCAATGGTTATCTAAAAACAGTTAAAAGAATTAAAACATTTTCTAACATCTGAGTACCTATTGCAGAGACGCACACTGATCCTCCGTAATACTTTTCCATGGTACTCCACCCAATATCCTTGTCTATTCACCCAAGGGATTCCCTCAATCCCCCTCTCCATACCTTCTACACTCCCCCATGAGACTCCCCCAACCCTGAGAGGGCTCGTCCTCTAACAGGAACTCCTTAAAATATGTATTCCATCAGCCTCACCTGAACTCCTTCACTCCCCTTCCCCACCACCACCCTTCTCCATCACCACCCCCAGACTAAGTCCAACTTGACAATACTCCTTGCACAAGGCTCGATCAGGCCTGATTCAGGTCAGGTGAAATGGGGGCCATGATTCTTCCATCACAACCTGCAATTTTTCTGGCAGGGTTGTAATGGGAGATGCGCATCACCAGCCTTGTTCTGGAATTTGTGCATGCACCAAGAACGCATGCGCATCTCCCAGAGCTGGTGGACAGTTACTGATCAGACCTGGAAAACAGCGAGAAGGCAAGTAAGTCATTTTAAATGTGTTTTAAATATGTTTTCAATCTAATTATCGAGAACTTGCTGATCCCGATTGAATCTCTCAGCCTGCAAGGAGTATTTCATTCTGGCGAGGTTTAGACTAGCTCTCCATGTTTGGGGAACTAGCAGTTCACCCTGACGGAATGAAAGCGGAGCAACTGGGGACCTCTAGGGGATTGGGCAGTGAGGGGTGGTGTCCCCTTGGGCATGGGCATCCTGGTAGTACCAACCTATGTCCCCAGCACTGCCCAAGGGGCAAAGTGCCCGTTCCAAGGGGGCGGAGCCTATTGCGGGTGGGGCCTAGGAGAGATTGGTGGGGGTGGGAGGTCCTGCTGCCACTGCAGTCAGGATCAGTCTGGCATGGAGGGACAGCAGTGATCAGGGCAGACCGATCAGTGGAGTTGGGGGAGAACTGCCGAGGGGAGCTGGAACTACCGGGGTGAGGGGATAGGGGGAATCACCACTGCTAGAGTGGGTGGATTGTACATCAGGGTGCTCTGGATGTACAACCCACCCCTCGGATGTGAGGGGCTAGGGCTGGCCTGGGAATTACTTTGGTGAGGGCTGGAGGCACAGCACTGTGGAGGGGGGTCCAAGCTGGCCATTAATCGAACTGGCCAGCAATGGGGAGTCTGACAGATGACGACCACTGCGTATGCACAGAGCCCCAGAACAGTCAGACTCTGGCATGAATAGGCCCCACTCCCCTGGGTGGGGCCTATTTGCAACTGGGACCTCTGCAGTGCACAAAGTGTGGAGATTCAGGCCTGAAGCTCAACTGACAGAACAGTCGGGAACTAGAAGTGTTTTCCCACTAATTCAGAGCTTTTGTGAGAATCATGGCCAGATTTCTATAAAGAAATTTGAGGCGGACTAGCAATCTGACACTAATTGGGACTCCAAGCAAATTAAGACCCATTACTTTTGTCAATAAAATCTTGCTAAGCCTTTTAATAAAGCTTTAATAAGTACACAAAAATTGACTGGTTTAGCTGCTCAGAAAAACTGATTCATTTCTTTTGAGTTTCTGTTTTGAAAATAACCTCATCATTTCAGTCAATAGTTTTGTTGTTCCTGTTTCCTGCATAGTCAGTATTTTTTGGAGTTCATTCCTGGTTCCACATTGTGCCCAACTGCCCCTGTTCTTTTATGCTCACTTGCACTACAGTGAACATAGATATTAAGTGACAGAAGATGCAGATTACTGAGAAAGATCTGAAATAATGCACTCAAATGAACATATTCAAACATTTTAAATGTAGATGAATTTGATACAAAATTAGGATTAAAACAACATGGAGTAACTTATCTATAATTTGCTTTTAGAAGTGACAACTTCCATTATAAACTTTTCATCAGTTGAGACTAATTTTGTGTCAAGGCTCAAATATCCTTTCTCCTATTTTTATACATCCATTCTGAGGCCCCACTGAATCATTTATGTTTCACAAAGCAATGGTTCCTTCACAATTTCCTTTCTCCAGCACCAAAGCTGCATTAGGATTGCTTTCCTGTTTATTTTGTTCTATTACTTTAACTGCCAGAGCATACAAACACCAGTTGTAACTACCAGAGAATTAGAGCTTTAATAAGTTCATGTTGTACAAGCCAACACGACCGCTCAGGTGAATCACACTAAACAATTCTAATATGATTACCTGATACTTTATTGAATTCACAGTTCGCTGTATTCATTATATTCAGTGATTTATTTTGCAAGTTATTACAGCTAGGAAAGCACAATACTGCACTTGTCAAGTACTGTATTTCAACTTGTGTATTGCTTTTTTCCAGGGAAGAAATGTCTAAAGGAACCTAACTTTAGCTTTAACACTGATTGCTATGGGAATGTATGATTCACTTCAAGTTGTTTCATTTAAAATCATCATTTTCAGGAACTCTGCTGCAACTTTAAGGGGGAACTTACTGTAACCCAGGTACATCATATTCCATAATCCATTGTAACTACAACATGCATTGGTTTCTCTGCAACTCTTGACCTATTACTGTCTTTGATCTCTATATTTCAGACATACTATACTAAATCACAATGCATCAAAAGACACACATATGAGGCACCAATTGTATCAATATGATATAAGAAAGGTACATTTAGTGCATTGCTACATCCCCTAATCATTCTTGTCCGTTTAAGCTCTTTTGCCACTTTATTTCTATAAACATGGAGATCAGAACAATAGCTCCTCAGACCCTCAAAACATGATGAAAACATTCACAAATCTTTCAACTTCTCCATTCTTGTCCCAAGCTTGTATCACAAAGCATTCATGTTCAATAGAAAACTGTTTTAGCTCATCGCATGCTGATCCCACAAGCCTTGGTCTTGAGGTGGAAAGGTAATGTGAACCCATATTCCCAAATCTACTTTTATTATTCCTCTCACCAGGTGCTATTCCCCAAGATACCACACAATCACCTTCCATGCAAGTCTCAAGTTTCTCTGAAATAAGACCACAGCTTCCTCTGTATCTTCCTCGACATTCTTCACTGTGGCACCAATCAGTAGCCCTCAAAACACAACAGCATAACTGTAGCACTGTTCCCTGGTGTCAATGTCTCCAATCTCCTCTCCACTGTGCTCATTATCTCCATTGCTGTCCCCTTTGGCCTTACCAAAAGGGCAATCATTGCACCTCCCTCATGAACAAGATCCTTACTATTCAAAATCTATTGACAGTTTGGCATTGTCAGAAGCATGATCCCTGTTCAATTAATCCCTATCCAAGCTGTTGTTTTGGTGGCATAATCCTATTATTATGATGGACCTTGGCCACTAACCCTATTTCCCTGGGGCTTTCTTCTTTGGCCACCTTATTTTTGTTTTTCATCGCTTTACCTCATTTCAAAACTTGTCATTTATTACTATCTAAAATCTATCCAAATTTCCTGAGCAAGATATCCTCCCTGACTCTTCCCTTAGTCTCTGTACTGACAACTCCTTAATCTCCCTCTCCTCTTCTCCAGGACATCCATTCTTTTCAATCCCTTGCATCTGTCTTATGCTTCATTCTTTTTTCCCTTATCCAATCCTCTATATCCCTTGACCTCAGTTCTCTTCACTTTGTGATCCCTTCTTTTATCTTTACAGGTACACATTGGTCCTGTACTCTATTTCTCTTTTGCCCCTTTTCACTCTCTTGACTTTACTTTCATATAATCCTCAATACCGTCATCCACAGCAGAACTCATCATTTCTTATGGCCTATCTGCATGGTAGATCTTAATTGCCAACAAATTCAGACCAAGTTCACGTCCCTTTTTCTGACCATTTCCCATTTTTGTGAAGAATACCATTCATAGATAATTTTCATAGAACCCTATAAAGCAGAAGGAGGCCATTCAGCCCATTAGATCTGCACTGACTCTTTGATAGAGCATCTTATCCAGGTCCTATCCACCCATAAGCCCGCTAATCTTCCTAACCCACACAACTTGGGATACAATTTAACATGATGAATCAACTTAATTTGCACATCTTTTGACTTGGGAAGAAACTGGAGCACAGAGGGGAAATCCAAGCAGATATGGGGAAAACATGCAAAGTCCATCCAGATTCAGGACCAGAATTGGATCTGGATGAGGCACTGAGAGGAGCAGCATTAACCACTGTGCCACTGCAGTGCCCACTTGTGGGGAGAAAAGGTTTTGCAGTGGCTCCTAACCTAAATTGCTGTCAACCTCCAAACTTCATCTCGTTGTCACAAAACTTCCGGTACTGTTGCCTGCAAAACTCCCTTGCATCAATCTTTGATGCTCTTGCCTAATATTACCAATGGCAGAATTCTCCCAAACACACATTGTTAGATTCAATGGTGGGCTTGGGAAAGGGAGAAAATTACAAGAGGCCCATAAATCAGTTTCACACCAGCATGAATTTGTAATAGGACCTCCTGCTGGTTCCTGCCTTGATGGGTTGGAAAACCCACTAGTGGCTGGATGAACCTCATTTGCTTCCCATTAATAGAATGCCCAACCTCCCCGCCCCCCCAATGCCAAATTCTCCACTACGTCAGTGGGGAAAACCCATTGGCGTGAAACACATTTGGAACGATGTAGAACATAGAACATAGAACACTACAGCACAGAACAGCCCTTCGGCCTTTGATGTTGTGCCGACCAATATAAAAAGCAATACCCCTCCAAACTAAACCATTCCCTTCTCTTCCACATACTTATCAACTAACCTCTTAAACGCCACCAAACTTGGCGCATCCACAACTGCTGCAGGCAGGGCATTCCACTCCCGAACCACCCTTTGGGTAAAGAGCAGATGTCAGATCTGCGTGCAGATGTCAGGGCGCAGCTGAACAATCCCTGGCACTACCTCATGAGTTCAAGGTAGAGGCCAACAGCAAGCTTGGGACCCTAGAACATTACAGCAGCAAGTCGGGAAAGCATTTGCGGATGCATCTTCCAGATTTGGTGTCCTGATGGTGATCCATATTCCAGCCTCTGAATGTTCCCAGAGATTCATCTTCATTCTCAAGAAGTCCATCTTCTAGTCTCAGAATATTCCCGGAGATCTATCTTTATTCTCAGGCAGTCTACCTTCTTTCTTCAACAGTGGGCTGGTGATTTTGTTCATCTTTTCAATGTGGCATCTGAACATGACAGCAATCAACATGCCATGTGACTTGTCCTGCCACACAATGTGGCGTAAAACATCTGGAGGCATAATTAATTAGGTGAGAGCTAGAAGATTTGGCATGTTTTCCTGCCAGCCTCCATTCATTCCCAGCTCTGCCATGACATGTAGTTTCGTAATGGAAGAATCCCACCCAATATTTCCGACCTCTGTCACACCTGTGCTGCAGTCCCAATTTCAATTCCTCAGATAAAAAGGGGAATAAATTCACCTGGCATTATGATTTAGTCACCAAGCTCTCAACCAGATAATGTTTTACTATCCTTAGTTAAAAATACTTGTAACTCAAAGTCATTCTGGCAGGCAAGGATAATTCCAAATTCCTTCACTCCATGAACCCCTTTACCTGAAACCCTTTCCCCCCACTCTCTCTGCCCTCCACTCTAACCAGTAGAGTGGCACAGTGGTTAGCACTGCTACCACACAGCACCAGGGGCCTGAGTTCAATCCCATCTTGGGTGACTCATCGGAGTTTGCACATTCTCTCTGTATCTACATGGGTTTCCTCCAGATGCTTTGGTTTCCTCCCACAGTCTGAAAGATGTGCTTGTTAGAGTGCATTGACATGCTAAATTCTCCCTCAGTGTACCTGAACAGGTGGCGGAGTGTGGCAACTAGGGATTTTCACAGTAACTTCATTGCAATGTTAATATAAGTCTACTTGTGACTAATAAATAAACTTGAACTTTTACTGTTTTTGTGGAGTTCATGGGTTTTTACATTTCGAAGATCAAGTTCATAATTTTGCTACATCTGCTCTTCACTTCTAGACCTCCAGCGTCACACCTGGTTTTGGCTTAAGTGGTTATCATTTCACGGTTTCTGCCTTATTTTGCATTCTTGAAAGCTCATTGATCTCTTCCATGAGACTTCCCCTTTTATTGCCTTGATTCCCACTCACCTATTGCTCACTCAATCCCTCCTTCTGGATTCCGTGCTCTTCTTCCATTCATAACTCCTTTCTCATCAGAACTGTTACTGACCTGAAATGTTAATTATGTTCACTCTTCACAGATGTTTCCCAACCTGCTAAGCATTCACAACATTTTCTTGTTTTATTTCAGGCTTTCAGTCAGTGCAGTGTTTTGATTTAGTGTTCTTGTTCTTTATATTGGGTTCTGCAATAACACTTCCATTCCATTTCTAGTTGAGCTTGCACCTGATCAGAAGATCAAAAAGATTTTTTGAAGTTTTTTTTAAAAAGTCCTAATGCTCTCAATTGTGTAAATGTGTTTATATTTTTCATCTCCACCTCTGGAATAGTAAATAAAAGTTTTTCTTGCTAAACGAACACCTGTGACAAAAACAATAGTTATCTGAGGCAAAGAGAAAAATCCTGCTTTCCAAAAGCACAGATTTTAGTACTGATCAAGATAAATAAATATTCAGCATTGTCAGTGTTAAGTAATGCAGGATTCTGCAGGCTTGTCCCTTTTTACAACATGTTCTCCCATTTCCCCTCGTCCATTATGAGGAAGATTGTATTCTCTACATTACTTAAATCAGTTTAAAATTCATTGACACTGATATTTTGGGAAGTGCTTTTTAAAAAAAATCTTTAAGTTGATTCCCAGTAATGACCAGCAATATAGCTGTTCAAAGTCTAGGTCTGTGGCTCAAGCTCATGTTGGTTTGTGATTTGTGCTTCAGGTTCTGGTCACACGACTGCGTTCCAGTTATGGAGAGCAGGTGGGATGATAGGTATGCTTGGCTCAGAGGTGGCAGCACCAAGAAAACAGACAGCATCAAGTCACTGACCTAATTTTTGAAGCTTCCGGATATGTAACGTGGAGAACAGCACCACCTATCATCGAACTAAAGCTAGAGTGTCTCAGATATGAGTGCACAGCAGCACTATCTGCTTTGGTTCTGAAGCTTGGAGGACTCGATGAGATCTAAATAAAATGGACTGGGTATGTTCAATTGTGGCAGTAAAACGTTTCAACCAAGTGAGATGGAACAAGTGTGAGAGGGAAGTGCTGCAGAAAGCAATTATAGGACAGAACTTTCGCAAAAAAATGACTAAAGGGGCGATTCTCTAACCCCTTCAAACGGCTAGTGGGAATCCTGATGCTCCAGTGAATGGGATATTGGTCAAAACTCAGGATTCCTGACGGACAAGAGGGCTCTTGGGATTCACGCACACTGTCTGCCCCTATTGGGTTTCTGTCCAGAGTGGGCGGCAACCCGATAATTATGCAAACCCGCCAATTTGAATGTCATTAGCGGGTTTGACAGGACATTCATTAGCCGCCCTCCATTCACCGGGCAGGCTTTACATGTGCAACCCACAAGCAGGGACATGGTGTGCTGGATCTTGAGATTGCAGGGGGGCACCATCAACCTTTCAACACAGAGGGCCAACCTCCCCTCCTCAGCACTTAAATCACGGGTCAGACCCCCCGCCTCCTTCCATACACCATGCAGATATGAGGGTGACCTGACCCAACTCCACCCCACCCCCAGGCCCCCTTTCCCCTTAAACCACACAGCCCCCTCAGACTCCCCATACTGACCCTCTTTCCCCTCAGACCTTTCCACTCAGCCACTAGCCCCCATCCCAGCCCCCCTTCCACTCAGCCTCCCTTCCAGTCTCGTGCCTTGGCAGGGCCAACAGTGCACTGCCCCTGATATTGGTGTCTTGAGCCCCATGGGGGGACTTGAGGGGGTAGGTCCAGTGGCCATTTGCCCCTCTGCAGTTGCCAGGCTGCAGAGGAAGGGGTCCCTCAACGATTCTGAAGTTGGGTGGGCTTGGATTGGGGTGGCGAAGGGTTGAACTCACCCGTCTCCCCTGGGATTGAGGGGACTGCCCTTCTAGTCCTGGCAGATCTCAACATCATCCTGGCACGGTGATTTCTGACAACATCTGTATTCCTGCTTGTCAGCTGTGAAGATTCTGAAGTGGCCAGGTCACTTTAATCTCCATGGTCCCCAGTCACCTGGCTTCCCTTTTAACATAACATCCTGATCTCTGTGCAGCCGCGATTTGCTGGGGTGTTTAAGCTCCACACCCATGTATGACAGAACCCCAGCTTGATTTTTTTTTGGCAGTGTGTCATAATATCTGGTGAGAAACACACTGGTTTTCTCGCCAAAAACAACACATTGCCAATTGACTTTACTGGGGAAGCAAAGGGAAGTTTATGTTCTTTTCCAGCAGTACAGTTACTGACCTGCAGTTGGTGCTGTTGCGCTTTATAAATCACTTTTGATCAGTTCCATGTAACTCTCAGGTTGATTTGACCTACTTAGACATTGTAGATTGATAGGTGTGGAGGATAGTCTGAATTCTGAGGTTGTCCCTACGCTTGAATAGTTTTGTTTATGCAGGTCTGTCCGAATTCAAAGTTAGTGATGGTAGCTGATATTGATTTCCTCTTTCATCCGCAATGCATTCAATAAAGCTACCAAATAAAACCCCAACTAACTTATACTTCGAACGGAGCTTTTTCCGAAGCAGTTTTGATAACTGGGGATGGATCAGGTGGAACTCACAGACTGTTCACACCACAAACTGTTAAGAGCAGTTCGAGTTAAACAGGCAGGTTAGGCTCTTGGTGCAATTTCCATCACAGAGGGAGGAAAATGCCTGGCATTGCAGCAAAGGTCAAATGTTAAAAGGAGAGGCATACCCAGGATAAAGAAACTAGCCTCCATTGATATAGAATCTCTAGAGTGCAGAAGGAGGCCATTTAGTCCATTGAGTTTGCACCAACCACAATTCCAGCCCCAAGTCCTATTCCCATAACCCATACATCTACCTTGCTAATCCCCCTGACACTAAGGTCAACTAAGCATGGCCAATCAACCTAACCCACACATCTTTGATCTGTGGGAGAAAACTGGAGCACCCAAAGGAAACCCACACAGGCATGAGGAGAACATGTAAACTCCACACAGACAGTCACCTGAGGCCAGAATTGAACCTAGGCTCCTGGTGCTGTGAGGCAGCAGTGCTATCCAATATGCCACCTGCAATATGTTTTCTTTGATCATGATGTTCTGAGTTTCTTTCTATAGTTCCAGAAAATATTTACGAACAATCCTGATCAGCTTTTTAGTGGAAGCAATTCAACACAATATTATATTTGGAAGTAGAATAATGCCATTTGGGTAGTATAGGAACAAAAAGTCCATTCTACCCAAAACCTTGTTGTACTGTTCAGTGAGATCATAGCAGATTTTTACCTTAACTTCATCCACATGCCTTACCTCTTTTCCTTTCATATCCTTATCACAATATTATCCACTTCCTGTGATTGTAAACCTAATCAGATTTTTGGATTTTGCTCTTCTGGTGATTGATATCACCTTTTATCGCTCATGAATTCAGAAGTAATCCTTTTTTTCAGTGAAGCAGACTCCATACCCCACTTACCAGACAACCAAGAAGAGAAAACCAACTGGGGTGGCACAGTGGTTAACACTGCTGATTGCAGCTGCTGGGATCTGAGTTCAATTCTGACCTTGGGTAACTGTCTGTATGGAGTCTGCATGTTCTTCCTGCATCTGCATGGGTTTCCTCTGGGTGCTCCGGTTTCCTCCCACAGTCCAAAGATGTGCAGGTTAGGTGAATTGGCCATGCTAAATTGCCTCTTAGTATCCCAAGATGTGTAGGTTAGATGGGATTAGCCATACTAAATGTGTGAGATTACAGTAATAGTGTGTCAGAGAGTCAGTCTGGATGGCCTCTTCTGTACTGCAGGGATTCTAAGAACTTCTACAAATGCATTGGGGTGTTTCTCCTCTCCTGTTGCATTGGTTTTTTAGCACAGCATGTCGTGAGACCCTAGTGCCAGCCGAATCACACAATTCACGTTGAGTGTCCAGGCCTGAACATGTCTCCCAAAGGGTTGGCTGCTGTGGGTGTGCACTCTGGGCATTGCCACCTTGGTAGTGCCAGGCTGGGACCCCTGTCACTGTCCAAAGGACAACCAAGACAAGTGGGCACCTTGGCACTGACCACTAGATATGGGGTGGGTCTAATGGGACGTAGCCTGATGGATGGGGCCAGATGGGGCAGAGCCTGATGTGGACAGGGCCTCTGGAGGGCAATTGGTGAGGGTGGGTGTTCCCGTTACCACTCTGCAGTTGGGAATGATAGAACATAGAACATAGAACATAGAACATTTTCTAGATGGGAAAGGAAAGATAACGATAGGTTGGGGGAGAGGTGCAGCCTGTCGGGGATGTCAGGAAGGGAATTGGGGATTTGATCAGGAGATAGGGGCTGCTGGGGGGCTGTGTTCGAGGTGGAATGGGGATGGGGGGTTGAGGAGGGGGCGGCTGGCCTGGGCGTGCTTGAGGGGCCAGCCAGCAATCGATCCATGGGGACTGCAGAGGGCCAGCGGTGCAGGGTTGTGGGGCTGGCCAACAATCGAGGGGCTGGCTGTCAGAGGCCACTGCACGTGCAGTGTCTTGCTCAGTGCTGTGCTGCCGCCTTCTCCTGCGGGAATAGGCCCTGCCCACAATCTTTTAATGGGATTCACACTAAGGCACTCTACAGTGCACAGAGTGTGGGAGATGGAAGAAAATAATGTGATTTACTCCAGTTTTTATGCAAATTTGATACTTAGAATTTTTTTGGAAGAATCACCCCCATTATCTTTATCTCATCATTCCCATACATATTTTTTTCATTCCCATACATATACTTTATTGACAACAGAATGGATTGAAAAGGAGTGGAAATATTTGCAAAGCAGAAGTAAAAAGGAGAAGATGACTTTTTCACAATTTATGATTAGGGGGTTTGTGGGAGACCATTCCAGAATGTGACACAAAATAGCTGAAATTAGCAGCGAAAGGTGAAGTTGGGAGAGATTCTCGCAAAAAAATTCAAATTCATGGGAAAACTGGAGTAATTTACAATGCTTTTTTCAGTGGGAGTTCAGACAAGAATCTCCCACACTCTGTGCACTGCAGAAGCCAGCTGTGTGCATGTCATTAAATTTCAGGGGTCGGGGCATTTTCCCACTCAGGAAGCTGAAACCAGTGGACCTCTGTGCATGCGCAGTGACCCTGAAATGTCAGCCTCCCATTTGCTGACCAACCCCTGCAGTGCTGCCTCCGCAACTCTCCCATGATAAAATTGAGCCCCCCCCCATCCCCCCCATCCATTCCCAGGCCCAACCCCGACCATCATCCCAGCCTACCCCGATCTCCAGCCCCCATACCCACCCCCACCCTTGCAACCTGTACTCTCCCCGCTGAAACCTCTCCCCAACCCGGGCTGATCCTACCTATTCCCCCCCCCACTGAGCTCCCACTATGGCCTGGCCCAATGTAGGCACCACCCGATGCTTGGTGGGCAGTGCCAAAGTGCTCCTGAGCATTGGCATTTTGCCCCTTGGGCAGTGCCAGGGTGCCCAAGCCCAGGGAGCATCTCCCTTCCACCGACCCCACCCCCCCCCACCCCAGAGGTCCCCCTTCACTCTAGCGGGGTTGCCTTGAGAGTTCCCTGAAAGTGGGGACCTTCTGGAAACCTCGTTATGGAGTGAAATACTCTGACGGGATAGGAAAGGCTAGCGGGTCTGAAGAATTCAGACAAGGGCCACTAATCACATTAAAATGACATTAAAATAGGATGTAAGTTACTTACCTGGTGTTCTGTTGGTTTCCAGTGTGAATCTGATAGCCCCTGTAAAAAGCAAAAAAAGTTGGAGAGTATGTATTCAGGAAAGTAGGTCTGGAGAAGACTGCTGATATAAGAGGAATGAGATTACAGCAGGATTAATGAAAAAGATTGATGATTTTGAAATTCATGGATGGAGGAAAACAGACAAATGAAATTCAGCAAGGGAAGTGTTGTAGGGAAGGTTAACTTAATGAACAATAGTGTTGATCTGTGTCTAGTAACACGTCCTACGTGCTTGCCAGTATTGAGTAACAACCAAGATTTAAACAATTACATTGCTTCACTTTACTAAAGTCAGCTAAATATCCCATTTACATCAATCAAATTCTCTTTTATGTCTGTGATGTTATCCATCTGTCCGCATGCAAGTTGCTGGTGGGATGTTTGCTCACAAAGTTGAACTTTGGATCCGCTTATGGAGTGTTAGTCCCTGATTTGTCTATTTCCCTTGTCTTCAGCCTTTCTCCTTCCTTCGTGCATGGAATTCAGTTTATTAGTGATATTGTACTGTTGGTTCACCATCTCTCTGGTTGATCCAACTTATTCTTTAAATTATTCTTTACAACAGGACCCCACCTCATGGTGAGGACATCTTCAGCTCCAAATGTGACCAGTTCTGTAGTAATGCTGTTAAAGTGCACTATTCAATCCTGTGGTTAAACAGTTTTTAATGAGCTTATTACCATTCAGGAATGTGATCGGTATTCTTTGCTCATGCCCATTTCTTTTTAGTTGCTGTTTTCTGACATATTCTTTTTCAATTAACCCTTCACTGGGTGTCACCATAGCATCCAGGCAGTGAAGTTTCAGAAAAGTTGTTAGTTCTGAAGAGCAGAACTTCAGAGACCAGAGAGGTGAATAATGAGGTAATTAACTCTAAAAGTAACAAAACATATTAAGTATTTCAGTGACAGTAGGAGCATTATTTTGAGACATTGTAAAAAGAGTTTATACTGCAAGACGTTTAAAGCATCCACTTGATTCAAGTGAAAAGCAACTTTTTGATGTCTAAATCAGTGTCCAATCACACAAATCTATCGCCACTCAGTTACTGAATCAAAATCATGGAACTCAACAGCACTGCGGACAGTCTTGCACTTGATGGACAGGAGCAGTTCAAGAAGGCAGTTCACCACCATATTGTCAAGGGCAATTAGGGATGGGCAGCAAAAACAAAGGACTGTAATTGCCCTTTGAGGTAGGATAGCACAGTCACTAATCAGTTTCATAAACAACAGAAGAGAAAAGACCTTCGAAAGGTTTCTCATGAGGTTGTCTCAATACAGCTGCAATACTGGTATCTAACCCACAATGTGAAAAATGGCCCATGTATGTCTACCCACTCAAAGCAAGAAAAGTCCAACCAGGCCAACTACTGCCCCATCAGTCTATTCTCAATCATCAGTGGTGGAAGGTGTCATCAATAGTGCCATCATGGTACTGACACAGACAGGCCAGCTCACTGACACTAATTATGGGTTCCATCAGGGACACGCAACGCAAGATCTCTCTCTGAGAATCCAGCTCCACTGTATTGGTAGGCAAACTGTGGTACAATGTTGGGAAAATTTCGGCTCATTGCCAGAAAGCGCGGTGCCTGTGTACCATTGGGAAAATTTTGATCCAATGCCAGAATAGGGACAGATTGCCTTATTAAGTACTCTAGTTAGCTATCTCATACTGTTAGGAAGTAGCTGTCCCAATTGGGAGCCCACTCCCAGGAAAAGTCCATGGAGGTAGAAAAGTCACAGAGTTAATCCAATATGATACAATACAATCAACATTTCTATGCTTCTAACACTCCACCTCCTAACCAGCCTTCTTGGAACCAAGAAAGTTCAGCCCATTACCTCTTTTCCTCTCTGTCTCTGCCTAATCTGTTAAGTATATTTCCACCATTTTCTGTTTTTTATATGGTTTTTCATCTAATTCAAACCACATGTACCTTTCTAACAATAGTAGCAATGTATGCCAAGTAATTACATTATGCAATAGCCAGTTCAGACAGTGGACTGTGTACCTGTCTGAAAATAGCCTCTGGATATATATTCAAGTACAGTATTTCAAAACTTACTGAATTTGTATCACAACTGTTGCAGCTTAAAAAAATGACCATTGTTGAAAACTTTAACAGATAAAATCTGTAAAGGTAAGTGTAATTTAATCTAATCTTGTCCATATGAAATGTTCACTTGTAGGAATTTGTAGAAGGAAGCTATAAATAATAATTACGATAATGCAAAACAATGAATAGAAGCAGATTTACTGTCCAAACAATCTTTCCCACTTTGTTGCGATACCTTAAATATCACAATAGACACAATCAGCACTCACCTGGAGCCATGTAACCTGGCAGAGATGGAGAAAATAGATAATTCAGCCCAGATAGGGGAACAATCACAATGATTATTATTTATATTCTGGAGTGATCTTATGGCCAAGTTAGCCATGGGCAAACCCTGTAATTATAGAATCCCTACACTGCAGAAAGAGGCTATTCTACCCATCAGGTCTGCACTAACTCTCTGACAGAGCATCCCCCACAACCCCAACCCCGCCCCCGCCCCATTCCAGCAACCCCATGCATCTACCCCACTGAACACCTAAATCTACACATTTTTTGGATACTCAGGAGCAATTTAGCATGGCCAATCCACCTAACCTGCACATCTTTGGGATGAAACCAGAGCACCCAGGGGAAATCCAAGGAGAGCTGGAGAGAACATGCAAACTCTTCACAGACAGTCACCCAAGGCTGGGATCAAACCCAGATCCTTGGAGCTGTGAGGTAGCAGTGCAAACCACAATGCCACCATGCCATACTGGCTGCTAAATCTCATGAACAACCAACAGTGGGATTTGCGCTGGCAAGATATCAGTTTGAGATCTTCCCCACCCCTGCCCAGTGAGGTACTGAAACTGATCTCTGTAGATTTAAATAAATTTAAATATAAATAGTGAGCTTAATATCATATGCCCAAGATGTATTCTCCTCTACTCTATCTCCCCACCCCCTCACCAATCAGTGTCACACCAGCATGAATCACGACTAGTTTTCAAAAGTGAAAATCAGTCATTGTAATCATCATGTCAGGGATATGAAGGTGACTGTAGATCCCAAGGATTGAAAGACAAGGCTGAACAGTGCCTTCTGGCAGTCTGAAAGTGCCCCATTAATATGGGGCAGCCATGGGGTAGTGCCAAGGGGGCACATGAAAGGGCAGTGCTGAGAGGGCTCTACCAAGAGGGAAATCATTATGTGTGGATGGGGGGAGAGGGGAGAGTCCCCACTGCCTTACAAGGGAGGGTGAAGAGCAGGGGGAGAGTTTGGATGTCTGTGAGAAAAGGTGGGGGGTTAGAGGGGGGGAATCCTGATGTCTGCAAGCAGGTTGGGAGCAGTAGAGTAGAGCCCCTATGTCTGTAAAGGGAGTGGGAGGTGTGGGGATAGGAGAGCACTGATGCCTATGCGGGAGGCAATGGGAGAGAGGGGAGAACCCCCATGTCTGCAAGGGATGGCGTGGGAAGAGCGCCAATATCTTGGAGACAAGATGGGATGAGGAGAGAGCTCTGATGCCTCATAATTCCCAATGTTGGAATTATGGTGGAGGAGGCAGGGCAGGGGTTTTTAAATGTCTTAAAAATGGTGCTCCTATCTCAGATTCCTGGTGTTTTTATGTTCTGCCTGTCCAGTTGGCTATGATCATTGCCAGCACTCTAACATTGCACAGAATGCTGTTCAGTTAGTTAAGAAAAGGCGTTTGTGAAGCTGGCAAGTTTCACACAGCTTCTCTCCCCTAACCCAACACTCTGTGCAATTTTAGGAAAGATACTCACCTCTTGTATGTGATGATCTCTCTAACCCAGTCAGATGCAATCTACCTCCCAAATGAATTAATTCAGCACAGTCAGCATTCACCGTACATGCTGGAAATCAATCCACAAGTCCACTACAGCAACAATTTGAATTTACACAGTACCGTTAATGGAATGAAACATCCCAAGTTGCTTTACAAAAAGACTAAACAAAACTGGATATGGAGCCACATATGGGATATTAGTTCAGGGTACCAAACATTTGGTCAAAAGAGTAGATTTTCAGGGTTTTAAGGATTTTAAAAGAGAAGTGGCACAGTGGTAGTTGTTAGCACTGGTGCCTCACAGCGTCAGGAACCCAAGTTTGATTCCTGCGGATTTTGCATGTTCTCTCTGTGTCTGTGTGTTTCCTCCCACAGTCCAGAGGTGTATGTGTTAGGTGAATTGACCATGCTAAATTGCCCCTTAGTATCAGAGGAACTAGCTAGGGTAAATGCATGGAGTTATGGGGATAGGGCTTGTGTAGGATTGGGGTCGATGCAGACTTGATGGGCCAAATGGCCTCGTTCTGCACTGTAGGATTCTATGACTTGGAGGTGTTTAGGGAGAGGATTCCAAAGTTTACTATGACTGCCAATCAGTTAAGGATGTGCAAGAGATCAGAATTGGAGAAGTACAGAGATTGGAGGGTTGTAGGGCTGAAGGATAATGCAGATATATGGAGGGGGAGACCATGGAGTGATTTAAAAAAGGGATGAGAACCAAAATTGGGGCAATGTCAGATTAGAAACCAATATAGGTCAGCAATATATTGGGCTGATGTTTGAATGCAGTTTAGAAACATAGGACAATTTACAGCACAGAAGGAGCTTTTTGGCCCATTTATGTTCATGGTGGTAATTATTAAAAATTCTGAGATCTTTAAACATTTCTCCAGCCCATTTGCTTACCTCCTCCCCTCCCATAAATCCTATTACCACCACTGTCCTCACAAGTTAGCAGAGTTTTGGATGAGCTCAAGTTGATGGAGAGTATGAGGTGGTGGGATGCCAGTCAGGATACTATTGGAATAGTTAAGCCTAGATGCAACACCAGATTGAACAAAGATTTCATAGCAGATGAAGTGAGATGAAAGAATGAAAAGTTAAAATAATAAGGCAACTGAGGGTTTTGGGGAGCAGGCGGGTAAGTGGAACTGATCCACTTCAGATCAGCTATGATCTTATTGAATGGAGGGGCAGGCTCGAAGGGCTAGCCTACTCTTGCTCCTATTTCTTATGTAATAATAACATAATGCAATAAAAATATATTAATAAGATAAAAAGAAATTAAATAAAATAAATGGAAATGGAGTGGAGGTGGAGGAGAGAGTTCATGCTCTGAAGTTGTTGAACTCAATGTTCAGTCCAAATGCCTGTAAAGTGCCCAGTCGGGAGATAAGATGCTGTTCCTCCAGTTTGCGTTGGACTTCACTGAGATGTGGACATGTGGACATAAGAGCAGGATAGTCTGTTAAAATGGTAAGTGACAAGAAGGTCTGGGTCCTGCTCCTGGATGAGTCAAAGGTGTTCTGCAAAGTGGTTATCCAGTCTGTGTTTGATTCCTCTGAGTTGGAGAATGCACTGGGAGCAGCGAATGCAATAGATCAGATTAAAGGAGGTGCACATGAAGCACTGCTTCAGCTGAAGAGAGTGTTTGGACGCTGGGATGTTAAGCAGGGATGAGGTAAAGGAACAGGTATTGCACCTTCTATGATTGCATAAGAAGAGTGCTGTGGGTGGGTGAGTGATGTGTTGTGTACGATAGAGGAGTGGACTAGGGTGTCCTGGAGGGAATGTTCCCTGTGAAATATTGACAGGGAGAGTGATGAGAAGATGTATTTGGTAGTGGCATTATGCTGGAGGATGATCCTTTGAATGCAGAGGCTGGTAAGGTGAAAAGTGAGAATAAAGGTGACCCTCTCCTGATTCTGGGATGGACAGGAGTGGGTGAGAGCGATAACACAGGAGATGAATTGGACACGGCTGAGAGCTCTGTCAACCTCAGGGTGGAAAACCTCAATTAAGGAAGAACATGTTGTTTAATTATGGTTTCCTTTGTTGTACCATTTACACAATCTGATCTTTTAATGAGTCGCTATCAATACCCTTCTAGCCATGATCATCATATTTTCATTTCCTTTGTCCTTTTGTCTATTACATCTTCGTCAATTACACCACCCCTCACCCTTACAATATAAATCTTGTTCTATTTTCTTTGCCTTCAGCTCTGATGAAAGGTCATCTTGACTTGAAACATTGGCTGTATTGTCTCTCCATAGATGCTGTCAGACTTGCTGAGATTTTCCAGCATTTTCTGATTTTGTTTCAAAGTCCAGCATCTGCAGTAATTTGCTTTTATCTTTGTAAGCATGATTGTTTCCCCCCCCCCCCCCCCCCCCCCCCCCCCCCCCCCCCCCCCCCCCCCCCCACCTCCCCTCCCCTCTTCAAGAGATTTCATTCAAACCATTGAGACTTAAGCTGCTGTACATGGGAATGACTTTTAACAAGTAAAATAAAACATTTTTCAACCAGGAACTTTCGTTGCAACAACCTTCTGAGGCAGTTTTCATATTTTTGTGAAAACATTGCTTCTGCATTTAGAGATTTATGTGGATACTTCAAGTAAGTGGATGTGCGGTGGGAGCCTGGGGGAGGGAAGGGGAACCTTACCTTCCATCTGGATGGGAAATAATGAGTACACTTAAATTTCTTTTTTCCCCAAATATCCATCCCTCCTACTGTGTGGGAAACAATCATTCAGTCAATATTAGGCCTGAAAAACTAGTTTCATTCAACCATTAAGCAGATCTTCTCCGTCAGAGACTTGCTTTACTTTGGAGTAAAAAGTGCATTTTTTTTTGTACATGTCACAAATTAAATCTTTGGTCAGCAGAACAAGGTTTCCACTTTGACCTCACCACATACTGGTTTATGGTGTTTGTGTTCAACTTTTGTGTGGGAAAATGTTGTACTTTTGAAACCAAAAATAGGTATGATTATCATTTGGCTCAATTTCGAGTGAGTTCTCTTCAAGATTTTCAGCATCAGCATTTGGATTACTGAAAGGCAATATTGTTTATCACTCGTTACTTTTCGAAAAAATTATCAGAAACTTTTTGAATTGTCAAGCTCTTTCTTTGGTAATTTTATTTTCTTCATTACCTAAGCTGCAGAGTATTTTTACAATCTTTCATTTTACACCATTATGCATAGAATTAGTGTTGGTAGTAATTACTATTCCTCAACTGAAAGCATCGGACTAATTGATGTTTTTGCACTGTTGGGTGAATTTTTGTCCTCACCTTAGAATTTTAGCAGCCCTGGGAACTGGAATGCTTTCTATTTTAGGTACACACTGTGAGCGCTGAGCACTTGCAAATCAAAGTTTGCGCAGAAATAATTAATTATTGATATCACAAGTAGGTTTACACTAACACTGCAATGAAGTTACTCTGAAAATCCCCTGGTGCCACACTCTGGCACCTTTTCAGGTACACCAAGGGAGAATTTAGCATGGCCATTGCACCTAACTAGCACATCTTTCGGACTGTGGGAGGAAACCGGAGCACATGGAGAAAACCCACGTGGACACGGGAAAAACATGCAGACAGTGCACACAGACAGTGACCCAACCCAGGAATTGAACCTGAGTCTCTGACGCTGTGAGGCAGCCACGCTATGCACTGTACCCTAGTGTGTGGCACCCCTAGTGCCACTGTGGCATAATTGTTTACAGTAAAAAGTCTCACAACACCAGGTTAAAGTCCAACTGATGTTGTGAAACTTCTTATTGTGTTTACCCAGTCCAATGCCGGCATCTCCACATCATAATCTTACTCCATCAGTGGTTTTTTTAGACAGAAAAGAAAACAGCTTACTGCACCTAGACTCTATTTCCATACATGTCTATCTCTTAGGCTGCAGGCAACAACCTGCCATGGATATCTGAGATCTATGTTATTTTGTATATTGATCAACTTGCAGTACACCTTACATAATGCTAGCCCTGTCAACTACCTTTTAATGTTGGGAGAATGATGCATATTCTCTCCCATCATTCTGTACAAAGTTTAAAAGTTTTCAGGAGACTTGTAAGCTGCTTGGGAATTCTGAAATTGAGATTTTGAATCAGGCTGAAGTTATACGCAAAAATGTTGTGAAATATCCTCTTAAAGAGGGCCTCACACCAATTTGAACCCATCCAAGTCGTGGTAAGATCATGGTGATGAAAAGAAGAAGGTTTGTTTGGGAGCAATGAGAGTGATGACTTACAGTGAAGTGTTTTGTATTCCCAGCCATTTGTATTGAAATCCAATTGAAAATTTGTGAAATGAATAGCACAGGGATTAGAGTACATTTGATGTCAAATCAGAAGGAGAAAAGGAATTAGAAAGCAAGAAAGATTGTACTGAGAAAGCAAAAACATAAGGGATAGGGTTTTCTGGCCTCTTCATGGCACGTTTCTTCTGGTGAGAGACAGCATGCCATTGACTGGATTTTCTGGTCCTGTTGCTAATGATGGGATTTCCTATTGGCTCCACCTCATGTCCCTGGGAAATCCACGGTGGAGTATGCCATCTGAGGGACCAGAAGCTCCCATTGGCATGGACCGTTTGAAAGTTCACTGCCTACAATGGTAGTAGTGGCGGAGACAGTGAATTACTTCAAAGGGAAATTGGATGGGTGGTTGAGGGAAATAAAGTTGCAGCAGCAGCATCATAGGATTGACTGGATTGCTCTACAGAGACATAGCACAGACCTGATTGGCCAAATTGCCTTCTTCTGTGCTGTAAGACATCTTTATCAATGATTAATCATAGGCAACTGAGTTGCTTGCCTAGGTATAAAATTTGGGCTGCAATAATTGGCACAATTGCAGAGAAGCACTTCTTGCATATGTGCAGATGCATTTAGTGACACAATAGTCCTGCTTGGTTGGATTGGGAAAGTGCAGAAATCTAATTTTTTGTCTGTACAAAGAACAAAAAAACAAAGAAAATTACAGCACAGGAATAGGCCCTTCAGCGCTCCAAGCCTGCACCAACCATGCTGCCCAATTGAACTAAAGCCCCTTACATTTCCAGGGACCATATCCCTTTATTCCCATCCTAATCATGCATTTGTCAAACCACCCCTTAAAGGTCACTATTGTATTTGCTTCCGCTACTTTCCCCAGCAGCGAGTTCCAGGCACCCACACCCTCTGTATAAAAAAACTTGCCTTGTACATCCCCCCTAAACCTTGCCTCTCACAGCTTAAACAAATGCCCCCTAGTAATCGACTCTTCCACCTGGGAAAAAGCTTCTGACTATCCACTCTCTCCATGCCCTTATAATCTGGTAGATTTCCATCAGGTTGCTGTTCAATCTCTGTTCCAGTGAGAACAAACCAAGTTTTTCCAACCTTTCTTCATAGCTGATGCCATCTATGTTAGGCATCATCCTGGTAAATCTTTTCTGTACCCTGTCCGAAGCCTCCACATTCTTCTGGTAGTGTGGTGACCAGAATTGAACACTATTTCAAGTACGGCCTAACTAAGGTTCTTTAAAGCTGCAACATGACTTGCCAATGAAGGCAAGCATGCTGTTTGCCTTCTTGACTACCTTCTCCATCTGCTTTGCCACTTTCAGTGACTTGTGTACCTATATCATCAGATCCCTCTATCAATATTCTTAAGGATTCTGCCATTTACTATATATTTCCTGTCTGTATTAGACCTCCCAAAATACATTACCTCACATTTGTCTAGATTAAACTCCATCTGTCATCTTTCCAATCGATCTATATCCTGATGGTCCTCATCGTTATCTGCAAATCCACCAACTTTTGTCTCTTCTGCAAACTTACTAATCAAACCAGTTACATTTTCCTCCAAATCATTTATGTATATTACAAACAGCAAAGGTCTCAGGACTGATCCCTGAGGAATGCCACTTGTCACAGTCCTACATTCATAAACATATCCTTCCCTCTGTCTTCTATGACTGAGCCAGTTTTGTACCTTGCCAGCTCACCTCTGATCCCATGCGACTTCACCTTCTGCACCAGTCTGTCATGAGGGACCGTGTCAAAGGCCTTACTGAAGTCCATATAGACAACATCCACTGCCCTAACCTCATCAATTACCTTCATCACTTCCTTGAAAAACGTGATCAAGTTAGTGAGACAGAACCTCCTCTCCACGAAATATTTCATCTTTCGTGAAGACATCAGCTTATTTCCAAGAGGGACTAAATTCTGTCTTGAAGAATTCTTCTCAATAATTTCCCTATCACAAACATAAGGCTCACTGGCCTGTAATTACCTGGATTATTCTTAATACCCTTGTTTAACAAAGTAACCACATTGGCCGTTCTCTAATCCTCTGTGACCTCCCTGTAGCCAGTGAAGATACAAAGATTTCTCTCAAGGCCCCAGCAATTTCCTCCCTTGCCTATCTCAGTATTCTGGGGCGTATCCTGTCAGGCCCTGGGAACTTGTCTACCTTAATGTTTCTCAAGAACCCCAATACTTCCTTTTTAATCTCAACATGACTCAAACAATCTACACACCCTTTCCTAGACTCATAATCCACCAAATCTGTTTCTTTGGTGAACACTGATTAAAGTACTCACTTAATACCTTGCATATTTACTCTGGCTCCATGCATAGATTCTCTCCCCTCTACTTGAGTGGGCCAACCCTCTCCCTGGCTCCCTTCTTGCTCCTTATAAATATATGAAAAGCCTTTCTTAATCCTGCTGGTCAATGACTTTTCGTGACCCCTTTTAGCTCATTCCCCAATCCCAGGCCCAGAATGGCCCCTTTTCTAGTTAGACTATCTCCACACTGTTTCAAGAAGCCCTCTGGGATGCACTTTATAAAGACTGCCCCATCCACGCCCCTAGCACTAAATGAACCCCAGTCAATATAGGGGAAGTTAAAATCTCCCACCACAACAACCCTATTACTTTTACACTTTGCCAAAATCTGCATACGTATCTGTTCCTCTATCTCCCACTGGCAGTTGAGTAGCCTATAGTAAACCGCCAACATTGTGACTATACCTTTCCTATTCCTGAGCTCTACCCATATTGCCTTGCTGTATGCACCCTCCGAGGTGTCCTCCCACAGTACAGCAGTGATATTCTCCTTGATCAGTAGTGCAACTCCCCCAACTCTTTTACTTCCCCCTCTATCCCACCTGAAACATCTGTATCCTGGAACATTAAGGTGCCAATCTTTTCCTTTCCTTAACCAAGTCTCTGAAATGGCAACAACATCATAATTTCAAGTACTAAGCTGAGCTCTAAGTTCATCTGCCTTACCTGTTACATGTCTAGCATTGAAACAAATGTACTTCAATCCACCAAACTCTTTTTGATGAACAACCACTTCCTACCTGGTCTTCCTCTGAGTCTTACTGGCCCTATTATCTAGTTCCCCTTCAGTTAAATTACATTTGCTTTGGTTCCCATCCTTCCCACTAGTTTAAATCCTCCCATGTGACACTAGCAAACTTCCCAACCAGAATATTTATGCCCTTCCCATTTCAAAGTAATCAAAACAAGCAAAAGTGGTGTTGAGAATTGGTTAGTTTTGCATATACATTGTGTAGTTATTATAGTAGCGGTTCTCAGTGTAGCACAGTCACTATTTCAAACTTGCAGATATATGTTAGTGCTCTACATTATAAACAATAGATTGCACTTGGATCACACACAACAGGATAACGAGTCTGAGTCTGGAAAATATCTTTAGGCATTGAAAAGTGTAACAGCAACTTGCATTTACAAAGCACTTTTAACCTGGAAAAATATCTCCATAAAGGTTATTGTGCTTCAGGGAAATGAGTGTAAACTGGCAATTTAAAAAGCTGTTGAGATGGGTGAGAAAAAGACCTTGGTACAAAAGCTGGGATTTTAAGACAGTCTTAAAGAAAGAGTTAAGAAATATTGTTGCCAATCATGGTACTCCTATAGTAATAATTCTTCAAACAGCTAATATACTTATTATATTGTATCACAATGATTAACAGTTTAGCCTTGGGACATTCAACTTTGGAGGAAAATGGCTTCATAAAGTCTGTAAAAAAAAAATGAGGTCAGCTGCTACACAGCAGAAACAACATGCAATGTCTCCAGAAGTTGTAAGTTGTACGGACCTTAGAGGCATGTTTAATTTCACAAAGGAGCGATTGGACCAGGCACCCATGTTGAGGAGGTGTTTGCTTCTACATCAGTATCATTGTAAGATGGCATGGTTAGATTGGCTTTTATCACAGTTTGTCATGAAGCACATTATCACAGCCGTGGCATCTGCAATTTTGCACTCACCTCCATAGGCTACAGGCCCAGTGGAAGCATCCATTAGGAAAGCTAATACTTTATCTGATAGTGCATTGTTGTTAATACTATTTGCCCCACTACCTAGTTAAAATGCCAAAACTAACATGTTTTACAAGAAATTTCACTCCATAACTGTGCCTCCTAATTGTTTGTAGTTGCATCCAGAATCTTATCACTATGATCATCACACTTTAACGATATATAAGAAGCTGACTGAAGCTGTTTGAAGACTCAATTTTGCTGAAATCAACAGGTTAAACTGTCAAACTGTCTAAAATAGCAGCATCTTTTCCATTGGCTCCTACAATGACTGTAAATGTGTTATATTGACACCAACACCCTGACAGCCGTTTGCAAACATCTCAGCAATGACGCGAATATGCAGTCTGAAGAGAGCAGCACTGTTAGATCAACAAACATGCAAGTCAAGCAGCATCTACAGACAATGCATCAACTTTCTAATGAAAAGTCATCCAACCTGAAATATTGGGGGCAATTCCCCCAAAAGTACTGAATTGACGGGAAAACTGGTCTAGATCACAACTGTCTTTTTAGTGCAATTTTAGCCTCAGTACCCTCTGTCTTGTGTGCGCCCTCTCGGAAGCCTGCTCACCCATCTCCTGGCCCTCAGAGGCAGCCCCCTGCCTTCCTTCCTGAGGGTTTGGTGGTGACTGCTCTCCATGCCAGCCACCCCATGAATTGCCTCCTCCTCCTCCACTTCCTCCTCTTCTGCCCCTGCCGTCACCAACATGGCCAGCTCCAAATCAATCAGACGGAGAACAATCTGCATAGTGGGGTTTGGAAACAGCATAGAATGATGGATTATTCTCTTTGCTTGCATATACCCAGCACAACCCCAATCCCTCACTTGGGTCAGTACTCCCATTTGTGGGTGCTGGCAACACCACACAATCCCTGGTGCCATGTATGGCCCCATTAGGGTTGTGTGCGATTCCCACTATGACAAATGTTGGCACAGATTATGCAGGTCAGTGGGTAGCATACTCTTAAGCCACTGCTATGTGTGCAACTGTAGCCTCTGTTACAGGCATGTGTTGTTGGTCTGTGTCAGAGGGCAAACTGCAAGTCGGCACCAGATGTGTGCCCGGTCCACATCTAAACCTCTGCACCCCGGCCTGGAGCAGCAGCTGCTTCATCTGGTTAGGCCTTAGTTAGCATATGGTGCACTCCTCCCTTACTCTGGAACAGCAACACTCAGTCAGGTCCCCAAACACACTCTCTGGCAAGACAACATCACTGCAAAGAGCCCTCGAGGGAAGGGGTGAGTAGAACTCCTGTATGGGGCCTCCCACACTGAGTTATGGCGCTGCCCTGGAGAAGAAGGGTGAGCAGGACTCCTTGCTGTGACCTTCCACATTTAGCGCTGTGAAAATAGAAGTACTGTGTGCCTTGTGGATCCCAGTGATGGCTTGCTAAGGTATGGAAAGTAATGCACATAATGGCACGCCAGTTTCCTGCGCAGTACAGGTGGCACCATTTTTTTTTCCCAGTTGGGAGATGTGCGCAGGTTGTAAACGTTCATGGGGAACCCGCAAAATGACCAACACATGCATCTCCCGATCTGACCCACCAGGAAATTGCAGGTCACGTTGGGAGAATTGCTCCCGTTAACTCTCATTTCTCTCTCGAGGATGCTGCCTGACCTGAGTATTTCTCTCATTCGCTCTTTTTATTTCAGATTCTGACATGTTTTGCTTTTTGTTCATAGCAATTCAGATTTGATCTAACCAATTAACAACCTGCCCCAGATCTAGCAGGCCACCTTGGAATGTTGCTGAGTAGCGAGATCGCTTTTGCCTTGCTGATGGATGGTATAGTGCCAGGTGGATTCCCGATATAAGATTCCACTAAAGGATCAACTAAACAATCAAATCAACCCCACAAGCAATGAACAAAAGCAACCATCTCAGAACTGATTTCCATAGATATAAATTAATATTTATTTTGGCATTGATAATTGTCTCCAATAACTTCCCGACCCCTGATATCAGGCTGCCCTGTAGTTTCCTGTTTTATCCCTATTCCCTTTCCTGAATAGTGGTACAACATTGATAATCCAATTGTACTGTGGCAGTCCTCAATGAGGATTGAAAAATTCTGACCAATATGCCTCTGCGATTTCTAACTTTGCTTCTTTCAAGAACCTAAGATGCATTCTATTTGTACCAGGTGATTTACAAACTTACAGTAATGGTGATTTTTTTTTTTAGATAGTGATTTGGGGAGAGATTTTCCAGTTGTGCCATCCAAAGATCAGAAATCCACGCTCAAAGTCAACCAATCTTTAAATGGACTACCAAAGTCTCCGTCCCGCTTGCGACAATTCCCGCAGTGGGCTGGATCAGAAAATTTACCCCTTGGTTTATAAATAGATGAATAGACTATAAAAGTAATAAAGCACTGGCTGGGATTTTCCAGCTCCCTGCCCCATGGAGTGTGATTACTGGTGGCAGAGATAAGTCATCATTGGCTGCTGGCAGGAACTTCTCGTCCAGCTGATTATTTTTAAAGTTTATTTATTAGTGTCACAAGTAGGCTTTCATTAACACTATAATGAAGTTACTGTAAAAATGTCTATGGTATTTTATATGGTTTGCCTGTCCCATCATTGGGGAACCCACCAGCAGGAAAATCCAGAAAATGCATCTGTAAATCAGCTTGTTGGAAATAAATAGTTATAAATCACTGATTAGGCCTCAGCTATGAACAATTGGGCCTGTCTTTCACAGAGGAAATCTGCATTGACAGGCAATCCCTTTTTCATGGCACTAGTGTTGTAAACCAGGTAAGTTTAGGGGCCAGGGAGAAGTTAAATGCCTAAACTAAACAGATAGGATTTGGGGTTGGGGGATCAGAAGTCATGGGAATCAGAGGTCAGGGAAATTGAGCTCTGGAGAGATCAGAATTTGGGAGGGGGTTTGGAGATTGGGTAGGGATTGGGATTTGAGGTAGATGAGGTCACATTGGACCTACGAGGGCTGGGTGTGTGTGGCTTGTGGGGTGAGGTTCGGCATTGGATTGGGTCAGGTATAGAGTAATGGGGGGAAGGAATTGGACTCTGTGGAGGACCTCTGTGGGAGGCGCTATCTGGCTTTGGGGTTGCGTTGAGGTCTTAGGTCAAGCTTGGAATGGGGCTGTGGGGAGGTTGTAGGGACTTGGGGGGTTTGTCAGGCCTCAGGGAGCAGCTGGGGTGAGGGGTGTCAGGCCTCGGGTTGGGAATTCATTGGAAGCCTTAGGGTGGACTAGAGGAGAGAGTGATTCTCATGGATGTAGTAGTTTGTAGGGGGGTAGGTGTGAGGGCCTTCCTCCAGCAGATTAGAAGTAAATAATGAGTAATGTGAATAACTCAAAATCCTGAATTTAAAATAATTAGAAACAGATTTGGTAGAGAAATTTTTCATTCATTTGTTACCTGGATCTGGAACCCTCTATCTGAAAATGTGGTAGAAGCTTCTTTCACGAACTATTTTAAAAAGGAATTGGACAGAACTTAGCAATGAGGAACCCATAGGTTTACCAATACAAAAACAGATGGAGATTTGCAATTTGGTAATATCTGCTCCATCTAAGAGCACACTAAGATATGATGGGCCAAATAGCCTCTTTTTGTGCTGTAAGTTTTTTGTAATTGTATGATACAGTACCCTAATCATCCAGGTCAGCCTCAAACATCTGTACCTCACCCTGCCCAGGTATTGGACTCACAGGCAAACCTTTTTTGATAACACTCCCACGAAGTGCCATTTTACAACGTCAAAAAGTACTATATAAATACACATGCTGGGGATTGACTGCCTGCTTTTCCCCCAGTTTCATACAAAATTTTCAGCAATAATCATAGGTCTCATATTCTTGGACAAAGCATCTCTCTGCATTATTCTATATTATTTAGCCCATGATATTTCAAAATCTTTCTTTTTCCAAACTTATTAATGACTGATTAACAGAGTGAAGACTATGTTAGCACTGCGTGGAATGCTGTGTGTTTCTTAATGATGAACTTTAACCCTTCCTAACATTTAACTGGCAATTTTTTTACTTCCAAGACCTTGCTACTACATTTACTCAGAGTAGCACAAAACAATTCCATCATACTTATATTTACTGCAAGAATTGAACACAGGAATTATTAATATTTATAAACAGGTGTTATATCTTCAAAGGGGCTTCTGACATAAAATACGATCTCATTCTACTCCCTTTTCGGGTCTCTTATTTCGAAAGCTAGCCAGGGCAAATTATGTCCTTAAAATCAACACACTAGTTTCCTGAAAAACACTTTTCCTCAAGTCTTGTAAGATATTTTTTATGAAATATTTATCACAAAGGTGGATAGTTTGCTATCGTATAGTTTGCTATTTTATCAGCTTTGTAAGATTATCAACAAGTCCTAGCATTATTACAAAATAGATAATTGTTATTTTTCTTCCCTCTATTTTTCATTTTTATAATCCAATGTGTTTGTACACTATTGCTAATTCAAGGGACAGGAAGAATAAGCCAGGGATTTCAGTCACTTGTCATTGGGCCAGATGCTTCAGCTTGCCTCAAGGGCAGCTGATGATATTTTCTTCCGCTTTCTCTAGTTTTGCACTTGTCTTCCATTTGCTGTCTTCTTAAATGATATGATTGCTGAAGCTCACTGTGCAGAGATGGTATGGTGGCACTGATGTTAGTACTGCTGTCTCACAGCTCCAGGGACCCAGGTTCAATTCCATTCTTGGGTCACTACCTGTGTGGAGTTTGCATGTTCTCTCTAAGACTGCGTGGGTTACCTCTGAGTACTCTGGTTTTCTCCCACTCTCCAAAGATGTGTGGGTTAGGTTGATTGTCACTGCTAAATTGCCCCTTAATATAAGGGAGATTACCAGGATAAAATACGCGAAGTTGGGACTGTTGGGATTGTTGTTGGTGCAGGCTTGATGGGCTGAATAATCTGCTTCTGCATTACAGGAATTTTATAATTCTAAATTGGCTAGTGACAGCAAGCCAAGTAACAGCTAAACCAATGCGCTGTACAATTATAATTTTAGTTTTTTTTAAATGTTGAGTGTTGTGAGACCTTTGTAAAAATCATTACATCTGACAAAGTAACTGGAAAAAAAAATGCAAGTGGCATAAGTTGAGACAGAGAGTCACATGAAAAATAGATCGAAACAGAAATAAAAGAGTGAAGAAAAAATCCAGTGCCGGAAATCTGAAACAGAAGCAGATTACTGGAATTAAATAACAAGTCAGTACCTGTCAAGAAAAGGGAATAACTTTCTTCACAGTTGCTGACAGAACTGTAACTCTCTTATCATTTACTGATTTCAATTTTTAAATAATATCGTTTGGAACCACAAGAGATTTTGTGGCTAATGAGGAAGAAACTTTGGACTGAACTTTCAGGTAGTATTCTTTGTTTTTGAGTGACTGACATAATAGGAATTTTCCAAATGACTTGAAGTTGTGGCCTAACCTCACACTTAGGGATGATGTTCTGACCTTTTTTTAATTAAATAACTATGATCTGTCTTTTTGCTCATTTGTGAGATTATCTGCACAAGGTCCATTCTGGTGTTTGTACTATTTCAAAAAAGTATCTAGACACTTTCCTTCAAACTTCACCATTCCAATTCTTTAACTACCTTTGTCGCACTTGCTATTAACTGAGTGATAGTTAAGTGACTCATTTCAAGCCAAATGATAGATATATATATTTTTGTTTTTATTCCAATTCAATCAAACCAAATCCAATTTAGAGTGTCAACAAGTTGAGACATTCCCGATCCAAGCTCACAAGACAGTGTTCTCACCTCCTGTCTTGAGCTTGATCTACATGATCCAAGCAGATTGGAGTAGGTATAGCTCCTTCTCCAAGGTTTGATTTCATTTGCAACTTAGCCAAAAGGCCAAGATGCCACATTTAAAAATTGTTTCAAATGAAGCTAAAATGAAACCTAATGACTTCAAACAAGCATAGCATGCCAATACTAACTTGATCTTAGGCAAAAGTCTGAGAAGTGATGGTTATGATGGAATGGCTCCTGATAATATTTTGCCTCCTTCCCACTAGGGAATGTTTTGCTTTTTATTTTGTTGGCCCTCCAGTCAAATACAAATTCTCACACAGGGTCATCAACTGCAAATTCATTGTTCCTGGACTGTGTGAAACCATCGATAGCATGTTTAGCTACAATGTCTTCTCCTTGATGAAACAGTAGCAATTCAAATTAAAGACCCTTGGGGAATGTAGTATGTGTCAATACTTACTTTGCATAAAACACTCCCATAAGGTGGAGCATAACAATGTGTTAAAACAGCTCCAGACATGCAGAGATTTTCAGAGGAGATCTGGGGTGAATGAATGGTAAGACCGGTAAATCTTTGAACTGTTTGTATTAAGCTTGACTGCTTAAGCTCTGTGATTGTGATCATGATTACTATTCCTGTTTTTCAACAGATAATACTCGAAATAAATATAAAGGACTGCCCATTTTGTATTATGGTGAATTAATTTTGCTTTTATAGTGAGACAAAGCTTTGAAAGTAATTGCAGTCAAATTGTTATGAGATGAGCTGTTAAATAGATGGCTGTCCGCTCAGATTTTTCTGATTTTCAGTTGAAAAATTAACATCAATTTGCATCAAAAAACCCTTGAGGAGCACAATTATTTCAAACCAGAGGGTCATTTACTTTTTATAAAACATTCCCCTAATGTTCCTATTGAAATAAAACAGCTCAGCCCTACAGGAACTCTCCTTTTGGAGAAGGTTCCCTGAACGCTGATTGATTATGGTAAGATGTGAAAATCTTTGAGTTGTATGAATGTAAAATGAGATTTCACTGATCTTCAGCCGCTGACAGACCATGTACAAATTTTGTGTTGTTGAAAAGTAATTTTTTTTCGTACTGATGCAAAGTGTTCACTGTAACTGGAATCAAATCAAGACCAGTTTGAGATTTGACTTTGGTGGTGAGACCAACTGTCTCAAATCAGTTTGTCTTAACCACAGAAGGTAATTTCAAATTGCAAAACCAATCCTTATTTTTGTAAAACAGAACCAGCAGACTACTAATATTAAATGAAATCATCAATCAGCACTTGGATAACAATTGGTGGAGTTCTTGCATTTTAAGTATTTGGGCTTTGTTGTTATTGAATTTATGAATAATGCTAAGAAAGTAATATGATAGATCACTGACTGTTAGTTAAATAAGACACACAGTGTATGGGGATGTTAGGGAACTAAAACTAGAAGCATACATGTTGATCAGTAAAGTTGTACTGGTTAATTTAAACAGATTTTGTTTTTTAACAAGTGGTATTATTTAATTGGACATTCAGGTACAATTGAAACCATAGATACATTTATGGACTGCAGTGGTTCAGGAAAGTGGGTTACCATCTCAAAGGCAAATGAGGATGGGCGGTCAATGCTGATCTTGCCACCAACCTCCACATCCCATAAAGGAATGTGCCTTTCCCTCCTTGCTGGTTCATATTATACATGTAGATGCAATGCTTGTGGTGATGTTTATGCATTCTAGAGCTCAAAAGTAGCTAAAATACAGATTTATCAAACTATCAAACCCTATTTTAGGCGGAGTTCTTCTATATGTCTTGGGAGTTGGCATACAAGAAGATCTTTCTGCATACTCCTATTTCTTCACTACATCTGCATAATCAGATAAGGCCAGAAAACATAAGGCTAATAAAAAAATACATGAATTGGGTTACTAGGGAAGTAAGTTGCAAAAGAATTGAAGGTATCAAAGGGTAAATTTTAAATAATGCCCATGATACAATTGCTTTTAAAGCCATTAATGCAATATGACCACAATACAAATGAACAAGACTGTTCAGTAAGCCAAAGGGAACAAAATAAACCACTATACTTATTCTAATTTGCCACAATTACTGTTTTATAAAGTCAGTGAAAAATATTTTTTTAAGTCAAGCCATGTGATTTCTAATTCTTTTGTAATTGGAGACCTTGATTCCCTCTCTGTTTATTTCCTCTTGCCAATATTTTCTGCCAATTTTTCTCCCCTCCTCTCCCTGAAGGTTTTAACTCTTTCTTGGAGGTTGATCTGACTGGTGCTGATCATTTTTTAATTAACTAATTACTTTTCATGTGAAAACCTTCTCAGTGAACAATAATAGATGATTTGTCCATGGTGCACATCACAGCCAAACAAAATTATATCCTTGCATTACGTAGAACCACAGAGTCCTTACACTGCAGAAAGAAGCCATTCAGCCCATTGGGTCTACATCAACTCTTCAAAAGAGCATTCTACCCAGGCCCTCCCCTCTGCTCTATTCCAATAATCCTGTGCTAATCTACCTAACTTATACATCATTGGATCGTGGGAAGAAACTGGAGCACCTGGAAGAAACCCACACAGACTTGGGGAACACATGCAAACTTCACACAGTCATCCAAGGCCCAGTTGGACCCAGATCCCTGGTGCTGTGAGGTAGTAGTGTATTACTATGCCACTGTGCTGTCCTGATGCCCTACGTATGTATTGCAGCAGACCTGACAGAAATACACAGACATTACAGCATGGAAGTAGGCCACTCAGGCCAACCTGTCCCTGTTGGTAACGCACCATACCAGCAAAAACCCCTTATCACATTTATCTGCCCTGCTTCCTGTTGAGTTATTTCCTTTAACTTAATTAATCTACCCAATCTGAATTCTGAAGACCTGCGGTAATGTACTTTTATCGCCCTATGAAACATATTTTAAAAAGCAGCTCAGTTGTCTACAAGAACGTATGAAATAAGAGCAGTATTAGTTCTTTCAGCTCCTCGAGCCTGCTTTGCCATTCAATAAGAACATGGTTGCTCTGCTTGTGTTTCAAATTTCACATTTTCTTTTACCTCCGATAACATTCGATTCACATGCCTAACAAGAATCTTATCTCTTCTGCCTTAAAAATATTCAGTAACTTCCGTATCTCCCACCTTCTGAGGCAGAAAGTTTCAAAGTTGCACAATCCTCTTGGCATGATAAAAACTCATACCTATCCTAAAATGACAACCATAATTTTAAAACATTACCCTCCCCCCTAATTCGGAATTCACTCACCCATTCTCAAGGGTAGTTAAGGTTGGTCAACAAATCTTGCCTAACCAGAAGCATCCAACCCTGCAAATTAATTTTGAAAGTCTTGAAAGTTGATGTTTCTGTTTCAAAAATAAATATTGGAAGTGAATCCCATTTTCTCAATATTCCATGCAAAGAGGCGTTTCTTGCTGCCAAATATGACTCCTATACATCATTCCCAATTTGGAACCTTTCCAACTTGTAGGGATGATCTTACCATTTTATTTCTAAGTACTGGGTGGACTTAAAACTGGGAGAGTTTCATATCGGTCTTTGGGGTGTGTTTTCAGGCCCTCTGAATACGCACACTGCCTGCAAAATTTTAAGTGAGCTATTGCTTGCTGCAGAAGCCTGTGGGGAGGGCTTAATGCATCCAAAAGCCTACAGAGGGAGGTAGTGTGCAGGCCTCTGATGCTACACATGCACATTAGTAGTAGCAGGGGTCTGACAGAGAAGAGAGAGCTAACAGTCCCCTGCTAGTGCAGGCAGCCTGCAGCAGCTCCACGCTGCAATCACGGGGGCCCATAGCCTGAGATATAGCCCTCGCTGAGATCGCTGCTGCCCAGACTAATCATGAGTCCCCCCTTCCCTACCGATTGTTGTCTCACTGATTTCCCTCACCAGTTGCTGCAACGTGAAAGTGCACGCCCCCATCGATCGTTGCAGAGTGGCAGCCGGTCCCCCCTCTCTTTCACCCTCCCCCCACTGATCGCTGCAGAGTGGCCACGGAACCTGCTGCCCCCATTAGCCCTGCCCCCAATTAGCCCTGCCTCACTGCCCCTCCCTGGTACTTCCAAGTGGCCATTGCTCAGGTGCTAGTCTGGTCATACCCAAAGGGCATTCCCGTTCCCCTTGCTTTTGGCCTCCCCGGAGGACTGAATGACCTCCGGTTCCACCAGCAAAGTCAAGTCAACTGCTGCCTGTTCTTGGAGAGCATGTCTATTCCTTGCTAGTGAGATGCCCCCCAGTGATGTCGGGGGCCTGACCCCGGACAATTGAGTGCCAGACTTGTTAAGCAGGTGTTAGACTGCATTTAAATAAATTTTCATACATTTACCTGCCTCCTACCTACTTATGGTGAAAGACCAACAGCGCTGGAAATCCAGTGCTTGTAAAATTGCAACAGTCACGAAAACTGACACCAATCATGTTAAGCACTTAACGGCCCACTTTACCAGTGCATTGCGCCTGAAAATGGGCACAACGAGATGGTAAAATCACATTATTATTTCTTAATCTGCACTGTTCTGGTCTTAAATTTACAAATCTTCTATCTAATTTGTGTGTTCTCATACCAGCATTCTAATTAATTTACCCCTCTAAATCTTCAATATAGTCCTATAATGTTTTTCACTGTGTCAAGTCTGAGCAAATTCAGATCTAAAAGCAATAATTTAATTCCATCACTTAACACTGACAGCGTGTTCCATCACTCACAGTTTAGCCCATCCTCCATCTAACTTATATCTATTTGTATATCCTATAGTTTTCTACGAAATATATGTTTTCTATTTTGGTAGCATCTGAAATTTTTTTTCTCTCTGGTGGATATCCAAATCTCACTGGATGACAATCAGAAAACTCTAGTCCCACTATAATCAGAGGACTGAAACCAATTGTAATATTCCCTGTTCCTACCTACCTGGAATTTGTCAATTCTCCACAGGCTGGGAGTTGGGAATTTCTTGGTCTTTATGCATCAGCTATTTGCAGGACTAACTTATTGAGTTATTGGGGCACTTCTTTTTGAGGCATTCAGTCTTTTTGTCAAAATTTGGAGTTCCGACTTTGGCAGCATTTCTGGGTTAAAGTCCAACAGGCTTATTTGGTAGCAAAAGCCAATAGCTTTTGGAGCGCTTGCTGCCCCTTCATTAGGTGAGTGATGAAGGGGCAGCAAGTGGTCCGAAATCTAATAGCTTTTGCTACCAAATAAACGTGTTGGACTTTAATCTGGTTCTGTGAGGCTTCTTATTGTGTTATTCCAGTCCAACACCGGCAACTCCACATCAGCATTTCTGGATACCAGCCCCTCTCTGAGTCACAAGCTGCAATTTTCCTGGAGATTGGCTCTGATTGGCTGGAGGACAGGTTTGGGCAGCCAACTAAAGATAGTTTATGTCCAAACCTGTCCTCCAGCTATCATTTGCTTGTCATATTGAAATACTGTGACAGGGAGAAGTGAGAGCAAGAAAAGCAAAGCCCAGACAAAGATTGATTTTAAAACATCAATGTTGACTCTTCCTATCATTGTGAAGTAGATTTCACCAAGTGTTTGACGACACGGTAGCATAGTGGTTTGCACTGCAGCTTCACAGTGTATCATGGTGTGGAGATGCCGGCGTTGGATTGGGGTAAACACAGTAAGAAGTTTCACAACACCAGGTTAAAGTCCAACAAGTTTATTGATTACAGTGCCAGGGACTCAAGTTCAAATCTGACCTCAGGTGACTGTGCAAACTCCAGATAGACAATCTCCCTGTGTTTGTTTTGGTTTTCTCTGGGTGCTCTGGTTTCCTCCCACTGTCCAAAGATTTGTGGGTTAGGTGAATTGGTCACACTAAATTGCCCATTAGTGTCAGGAGGACTAGCAGGGTAAATGCATGGAGTTATGGGGTCTTGGTGGGATTGTTGTCGTGTGCAGACTCAATGGATCCAATGACCTCTTTCCGTACTGTAGGGATTCTATGATCCCATGATCTTAGACTTTTCAACCTTAAAAGGAAGTATTTTATGGATGTAAATAATAAAAAGTGGTACAGGATAAACACTTGAAAAACTGATCAAAGTTAAATGAAATTGCGATAGCAGAATAAAAGGACACAGATTTAGGGCTGATATTAGAATGTATATCACACAAAGAATGATCAATCACAAAGTGGACTCCCAAAATAGTGGAAGCCAAAATCTTTGAATCATTTAAGAAACAATTGGACGTTACAACCAGGGGAACATGTGAGATAGAGGACCTAAATTGGACAAAATAGCCTTTCTCCTCTGCAGTTATCTGGTGATAAAAGCATTTTTAGATTGCAGAACTGCCTCTTGAAAAGGTTCACATCTCCTCAAGGCGTTTAGTGCTGTATCTGAATTAGACAGTTATAGAAATTCAGAAATGTAACTGGTTCTATGGGTGGGATTTGTTTCATCCCTTTATGCTGGCAGAATCTTCTGATTCTGAAAAAGGCAATCTCCCAGTGGCAGGGCAGGTGAGACATGCAAAATGCTGCAGACATTTGTGGGACCAGAAACTTCTGCTAGCAGTAAATGGCGAGCTGCAGAACACAAACCACGCCATGGGGGTGGAGGGGTTATGCAACCCTAACTTGTCATATAAAATTCCTTTGTTAAAATACTATGATAAAAGGCCCAAAGATGTCAGCAATGTGGAGTTTCCTTGCTACTTTAACTGCAAAATGTTATCAAGATACTGCACTTAAAACCCCTTATCACATTTATCTGCCCTGCTTCCTGTTGCATTATTTCCTTTAACTTAATTAATCTACCCAATCTGAATTCTGAAGACCTGCGGTAATGTACTTTTATTGCCCTATGAAACATATTTTAAAAAGCAGCTCAGTTGTCTACAAGAACGTATGAAATAAGAGCAGTATTAGTTCTTTCAGCTCCTCGAGCCTGCTTTGCCATTCAATAAGAACATGGTTGCTCTGCTTGTGTTTCAAATTTCACATTTTCTTTTACCTCCGATAACATTCGATTCACATGCCTAACAAGAATCTTATCTCTTCTGCCTTAAAAATATTCAGTAACTTCCGTATCTCCTACCTTCTGAGGCAGAAAGTTTCAAAGTTGCACAATCCTCTTGGCATGATAAAAACTCATACCTCTCCTAAAATGACAACCATAATTTTAAAACATTACCCTCCCCCCTAATTCGGAATTCACTCACCCATTCTCAAGGGTAATTAAGGTTGGTCAACAAATCTTGCCTAACCAGAAGCATCCAACCCTGCAAATTAATTTTGAAAGTCCTGAAAGTTGACTTTTCTGTTTCAAAAATAAATATTGGAAGTGAATCCCATTCTTGGACAAGTTGCAGAGCTGGGCTGAGAGGTGGCAAATGGAGTTTAATGTGGAAAAGTGTGAGGTAATGCACTTTGGCAGGAATAATAAATGTGTAGAGTATAGGGCTAATGGTAGGATTCTTAATAGTGTTGATGAACAAGAGGGATCTTGGTGTATTTGTGCATAGATCCCTGAAAGTAGGCAGTCAAGTCGATAAGGTTGTTAAGAAGGCATACGGAGTCTTAGCTTTTATTGATAGGGGGATTGAATTTCGGAGCCGCAACGTCATATTGCAACTGTACAAAACTCTAGTGCGGCCGCACTTGGAGTATTGTGTGCAGTTCTGGTCCCCACATTATAAGAAAGATGTGGAGCATTGGAGAGGGTACAGAGGAGGTTTACCAGGATGTTGCCTGGTATGGAGGGCAGGTCTTATGAAGAGAGGCTGAGGGATTTGAGGTTGTTTTTCGTTAGAAAGGAGGCGGCTAAGAGGGGACCTAATCGAAACATATAAGATGATTAGAGGTGTAGATAGGGTGGATAGTGATAGCCTTTTTCCTAGGATGGAAAAAGCTAGCACGAGGGGACACAGCTTTAAATTAAGGGTGATAGTTATAGGACGGATATCAGAGGTAGGTTCTTTACCCAAAGGGTGGTTCGGGAGTGGAATGCCCTGCCTGCGGCAGTTGTAGATGCGCCAAGTTTGGTGGCGTTTAAGAGGGTAGTTGATAAGTTTATGGAAGAGAAGGGAATGGTTTAGTTTGGAGGGTCATTGCTTTTTTCATAATTGGTCGGCGCAACATCGAAGGCTGAAGGGCCTGTTCTGCGCTGTAGTGTTCTATGTTCTATGTTCTATGTTCTCTCAATATTCCATGCAAAGAGGCATTTCTTGCTGCCAAATATGACTCCTATACATCATGTCCCAATATGGAACCTTTCCAACTTGTCGGGATGATCTTACCATTTTATTTCTAAGTACTGGGTGGACTGAAAACTGGGAGAGTTTCATATCGGTCTTTGGGGTGTGTTTTCAGGCCCTCTGAATATGCACACTGCCTGCAAAATTTTAAGTGAGCTATTGCTCGCTGCAGAAGCCTGTGGGCAGGGTTTAATGCATCCAAAAGCCTACAGAGGGAGGTAGTGTGCATGTGCAGGCCTCTGATGCTACACATGCACATTAGTAGTAGCAGGGGTCTGACAGAGAAGAGAGAGCTATCAGTCCCCTGCTAGTGCAGACAGCCTGCAGCAGCTCCACGCTGCAATCACGGGGGCCCATAGCCCGAGATATAGCCCTCGCTAAGGCCGCTGCTGCCCAGACCAATCATGAGTCCCCCCTCCCCTACTGATCGTTGTCTCACTGACTTCCCTCACCAATTGCTGCAAAGCGAAAGTGGCCCCCCTCATCGATCGTTGCAGAGTGGCAGCCAGTCCCCCCTACTTGTGGTGAAAGACTAACTGCGCTGAAAATCCAGTGCTTGTAAAATTGCAACAGTCACGAAAACTGACACCAATCGCGTTAAGCAGTTAACGGCCCACTTTACCAGTACATTGCGCCTGAAAATGGGCACAACGCAATGGTAAAATCACGTTATTATCTCTTAATCTGTACTGTTCTGGTCTTAAATGTACAAATCTTTTATCTAATTTGTATGTTCTCATACCAGCATTCTAATTAATTTACCCCTCTAAAGCTGCAATATAGTCCTATAATGTTTTTCACTGTGTCAAGTTTGAGCAAATTCAGAGCTAAAAGCAATAATTTAATTCCATCACTTAACACTCACAGTGTGTTCCATCACTCACAGTTTAGTCCATCCTCCGTCTAATTTACATCTACTTGTATATCCTATAGTTTTCAAAGAAATGTATATTTTCTAATTTGGTAGCATCTAAAAATTTTTTTTCCCTAGTTGATATCCAAATCTCACTGGATGACAATCAGGAAACTCTAGCCCCACTGTAATCAAAGGACTGAAACCAATTGTAATATTCCCTTTTCCTACCTACCTGGGATTCGTCAATTCTCCACAGGCTGGGAATTGGGAATTTCTTGGTCTTTATGCGTCAGCTATTTGCAGGACTAACTTATTGAATTATTGGGACAGCTTCTTTTCGAGGCATTCAATCTTTTTGTGGAAATTTGGAGTTGCAACGTTGGTAGTATTTCTTGGTTAAAGTCCAACCCTGAACTTGGACTTATTTAGCAGCAAAAGCCAATAGCTTTTGGAGCGCTTGCTGCCCCTTCATTCGGTGAGTGATGAAGGGGCAACAAGCTGTCCTTAATCTAATGCTTTTGCTACCAAATAAATATGTTGGACTTTAACCTGGTGCTGTGAGGCTTCTTATTGTGTTATTCCAGTCCAACACCGGCATCTCCACATCAGCATTTTTGGGTGTCAGCCCCTCTCTGAGTCATAAGCTGCAATTTTCCTGGAGATTGGCTCTGATTGGCTGGAGGACAGGTTTGGCAGCCAATTAAAGATAGTTTTTGTCCAAACCTGTCCTCCAGCTATCGTTTGGTTGTCATATTGAAATAACGTGATAGGGAGAAGTGAGAGCAAAAAAAGCAAAGCCCAGACAAAGATTGATTTGAAACCATCAATGTTGACTCTTCCTATCATTATGAAGTAGATTTCACCAAGTGTTTGATGACAAGGTGGCATAGTGGTTAGCACTGCAGCTTCATAGTGTATCATGGTGTGGAGATGCCAGCGTTGGACTGGGGTAAACACAGTAAGAAGTCTCACAACACCAGGTTAAAGTCCAACAAGTTTATTGATTACAGTGCCAGGGACTCAAGTTCAAATCTGACCTCAGGTGACTGTGCAAACTCCAGATAGACATTCTCCCTGTGTTTGTGTTGGTTTTCTCTGGGTGCTCTGGTTTCCTCCCACTATCCAAAGATTTGTGGGTTAGGTGAATTGGTCACACTAAATTGCCCATTAGTGTCAGAAGGACTAGCAGGATAAATGCATGGAGTTATGGGGTCTCGGTGGGATTGTTGTCGTGTGCAGGCTCAATGGACCCAATGACCTCTTTCCGCACTGTAGGGATTCTAATGATCCTATAATGCCAGACAACATGAACTTGGATTAGACTGTCATGAGACAGGTTAGTTTTACTCTACTGATGGCAGGTTAGCCACATGATTCACTTATGTTGCCATTGCAGTGGTGCTAGAGGTGGTGAAAATCATTAAGATATCCTGTTCATTAGCAGCATAGGGAAAGTCCACCCATCCAGAGCAGGCGGGCACGGCTGAATGTTGCAGTATTGTAAGGAAGACATTTGCTCAGTGTCATAAATGGTTCAACAATTCCCAAAACTTTCCTTTTGTTCTGGGAACCCATATAAATAATTTCATCCACCTACTGAGATAGCTGTCAACACCTTGGAATTTTCTGACTGTTCATGCCAGTGAGTTTTTTCCATCTTGGTGCAGTAAATGGAGATTTGGCTTATCACGAAATTTTCCATCTTTGCTGCAGTGAGAGCTTGGCATGAATGAGTGGTAAGTAGTGCCCCCTGTTTCTGAGAATCTCAAAGAGGTTGCCATTGTTTACCTTCTATATTTCCCACTATGACCCTAATAAATAAACAAGGGCCACCCCTTCAAACCAGCAAGCATGGAGGTGAATGATGTGTGGACTTGCTGTGATTTATTTTCTTTTAATTTATCCTCTACTCAAAAATTGCAATTCCAAACTAAAAGTTATATCCCTAAAACATATGAACCATAAAATCAAACATTCCGAAGAAACTTTCATGTCCATTGCTTCCAGAAGACATAAATTTGAGAGCAGTATGCCCACTCTTTCCTGTTAATGGTGCGGGTTCCCGCCAACAACACACATTTGGCAAGGAAGTATAATGCTTGCCTTAATGTTGGCAGGATTTTGATGTCCGTGTCTTGTGCTGGAAAATTTACTTCAGACAGAAAGAGCTAGCCTATTCACATGTTCTGGAAATGGCATTGCGCAAGATTGTGGACAAACAACAAGATTCCCCTGGGCACTAACTATCCTGCAAGCAGTTAATCCAGTGACCACTAGTGCTTCCCTTTTCCCAAGACTTCGGTAACTCCAGAGTGATGTTTTCAAAGTTCTAAACACTTACAAATACATGCTTAAGAAAATAACCTAAAGCTCTTAATGGCTAATTAATTCACCTTTGAAATGCAATCACTATTGCATTGTGGGAAATATGCAAACGAGTGCACAGCAACTCCTACAAACAGCTATGTGCTAATCACCAGATATTTGTTGAGGGATAAATATTGGCAGGACACAGGGGACTAATCCCTTGCTTTTCTTCAGAATAATGTGATTGCATCTTTTACTCCCACAATGAAAGGGTAAACAGTGCATGTCTCATCTGACTGCTGGCACCTCCAAAATTGCAGTGTCCATTTAGCACTCCATTGTAATGTTAATTATCAGCCTTTGACTAAGATCAAGCATCAGGTCAAACACAAAATGTGCTGCAATGTCTTATTTTGTCAACTTGAATCTCATATGTCTCTCAATGGGCATTAAGTATTGGATTAAATTTTAATTCGGTTTTAGAGCAAGCAAGATGATGGATTCGGGCAAACCAGGTCCATTCTCACATTGACTTTGTAACTTTAAAAATGGAGTAAACTTCTAAAAAAATCATTTATGTTATGTGCATTCTGTAATAGGATTTGAATCCACAATCTCTCATTCAGGGACAATGAGAGATTCACGTGAGACATCACATTAATGCACTAGACGTAGTAATAGTTAAACTTTTGATTTTAACTCTTGCCTTTTATTAATTTGATAATTATCAAGGAAACGCAGGAAATCATGTACAGAAATCAGTAACAGTTACTGTTAGCAGATAATTTTTGCCAATATTTGGATTTTTTAGGTTTACTAGATTTGTCACTTTGTTCATCATTCCTCTCTCCTATTTTCTTTGTCTTATTCTTATAATTTCTTCTCCTTTTTTCTTTCCTTCAGCGTATCCTTGTCCTTACTTCTTGAATAGTTAGTTTAAAGAATACCACTGATAGACTTTTCTTATTTTTGGACAATTCTGTTATAAAGCTTATAGAAATTTCATCTGGAATCAAGCCCTGCTGAGTGAAAAAAAGCCAAAATGTTCAGCTGGAAATGTCTTGGTAATTCTATGGTTGTAGTTCAAACCTTGAAAATTGGCCTTCTTGTGAAATATTCTAACTTTCTTCATTAACTTTTTAAAATTAAACCGCCATTGTTTTCCTGTTTGAGAATAACCAAAATATTAATGACTATTATCATTGTTCAGTAACATAAAGGACACCGTGCAAATGCTGTTTTCAGTGACAGGCAAAGATGAACTTATTTAACAGATGGAATCTAACCCTGCAAAAAAACCTGTCTCTGCTAGACTATGCCTTGTATTCTCCTTCTGGTTGTTTATCGTCATATGGTAAGCAGGCCAGAAGTCAATGAATCATACTATTAATTTAGTATTTGATATGAACATATGAATTCAGAGCAGAAATAGGCCACTTGGTCCTGTAAGGCTGCTCTACCATTTGATAAGTTCATGGTGTATCTGATTTTAACTTCAATCCCACTTTCTGCCTATCCCCAATAAGCTTTCATTCTCTTATTAATCAAGAATCTATCTTGCTCAGCATTAAAAATATTCAAAGACTCTGTTTCCACTATCTTTTGAGGAAGAGAGTTCCAGAGACACACAACCCTCTGTGAGAAAAAAATTCTCCTCATCCTTATCTTAAATGAGCAACTCCTTATTTTTAAAAGTGATCTATCTTATTTGACTCTTATCAACCTGACTCGTGTTGTGAATTATGAATCTTGTCTCTTCAGTCTAGCCTTCACAGTTAATTAGAGATGACATGATGAAATAAGTTTTAAATGTTTAAGTTTAAAGTTTATTTATTAGCATCGCAAGTAAGCTATAGTAAACACTGCAATGAAGTTATTGTAAAAGTCCCCTAGTTGGCACACTCCACAGCCTGTTCAAGTACAGTGAGGGGGAATTTAGCATGGCCAATGCAGCCAACCAACATGTTTTTCAGACTGTTGGAGGAAACCGGAGCACTTGGAGAAAACCCATATAAACATGGGGAAAACATGCAGATTCCACATAGACAGTGACCCAAGCTGGGAATTGAACTCAGGTCCTTAGTGCTGTGAGACAACAGTGTTAACCACTGTGCCACCATGTTGTCCCCAATTTTTATTCAGAGGTATACATTTGCTAGCAGTGTGCCCACCTTTTACTGTCAGGATGAGGGTTCTCACCATATACTTTGCTATTTGGCAATCACAAGTAAAGTTACACCTGCCTTAATGTTGGCAAGAATTTGATATGTGAGTCTTATGCTGGAAAATCTTCCCCTTATAGAAAGAGAAAATATAGCTAATTGTTGTAATTTGAATTCAATTTCAAAAACAATCTATCAAACCATATCTGCTCAAGAGAAAAACACGAGTTGAAAAGTGGAGAAGTATAAATTGCAAATCAGATGGTTACAACAGAAATGTTTCTTGAGTCAATTACAATGGAATATAGACATCAAATTGTTGCTAGAACGTAACTCATTCACCTCCCTTGTGTGAAATGTTTCTGTTCCCATACATGTTGCCAAGACTAAAAGCAATTGGCACAGTTTTCTGACATTCAGATGATACCACTTGAACTCAGAGGAGGACTAATGTTGGAAGGCCTGATTTTTATTTTAGCTTTGGGTACAGTTAATTACCTGAGGGAGAGACAGATGATCTCATCTATCCAGTCCAGAGAGGAGGGGCCTTCCCACAGGGATGTGTACTGTACGTAATTGCTGAGGAAATCATTCCTGAAAATATGACATGCTGCCATCACCCCAGTCTTCAAGGGACAATCAGTATTCAGGCCACCTGTCAGTGATTGTTCAATGCACAGCTGTCCTTGCTCCATGCCTAAATAGAAAATAAAAAACTAGTTTCTGCTGTCATTCAAAGAACGCAGCTCCCACATTCAAGGAGGTTCAAATTCTCCGTGCTGTAAGTCAGGTCCAAATGATGCAGAAAATTCACATTCATGATAGCAAAAAAAAATCACAAATGCAATGTATCTCCAAGGCAGAATTTTTTTAAAGAAACAATGGCCATTTTTCTCAGATTTGTGAGGAAAATGAAGTTTTGTTTTGGCTGATTCATCTGCTGAAAATTGGTAAAACCTGACTTATAAATCCCTAATATAAAAACAGAAAGCGCTGAATTACTGAGCAGGTCTGGCAACATAAGTGTCTTCACAGGCGGGAAAACAGGAGTGTTTCCAGCTCACATTGGCAGCATCTGTCAGGTGGGATTCACCTATTTGAGAAATGCAAATGTGCCCATTTTGGGGAAACCAAACCGACTAGACCCATCACTGTTCAGAGATTGGGACGCCATTTTAAAGGGCGCCCTAATCTTCATCTCAGTCGCTCTCCACAAGGAATGAAATGGTGCCCTGCCCGGCTGGCAAAGGAACACCACTGACCTCTCACCAAGAGACCAATCTTTCCTCCACATACACAAATAACAGGTAACTGCTCCCCACATACCATGCAGGCATGAAATGACCCAATCAGAACCACCCTTCCTCACTCCAGACCTCCAACAGAGGACTCCTTCCGCCTCAGTCCCCCCAATCAGCCCTCCTCCTTGTGGGGGTTCAAGGAGGTAGGTCCAGTGGCCATTTGCCCCTCAGCAGTTCCTAAGTTGAAGAGGAAGGATCCTTCAACTTGGGTGGGCTTAGGCTAGGGACAAAGAATTGATCTCACTACTCTCCCCTCAGATGAGGGTCTCATGGCTGGATTGCCCCTTCTAGCCCTGGTAGACCTGAAGATTGACAGTGGCATTCTGATCTCAGGCAGCCCTGCGTTCAACATTCCTGAATGTCAGCTATGAAAAGCCCAATATTAAAGTAAGTAATACAAAAAGTATTAGCTGACAATACTAAGATAAGTTTTAAAGAAGCAAACTAAATAAAATGAATGAATACTGGGGACACATAAGAGATGAAAAGTAAAATAAAATATAAAGTAGGACCTTCAAAGTTAGGTATAAAAAGTTTTGGTTTTCCTCTCTGAGGGCACAGTGTCCTTGTACTCATAGAGCTATAGAAAAGTTGAGTTGCAGAAAGAGGCAGTTCAGCTCAATGCGTAAGTCTATACCAGCCATAAAAGGGAAAAAACTAGTGCTCATTTTAATCCCTCTGCTAAGAACATGGCTCAGGATGAAGCATCAGCTAGACCACACGCAACATGACATTTAAGACGAGTGTGTATATTTGTTTTGTGTTGCAGTCTTTCTATTTATTTAAGTTCAAAATTTGGCTCTTATCAGTACTCCTGTTTTTCACTCTCATTCTATCTTGCAACTTTCTTTTCCTTCCATCATTTGGAGCTTTAACTGTTGGAAGATATTTTTGTTTGGTATAGATTAAATTAAATCAAACTCACTGTAGTATTTATCTTGGTGGAAGTTGTAAATCATTGAAGATTTAATTGGTATGAACCAAATAAGCAACCCTTAATAAACGGAAAAGGATGTAAATACTCTCTCAATAGAGAGAGAGAGAAAGAGATTCAATGGTTAGAATTTTCCAGCCCTTCATGCTGATAGGATCTTCCAAACCAGTCAATGGAGATTTTAATAGCTAGTGGGCCATAAAGTTGCCAGTGTGATAAACTAGAAAATTCCAGCCAATGTTTTGGCTTGATTACCCTTTACGGGAACAAAAAAATAGTAAGTTGAGTTGACACGGCTGTGATACAGCCTGAACATCAATAAAATGGGAAGCATGAGACAAGATCCATTTCAAGAGGTCTAAAACAGAGACTGAGATGAAAGTAAATGGCCTGTTTGCTTTGGTATGAACAAGATTTCCAAAAACAAGACTTTCCAAAAATAGTCAAAACGTCTGGGTGAGAACAAGGGATTTTCAGCACACTTGAAGATGTTGAGCAAAAAATATATTTCATTTGTGGATTCATTTCATTTTTTAAAAAATTCTTTAAACTTCAAGACATTCAGCCTACTTACACTTTCTTAGTAAATAATAGATGTGCCTTAGCCAAGCTTTGGATGCTTGTATGTATTGTATAATGGGTTATCAAATTGAGTTTTAAACTGTATGGAGAGATGAGCTGCTATAACAAACTGAATCATTCCCACTGTGACTTTCAAGGTTGCTACACTCATCTACTGCTTTGGTTGCATTGATAAACCTTCCTTTCGCTCTGTAATTGGATTATTTTTGGAGATGAGTACAACAGGCAAGGAAAGGAGTCCAGGTTGCCTGGTTTATCACTTAATTACATCGTCATATTTCCCAATGGTGCCTTGGGGAATGTTGAACTTCACTAGAGCAGAGGAATGCATATTCTTAGTGCCAGTAGTGAGAATTATATTTCTGAGAAACAGGCTAAACAAATATGAGGCTGTGTCTCCAGGATAATGAACTTAGATATGATCTTTGTGGCTTTTCTTTGTAATTTTCATTTATTGGACGGTGGATTAGTATGTCACATACTCCTTGTAACTTCAGTGTTTTTGCCATAACTTAATTGTGTGTACATTCCTTCTAGTTTTTAAGTTGTACAATTCAATTGGTATTTCTATTGCAAATGTTTAATTTGTGCCTTCTTGTCCAAACCCAGCATCAAGTAAGGCACAAAACTGTAAATATCATTGGTGAAGTGAAGGTAAACTTACTGTGTGTAGGAACCAGTGGCAGATTGAGCCTGGGAAGGAGATGGTCCAGGCGGAGGTACGTGCACAGTTTACCAGGAAATTCAAGTTTTTCCACAGATCCACAGAGCACTCTTGCTCCTCCTGGTGTCACAAAAATAAAATTGAAACATTTCTTTGAGCAATTTTCATGGGCATCCTGTTAATGTTGAAATTGTGTTACAATAGACTGCATGCTTTAAATTGGAACTTAAGAGCAGCTTTCTCCTAATTGGGGAAGGATTAGGGACTCATTGCAAAAACCAGTTCATTCTGTGCCTTGACTTTGTAGTCATGGAAATAAACCTGACTTAGAGAGACAAACTGGTGACAGATTCCTCCTTTCCTCCATATATGATAGCCTCCAGAGATCCATTTAAATCCCTCCATTCAGTTACACCAGAAAACTGCAATCAGTGATTTAGATATTTAAAAAACTTTACATTTGAATGGAAGGATGTGCTTTTTGTGCATTTACAGGTTGTCTGAAAATTTCATACAGGGCTTATGCAGCAATGGGCCAAATAATGCTCCCTACTCTCTGTCCCCGCATATTGTAAATGACTAAGTTCCTGATTTTCAGATGTTACAACCATATGAGTGGTGGTGAAATGACCCCTACTTTATGTGACCATAAAAGGGTCTTTTAGAGAGAACGTGCTTACTGATTCTGAGGGCCCCAGTATTTATACTTTGAAGTTGGAAATAATTATTCAGACAGGTTTCCTTTGGTTAAACAAAGAACAAGTGTATTGAAACAATATCCTTAATTAAAAAGATAAGGTAAATCACAGTCATGCACGTGGTCACACACATTCATGTGGGCACACATGCACACAGACACACATGCACACATGCACACACGTACACTCACACACATATATATAAATGTGTATAGTGATAGCAAAATGAGAAGAAAGGCTTATAGAATATCTTTTAATTGTTCATAAAAGATCAAATAATGATGTATATGGTTAGCTGTTCCAAAGGAATCTTGATGTTGTGGGTCATTATTGCTGCCATTTTATTCAGCTGTCCTCCTGGGCTTAGGTGTATTGAACAGATTTCCACGTTTTTTTGAAAATCTTAGTTTGCAATCAGTTTCTCTTCTCAAAATGGTCACTTTGCAAACCAGGCATAACAATTCTAAGAAAGAGAGAGAGGAAGAAAGACAGGGGGAGCACAGCGATTCAATCAGCGTATGTTGAGTGCAGAATTGATTTTTTTTCCTCTGCTTAGTAAAGTTTATTTTTTAATCACAAGTAGGCTTACATTCACACTGCAATGAAGTTACTGTAACAATCCCCTAGTCACCACATTCTGGTGCCTGTTCGGGTACACTGAGGGAGAAATTAGCATTGGCTAATTCACCTAACCTGCACATCTTTGGACTGTGAGAGAAAACCGGAGCATCTAGAGGAAACCCACACAGGTACAGGGAGAATGTGCAAACTCTACATTGACAGTGACCCAAGCTAGGAATCAAACCGGATCCCTGGTGCTGTGAAACAGCAATGCTAACCACAGTGCCACCCTGCTGCACCCTGGCAATACCTCTTTGAATGTATAGTCCGGAAAAATTCTATTAGTTCATGTCTGCTACAGTTATTGTTTCAGAACAGGTATTTGCATTTCGATGTTTTACCTCAGAAACACTTGAAAAGTCACAGGTTGGTATAAATCGACAGGGAATGGAATCTTTCATACTCCCCATGGTGTTGCATCTGTTTCTATCCTGCTTAGTGAAATGTGAAGTTGTGCGTATTACAGCAGCCTGGTCAGATTTTTTTAAAATCCCATGGTCTGGATAAGGTCCCAAGTTTTTTTTAATCCTGGCAGGGAAAGAAAAATAAGCAATTGTATTTTCAAAAAACATATGCTTGGAACATAAGTATGGAACATATAACCAAGTGCTTTTGGATCATAAATCTACAGCTTTCAGCAGATGCAGAAAAAATTGCTTCAAATGATAGATTACTGAGCACCTTGCCTGTGACAAATGGTGTAAAACATGATCCCATAATTAGGTACCCACTTCTGAATTAGCAGATGTGGTAATAACAAAATCAATGGTTGCTTGCAGCTATTTTGAGCATGCTTAGATTTGAAAAATAATTTAAAGTATCGCCCTTTCTGGAGGACAAAAAATTTGTTAAAATAGTTTTGGTTTAAGAAAGGAGAGAATTGGAAGAACTTTTTGCACAATTTTTGTCACAATGTCATTTATAGGTTCAATTCAACTGAAGAACGAATTAAAATTTAAAATCAATATTGCAACAGAGGAAGCTGGAAAAACTCAATGGCTGGAATTCTTCCTAAATAATTCTGAATGTCAAATTTGCGTGAAAACTGGAGTAATCCATGCTGTTTTTTTTCCAGTGGGAGTTCAGACAAGAATCTCTCACAGTCTTTGCACTGCAGAGCCCACTAGCGTGACTATAATTTAAAACTAGGGGGCAGGGCCTGTTCGCGCCTGAAAGGCCAGCAGCATAGTGCTGAATAGCCATTGCACATGTTCCAATCTGTCAGTCCTGAGAACAATGCATACGCTGTGGCCTGCGCACTCTCCCATTGCTGGCTTTCTGATTGCTGGCCAACTCGATTGCTGGCCAACCCCGTGACCCCTATATTCCCGAAACTCTGCACCCGCAATGGCTCAATTGCTGGCATCCCGACCATTCCTGCCCTGTCCCCATCCCCAGCTCCTCACGCCCACAGTCCCAAAACCCCAGCTGGATGACTCCTCCCTCCTTCCCCCAGCCTAGTCCGGTCACTGGACTCTCTCCTCCCTCCTTCCACCGATCCCTGTGCAGAGTGGCAATGGGATGGACCACCCCCCTCCCCACCGACCAAGGGGTGGCCTTCCCTTGGCACTGCCTTGTGCCCAATAAGCAGTGCCAAGGTGTCCGCTGGGCATTGGCACCTTACCCCTTGAACGGTGCCAGGGGGCACAGATGGCACTCACCCAGCCCTCAAGGGGCTTCGATTGCCCTCCTTCATTCTGGCAGGGTTGAACTTCCAGCTCCCCAAAAGTGGGGAACTACTGTAAACCCTATTGGAGTGAAGCACTCTAGTTGGGATGGGGGGAGTGATGCGAGCCGGCCCGGTGTCTTTAGTCTCAGGCCCACTAATCACATATAAAACACGTTAAAATCCCCCTCTGCATATCTAATACAGCTCTGTGTCTATTTCCCGCAGGGAACTGACAGCACAAGAACACTGCTCAGAGCTGGACACTAAGTGCAGACTGCGCTAATCCAGCCCTGCTGAAATCTCCCAATCCGCTGTGCTAATGAATTAGCGTAGCCGGATGGGAGAATCAACACCAGCAGGTATCGCAGCATCTGTAATGAGAGAAAACTGAATTACTGTTTGAAGTCCTTTTGGCCTTTTTGTTATAATTGAAGACAGGTAAAATGTGTTAAATTTTGAAGTGTAGCTGTGAGAGATTGCAACAAAGTGTAGCAATTTTATGCACAAGATACAGGTGGTCTGGTGTGAGTGGGATGGTGGTTTGGTCTGAGACAATACATAGATGGGATATTTTTTAAAAAGGGGTTTTAAAGACCACAATTTAAAGCTGCCAAAAGTTTGAAATTTGAACAGCTGGAAGATGAGATGCTGCTCCTCCGGCCTGCTTCAATGAGCCTTGCAGCAGGCCAAGGGTGGGCATGTGGTCATGAGAACAAAATGCTGAGTTAAAATGGCAGCAACAAGAAGGTTAGGATCATGCTTGCAGACTGAGTGGAGGTGATCCACAAAACAGTCACCTAGTTTGCACTTAGACTCCCCAGTGTAGAGGAGGCCACATTGGGAGAAATGAATACCATAAACCAAAGTGCAAGTGAAACACTGCTTAACCTGAAAGGTGTTTTTGGGGCCTTGAATACTGAAGAGGGAAAAGGGGCAGGAATTGCCCCTTCTGTAATCGCAAGGGAAGGTGTTGTGGAGAGGGGATGGGGAGTTGGGCATGATGGAGGATAGGACCAGGGTGTCATGGGGAGGAAGGGTCTCTGTGGAATTCTAGCAGGGACGGGTGGGGGGAAGATGTGTTTTCTGATAATATTGTGTTAGAGTTAGTGGGATTGGTAGAGAATGATCCTTTGACTGCTGAGCTGGTTGGTGAAAAGTGAGCACAAGAACCCGACTTGGTTCTGAAAAAGAGGAGAAGGGGTCTGTAAAGATGCACTTTCAGGGAATTCATTACAAACATAAAAGGTATTTATTAATAAGAAAACATCCTCATGGCTGTAGCCAGCTCCCCGCAAAATATCTCTTTGCCTAAGAAGCTTTTCATATCATGGGGAAATGGCCCTTACCCTGCTCTATTGCTCTTAAAGGGACAATCAAGACATCCCTCCCCTTTAAGTCCTTTACACAATCTTGAATAAATAATTCATTCAGTCCTGATGAATATTATGTGCATGAGTTGGACAGTATAAAAGTAGAAATAGAATAGGTCATAGAAACCCTACAGTACAGAAAGAGGCCATTCGGCCCATCGAGTCTGCTCCAACCACAATCCCACCCAGGCCCTACCCCCATATAGAACATAGAACATAGAACACTACAGCACAAACAGGCCTTTCAGCCCACAAGTTGCGCCGATACACATTTTACCCATTAATCTTCTGACTTATGCATCTACGGTCAATTTAGCATAGCCCATCAACCTAACCTGCATATCTTCGGAATTGAGTCTTTGAAGGATTTTTCTGTTCCTTATGGCGAGGTCTAATTCTGAGATGTTTCCACAGGACCCACGTTATCAGGAAAAGCAATAATGAGTACCTCTTCTGGCACAGACAGTTCATCACTACTTGCTTTCATCAGTTATGTAGATTGATTATATACTTCAGTGCTTACGCTTTAGAAACACTTCTTGATGACAGCACTGATTGTTGGAGCATCTCTCTATTCCTCAAATGATCCACATGTTTATGAACAATTCATTACTCCACGTCCACTTGGTATGAAAGGATCCAGATTTGGAGATGCTAATCCTAGGGATCCAACTTGACCCATTACTGAAGTTTCTCATGTTTACGTCTTCATTTACCATAACTGGTTATGCTATAGTATGTGAACTATGGCTTGCTCTCTGATTACTTTGGCTGACTTCTATCCTCCCAGTCAAATTTGGAAACATGAGGACATCTCATGATCAGTTCTCCTGGTGGAACTCCCATTCTTGCATGGTGAATGGTATGATAGCTGAGGAGAAATCATGAGATTTTAGTCTCCAAGGTTCCTCCTGACAATTTCTTTTGGCTAGATCTGAAAGTTTAGACATCTGTCTTGGCTACTCTATTTGATGCTGGGTGGTAAAGTGCAGTTCGAATGTGTTTAATTCCATTGACCACTGTGAAACTCAGCACTTGTGAATATGGTTCCATTGTCTGATGCCTTGGCTTCAGATAATCCATGAGTTGGAAAGTATCGGTGTAAACTTTCGATGGTAACATGTAATGTAGGTGACTTCACCTTATTTGGACTGTGCATCAAATAGAAGGAATGAATCAACATAATCGAGATGGATTGTACCCATGGCTGACCAGGCCATTCCCAAGGGTGCAATGGAATTGTAGCAGGCAATCTTTGTTGCAGTAGGCACTGTTGACAGTGCTTGGCTAACTTCTTGATATCAGCATCAATACAAGACCACCACACATAATTCCTGGTGAACATCTTCATCTTAGAGATACCATGCTGAGTGCTGTTTAATTCAGCTAGGAGCAGATCCCTGCCTGGTACAGGAAAGACTACTTTTATTCGCTAGAGTATGATGCCATCTTGACAACTCAATTCATTCTTGTGGGTAAAGAACAGTTTAATTTCTTTGGAACTGGTTCACGTACCCATCCTACAAGTGCATTGTCTCTCACTTTGGACAGAAATGGATTCAGTTCCTGATGTGCTTCGCTGAAACTGGTAGTGTGTGAAAAAAATTTAATGCCATGATGATTTGTTGTGGTACTGGTGTGCATGTGAACGTTCTTGCAACAGCAGTTGGCTAAAAGCATCTGCATTTGCTGTGTGTATTCCAAACTTGGCTGGGTGCTCTGTCAACCACAAGTGAGAAAGCTAACCTTTTGGAAGTTTGCGAAAGTATTTCAATTCCCAAACCCCCTTTAACTTTAGTCTCTAAACTTCAATCATTAAATATTAAAAACGTCACAGAATTACAGAACTATTATGATGCAGAGGAGGACATTTGGCCCATTGTGCCTGCACTGGTTCACCAAATGATCATTATGAGTGAAAATCTTTCTCCACCATTAGTACTAGTAAATCTATTGTGGGATGCTTTTACATGAGTTCTCGTGTTTCACAATACTTTAAAAAGATTCACTTTGTCTTCTTTGCAAAGGTGAATCTATTGTGTTGGCAGGCACCAATGTGAAACAAAACTCAATGGATGTACATGTTACTTAAAGGCAGATGATTCCAGCCATGGCCTCATCCCTCTACATCTCTGTGATCACCTCCAGCTCTACAAACCTCAGAGATCTCTGCACTGCTGCAATTATAGCTTGCTGCACATTTGTGAGTTTCTTTGGTCCATAGCACTTATACATTCAGTTGCCTAGATTCTATATTGTGGAATTTCTATCTTACTCTGCCTCCGCAGATTTCTTTGCTCTTTTTGATCAGTGTCCACATGTGGCCAGGATTAGCTAAGAGTTTCATTGTAGTAATTCTGCTCCCAGGAGAATCCATGGCTGAGAAATGATGCTGACTCTGATGTGTGCTGGGAGTTAGATTCAGTCATTTATTGACATGTACTCATACATTCTATGCCCTACGATATTTTATATGACTGTGACAACATTAAAGTTATTATCCAGCTGGGTATAACTGCCCTCTCCCGCTTCCATTCTTATTGAATCAGTCTTTGGCTTGTCTATGAGCATAGACGATGTTATGCTGCAGCCATTAAGTTGGCTAATTTTGGAAGTTTAGCAGCTAGTTTGGAGAAACGGTATATTTTTACAAGGTAGCTGAAGAGGCTGCTTGATTTCCTTTTGATGCTTGCTTTTGATGAGCTTTCCTACATAAACTGCAAGTAAGACCCTTCACCTGCTATTCATTTTGTTGCAGTGACTGACTCTTCTTATTTCTGTGTAACTCATAGACTAATGTACCAGTTCACCCAGATCAGCACCAGCCGCTCAGATATGGGGACACCGAGCAGCCAGAGGTCAACCTTAAGACAAGGAAAGGAAAAGAAAACAAAGCTGCGTTTCACTCAATCTTTTCCTTTCAACTCAGACCATTTCCGCATTCTGAGGTATAACTCAACAGGAGATGGATTTCAGATAAAAGCAAATTACTACAGATGCTTGAATCTGAAACCAAAAGACAAAATGCTGGGAAATCTCAGCATATCTGGCAACATCTGTAAGTAGAGAAAAAAGTTGATGTTTTGAGTCCAGGTGACTCTTTGTCAAAACTCAAAATGTTAAAGCTTTGACAAAGGGTCACCTGGACTTGAAAACTCAGCTCTTTCCTCTCCTTACAGATGGTGCCAGACTTGCTGAGATTTTCCAGAATTTTCTCTTTTGGATGGATTCCAGATGTCTGCTGAGATATAACAATCAGTCTCCATTATCTCTCCAACTACAGGGTCAGTATTTTGCATCCTTCCTTTCTCTCTTTCAGATCTCTGTTCAAAGAAGTACGACTTTCCACATAGGAACTTCCCAGAGAGTGGTCACTGCATGTCATCAGCCATCTTTTGGTCAATATCTTTGCTTGTATTTTTTTTTAAAGAACAAATGATTTCCTTTAAAAAGTTCAAAATGCTCATAAGTAATTTGGGGCTGTAATCAACTGTTGTGACACTTTTGGAGAAGAAGTCTCTGTCTCTATGTTGGATTTTTAACTAGGAAAGCTCTAGGGTTTTGAACTTGAGGAAAATGTAGAGAGGGAAAGTATTACTGCTCCATGGGCAGGCCTTTTCCCAACAATGCTTAGCAGTTCGTGTGCTGTAATAAAAGACGTTCAGAAAATTAGTAAATCAGTCACATGACCTCTCTCCCTGTAATGACTTCAGAAGATATTTGCTTAGCTCATGTTTGAACATATTCTGTTATTGCTCCATGGCTTGTAATGTCCCAACCATTTGCTTCTGAATGATTCATTGTTCATTTTGATGAGCTAGGTAAAGAGCTGTCATCCTGAAATCATAAAATCCTGGGCAAGGTCAACGGACCTGAGCATGGTCCACTCTTTGCCCATTCTGATTCCTGTGGTGGGTGGAGTGGTAAGATTCAAGCCTCTGTCTCTGCTTGGGAGATACCCTTATAGAAATGCAAATGTGACATCCAGTACAAGTAGATCCTTTTGAAGTAATTCTTGACATTGGCAGGGTGACTTCTAGTGGCCATCTTAAGTCAGTGCCTTTGACTGCTTTTTAAAAGTCCTTTTTCAATAATCCAACATATGTTTGATCAGCTGATGAAATTACACATTAATATCACACATCACATTACTGTGACGCTAGTATTGAGTTAATAGTATTTCTACTATCCTCTCACTGTCTTAGCAGCCTACGTTCCACATTTTAATTATAATTTTACTCCTAACATGCTGACAGAAAGCCTTTTTATTAAGTTTTTTTTGCCAATTCTCTTCATAGTCACTTTTAGTCTGCCTATTCTAGCAGTATGCAACTGCATTCTTATATTTATCCTTGCTTGTTTTCACTGGCCCTATTTATTTTTATATTGCCTGAGGAGTTGGAGATAAATATTCCAGGATACTCTTCCTGTTACTGGCCCTGGAGTCTTCTCTGATTTTGATTTTCATGATTGTGGAGGGTGGGGTTAGAGTGGGGGATGGAAATGGTGGTAGAGACTGTCAAGTCACGATGCTCCAGCAAACATCAGTGTGGAAGAGATTTGAGAAACCAGCTGGTCTCTTCCTGCCCATCATTTTCAAGTGATTGGATGTTCTGCAACATGATCTTATTTTGGGAGCATAATTGTTAATCATTATAAATGGTTCATTTATAATGTCTCCCAAAATATCTTTTAAAAGACTGAACATATTGGGAAGGCATAGTGGAACAGTGGTTAGCACTGCTGCCCAAAGCGCAAGGTTCCCAGATTCAATTCTGGCCTCAGGTGACTGTCTGTGTGAAGATTGCATGTTCTCCCCATGTCTGTGAGGGTTTATCTGGGTGCTCCAGTTTTCTCCCACACTTCAAAGATGTATGGGTTAGGTTGATTGGCCATAGTAAATTGTCCCTTAATGTCAGGGGGATTAGCAGGATAAGTAAGTGCGGTTATGGGGATATGGCCTGTGTGGAATTGTTGTTGGTGCAGGATCATTAGGCCGAATGACCTTCTTCTGCACTGTAGGGTTTCTATGATTCTATAATATTTACAGTGATTATTTAACATAAAAATGTCCTGCTGATATCAATAATGACTACTTTGCCTAACTGTGACTGCAACGTGACTAGCCGAGTTAAGTTTCCAGTAGAAACTGCAAATGATAGCAAAATAAATCAAACCAAAGAAATGGTCCAAAATATACTTTTAAAATAAGCTGTAAGATCTGTGAAAGTTGTAATGGACATGTGAAATACGGTGACTACTGTGGTTGAAAGAGCAGAGGGTGGCAATTCCTGATAGTTTCTTGTGTTATATTGCTAGACCTTCAACATTTATATCTGTGAGCTAATGACACTATATTCATGACTGTATTTTTGTATTGTTAATACTTATATCACTGCTTGGCAGTATAAACAAATTGAAAATCAATCTTTCACCTTTCAGGGAGACGTTAATTGAATGCCGTCTAATTGAAAGCTGAGAGCCATGGGTGTCGCAGCCATTCCTAAGACGTTGTTTGTAAGAAAGCTGATGCTTCTATTCATAATGCAGATGACAAGTGGCCAATACTTTAAGCAAGCAAAATCTCCTGTGCTTCCACAGAACCCATTTATTGTTGTATGGAATGCCCCCACTGAGCAGTGCAGGTTTAAGTATAAGGTGGACCTGGACCTCAGTGTTTTTGATATCTTTTCAAACTCCAATGAGACGCTCAGCGGGTCAGCCATTACCATATTTTACCACAATCATCTGGGCAAGTATCCTTACTTCAACGAAAGAAAGATTCCCATCAATGGCGGTATCCCTCAGAATAATAGCATTAAAGACCACTTGAGCAAAGCCAGGACCGACATTGAGAAATACATTCCAGTCAAGGACTTCAGCGGTCTTGGGGTGATTGACTGGGAAGATTGGAGACCTTTGTGGGTCCGAAACTGGGGGCGCAAAAATATCTATCGGAAGAAGTCCATACAGATTGTGAGAAACCTTCACCCTGGCTGGACTGACAAGCAAATTAAATTAGAAGCCAGGAAAGAATATGAAAATGCAGGACAGAAATTTATGAATAAAACATTGGGATTAGCAGAGCAGATTAGACCCGAAGGTCTCTGGGGGTTCTATCTCTTTCCAGACTGCTATAATCATGATTATCGGAAAGACCCAAAGAAATATAATGGCAAGTGTCCTGCAATTGAGTATGAACGCAATGACAAGTTACTCTGGTTATGGAAAGAAAGTGGCGCTCTCTATCCTTCCATCTATCTACAACTTGATTTGAAATCAAGCCCAAATGCCCTGAAATTTGTCCATTACCGACTGAAAGAAGCTATCAGATTAGCCTCCATTGCAAGAAAGGATTATGCTCTCCCCGTCTTTGCATATGCACGGCCATTTTATGCGTATGCGTTGGAGCCTCTCACTGAGGTAAGTAGAAACATGCATTTGAAGATGAATTATTACTTTTGCTTTGTGTTGCGTTTACTGATTTGGGTTGGGCCACTCCAGCAAGTTTGATATTCCTCACTGCAATCCAATCGCTCTTGCTGGAAACACGCCAGTGAACATTGGGATGTTAATGGGATTGGCTCAGATATGGTGCTCCCAAAATCACTTCTTCTGCTGACAATCATTGTGCAAGTTTCTAAAGAACGAGCGACCAAGTGGCTGAGGTAATGGAGGGCCCCTGTGTCTCTGTAACCCAGGGATAGTTGCACTACAAAAATGTTACAAAATCATAGTTTAGCCTATTTTGTTAACATTACAGTTACCATATGTAGTGTCCACTGGGCATGCTAACAAAGAGGCTTCTGCTAGAGGGTTCTGCAAATGTTTACTTCTGGATTCAACAAAAGATGATGAGCTAACTATACGTATTTGCCTTCAGTATTGATTTCTCCAGCCTACTGACTTTATAACTTTTAGCTGCATCCTTTGTTCTCTTGCCTTAAGGCAGATTTGTTATTGTTCATTTTAGAGAGGGTACTAAGCCTGAAATCACCAGTTGCAATAAGTCAGGGAACAGCTATTACTGCAAAGCGCCTGAGAAGATGCCTCAATCAATCTTATTTTACTTATTCATAGGCTCATTAATATTTGGGTATTAAACCTTTTTTTTCAGTTCCCCATATCTCATTGTTGTAAAATACCAGAAAAGACTTACTTGATCACATCTAAGATTTGTTACTGTTTCTTTTTTTGGCTTTTACTTTTTACTTGGGTTGCCATAATGCTGGTTGACCACCCTGTACTATTTCCTCCTGTCAGTCACCCATTGCTCTTCCAATCTCTCTGTGTTTAAAACTCTCATTAATCCAGCTTCCTATCTTCTTTTAACCTTCTTCTTTCCAGCAGTTTCATCTCCATCACTCATTTCAGCACATTTGCTCTCTCTTTCTTCAATAGATGATCTGAGTATTTCAGTCTCTTTTTGGCTACTATCTTCAATGCTCCCACAGTCTTCACTGAACCTCTGATGCGCTGGTTCCTGATTTTTGTTCATTCTCATTATTCCGCTCCAACCATTGTGCCTTTTCTTATTGTTGTCCAAGTTTCAGCACTATGTAACATGGCTAAACCTCAAACTGAAGGGGCAATCTTACTAGAATTTGGCAATGTGTAGGTTCTGGCGAGTGAATTCTACTGATGATTCTGACATAATTTCAGACGAACTTGGAAGCCCGTGAGCAAAAGTTTTTATGTCCTTGAGAATCAGGCCATGCCCATAGTGGCTTCCCTCTGATTCACCCACCCTGGTTCAACTTAATCATGGTAATCACTGGGGAGATCCATAAAAACAGCTCCCCAGCACTTGTTCCGCAGCTAATGCAGGGGGTGGCAGCCAGGAAGCCTGTATCTTGGTTAGGAGGAAGTGGAACAGAGGCAGGATGAATTCTATCCCCATTCCAGGAGAAGGCCTTCCACCAAAGTCACCAATAGTAGCCCCAGTGAGTACCAGCTTTCTGTAGACGAGGACAGGGCAGCAGTGCGACAAGACAATGTATGATCTGTGCTCAATCAGGGTAAGTGAGCCTCATGCAATCTATTCCTGGATCCTGAAAGAGGCCCCTCACAATTCCACCTTCATCTCTCACCCTGCTTCTTTGGCCTTTGCCAAAAAAAAGATTCATCTCCCCCATCCCTCTGTTCCCACTTACTTGTTGCCATGTTCCTCACCCTCCAGCTCCCATTGCTGCCACATCTCGTCACCATCTTAAATGCCAACATTCCTGCATATTCCTGCAAGAATAATCCACAAGAAAGGGCAGGTATGCTCAAGAGCATTTCAGAACTCAGAACCCTCGTGCCATTTGAGAAAAGATCCCTCAAGCTGGGCAGGAAGGAGGAAGAGTATGCCTGCACTAAAGATGAAGGGGGATGGTGTAGCAGACCAATGTGAGAATCCTCAAGACATATGCTGTCATTCTCCAAGTCTCAAGTGAATAATCAGTGTCCTCTCATTTATCCTCTGGAATACACCAATGCCATTCCCCCTTCTCTTACAGGCAAAGCAGCTGAGCAGCCCAGATCATCCTCACAAACCCTTCACCCAATGGATATAAGCAACCCTGAGAGAAACTTCTAACTCCCCACCATTGAAAAAGTATCACCCACTTGCGGCACCAATGCAAATATTCACACCTCAGTGGATTCATTGAATAGGCAGCCTTCTGAGTCACTTACTAGTGAGCAGCTGAAGATCAATAGTAGATGCAGGTAGGAATATCCCAGGGAGGGATGCTGGAAGCCAGGGTTTGTTTGGGTCCCTGGATCCAATTGTCCCAGATTTGGGTAGAGCTGCAAGAGCAGAGTTATGAGCATTTGGAAAGGATAGAAACATAGAAGATAGGAACAGAAGGAGACTACTTGACCCTTTGAACCCGCTCCACCATTCATTATGATCATGGTTGATCATCCAACTCAATAGCCTAATCCTGCTTTCTCCTCATAATCCTTGATTCCATTTGCCCAAGTGCTATTTCCAACCACCTCTTGAATACATCCAATGTTTTGGCATCAACTACCTCCTGTGGTAATGGATTCCACAGGCTCACCATTCTTTGGGTGAAGAAATTTCTCTTTATCTCCATTCAGGTCTAACCTGAATCCTCTGACTGTGAACCCCTGATTCTCTACTCCCGCACCATCAGAAACATCCTTCCTGCATCTACCCTGCCTAGACCTGTTAGAACTTTATAAGTTTCTATGAAATCCCCCATCATTTATCTGGACTCCAGTGAAAACAATCTTAATTTAGTCAATTGCTCCTCATGCATCAGTCCCACCATTCCCAGAATCAGCCTGTTAAATCTTCACTGCACTCCCTCGAGGGCAAGAACATCCTTCCTCAGAAAAGAAGACAAAAACTGCACACAATACTGTAGGTGTGGCCTCACCAAGACCCTGTATATTGCAACAAAATATCCTACTCCTGTACTCAAAACCTCTTGCAATGAAGACCAACATGCCATTTGCCTTCTTTACTGTCTGCTGCACTTTCATGCTTACCTTCAGTGACTAGTGAACAAGGACATCCAAGTCCCATTGCACATTCCCCTCTCCAATTTACAACCATTCAGATAGTAATCTGCCTTCTTGTTTTTACTTTCAAAGTGAATAACCTCACAATTATCCAAATTATATTGCATCTACTATTCATTAGCCTACTCACCCAACCTGTCCAGATCATTCAGAAAGATCTCTGCATCCTCGTCATTGTTCACCCTCCCACCCAACTTGGTACCATTTGCAAACTTTGAGATGTTACATTTTGTTCCCTCATCCAAATCATTAAAATATATTGTGAATAACTAGGTTGCACACTGATCTCTTTGGTACCTCATTAGGTACTGATTTGAAAAGCACTCTTTAATTCTTACTCTTGTTTCCTCTCTGCCAACCAGTTTTCTATCCATCTCAATACACTTTCTCACAACCCATGTGCTTTAATCTTACATGATAACCACTTGTGCGGGACTTTGTCAAATGCTTTCTGAAAGTCCATATGTACTACATTGACTGGTTCTCCTTTGTCAACTATTAGTTACATCCTCAAAGAATTCAAATTGTCAAACATGATTTTCCATTCATAAATCCATGCTGACTCTGTCTGATCTGTCATTGCTTTCTAAATTCTCTGCCAGAAAGTCCTTGATGATGGATTTAAGAACCATCCCAATGTCCCAGGAATCTGAAACCCTTCCCCTGACACATCTCTTCAGCCATGTATTTGTACGACGTATCCTTTTATTTCTACTCTGGCTAGTACATGGCATCTGGAATAATTCTGAGATCACAACATTTGAGATCCGATTTCTTAACTTTTTTCCTAGCTCGCTGTATTCTGCTTTTAAGACCTCATCCCTATTATTTGTTTGTATCAACATGTACTACGACCATTGGTTGTTCACCTCTCTCTCTTTAGAATGTCCTGCAGCCACCTCGAGACATCCTTTAGAGGATGACAGCAGCCCTTCTCGTATTGCAAGGCCGACTGGAAGAGTCCCATCACCCTCTGTCCAAGGAGAGGTCGCTTCAGCACATGGAAGCCAACACTGTGAGAGTCGTGTCTGTAGTGGAGATCTTAATGCAGGATGTTCACTCTATGGCAGGAGATGTCCACACTATGGTTCACCTCATGACCTCCACATATGAGGGTATAAACTCCATACAGCAGGCACTGGAATCCATGCATGTCTGTACCAGAGGATGGTGGGGCTATTTCACTGCAGGTGCCCTTCTATTCTTTGCAGGCCCATCAGGCCCATCAGGCACTCGAAAAGCTGAAGATCATCTGGTGCACAATGCAGGGCTTTCTACATAGGAGCTGCTGTAGTGTTCAGCCTATCTCTTCCTGTGAGCAATACATCTCCAGCCCTACACACTGATGAGGGCAGCACTGCAATATCCATGCTGCCCAAAAGCAGGACAGGGCCCTCAATGTCCAGGGAACGTCCATCAAGATCATCTCAGACAACAGGGTGTGAAAGACAGCAGGCCTCCTCAACCTCAACTGTGGATCTTGGAGAAGCATCTAAACATAGTGGTGAGGAAGAGTAAGAAGTGAGAGGTACTTAGCTGTCACAGGTGAAAGTAGATGTAGAAGGGTCACCACTATATATCATTACAAATAATAAATCACTCTGGTCACACACAGAGCCTCCATCCTGTCATTTCATGCCACCCAGATCGGCGAACCTACGCATATATTCTGCACTTCATTCCTTTGGATATGAGATTGGCTGTGCTATTATCTCTCCCACACCGAGGACAGAGTAAAGAAATCCTGCTTCAGGCGGGCAACACTGTCCCTCTCCCCACCAATGCCCAACCACTCTTCAAGTACCTGTTCCTGGAAGGAAAAATCTGGAAATGGCTGTGGAAGCGTTGATTGGCTGCCCACTTAAGGTGTTAAACGAAAGTAAAACGGGCAAAATACCTGGAGGGTCTGCAGTGCCCAAGACTATTTATTCCAACTTTTATCAAGTCTATGATATGCCTATATACATATAGCTCTCTGTTAGGCAGGAGTCAGACACATCGCTGAGGATAAGAGAAGCATCACTTTGTCCTCACTGCAAGTCACCATCATTCCCCTGCCGAGTCAGGCCAATGACTCCTGTCTTTGTAAAGGTGCTAAATCATGATGGCACTACTTCATTAGCTTGACCTTGCACCCATTTTGGGAGACCTCAGCCCCTGCTATTCCCGCTCATCCCTAAAATTGGAGGTGATCAGGGTATCCCTTGCTCATCAGCCAATTCTGGCCCTCTCCACTGCCAGCATTCTTTCTCCTCGTTGGCACCATCAGACGCACCACACTGCTCAACATCCTCCTCCTCATCCAAGGAGAACTGCTACTCACCCATCTCCTCCAAGTCTAGGTTATCTTCCCTCTGCATGTTGTAGAGAGCGCAGCAGACAACAGTAATGCAGGAGACCCTCTGGGGGCTGTATTGTAGGGCACCCCCGACTGGGACAGACATAGTTTTCTCTGGCATTGTAGCTCAGACAACCGAAGGTAGGAACATCAACACTGACACTTAGCTGGTATTATCTCAGATGTTCCTCAATGGATAGTCCTGCTCGCTGAGCAACTGCAGGCTGCTAGTCCTGGGCATGTGCAGCAGAATGTTATCATCTCTGTAACTAGATCTAGCTGTGGATATTAAACTGGCGTGCTGGATTCTTCAAACAATTGTCAGTTAGTCAATCTGGCAACAACATTCATCTTGAGGCGAAACAGCTGAATCCTAAGGTTTGCAATTAGTTTTTGAAGCAATTCACTAGAGGGCAGCCTCGTTCTTCTGGATCTTCAACGCCATTCGGTTAAACAGCCTTGCGTGGAAGCAATCAATGCACTCTTACTGCTATACCTGGCGAGCAGAGCTCATGGAGAAGTGGATTAAAATTTCCTTTTCACTGAACTCCTCTGGCCTTACACGATTGTAAGTGAGGGTTGTAGGTTTTACTGCATTCACTGTCCCCCAAGTCAGGGGGTCTTTATGCTTTATGAGGTAACTCCACATCACTAATACTGCGCTACTGTCCTCGCAGCCTGGCCTCTCATAAAACAGGACCCCAGGTCTTCATAGCACCTACCCAGTACTGCCCCTCTATAAGAAAGATGTGGAAGCATTGGAAAGGGTGCAGAGGAGGTTTACCAGGATGTTGCCTGGTATGGTGGGAAGGCCTTATGAGGAAAGGCTGAGGGACTGAGGTTATTTTCATTAGAGAGAAGAAGGTTACGCGGTGACCTAATTGAGACGTATAAGATGATCAAGGGATTGGATAGGGTGGATAGTGAGAGCCTTTTTCCTCGGATGGTGATGACCAACACGAGGGGACATAACTTTAAATTAAGAGGTGGTAGTTATAGGACGGATTTCAGAGGCAGGTTCTTTACACAGAGGGTGGTGAGAGCGTGGAATGCCCTGCCTGCAGCAGTTGTGGACTCGCCTACTTTGGGGGCATTCAAATGTTCGGTGGACAGGCATATGGATGATATTGGAATAGTTTAGGTTAGAGGGTCCACTGGCCGGCGCAACATCGAGGGCTGAAGGGCCTACTGCGCTGTAATGTTCTATGTTCTATGTTCTATTGTGGTCACCTCCCACCTAGTTTGCAACTCCCAACAAGAAAGGGCACCCGTTCAGTTACTGTTTGAGCACAAACTCAGCATGGAGAAACAGGAAAACAATGCATGCTTGGCAGCTAACACATCCCCTTTGAGCAAGAAATGACTCAATACAGAGGAAGAGTAAGGCCCCTGAGCTATTGGTAACAGTCTGCAAAGAAATATACAGTCCAGTTTTTTTTTACCAATCATTTAAAATCATGGCCTCTTGTTATCAATCCATTTATTGGAAGAAATAATTTATTATTACTCCATCATAATTTCTCATTTGAAAATCTTTGTTAGGCCTCACCCTAACCTTCTCTGCTCTAAGAACAAACTTAGCTTCACCAATCTTTCCACATAATGAAATCTCATGTCTGCAGTTAAAGTCATACTCAACAAAACTTACTGAAGCGTTTATGTTGAGATCACATCAATCAGTCTCATCAATCAATATTTATTCCCCCTGTGAAAGAAACACATTCTACAGTGTTTCTACTGAAATCTAATATCCTTTTTAATAGGCCATTGTGATAGTACATCCACATCTTAAACCAATCATTTACTCTTAAATTTTGCAGCAACTTCAATCAAATTACTTAAGGTATTTGCTAACATTGCTTTGAGACTTGGATAACATTAAGCAATGATCACGGTTGCATATCCTATCTAAAACACTAAAATAGAAAATTAAACAATGGCATTTTCATACATTAGTTAAACCAAATCCATATCTCAAAACTAAAGCATGAGATTCCCAAATTCTTGCTCCTGACATAAAGGCTGCTGAATAAGCAAATTGTGAAGTATTGGACACAGTTCCTAATAGTGCATTTAATAGGGAAAGAAAATCATGAACTGTTTACATCTGATTCACTGATATGCATTCCCACCAGATAAGGCTTCATTTTAGAAGCATAAAATTGGAAAATATCTGATAGAGTTTGAATTCCCCAAAAGGGTAGGTAGCACTATGACAGAGGATCCAGTCCCTGTCCTTCAAATGAAATTCAGTCAAAGCAGGACTGGCGTAGCACAATTGGTCCTGTTGCTGCAGTGCTAGACAATGGTAAAAATTAGCTCGAACTCCCACTACTGGTAGTTTCTTTCTGTCTAATGACCTGTGTTGGAAAATAGATAACAGTTGGGAAAGAACTGAGATAGATTGTGGCCATCACAGACTCATTAAGTTACACTTGAGAAATGATCACTTGACCAAGGAAACAGAGCTTGCTAGACTGCTATTTAGTTACTTCTAAGTAACACTGGTATGTGCAAATCCTCTTATATATATGTACCATTTAATATCTCATGGAGAATATTGGTATTGCATGACCATTTTCTCCTTGGAGTGATTACTAGCACCTCATGTTCAAATCTAACCCCAGACAGTTTTTTCCCCTTGCTGCAAATGAAGAATATTCTGAGGGAAAATGGAGGATATTCTGAGGGGTGCCCAAGCACAATTAAATGCAGCACAAAATTGCCACAAAGTATTATTTTCCTTCATAACTTGTGTAATGCTGCTGTGATATCTTCTCACTCTACAGATTGACTTGGTCCATACAATTGGTGAGAGTGCTGCTATGGGAACGGCAGGGGTCATTCTTTGGGGAAGCATCAATTATGCAAGATCAAAGGTATGACTATTTTAATAATTCCTTTGCTTAATTCCTCTGAATATTGAAGACTTAATAAGGGTTATTACCCGTAATATATCAGAATTTCAAAAGCAGTAAAAGTTGAGTAAAGTTGGCCTTTCCCCTATTAGTAGCAATAACTTGCTGTTCCCCTTTACCTGCCATCATAATGTTTAAATATTCTTCATAAAAGAGCATGTATTCTATCCTGATCTTATTAGGGGAAAACCAATAGGTAATCTGAAATATTTTGTGATCGGTCATCAGAAGGTAGCATTGACTTCTCCAAGGAATATGGTCATTGGGATCAAACAAAGGATTTGCATTGCACTTTTCCCCATTTACAGTAAACTTCCTAACTTTGAATTTGATGATTTGCTATTAGCTACTTAACATTCAGCATTAATCTAATGGTAAAATCAAGATGTCATGATTTCAAGCACCTTATTTATCTCTCATATGAGATCTATATGATCCAATCATTTACATTTTTTAATGTCAATGGATTTGAATATAGTCAAAGCCCGTAGAACAATTATCATTCTGCAGGCAAAAAGCTTCTGCCTAGCTCTTGTTTGTAAAATTCTGCAAGTCAGCCACCAACTTAATTAAAGACAGGAACTGAGACTTCGTTATAACTGCTACACATATAATCCTTCCAATATCTAAACCAAACAGTAAGAATAACTTCAGCATTACAGACACCATTTTCATTGGCCAAGGTCTTTCAGTTGGTCATTAAAACCCTTAATTTACAATCATGGAAGTCTTGTTACTTTGACAAGCAATTGATGTCCCAAAGACATGATTTTATCTGATATGTGAAAATGGATGTGGACAATGATCCAACTGAGGGATGCGGCTGGACAGTGGCGCACTGACAAGAAATATTGCAGCAGGCAAAACTAAATAAATCTGGTACCTCAAATGTGTCCCTTTTATGTCAAGATCTGAAAAACATTGTGATAGGTGTTCCTGGTTAACAATTCAATGAGTTGGTGTTTTTAAGGATCAAAATGAAGACATGCCTCTTTCAGCGTGGTCATGACATGGAGATGCTGGCGTTGGACTGGGGTAAAACAGAAAGAAATCCCACAACACCAGCTTAACGTCCAACAAGTTTATTTGTAGCAAATGCCGTAAGCTTTCAGAACAGATTGTCCCTTTGTTAGGTGGCCGGGAGTTCTGATGACACACAGCGCACAAAGGCACAAATTCAATTTACATGCATAATGATTGGAATGTGAATCTTTACAGCTAACCAATTCTTAAAGGTACAGACAATGTAAGTGGAAGGAGCTTTAAGCACAGGTTAAAGAGATATGTATTGTTTCCAGACAGGAACGTTAGTGAGATTTTGCAAGTCCAAGCAAGTTGTAGGGATTGTAGATAGTGTGACATGATTCCAAGATCCTGGTGAGGCCGTCCTCATGTGCGCGGCACTTGGCTATCAGTTTCCGCTCAGTGACTCTGCGTTGTCATGTGTCGTGAAGGCCACCTTGGAGAACACTTACCCAAAGATCAGAGGCCGAATGCCCATGACCGCTGAAATGTTCCCCAACAGGAAAAGAACAGTCTTGCCTGGTGATTGCCGAGTGGTGTTAAATCATCTGTTGTCGTAATGTCTGCATGGTTGCCCCAATGTACATCCTTTCCTGCAGCATATCAGGTAGACAACATTGGCCAAGTTGCAAGAGAATGTATCGTGTACCTGGTGGATGTTTTCTCAAGTGAGATGATGTCACACTATCTGTAACTCCACAACTTGCCTGGACTTGCAAAATCTCACTAACTGTCCTGTCTGGAAACAATACACATCTCTTTAACCTGTGCTTAAAGCTCTCTCCACTGACATTGTCTGTACCTTTAAGAATTGGTTAGCTGTAAAGACTCACATTCCAATCATTATGCATGTAAATTGAGTTTGTGTCTTTGTGCACAGAACTTCCAGCCACCTGACGAAGGGACAGTCTGTTCTGAAAGCTTACGGCATTTGCTACAAATAAATTTGTTGGGCATTAAGCTTGTGTTGTGGGATTTCTTTCTCTTTCAGAGTGGCACAGTGTTTAGCACTGCTGCCTCATGTCTCCAGCGACCTGGGTTCGATTCTGGTCTTGGGTCACTATCTGTGTGGGGTTTGCATGTTCTCCTTGTATCTGCATGGGTTTCCTTTGGATGCTCTTGTTTCCTCCCACAATCCAAAGATGTGCAGGTTAGGTTGATTGGCCATGCTAAATTGCCCCTTAGTGTCCTAGGATGTGTATGTTAGAGAGATTAACAGGGTAAATATGTGGGGTTTCTAAGGATTGGGCCTGGGTGGGATTGTTGTTGATGCAGACTCGATGGGCCGAACGGCCTCCTTCTGTGCTGTAGGGATTCTATGATTCTAAGTAAGGAAGCATAATGAGTGCCAGTCTTTAATTTCATGCATGTATTTCTAGGATTAAAATAGCCTTAACCTTGTCTTACAGAATCATTGCTTAGAAGTGAAGAAGTATATAGATGGTCCCCTGGGACATTATGTCATTAATGTGACATCTGCCACAAAGTTGTGCAGCAAACATCTTTGCAAGAGGCACGGAAGATGTGTGAGAAAGAACATCGACTCCAAAGCCTATCTCCACCTGGAACAAAATAATTTCAAAATCCAAGCCAATCCTGAAGGAATACATCCCAGGTTTTCTGTGAAAGGGAGAATGAATGCAATGGACATCAAAGTCATGAAACAAAAGTTTGCATGTCAGTGTTATGAAGGTTGGGTTGGGATCGCCTGCGAAGTACCAGTTGCTAAGATTCCTTCAGTGGATAAACATGCCCAGAACACAATAGCTGGAACAAATTCAGCGGCACAGATATCATTTTCATTGGCCAATATTGTTGTCTTTCAGCTGGCCATTAAAACCCTTCATTTTCAATGCTAGAAGAAGTCTGTTAGTTGGGCAAATGATTGATGGTCCAAAAACATCTGATGTGTGAAAATGAATGTGGGCAAAGATCCAACTGAGGGATGTGACTGCACAATGGGATTTAAAGTAAATTTAAAGACACTTCTGCAACTATCGCATCTGCTGCAGCACATTCTTTCACAGTAGTCAATAAAGAGATTCAAAATCAAATCATTCCTGATTGTTTCAGAATAGCCTATACACTCATTCCAATCAAAGGGAATATTTAGGAGAATGAATTTTTAACCTTTATTTTTATAAATATGTTTCCTTCCTTTATTAGTTCTACACACATTATGTTCTGATAGAAGAAGTGAACAGGTTTCTTGTCTAGAATTACTCCTGGTCGAGTAATTCTGGACAGTTTGTGACTGGGGTAACTATTATGGCTCTGCATGTTAAAATACTAATCATGTAAGCCATATAGAATCCAAGACTCAGTCCCTAATCCCTGGCAAGTTAAGTAATCTCTGTCAAGATAATGATCAGAATATGATGTTTGGTCTCAGTATCTAATTTAGAAGTGAAGGTGGAGTGGGGTGTGGGGGTGGAGGAGGATACAGCATAGATGACTAACCTGGCTTCCTGCACCTGATGAATCGTGTTAGCTGTGCTGGTGATGCATATGTTTGAATATGTTGGACAATGCGTGCTGCTTAATATATGGCAAAATAACTGTCATGACTTGCAATTGAATGAGGCCTGTTTGGGTGAGGAACTGGAGTGCAATTAACACCTATGGAATTGTATCTAACAAGGAATCAACATGTTCAAGAAAAAAGTGAAGAAAATTTCAAAAAATTAAAACTTTTCCAAAAATATGACAGGCACAACATTTCACAGATTGCCATTAACATTGGAAATGCTTTAGATTACAAATATATTTGGGATGATTTATTAACTTTTTTTTGTTATTGTCGATGTAACTTGAAACGCAGTATTTTCTTAATTGCTGATGGAGCAAGAATCACTAATATTTCTTATATATAGCATAAGCTGAAAAATAAAGAGTCAATTGATTCATACAAAATAACATTCCTGTTGTCGTCATTTTAGTATGTTTTGTATGATTTCCCACATGCATTCTGATATACTTATAGCTTAAATATGTTGTTTTCTGTATTAAAATAAAACATAAGCTTCTTCATGGCATAAATTTGAACTAATTTTCCTGTATTGGGCATTGATGGCATCTGCAAGTTTTTACGTTTTATGCATGGCAAGTTGCTGAAAGTGCAACCTGATAACATTGCAGCGAGGAAGTCTATCATTTGAAACCTGATTGAAGAGGGAAAGCAACTGTGTAAGTTCTAAATCAATTAGATATCAGGATTGAGAAGTAAACAGCAAAAGAACTGAGGAGAAAGTGCAAATTTGAATGGGCAAGTTCAATACCAAATTCAATACCAAAAATATAAGAAAAATAAAATGAGGAAAAGAAGAATTGAATTAATGGAGAAAACTAAACCTGAAGGAGCCTATCATAGTTACACCTAGAATACTTCATTTCAATATGCTTCAAGATTGCTCCTGCTATGCTAATGCAAAAGCTTTGCACAATTTAATATTATGCTCACTGGTTAGTCTAGTTGCTACCAAGGCCACTCAGTTCCAGACTTCATTACAGACTTATTCATTTATGGTATGGGGAGATGAGAGTCACTGTTCTTGACAATAAGCATTTGACTTTTGCTTTATATTCATTTTACAAGACGTGAGCATTGCTGGCTGGGACAGCAATTAGTGCTCATCCCTAACTATCCTCCATTTTAGAGAGCATCTGAGGATCAATGTATAGGCCAGACTAGGTAAGGACGGCAGGTTTCCTTCCCTAAGGGGCATGAGTGAACCAGATAGGATTTTACAATTGACAATGATTTCACAGTCATCATTAGACTTTTAATTCCAGATTTTCATAGAACTCAAATTTCACCATTTGCCATGGTGGGATTTGAACTCAAGTTTCTGGATCTTGTTCCTGTGCTCTGGATTATATGTCCAGTGATAATACCGCCATAGAACTCCCCAAAGACTAAGTGGCATCATGGAGTCCAAAGAAAATTGAAGCCAGTAAGATCTGGGGACAACTGTTTTCTGACTAATGTCATGCCTAGCATAAAGAAAGATAGCTATGCTTTTTGGAGGCCAATCATCTCAACCCCAGGAATTTGTCAGGACAGTGTTCAAGGCCCAACCATGTTTAGTTTTTCATCAATGACTAAGCTCCAGTGTAAGGCAGAAGTGAGACTATCTTTCATTCACAGTTTGGCTCCTCAACCACTAACACCAAACCTCTCATTGGCAACCACCCAAGGCTGAACTAGATTGCTTGAAGTTACTCGGTTTCATACTTGAACTTCTGATCACATATCTATCTATGCCATCACTAAGACCACCTATTTCCACCTCTGTAACATTGCCTGGTTCTGCTCTGTCTCAGCTCATCTGCTGCTGAAATCACACCCAAGCCATTGTTACCTCTAGACTTGAGTCTTCTGGTGCACTCTTGGCTAGCCTACTAAATACCATCTGCTGTAAAGCTGATATCATCCAAAATTCTGCACCAAGTCACCTATCACTCTCTGCTTGCTGATCTACATTGGCTCCCAATTAAGCAATGACATTAGTATTCACACCTTTGTATTGAAATCTTTCCACAGCTATGCCCCCTTCCTTTCTCTCTAAAGCTCTTGAACTCCCTCCTTCCTTAATTCTGGCCTCCTGAGTATCAGTGATTTGCCTTCAGCTGCCAAAGACCTAAGCTCTTGAATTCCTTCCCTAATCCTCTCCATCTCCATGAGCAGCACAGTGATTAGCATTATTGTCTCAAAGCACCATGTAAAAGTCCAACAAGTTTATTTGGTAACAAAAGCCACTAGCTTACTGAGCACTGTTCCTTCATCAGTAAGTGCATCAGGGCCCAGGGTTCAATTCCAGCCTTGGGTGACAATCTGTGTGGAGTTTGCATATTCTCCCTATGTTTGTGTAGGTTTCCTCAGGGTGCTCTAGTTTCTTCCCACAGTTCAAAGATGTGCCAGTTAGGTGGATTGGCCATGCTAAATTGTCCTTTAGTGCCCCAAGATGTATAGGTTATTGGTATGAGAGGGGAAAATATTTGAGGTTATAGGGATTATGTGGAGTTACTAGGTGGGATGCTCTGTTGGAGAGTCAGTGTAGACTTGATGGGCTGAATGGCTTCCTTTTGCACTGCAGGGACTCTACCTTGTTTCCCTCCTTCAAGATGCTGATTGTCTTATATAGTGTAGTAATGCGCTTACGAAGTGCCTTGGGATATTTTATCATGTTGAAGGTATATAAAAATGAAAAGGTTGTTGTTGTAAATTAATGGGAGAGAGTGGAGTTTGTTGATTGAAGGTGTTTGGCATTTGGCAGTAACAGGACTACTGAATGGGAAAAGTATTCGTCACCTGCTGAAGGAGCAGCATTCCGGAAGCTCGTGATTTCAATAAACCTACTGGAATTTAAACTGGTATTGTGGGACTTCTTACTGTGCCCATCCCAGCCCAATATTGGCATCTCCACATCATGAGAAAAATATGATAGATTGATTTGTATACATATGCAGGTGACAAATGAATGCAAGTCTAGGTTTGGCTGGCCTTCCCCCACACCAAACATTCTGCTGGTACTGACCTTTGGGGCTGTACAAGAATTGTCACTTGAACAAACTGTTAATGATTAGTTCTGTAACACTAACCAAGCAGCAAACAACATATTCAGGAGAGATGGAGAAAAAATTAAGGATGGGGTGTGTTTTAGGATATTAACATTCATATATTGTTGGCCTTCTATTTTCGGTTTTAAGAGTCATACAGCATAGAAACAGGCCCTTTAGCCCACTATGTCTATGTAGACCATCAAATACCAAACTATATTAATCAAATTTACTAGCACTTGTGCCATTGCTTACTATGCCTTGGCAATTTAAGTGCTCATCCAGATACTTCTTCAATGTTACGAGAGTATCTGTCTCCACCACTCACTTAGGCAGCATATTTCCACAGCTCATTGGGCAAAAAAGATTTTCTTCAGATCCTCGCTAAATCACTTACTCCTCACCTTAACTAATGCTATTTGGTTCTAGGGACCTCTGACATGGGAAAAGATTCTTCTTCATTATGCTATCTACATGCTGTTACTTCAGGAATCAATGGACTTGCATACTCACCAAGATCTCTTTGTTCCTCAATATTCCTGACTGTTTATTGTGAATATTACACTCTTGCTAGGCCTCCCAAATTGCATCACCTCACATTTATCAGCATTAAATTCCCTCTGTCATTGCTCTGCTCAATTTACCAACTGATCAATATCAATCTGTAACCCAAGATTATCCTCACTATCACCAATTGTTGTGTCATCTGCAAACTTATGAATTATATTTTCTACATTCAAATCCAAATTATGTGTATATATACAAACAGCAAGAATCCTAACACTGACCCCTGTACTGACCTTTGGTAAGAACTTTCACAACACCGGGTTAAAGCCCAACAAGTTTATTTGATTCCAAAAATCACTAGCTTTCGGCCTCTGACTCTTCATCAGATGAGTGGAGAATTCTGATCACAAACAGGGGATGTAAAGACACACATTCAGTTTACAGAATACTGATTAGAATGTGAGTCTTTACAGCTAATTAAGTCTGAAAAGTGCAGACAATGTGAGTGGAGATAGCATTAAGCATATGTTAAAGAGATGTGTTTTGTCTCCGGACAGGACAGTAAGTGAGATTTTGCAAGACCAGGCAAGTCATGGGGGTTACAATTAGTGTGATATACACCCAAGATCCCAGTTGAGGCCATCCTCATGCGTGCTGAACTTGGCTATCAGTTTCTGCTCAACGACTCTGCACTGGCATGTGTTGTGAAGACTGATTTGAAGAATGCTTATCCGAAGATCAGAGGCCAAATACCCATGACCGCTGAAATGTTCACCAACAGGAAGAGAACAGTCTTGCCTGGTGATTGTCGAGCGATGTTCATTCATCCGTTGTTTGTAGTGTCTGCACGGTTTCCCCAACGTACCATGCTTCGGGACATCCTTTCCTAACAGGTAGACAGCATTGGCAATTGGATGAATAAACATCGCTCGACAATCACCAGACAAGACTGTTCTCTTCCTGTTGGAGAATACTTCAGTCGTCATGGGCATTTGGCTTCTGATCTTTGGGTAAATGTTCTCCAAGGCAGTCTTCACAACACATGACAGCGCAGAGTCACTGAGCAGAAATTGATAGCCAAATTCCACACACATGAGGGTGGCCTCAACCGGGACCTTGGGTTCACACTATTTATAAACCCCATAACTTGCCTGGGTTTGCAAAATTTCACTTACTGTCCTATCTGGAGACTATACACATCTTTTTAACTTATGCTTAATGCTGTCTCCACTTACATTGTCTGCACCTTTAAGACTTGATTAGCTGTGAAGATTCCCATTCTAATCAAATTCTATAAACTGACTGTGTGTCTTTACATTGCCTGTCTCTGATCAGAACTCTCCACTCCCCTGACGAAGGGTCAGAGGCGCGAAAGCTTGTGGTTTTTGCTACCAAATAAACCTGTTGGACTTTAACTTGGTGTTGTGAGACTTCTTATTGTGTTTACCCTAGTCCAACACCGGCATCTCCACATCATGATCTTTAGTCACAGGTTTTCAATCACAAAAGGAATCAACCACTTCCTATTAGCGAGCTTGAGATTGTCTGTACAACAAAGGATTGAATCAGATCAATAGCACTGAACAGGCTATTCAGTTCATCTTGTCTATGTCAGTATTTATGACCAAGCAGATCCTCATCCCATCTTTCCTCATCTAAATCTAACATTGTAACCAACTACTTTCTTCACCTTAATATACTTGTCTGGCTTTTCCTTCAATATATCTATATTATTCACTTCAACTCAATAACTCAGCCTTTCTTTCCAAACAAGACCCAGACTGTCAATCCTTTCCTGATATATATATCTCCCTACTTCTGGTATCAAATCTTCTCTGCATCTTCTCCAGTGCCTCCACATCACTTTTATAATATGGTGACCAGAACTGCACACAATACTCTAAACACAATCTAACAAACTTGGGCATAACATTCCTACATTTTCTAAGTTTCCCTCCAGAAATTAGCACTTGGCTTGCTTTTTTTTTATAACCTTGCTAATCTGTGGCACAATTTTTAGTGATGGGTATATATGTACTCTGAGATCTTTTTGTTCCTCTACCCCATCTGGACATGTTCCTTCCAAGTAATAAGTAATCTCTCTATTCTTTCTACAAAGATGTACAATCTTACATTTGTCTGTGTTGAACTCCAGTTATTTGTCCATTTTGCAAGTGATGAATACTCAGCTGAGGAGTATTTTTACTTGTCATCATTCTGCAATCTGCAAATTTTGTGTTTTTGATACCTAAGATCAAATCATTAATGTAACTTGTGAGCAGCCGTGGCCACAACATGGATCCCTGTGGAATACCACTTCTCATCTTCTGCCACTCTTTAATAACTAATCTTTACTCTGACCCTCTGCGTTATATCTTGAAGCCACCTAGCAACCCATTCTACCATTTAGAATAGAATAGAAGCCCTACGGTACAGAAGGAGGCCATTCAGTTCATCAAGCCTGCACCAACAACAATCCCACGAAGCTCCTATCCCATAGCCCCATTTATGTACCCTGCTAATCCCCCTAACCTACACATCTTGGGACGTTCAGGGGAAATTTAGCATGGCCAGTCAACGTAACCTGTTCATCTTTGGACTGTGGGAGGAAACTGGAGGAAATCCCTGCAGACATGGGGACAACTTGCAGATTCTGCACAGTGACTCTAGGTTGGAATTGAACCTGAGTCCCTGGCGCCATGAGACAGCAGTGCTAACCTTTCTGCCGCTGTGCCACCCTAAAATGTAATATCAATTAGCAGATAGCAAAGAAAGCCAGCAAAAATTTGTCTCCTATTTCCACTGAATGATGCGATGAGTAATAAGGTAAGTGTTTTAAATTAAAAAAAAGATGTAATGAGTAAACTAAACAAGCTCAAAGTGGATAAGACCTTGGTCCATGGATTGTAGCTTCCACGTGGATTGCACCATGTGGGTGCATAGATCGGAAATGAAAAACCTGCAAGTAAATCTTAATAATCCAAGCAAACTAAAATCAGGAAATTCAGCTTGCTAACTTTACTTGTGTGTTTCAAACATTTAAACATCCCTCCCCCTGCCTAGCTAACCTCTCTGCATTAATATCAGCATCATTCATTAAGGTATAAAACAAACAAAAATAGTAGTTTACGAAGAATTTTAGGAGCAATGAAGTTGATTGTTTAAAAATAAAATGTCAGTAAATCCTCTGTGACATGGCTAAAACAACAATGACAATGAAAAATTAAATTTATCCAGCTACTTTGCATATTATCTAATGACTCATTTCTGATGGAATATGAAGTGGGTGAGGATCCTTATACATTTTTAATTAGGAAGTTGTCACCAAAGATAAGATACATGGAGCACATTCAATCAATTAAGTAGCTTTCAGAATATTCATGAAAATTAATAATTTACAATTAACAAGCTTTATGAATGTATTTGTTCGCAGTTCAGCATTTAATTTCTAACCTTTTAATCAACATTTCTGTCTTTCCCACCTTGCAGTTGAATTATTTCTAACTTATTAGCTATAGGATTATTTCAGGCACTTAAATAAAGCATCACATTGCATTTATGAAAGATAGTTGGACTATTTAGGGAAGAATTTGTATCACTAGCTGATTCTTCTCTAGTGGCAGTTAGACTTTGTGTATCGTACAACCACAGTTATTTTCCACATGTAAGTGGCAGGAAAGGACACTCACATTGGCCACAAATTTGCCAGGCGGGTGGGGGGGGATGTGTCGTGGGGGTGGAATTCACAATGCTGATTGCGGAGACAGTTGCGTCGGTGTGCGCTTTATTAGAGATATTTAGAGATTGATTGTCCAACAAATTGCAGCCAGGTGTAGGAGCAACAGGCATCTGGCCCCCTTATAGGAAGCCTTTATAGCTATTCCCATCATTGAACAACCTTGCATCTTTGCCTCTGGAATTCATTTACTTTAAATTGCCATCAAACTAAAAGATATATGCATGCTGAAAAATTACTTTTTGTAATAAAGATTAAATTTTTCATTAAAAACAAACTTCTATTCCAAAAGAATCATAAAGAGGGAAACACAAATATTTAACTCTGCTTTCTTGAAGTACGCAATTTGTAAATATACAAACCTGCCTGGGTCGTAACATTTGCTCTCTGTTTGATTACAGAATTCATTGCATGCAGATTTGAGATCTGAAAGGGGCAATTAAAAATGACATATTGCATCTCCTTCCTAACCAAGCACAAGTCAGAAAGAAATATTCTCCAATTGCCTAGATGAGTGTGTCTCCAATGACACTCAAACTTGACATCATTCAGAGCAAAGCAGTCCACTTAATTGGCACCATTTTTCACCACTGATGCACAGTGGAAGCAGCGTGTGCCACCTACAAGATGCCCTGCAGCAGCTCATCAATCTTGCTTTGATAGTACCTTTTAAACCTGTGACCACTATCACCTATAAAAACAAGGGCAGCGGATGTAAGGGAATACCATCAGCTGTAACACTCATCATCTTGACTTGGAATTATATTGCCACTGTTTCACTGTCGCTGGGTCAAAATCCTGGAATTCCCTTTAAAACATAGGTATTCCTACAACAAATAGACTGCAGTTGTTCAAGACAGCGGCTCATTGCCATCTACTTAAGGGCAATTAAGAATGGGCAACAAATTGTACTGTTGTACCTGTAATTCTCAGATACTTTCGACCAGTTTGCTTACCCAAAGGTTTTACCCCGGTGCCCTTATTTGCAAGATGGAGAAAGGACAAATACAAGTAAATGTTCAATAAGTTTATCAATAATAACACTATTAACTCTTAAATTACCCACATAAAACAAGTGGATACCCCAGATTCAAGTACACTGATGGTTTGGTTAAACTGGAGGCCCGATTCTCTGAGTCCCTCTGGTCCATCGTCACGAAGATGAGTCTCGATGGCAGCTTCTTCCTTCTTCTTTGTTCAGTATTCTGGATGGTTGAGGTCACCTCCCTCTTAGAGTCTTCACTGCTGGTTTGTCTGACATGTAAAACTTTATCCCCCTGCTTGTCTGCCTTTCCAGAAACTTCTCTGGTTTCCAGCCAATGAGGTCCTAGGAGGGGGTTCCAATACCTAGTGGATTTCTTGATGTTTGCCTGACAAGACACTAGGGCCTGCCCCCAGGTGACGATCTCCCATGCTGTTCTTTACATATAACCTGTTGTCACATAGCTGCAGGAACTCTAGGAGACTGAAAGTCTGGCCTGATCTGGACTTCTAACATTAGGACGGTGCATTTCAATAGGGTGTGATGATCTCCTTCTGCGTTTCAGTGGAGTGCATTGATCTTTGTTGGATGATTGATGGACCAGGCCCAGACATATTCCAGCGTCATTGTACATTTAACTTTCATCTGGCCTGCCTGAGGTTTAACTGTCTTTAATTTTAATATGCCCAGTTCTTTTGGGATATCCAATTTAATCAGCCTTAAACATGACATATTCTAAGCATGGTTTCTTTTTTCTCCGACCCAGATACATTCTGGTATCCTGCACTGTTATTCACTTCAATGGAAATTTGATTCCCTATTATCATTAAAATCTAAACACCAATGTAGTGACAATACTCATCTTGAGTCATGAAGATTATGGTTTCAAAAACTTACTTCAATAGTAGAACATATGATGCAGGGTAACATTTAAGTCTTGAATTGATGGAGTCCTGCATTGTCAGAGAAAGAAAGATTTGCATTGAAATAGCACCTTTCATGACTTCAGGATGTTCCAAAATTCTTTATAGCTAATGAAATACTTTTGAGATATAGTCACTTTCATAGATGAGGTATTTAATCTGACTCATGCCTACTTGTGGACATAAAAGACCCTATGATAATTCTTAAAGAGGAGCCAGTACTCTGGTCAAATTTTTCCCTCAATAGGTGCACTGGTGATCCACTCAATGCACACAATAAGATTCCACAACATACACATTTAGTTGGGATGTTTGCTTACACAGTAACTCAATTTCTCTAAGATAAGATAAAGAACTTTTTAAGTACAAGTAACATATTCTTACCATCTGGTATCCTTGTTTTTAAGGATCACTATATGTTTCCTTATAACTCTTTAAACGATATGGATAAATGTGGAATAAAATAAACATTGAATAAAAGCAAAATACTGCAGATACCAGAGATTTGAAATAAAAACCTTATATGTTTGTTATCATGTGCTTTCTAATATCACATTGAAACAATGAACAGACAGGCAAAAAGTCATTGGGCCACTCAAGCCTATTTGTGGTGCAATCCATTCCACCCCTTATCCTGGGAAAGCCTTGGAATCAGTGACGACGCTCCTCCCAGGCTGTTCAATAAAATTCAAAATAAAAGCTGGGAAAGTTCTCTCAACTCCCCAAGGAAATTGAGCAACTCTCCAGGAGACTTACAATCCTCAGAAATTCTCACTAACGCAACTACAAACAATGTCCCTGTACAACTGGAAATGTCAAATGTTACATGTGGTTGAAAATTGTATACAATGAATTATAAGTTATGAGATATATATAAAAGAAAACTGGAAACAGGATAACTACAGATAATTAAATAAAATAATTAAATTATTCCATTCTTGGAATGTTTTTTACCCAAAATTATATCCTTTTCCATGAATGCAATTCAAAATAAATGGTTGGTATTCAATGCATGCTTCCTCCTCAAAAAAAAGAGGCTTTTGTAAACATCGAAACAAAATCTTAAAACCTATCAAAATTCAACTTTACTTCCCTTAAAAGATAATTGGCCACAGGAAGAGGAGCAGGTTCACTTGAATAGTATATTACAGAACCTACAAGGGAGCAAGCTATCTTGGATCTGATCCTGTGTAATTAATGATCTCATTGTGAGGGATCCTCTTGGAATGAGTAATCACAATATGGTTAAAATTCTAATACAAATGGAGAGTGAGAAAGTAGGGCCCTAAGCCAGTGTCGTCTGTTTGAGCAAGGGGGAGTACGATAGGATGAGGGCAGAGTTGGCTAATGTAGACTGGGAACATAGAATAGTTGGTGGGACAGTTGAGGAACAGTGGAGGATTTTTAAGGAGATTTTTCTCAGTACTCAACAAAAATATATTCCAGTGAAAAAGAAGGACAGTAAGAGAAGGGATAATCAGCCAGGGATAACTAAGGACATAAAGGAGAGGATCAAATTAAAAACCAATACATACAGAGTGACCAAAATTAGTGGGGAACTAGAAGATTGGGAAAGCTTCAAAAAACAACAAAGAGCTACTAACAAAGCAATAAAGAAAGGAAAGATAGATTATGAAAGTAAACTATCATAAAATATAAAAACTGATAGTAAAAGTTTTTATAAATGAAAAAAGGAAAAGAGTGGCTAAAGTAAATTTTGGTCCCTTAGAAGATGAGAAAGGGGATTTAATAATGGGAAACAATTAAATGGCTGAGGCCTTAAACAAGTTTTTGTGTCAGTCTTCACAGTGGAGGACACAAATAACATATTGATAATTGACCGTCATGGGACTGTAGGGAGTGAGGACCTCAAAACGATTACAATTATTAAAGAGGTAGTGCTGGGTAGGCTAATAGGACTAAAGGAAGACAAATCCCTGGGTCCGGATGGAATGCGTCCAGGGTATAAAAGAAACTGCAGAAGTAATAGCAGATGTATTAATTGTAATTTATCAAAATTTGCTGGACTCTGGGGAGGTGCCAGCTGATTAGAAAACAGCTAATGTAACGCCACTGTTTAAAAAGGGAGGTAGACAAAAGGCGGGTAACTACAGGCCAGTTAGTTGGGAAAATGCTAGAATCTATCATTAAGGAAGAATACTGGCAAAGAATGATTCGATCCAGCAGATGCAGCATGGATTCATGAAGGGAAAGTCATGTTTGATGAATTTACTGGAATTTTATGAAGATATAATGTAGTTGACAGAGGGGAACTGGTGGATGTGGTGTAGTTAGATTTCCAAAAGGCATTTGATAAGGTGCCTCTCAAAAGGCTGCTATGGAAGATAAAGGTACACCGAGTTGGGGGTAAAGTGTTAACGTGGATTGAGGATTGACTATCTAACAGAAAGCAGAGATTCGGAATGAATGGGTGACTTTCTGGTTGGCAGTCAGTGACTAGTGGCATGCCGCAGGGATTGGTTCTGGGTCCTCAACTGTTTACCATACACAGAGACAATCTGGAGGAGGGACCGAATGTAGGGTAACAAAGTTTGCAAATGACACAAAGATGAGTCGGAATGCAAATTGCGTGGAGGACACAGAAGATTTGCAGAGATTTGGGTAGGCTAAATGAGTGGGCAGGGATCTGGCAGATGGAGTAAAACATTGGTAAGTGTGAATTATCCACTTTGGAAGGAATAATAGTAAAATGGACTATCATTTAAATGGTGAAAAATTACAACATGCTACTGTGCAGAGGGACTTGGGGGTCCCTTGTGCATGAATCACAAAGACTCAGTTTGCAGGTGCAGCAGGTGATCAAAAGGCAAATGGAATGTTGGACTTTATTGCGAGAGGAATGGAGTATAAAAGCACGGAGGTCTTACTGTAATTGTATAGGGTACCGGTGAGGCTGCAACTAGAGTACTGTGCACAATTTTCATCCCCTTATTTGAAAAAGGATATATTGTTCTTGGAGGGAGTACAGAGAATGTTCACCAGGTAGATTGCTTCAAATGAAGCTGAAATGTAATGTATGACTTCAACCAAGTACAGCATGTCAATATTACACTTGATCTTAGCCAAAAGGTATTTAACAGCATGTTTAATCAAGCAGCAACCATAATGTGATCAAGTTCAAGGTAATGTCTGAAAAGAAGAAATTTGAAACAAAGATTCCACATTTAGGTAAGGTTGACTTCAGTGGGATGAGACAGAAACTTTCCACATTAAATTCAGGCCTTTAGTATTTTCTCCCCACATCCAATATTTCTATAATTAATAAATAAAAATGGTCAAAGAAACTGAAAGGTGCTCAAAGGATGGCACAGTGGTTCGCATTTCTGCCTCACAGCACCAGATACCTGGGTTCAATTCTCCGCTTGGGTCTTGGCACTCTGGTTAGTTGCCTGACATCATCTGGTTGGGTGCATTGGCCATATTAAATTCTCCTTCCGTGTACCCAAACAGATGCTGGAGTGTGGTGTCTAGGGGATTCTCAAAGTAACTTCATTGCAGTGTTAATGTAAGCCTGCTTGTGACAGTAATAAACTTTATTTAATTGGATGCGCTTAGGAGCATGGGGGTGGTGGAAAATATCATAGTTGGAGCTTTAGAGATGTGACAACAGGCAGGCAAATAGATTGGTGACTGCTAGAAGGAGCAGGCATTCAGTTCAGGAATCCCCTGTATACTGTTTTGGATACTGTTGGGGAAGGTTGCTTATCAGCAGCAGCAGCCGAAGCAGTTGCATCACATCTGGCTCTATTATTTAGCAGGGAAGGATAAAGAGAACCAGAGCAATAGTTATCGGGGATTCTATAGTTTGGAGTGCAGATAGGCGCTTCTATGGATGTGAAAGAGATTCCAGGATAGTATGTTGCCTCCCTGGTGATAGGGCCCAGAATGTCTCTGAACAGGCAGGAAGCATTCTGAAGGGAGAGGGTGAACAGCCAGAGGTTGTGTTTCATATTGGTACTAATGACATAGGCAGGAAGAGTGGTGAGGTCCGACAGCAGCAGTTTAGGGAGTTAGGTGGAAAATTAAAAAGCAGGAGCTCTAGGATTGTAATTTCAGGGGGCTGGTGAGGCTAGGATTAGGAAAATAGTGCAGCTCAACATGGGGCTAAACAGCTGGTATAGGAGGGAGGGTTTCAGATAACTGGGTCATTGGGATTTCTTCCGGGGCATGTGGGACCTGTACAAGAAGGATGGGCTGTATTTAAACTGGAAGGGCATAAATATTCTGGCTGGAAGGTTTGTTAATGTCACAGGGGAGGATTTAAACTAGTTTGGCAGGGGGTGGGAACCAAAGCAAAGGTGAATTAGCTGAAGGGGAACCAGTGGATAGGGCCAGTAAGACTCAGAGAAAAAGCAGGCAGGTGAGATGCTAATCAAAGAGGTTCTGGTGGGCTGAAGTGCATTTGTTTCAATGCAAGAAGTGTAACAGTTAAGGCAGATGAATTTAGAACTTGGATTAGTACTAGGAACAATGATTTTCTTACCATTACATAGATTTTTCCAAGGGTGGATGAGTCAATTACTATGGGGCACAGGTTTAAGGTGTGAGGGACAAGATTTAAAGGAGATATATCAACCAGAGTTTTTAAACAGAGGGTGCTGGGTGCCTGGAATTGATTGCCAGGGGAGATAGTGGAAGCAGATATGGTAGTGACTTTTAAGGGATGTCTTCATGTATAGGATGGGAATAGAAGGATATAGTATCTGGAAGGATAGGAAGTTTTAGTTCAGTCGGGCAACATGGTTAGTGAAGGCTGGGAGGGCTGAAGGGTCTATTCCTGTGCTGTGATTTTCTTGGTTCTTTGTTATAATGATCTATTTTTTTCCCTTGGGATTGCATTGTTCTGGAGATAAGTGGTGAATTCCTGAAGACTCCAGAACAACTCTGGAAAAGAAACAACTCTATGATTTTGACAATTTAAAAATGTCCCCACTGTTTTTGCTGACCACAAGTTGTTTCCCAAGTTATAAAGTTTTAAAGTCTTTTTGGAATGCTTGTCTTGCTGTTGACCAATCCCGAGCTCCATAGGATTAACACCTTTTCAAAAGTTTCCACTTCTTGGCAAACATTAAGTTTGTCAGATTTATGAATATTTGTCAGTGTCCCAAAGCTTTTGAAATACAATTTGCTTTCATGGATGGTATTAATCTATATAATCTGACTGGTTCAGACACAAACCTTAACACAAACATATACAGGTTTGTTTCTGAATAAAAACATATGGAGGAATGTATATAAATGCACAGAACATTAGAGAGAGAGTACTGTGTAGTTTTGATCTCCTCATTTGAGGGGTATATGAGCATTGGAAGCAGTTCAGAGAAGATTCATTAAGCGGAATACTGGGGTAAAGAGATTGCCTTTTGAGGATAGGTTGGGTTTATACTCATTGGAGTTCAGCAGAATAAGGTGACTTTATTGAAACATTTATAATTGAAGGGGCTTTAGAAAGTAGATGCTGATAGAATATCTTCCACTGTGGGGAATCTAGAACTGGGACACAGTTAAAAATAAGCAGTCTCCTTCCCATTTAAGACAGTGATGAGGGGGAATTTCTTCACCTAGAGGATGATTGATTGTTGGAATTCTACTCTTGAGAGAGCAGTGAAGACTGGATCATTGAATGTATTCAAGATGTGACCTGGAAAGGGTTTTTGATACTCAAGTGAGTCAAGGACTATGGAAGGCAGGGAAGAAAGTGGTTTTAAGACCACAATCAGGCCAGCCATGATCTTACCGAATGGCTAAGCATTCTCAATGGCCCACTCCCACTCTATATTTTTACGACCATATAAATAGTCAGAGAATGAATCCCACTGTTACTATTGAGGCAAATTTACTCTGTGATATTATTCAGGATTCCATTGATAAAGACAATGATGATGTGTTATTTGAGAAAGAAAATCTTCCTCTTTCTATAGGATCTTTAACAAATGTAGCACTTTTTAAAATGAGGTCAGCTTAGATTACATGCTTAAATTCTGGGATTTGAATCCACAAGATCATGGTGGTGATTCTCCTACCCCGCTGCACTAATTTTCTAGCGCATTAGATTGGGAGAATTGTGTGGCTGGGTGTGCATGGGATTCACGGATTCAGGATTCATGGAAATCGATAGGAAGACAGGTAAATGATTTACATCTTTATTTAAATGCAATTTAAATGTGATTAACGGGCAGGGGACTGAGTTCTTCAGGCCCACTAGCATCTTCCAACTCACCAGAGTATTTCATTCTAGTGGGGTTTACAGTAGGTTCTTACTTTCAGGGAGCTATTGGGACAACTCCACTAGAGTTATGCCCTGGGGCGGGGGGTGGAGGTGGGGGGGGGGGGGGGGTGGACGGAGTGCAATCGGGGCCCCAGGGAGTTGGATGGCAGGAGCAGTGCCCCCTTTGCATGAACACTCTGGCACTGCTGAAGTGGCAGAGTGCCCATGCTCAAAGGACACCTTGGCACTGCCCATCAGACATACGGCAGTGCCATCAGAGCAGGGCCTATGGGGCAATCAGCAGGATGGGAGAATCCTGCTGCCACTCTGCATTGGAATTGATCAGGGCAGGAGGAAGCCAATAATCAGAGCATGCTGTTTGGGCTGAGAGTGTGTTGGTCAGCCTTGGGGAGGCTGAGTCTTCACTGCAGGGTGAGGGGATTGTCATGGGAGCAGGAGTGCAGCATCAGAACTGCTGGGGGGGAGAGAGGGATGGGTAGGAGAAAAGCACTGTGACGGTTCCGGGGCTGGCCAGCAATCAGGAGGCTGAGAGACTGGGGCCACCGCACATGCACAGAGACCTGTTGGTTTCTGCCTCCTGGGCCCCACCTCCTGAAATTTAATAAGATTCACGCTGGTGGCCTCTGCATTGCATAGAATGTGGAAGATTCTTGTCTGAAGATGCACTCCTGCAATTTGACACTTAGAATGTTTTTGGGAAAATTCCACCTCATGTTTGTAGCAGGTGAAGTGTAAATGGACATTTACAAAAGGGGGTTTTAGCTTCGACTAGTAACTGGCTTCAGTAGACAATCATCAAAGAGAAGTTTTTTTTAGTTTTGGACATTTTGTCCTCTTGTTAGATAAAGCTAACATTTTCATTCTAATCTGTGAAGTATTATCTGACCTGTGTATGACAGCTCTCCGGCAGTAGAAGGAAAAGGTTCAATTACGTAGATCCTCAATTTTAAAGGTGCACTCAAAAAGTGCAATTTAATATTCACTGTGCTAGAATCACTATTCTGTGATATGTTACACATACTTTAACGTACAATTATCCATAGAAATTGATCACATTTTTGAATAATCTACAATCGGTTGAGTGGGAACATTACTCAGTACACTACTGACAAAACTCACCCATCTAAAACAAATGAGCTCCAGTGACATGACCCACATAAATCAAACTTGCAACATGCAAATGGAAGGTCAAACACTCAAAAGGGCTGAATTAGTAGATTGACCAACCATTTGAAGTACAGGATATTCTGATATATCCAAGGACAAAACATTCACATTTGTACTCAAAGTGAACTATTCCAGCAGGTCACTCTTTAAATACTGCCTGTGAGAATCCAAGTTAAATTCATTAAAGAAAACAAGTTAGAAAAGAGTGGAACACATTTTAGAAAAATCACATTTGAAGTGTAATGTGAAGTACACTAAAAATTATGCCAAAATTAGAAGGAAAGTGACTGTACACAGAGCAAGCATAATTTTGGGAAGGAGTAGCTGTAGTAATTGAAGTTGAATTAGCTGAAGTTGAATTAATTAGGTTTGATTTTGTGGACGTTTCTGGATCAGGGTTTGAGATGATGCAGTTGTAAGAATCAACACAAGCGTCCAACTCAGTGATATAGTTTACAATGTCACTGGTAGGTTCACAGTTTTGCTCTGCGTAGCACTGACAAGTGAACTTTTCTGACATGAAAACAATATCTTCAAAGGAAGCTCGTCCTATGACTGAGTATCCATCGATGCTTTGGCCAATTCGGAAATTTGCAGGGTTCAAATGCAGGTAATGGGGGGCATCCCAGTTCTTGCGCACACATCGGCCTTTCTTCTGGCACAGTATTTTACTGCACAGCCTGGCTGCAGATGTCACATTAACGATATAAGGATTCAGGATTTCCTTAACATAGTCAGCAATAGCCAAACACGTGTTCTGCAAAATACAACACAGAGTCACAAGTGGTTTCTCCCAAGTCTAACAATGATAAATTATTGATGCGCAATTTACATCTAATAAAATACAGACATACCCACATGTTACCAGGTACAAGCACTTTGAGCTCTGAGTACAGTTATGATGCTTACCTCTTAACCTAGCCTGCCTCCTCAAGGCACTCAAAGAATGAGAATCAAGACTAATTTATAATAAAAAAAAGTGCTGGAAAAACTGAGGATTTTCAAGCCAAATAAAACTCTTCTTCAGAACTCTTTATTCTAGGCCAGACTGGCTCTATTTATCCAACACTTCCTGATTTCATTTCAAATCCCCAGCATTATTTTGTTTTCATTTGGGGTTAGTGTATAGTAGCTCGTTAATTCATCAGTTGAACTAAAGATTATAAAATTGTTTACAAATTTTAACCTCCTGCTTAGAGTTTTCTTCATTTTTCTTTTAAAGTTTGTTTCACCTCTATAATTAAATGTGATGCCTGGACTGAATAACGACACACTTGACAGAACACATATTGTTTTTGTCAATTATATAAAAATACCTTAACTAGTGAATGGTTTTATTAAATTTCTGATTACAACTCCATAGAAATTATACTATTTATCTCCAAATGTCTGAATTATAGGGTCCCTACAGTGTAGAAGGTGACTATTCAGCCCATCAAGTCAGCACCAACCACTATCCCACCTAAGCCATATTCCCATACTCCCATACATTTAACACTAAGGATAAATTTAGCATGGCCAATACAACTAACCTGCAGATCTTTGGACTATGGGAGGAAACTGGAGGACCCGGAGGAAGCCCACACTGACATGAGGAGAATGTGCAAAATCCACAATGATCCAAGCCGGGACTTGAATCTGGGTCTCTGATGCTGTAAGACAGCAGTGTTAACTACTGTGACATAGAGCTGCCCTAAACCACCATGTCACATGCTGGGTCTATGAAAATTCCTTCTGATGGGTTGATCTCCAAATATATTTATTGTAATTAGAATTTACTTCTTGTATTTTAATACAGATAAGAATAGTCCAATTAGAAAATATTGATCCAATCAGCTGTGGTTACTCTTCTTTTGGCCCTCAGTCTGCTTAGCTAATGTTTTTAGCACATTTAAAGAGGAAAATTAAATGTTTCACAACACGTGATTGAATATAGCTATAAAAAGTTATATTTTGATCAGTGGGTACTTTCACTGTTGAATTACATTTGGACCTCAGCTTATCTTCAAAAGCCATTACCTGAAGTAGAAATTTTGCTAATGAAACTGTAAACTGAAAATACACAGGATTTCCCATGGGGTGTCAACAATATTTTATTATTGTCAGACTGATTCACAACTAGAAGAGTATATATCTCCTCATGGTGCAAGAGGAACATAAAATTTCTTCTGCGTGTCATGGACAGTCATCCATCATCAGAGTCAATTACACATGTAAACATACGTATAATCAAGGCCACTGACTTACGGCTTATGCACGGAAGAATGGAAGTTAATCCAAGTACCACAAACACTGCAGCAATGCTGCACATCAAAAATGTAACATTAAAAGATCATAGAAATCACAGAATCCCCACAGTACAGAAGGAGGCCTTTCAGCCCATTGAGTCTGCATTGACCACAATTCCACCCAGGCCTTACTCCTGTAACACCGTATTTACCCTGCTAAACCCCGTGACACTAGGGTCAGTTTATCATGGCCAATGCATCTAACCTGCACGTCTTTGGACTGTGGTAGAAAACCGGACCACCTGAAGGAAATCCACACACACACGTGGACAACTTGCAAACTCCACACAGATGTGATTGATAGCCCTAAATAAGACACCGTGGTAGCATATTTCAACTCAGGTGAGATAAAATAGCACAAATATCTGCAAATAAGTAGTGAACGTGTATCCAGATTTAAGGCAGGGATATATGCTGTGGGTCAGACGAGATCTTAGATAAGGGCTTCAGGGACAATCCTTGCTTCAGATGGTTAGCACCATCAATACCTGATCATGTCCTCAGTTCATGAATGATGGTTATTATTCAGGGCTAAACACAAGCATTTAATTCCAGTTAAGTGATTATGGCCTGAAAATCATTCCTGAATTACTGTTTATAGCTAATAACATTATATATTTAGGCTTTCTGAGATTAGATTAGAAGATAGGGACATGCAATACATTTGTACTGGGCATCAAATAGCTACATGTTGAGGGACAGGAGAATCTGCATTTGTTATAGTGCTTTTCATGATCATCAGATGTCATAAAGTGCTTTACAATCAATGAATTTATTTTGAAGTGTAGCCATTATTATAACATAGGAAATGAGGCAGCCAATTTGCACACAGCAAGCTCCCACAAACAGCAAAAAGATAATAACTAGATAATTTGTTTTTACGATGCTGACTGAGGCATAAACATTGATCAGGACACCAGGAATAACTTCATGATCTCCAAAATCATGCATGGAATATTTAATGTCCGAGGGTAGGCAATGGCCTAGTAGTATTATCGCTAGACTATTAATCTAGAAACTCAGCTATGCTAATGCCAATACACCCGGGTTCAAATCCTGCCATGGCAGACTATGGAATTTTAATTCAACAAAAAAAATCTGGAATTAAAAATGATGACGATTGTCGGTTGAGTGTCCTTGAAAAAAATGCAACATCCTCAACGTTACCTGGAAATTCCTGGATCAAGACCACCAGAAGTGGAGGAAGAGCATTTGGGAAGGAGCTGAACACAGTTTCATTGTCGAAAGCAAGCTGATGCCAAGCATCCATAATGAAAGAAACATGAGGCAACCTGGCATCCCACCCACTACTCCTCCAACCACTGTCTATCTGTCCCATCTGTGACAAAGACTGTGGATCACACATTGAACTCCTCGGTGAATCAAGGACTCATTTCAGTGTGGAAGCAAGGTACCCTTGACTTTGAAGAGTCGAAGAGTACCAGGTGATCTGCTCCAAGGTAAAGTTAAATACAAAACACTCTTCCCCGCAACCTGGTTTCAAATAGAAGGAACAAAAGGGAGTGTGAGCATTTATTTTTAAACTATTCCAATCCCTAAAGCCAATGTTTATAACGGATTTCAATAGACCCCACAGTTTGAGCTTGCCCATTTGATATTTTCTTCAGTTCTGAGTCATGAAATAAATTGTTGAAAGTCCCAAGTCTGACAGCCTATCTAAAGCCTGTTCAACTTGGTTTCAGTAAAGTTTGACAACACCGATTTTAAATCCAACCGATTTATTTGATAGTAAATCCACGAGCTTTCAGCCTTTGTGGCCTTCGTCAGGCGAATGAGGTGTTCTGGTCTCCAAAAGCACACATATCAGCACAGACAGTTTACAGATTGCAGATTAGAATGCAAATCCTTACACCTAACCTGCTATTCAAGTCTTAAAGTGGCTAACAGCAGAGGTTAGAGAAATGTGTATTGTCTCCAGACAGCACAGTAAGTGAGGTTTTTTGCTAACCCAGGCAAGTCATGGGGATTACAGATAGTGTGACATGAAGCCAAGATCCCTGTTAAGACCGTCCTCACGTGTGCGGAACTTGGCTATCAGTCTCTGCTCAGCAACTCTGCGCTGTCGTGTGTCACGAAGGCCCCCTTGAAGAACACTTACCCGCAGGTCGGAGGCCGAATGCCCATGACTGCTGAAGTGTTCGCCCACAGGAAGGGAACTGTTTTGCCTGGTGATTGTTGAGCGATGTTCATTCATCCGCTGTCATAGTGTCTGCATGGTCTCCCCAAGGTACCATGCTTCGGGACATCCTTTCTTGCAACACAGAGGAATACATCAGGCGAATGAGGCTGTGTGAGTTCTTCCACAAACCCCAAGAGGCCAATAGCGAACTCAATGAGACAGCTAATGAAGCAGAACAGTCGACAGAAGGATCCGCAGTGCAGCAACCGAAGAGTAAGGAATCCAATTGGACTCCTCCGGAAGGCCGCTGCCCCCGACTGGACATGTATGCCCAAGCCATCAGGAGGTGTGTGAACACCAGATTCATCAACCACACTTACAAGACATTCCCAACATCACCCAAGCACAAAGCAAGGCCATCCGTGCTCTCAAGACCAACCGCAACATTGTCATCAAACCAGCAGACAAAGGAGGCGCCACTGTCATACTGAACAGAACGGACTACTGTGAAGAAGTGTACCGACAACTAAACAATGTGAAACACTACAGACAGTTTCCAGCAGATCTGACCAAAGAACACGCTTGTCAACTCAACACTCTAATTAAAACCTTTGATCCGGACCTCCAGAACACCCTCCAGAACGTGGGCTCTCATTCCACGTACTCCCCGCATTGGAGATCTCTACTGCCTCCCAAAGATACACAAGGCAAACATACCCGGCCGTCCCATCGTATCGGGCAATGGGACCCTGTGTGAGAACATCTCCGGCTATATCGAGGGCATCCTGAAACCCATTGTACAAAGAACCCCCAGCTTTTGTCTTGACACTACGGACTTCCTACAGAAACTCAGCACACATGGAGCAGTTGAACCAGGGACACTCATTGTCACAATGGATGTCTCGGCACTCTACACCATCATCCCCCACGATGATAGTATTGCTGCAACTGCCTCAGTACTCAATGCCAACAACTGCCAGATTCCGGATGCAATTTTACAACTCATCCGCTTCATCTTGGAACACAATGTCTTCACCTTCAACAATCAGCTTTTCATTCAGACACACAGAACTGCCATGGGGACCAAGTTCGCACCTCAATATGCCAACATCTTCATGCACAGGTTCGAACAAGACTTCTTCACCACAAGGGATCTTTAACCAAGGTTATATACTAGATACATTGATGACGTTTTTTTCCTTTGGACTCATGGTGAACAATCATTGAAATAACTGTATGATGATATCAACAAATTCCATCCCACCATCAGACTCACCATGGACTATTCTCCAGAATCAGTTGCATTCTTGGACACATACATCTCCATCAAGGACGGTCACCTCAGCACCTCTCTGTACCGCAAGCCGACAGACAACCTCACAATGCTCCACTTCTCCAGCTTCCACCCTAGACACATTAAAGAAGCCATTCCCTATGGACAAGCCCTCTGTATACACAGAATTTGCTCAGATGAGGAGGATCGTGACAGACACCTCCAGACGCTGAAGGATGCCCTCGTGAGAACAGGATATGGTGCTCGACTGATTGATCAACAGTTCCGACGTGCCACAGTGATAAACCGCACTGACCTCCTCAGAAGACGAACACGGGACACGGTGGACAGAGTACCCTTTGTTGTCCAGTACTTCCCTGGAGCGGAGAAGCTACGACATCTTCTCCGGAGTCTTCAACATGTCATTGATGGTGATGAACATCTCACTAGGGCCATCCCCTCCCCCCCACTTCTTGCTTTCAGACAACTGCACAACCTCAAACAGATCACTGTTCGCAGCAAACTACCCAACCTTCAGGAGAACGGTGACCACAATACCACACAACCCTGCCACAGCAACCTCTGCAAGACATGCCGGATCATAGACATGGACGACATCATCAAACGTGGGAATACCATTCACCAGGTACACGGTACATACTCTTGCAACTCGGCCAACATTGTCTACCTAATACATTGCAAGGAAGGATGTCCCGAAGCATGGTACATTGGGGAGACCATGCAGACAGTAAGACAGCGGATGAATGAACATCGCTCAATAATCACCAGGCAAAACAGTTCCCTTCCTGTGGGCGAACACTTCAGCAGTCATGGGCATTTGGCCTCCGACCTTCGGGTAAATGTTCTTCAAGGGGGCCTTCATGACACACATGACAGCGCAGAGTCGCTGAGCAGAGACTGATAGCCAAGTTCCACACACATGAGGACGGTCTTAACAGGGATCTTGGCTTCATGTCACACTATCTGTAATCCCCATGACTTGCCTGGGTTAGCAAAAAACCTCACTTACTGTGCTGTCTGGAGACAATACACATTTCTCTAACCTCTGCTGTTAGCCACTTTAAGACCTGAATAGCAGGTTAGGTGTAAGGATTCGCATTCTAATCTGCAATCTGTAAACTATCTGTGCTGATATGTGTGCTTTTGGAGACCAGAACACCTCATTCGCCTGACGAAGGCCACAAAGGCCAAAAGCTCGTGGATTTACTATCAAATAAATCGGTTGGATTTAAAATCGATGTTGTCAAACTTTACTGAGTTTACCCCAGTCCAATGCCAGCATCTCTACATCACAACTTGGTTTCACCACAGGTAATTAATTAACACACTTGCAAATTGAGAACAGACTTTGACAATCACAAACAACTGCAATATGGACAATGTATTTATCACATAAATGGGTAATCGTCAAACATACTTACCTCTGTCTCAGTCATACTTAAACTACCCCAAATAACAAATCCCGCTGTTCCCAGAGCAGCACTTTCCCCAATTGTATGAACAAGATCAATCTACAAAAAAAAGTAAAACAATACATAAATTCTATCTGAAGAAAACAATTCCATATCACCAGAAAAATTTTGATTTTACATTAACACTACAATGAAGTCACTGTGAAAATCCCCTAATTGCCACACTCTGATGCCCGTTCGGGTACACTGAAGGAGAATTTAGTATGGCCAATGCACCTAACCAGCACGTCTTTTGGATTGTGGGAGAAAAACAGAGCACTCGGAGGAAATCAATGCAGATACAGGTAGAATGTGCAAACTCCACAGAGTCAGTGACCCAAGGCGGGAATCAAACCTGGGTCCCTGATGCTATGAGGCGGCAGTCCTACCTGCCGTGCCACTGTGATTTTGCATTGCATGATTCCCCCCCAAAGAAATTCTTATTTATTTATATACAATAATCCAAAACTACGGGAAATTGTGATGCTTTAGACTTACTTTTGGCGAGCTAAAGGTTTGTTTCTATTCTCGTATGCCCGAGTTAACTTACCTCAGATAGGTATTCAGTCTGAGCATTGGTGAACACTGGCCTGGTATAAACATATAGAGGTGGCGTGTATTTCTGACTGGAAAGTAACGCGACCCGCTTTGCTTCCTGAACACGGTGACGCACAAACTTAGCCGCAGTGGTTGAAGACCGCAGCATTGTCTGCAGGTAGATTGAAGGAAACAGCGCCGTGCTTTCATTCCACAGCCAGAGAAGCTCATTATTTCTTGCAATTTCAATGTCAGGACAACTCCCTGTGTAGTTAGTGATTTCATCCTTGTAGTTGTAATTGTAACACTCTGGGTATAAGTAATATCCCCAGAGATGATTTGGTCTTAATGACTTCCCTAATTTTAAAGTTTTTAACATCAAATTTTTTGCCTGCTCTTCAAATTCGTTCTTGGCAATCACAGTTGCGAAACTTGTATTTAGCAATTGATTCCGTTGCAGAACCAGCTCGACAGATTTTGTCCGGTAAATATCTTTCTGGTCCCAATTCCTTACCCACTGAGGTCTCCAGTTCTCCCAGTTTATGATTGCAATTCCGGGTCCTGCTTTTGAAGGAATGTAGTACTGAAAATCTTTTATTAGCTTTTCATAGTGAAGATCGAAGGGTGCCAGTTGGGGGATACCACCATTAAATGATTCTTTGGTTAACTCATCGTAATAGGGGTAGTAACCAAGCCTGTTGTGGTAGAATATCGTAATGGGTTGTCCTGTAGCAGTTTCTAATGGGCTACCGATGATTTCAAAAAGACTCAAGTCCACAGTAACTCCAAATTTGGTCTCACATTGTTCACTGGGTGCATTCCACAGAGGTGTGAATGGGGAGTCACTTATCAGTGGATTTACAGTTTGATGTAATGCTTGATTAAAGCAGGTGGAAACAAGTAGGACAAGCTGGATAATTGCCATGGAGACCAGGTTGCAGTTGCAGACGTGGAGTCTCATTATCGCACTATAATACCTGCTATCTGGAAAAAGAAGGTGGCTTTTAATGTTTAGTGACAGCAGAAAAGATTTGTTCCATCCGTTTTCAATACTAGAAGTACAAAAATGTCCTGTCAAACTAAGGAGGATATATCTTGCTAAATTAAAAGAAATGCACTTTGATAGAACTTTTGTTCTGAAGATAAATAGGTCAGAGATATAGGCTGCAATCCTTTCAATTTCACTACTCCAAACCCTTTGTTAATGTAAAATGTGTAGACAATATGTCAATGTTGATATATGCAATGTGATGCAGTAGGGGCTGGGCATATTCTATGCATACGTACACCACACCTGCTACACAGAGACATGTCAGCACAATATCAAAAGTCTACATACATTGCAGATCAATCTAGATAAAACCAAAGAGCTACTTTGAAATAGCAATGGCCTCAGTATGTGCAAACTCTACCTTAATGGCTAACTGTTATAAAGCAGAGATTAATCCCCTTCTGAGAACTAACACCAAAACACCCAAAAATGAGTACCTCGCCCTATAATCTGTAAAAATTCTGTGAAGTGATGTGATCTGCTCTTCAGAACTTCTCTTGGTTAGATACAAAATAAATCCCTGACACTCTCTCTAAAGTCACCATGTAACAATTTATTTATCTATGTAACAGTGAACAAATTAACGAAACTATTAGCAAAGTGAATAAATCCCATCAAAATATAAATAAATACTTCAGAATAGAATAAGATCCTAATGATATTCTGTTCAAATAAAAACAATCCCCACTCATTAACAAAAATAGAATTTAGTTACTCTCTAAATTACAACCAGACTTTGTGTCTTTCTTTGCAACAGCAACTGATAAGAGATTGTAGTGTTATAAGTATCTGGGAGCATAGATCAGAAGCCAACATTCACTGCATATTTAAAAAACTCTCATTCTATTGGTGGAATTTTCCTGTCGTGCTCGCCACAGGAATCGTAGCGAGCGGGATGGACCACACAAAGATCCATTGACCTCGGGCAGGAATTTCCTGCCTTGGGGAGTGCAGCTGGAAAATCCCATCCTATGTTTTTAATTATATAACTGAAGGGGCTTGGAGTGAGTCGGGATTTTTTAGAGCTAAAGTCTGGTAGAGAGCATTCTAACATTCAACATGACAGTTTGGTTTAGTAACCTGAGAGTGAAATACAGAAATAAGCTGGCCAGAATTGTCAACACTGCAGGGAAATCATTGGTAGACAATAGTCACAGCTCAATAATTTAGTTAACAATGTATGTAAGAGGAAAGCTCATGCCATCATGAGTGATTGCTCTCACCTTTATATCCTCAATTTAAAAGACTCCTTTCAGGCCAATGCTTTCAAATGTCTATTGTCAGGACGTATTTTGTTCCCAGTGCCATAAGCCTACTAAATAGCAATATAAATTCAACCCACCATTTTTAGTTATTTTAATTCTTCAACTGCAGTAAGTGCTGTAATGGCAGAATTTTACATTTGCATAGATGTATGCTATATATGCGCTAATGCATGAATGTTGGCATACATCAAATATTCATAGCTTCTTAAATGAATGACTGTATGGATTATATACTATGCTGGAGGTGCAGCTAAAAACAAATTTCCATGTGAACAATAAAGTTCTATTCTGATGTATCAAGTCACAGGAATTCGTTCGGACAGAGGCAAGTGAATAATTACACTGAGGCAGGTTTGCTGAAACAACTTACAATTATACTGCCAAAAAAGAAAATGCTGGAAAATCTCAGCAGGTCTGGCAGCATTTGAAAGGAGAGAAAAGAACTGATGTTTCGAGTCCAGATGACCCTTTATCAAAGCTCAATTACATTATATTACAATATAATAAAAATTGCACCTTGAATGTATTAAAATGTTCCAATTTCTGCTGCACAGGAGAATTAACAGAACCCCCCTCCCCACCCCCCAACCCTCCGCAAGAGGTTTGAGAGACTTTGGAATTCTCAGGGATTATTTTCTTGTCCCACCCCGCCACAGGAATCATAGCGGGTGGGGGTAGACCATGCAAAAGTCCATTGACTTCAGGCAGGATTTTTCTCTTTTGGGATAAGTGCAGCCAGAAAATCCCATCGTCTGCCTCAGAAGGCAATGGAGGTGGAGTTATAGAACAGTTTTAAGGCAGATAGGGTAGGTAGATTATCAGTAGGCAAGGGTAACAAACATTATCAGAGGTAGATGGGAATGTAGAATTTAAAACACACAAATCAACCATGATTTTACAAATGGTGGAGCAGGTTCAAAGGACCAAATGGCCAACTTCAACTCCTATTTTGCATGTTTGAATGTAAGACAAAGTCACAAGCCACATAAAGAGATATTGGATAGGACTTTCCAGACTCCTGCAATGTTTTGCGGTAGTGGAGATGACCTGCCATTAGCCAGAGGTAGGAACAGAGATCCCATTAGTGTCAATGGAGTTTCCCATTTTATATACCTCTGCCACTGGAAAACCTGCAATGGGGGCCTACCATCGGCAGGACCAGAAGACTCTGCCAGTGAGAATGGCTAGAAGATTTCAGCTATTCAGATTATCAAAAGCTTGCACAACAAGGCAGGTTTTAAGGAATGTCTTAAAGAAGGAAAGTGAGTTAAACTGGCAGACAGGAACAGGATAGAAATTTCATAGCTCAAGTCCAGGTCACCAACAGTGGAGTGATTAAGATCGGAGATGCTCAAGAGGCCAAATAGATCAGAGAGATGTGAGGTTGAAGGAGATTGTAAGATAGAGACAAGGCCATGGAAGGATTCAAAAACAGGGTGAAAATTTTCAAATCAAGGCATTGTTTGACTGGGAGGCAATGTAGGTCAACGAGTACATTGAGGTAAGAGGTGAATGTGATTTAATGTGAGGATACACAGACAGCTGGGTTTTGAATGACCTCAAGTCTACTGGGGATAGAATGTGGGAGGTCAGCTGGGAATCCATTGGAATTACCAAATCTTGTGGTAATGAAGTATGCATAAACATTTCAGCAGCAACTGAGCTAAGCAGGGATGAAGTGGTGAAAAGTAAAAGAGATTGAAATAGGCAATGTTCAGGGAGGAGATGGCCTAAGTGGTGTTATTGCTAGATTATTAATCCAGAAACCCAATTAACGTTATGGGGTCTGAATTCAAATCCCACTATAGCAGGTTGTGGAATTTGAATTCCATGAAAACAATGCCTGCAATTAAAAAGCTACCGATGACCACCAAACATTGTTGTTAGAAAAACACTTCTAGTTTACTAATGTCTTTTCATGCTGCTGAAATCTGCTGTCCTTACCTGGTCTGATCTACATGTGACTCCAGAGTCACAGAAATGTGGTTGAATCGCAACTGCCCTCTGAACAAGGGTAAGGATGGGCAATAAATGCTGGCCAGCCAGCGATATCAATGTCCCGTGAATGAATAAAGGAAAAGTGTGAACATATGGTTGAAACTCATTTCTGGGACAATTGTGTAACAAAAGTTCCAGCATTCCAGCTTAACTGACTAGAACATGGGAATGGAATTAATTGGATACCTCTTTCAAAATAGCCACCTCAGTGTTATGGGCCAAATGGCCTTCTTCTGTGGTTATGTGAGAATATAAAATGTGGGAAACAAAGATTATAAATTTATAAAATTTCAATCACTGCTAAAATCTTCCATTTTTGTTCGTGGCTGAGATTTTTGGTGCCAGTGCTGCTAACAGTGAATGGAGTTTTGGCCAGAATGCCAAATTTTCTGTTCTTGCTCGTAATGAATCCCACCATGGACAGGACCGGAAAATCCCATTTTTTCTCTGTGGACAGTTTTAATCCTTTCGAACAACAAAATATTGATGAAGATGTCAAAATGCAGTTTTTGCCTGCGTTTTAGCAATAGGATATTTCCGATACTTGGTACATGCTAGAATCCAACAGTGTGAACAAACAGTTTATGTAATGCCTAGTCCAGAGAGATGCCTGACTACAATCACAAACAAATACTAATGTTGCTGCAGGGTATTTAAATACAGTTTGATATCGGGATTTTAAATTGGTGGTAGCTAACATTATGGAGAAACACTACTGGAGAACTCATTGCTAAGGATATATTAATGTCAATAATGCCACACTGATATGTAAATTGTAGATACTCTCTCCCACCTTCTTCTGTCAGGTAAATGATACAAAAGTCTGAGATCACGTACCAGCTGACTCAAGGACAGTTTCTTCCCTTCTGCCATCAGACTTTTGAATGGATTTACCTTGCATTAAGTTGATCTCTCTCTACAGTCTAGCTACGATGGTAACACTATAGTCTGCATTCTACCCTTTCCTTCCCTAAGTATGGTATACTTTGTCTGTTTGGCATGCAAGAAACAATACTTTTCACTGTATATTAATATATGTGACAATAATAAAATCAAAGTATATTAGGATGACAATCAGAAAAATATTGATTAGTAGTAATGCCCTGATGGATTTAAATTAGGTTGGGAAAATTCTATTACCACACTCCAATAATTTTTAATTTTACATTAATACATGAAAGATATTATTACCTCCAAATCTGTGCATCCTACCTCCTATTACTATAGTGTCAGAATTGCCACTGTGTTGCAGTTATATGTGTTGCGATTGCCTTATTAACCAGGACTGTGGATCACAGCAGAGTATTTCAATACCAAAAATTAAACAGAACTTTGCGTACTTAAAAAGATAGTTCAACAAAATTAAAATAAAACGTTTTCTAGCAAAAATACTTAAATAAGAAGTTTTCTACTAAAATGCTTGGACAAAATAATTTAGAGCTAATTCATTATGTTAATAAAAATAAATTTAAAATGGAAATTTTTTACTGGTTTAAATTTTTAAAAAGGACGAATTACATTACAGTTCATTGTTGAATTTCCCCAAGAAAGTAAAAATTACTTATATCTAGGTTAAAAAGTTCCCAAAACTACTATGAACATTCTGCTTTTACCAGGGATGGTATCAGTAATTACAAATGGCCAATATCACTTTCCTGGTTTTGCTTACATTCTTGATGGCTGACTCAGCAAACCTGTCCAGGACTCAGCCTCTTTTTAGATGGGTGCTCCGTTTTTCAAGAGCCTGATCTTCCACTTAATTCTCAATTCAGCCAGTGAGGTCCTTGCTGAGAGCTTAAGACAATTTAGCAAGTTAACAGTGGGTGACTTCTAACAGAAATGAGTTGCAGCAGTGATGCAAAGGAAGTTCCAGAAAAAAAGGTCTATGCGACAAAGGTAACTCAAGGTTTTTCTGCCTCAGTGAACCAGACCAATCCTAAACATCTTGTTTAAAGTAGTGTCAACATGTGGGCCCCTTGGGATTCTTGCCCCAAAGGTACAAATAGTGTTCCTTAAAATCAACACAGCTTTTAAAACATCACCTGACTGAACGAAGGTGGCATGTAAAAATCCCTTTAGTTTTTTTAGACAACTGACCTTATCACAGCGAGGTTCTTTGTTCATGCAGTTACTTAGTTGATTATTTATCCTGGAAGACAAACCAGTAGAGTTTAGCACCTCATGTTACATCTTCAGCAGAGTCACACAATAGTTATGGGGGAGGGGACAAGGGAAGGAAGGAAGAGAATCCTGAAAGAATAGGTGATTGACAAAGCCTGACCATTTTCCTGCTCATTGGCAGGGGGATCTTTGTTTCCCTACAGCAGAGATGGAACATTTAACAGGAAAATGCAATAAATTCTTCCCAGTCATATTTATTTGGTTTAGCATCTTCTTAAGATTAAGATAATACGAAAGACAAATGGTGCATTAAAATCAAGTTGAGACACATGCATATTTAAAAGGCAAAATTATCAAAGTCAACTAAACAGAAACAAAGAAAAGATTTTGAACTATCAGTCTGTGAAAGCACAAAATGTAATCTCCTTACTTTTTCCAAATTATTTTTATTGTGATCCAAATTTCCACAATATTAAAGCAGTCAGGCAGATCCAACAAGTGTTTGGCTATTTTAAGTAGGTTTATTGGAAAACTGAAATACTAGAATTGTGAGTTTATTGGGTGAATTTTGGAGTTCAACATTACAATGTGCACAGGTGCAGTTGTGGGTGATGTACTATTCTGTATATACATGCTCATAACACTATAGTTCCAAACTTACTTAAATAATATTTAGTTGTACTGTATGGTATGATTTAGGCAATATAGAGAGAGAATACTTTTTAAAGATTTACTTATAACTCTCAATGTGCACATTTCCAAAGAATACAGGCATTTGTTTGATAATTCAGCATATTGGAGAGGATGCTAGGTTTAGGCTTAAGAATTAGTATCACAAATAGGCTTACATTAGCACTGCAATTAAGTTACTGTGAAAATCCCCAAGTTGCCACATTTCGTTCAGGTACACTGACGGAGAATTTAGCATGATTAATGTACCTAATCAGCACGTCTTTCGGACCATGGGAGGAAACCAGAGCACGCTGAGGAAACCCACGTGGACGCAGAGAGAATCTGCAAACTCTGCACAGACAGTGACCCAAGCTGATAATTGAACCTGGGTCTCTGGCATTGTGAGGCAGCAGTGCTAATCACTGTGCCACTGTGCTTCCCTGATTATTAACCTTCATCCTTTGTCCCGTGTAATGAGGTTAATATTCCAAACGCTTTTCACGTGTATTTATTCTAAAGCAAATTCACATTTATATGACACTTTTTGTGACTGCTGGACTTCTCAAAGCACTTTACAGACAATGAATACTTGAAGTCTCTATTGTTATGTGAGAAATGCATTATTTCCTTGCATTCTGCAGAGCTCATTCAAAAAAACTGCAGTCAATAGATATCCTAATTCACAGCAATACCTGTTCAATCATTACATTTGTATTCACCTGATCCATTAATGCCTCGGTTTCTAAGATCATCAGCCTTTTTTCCAAATTTCCCCAACACACGCCTCTCCCTACATTTGTAATCTGGGTCCGATAACCTTCAGATACCTTCACTGCTCCAATTCATGCACATCCCTCCGATATACTGGAGTTGTACCTTAGCTGTGCAGGCCCTAAGAATTCCCTTCCTAATCTCTCTAACCCTCTCCCCAACATTAAGACACTTTTAAAAACCTACTTCTTTGACCAAGTTATTGGCCATCTGCGCTAACAGCTCTCTTTGTGACACGTTGTCAAATTTTGTTTGATAAAACTCCTTAAAGTTAAATTTATTTATTAATCACAAGTTAAGTTTACATTAACACTGCAATGAAGTTACTGTGAAATTCCCCTCGTCGCCACACTCCGTCACCTGTTTGGATTAATGCATCTAACCTGCACATTTTTCAGACTGTGGGATGAAACTGGAGCACTCAGAGAAAACCCATGCACACACAGGGAGAATATGCAAACTCCACACTGACAGTGACCTAAGCCAAGAATCAAACTCGGATCCCTGACACTGTAAGGTAGCAGTGCTAACCACTTGCCACTATGCCACTCATGTGGCCTTGTGATTTTTCCCAATATTAAAAGGGCTATATAAATTCAAGTTGTTGTTTTAATATTTACAGTAGGGTGATGCAGGAGCACCACTATATCTGGTGCAATTTTGTCCTATATGAAATGATTTTGCACTTTCTAATGTGTATTGTATATTGTATGGCTCCTTGAGCTAAACTGGCATGAATCCCATGGTCATAACTCTAATCCTAACCACAGTCCACATGAGCTAACAAATGTGTTTTCGGACTGAGGAATATAATCACTGAGGTGGATTTCCTCGCTGCAAAGTCAGTATATTACTGTCAAAATAAAGAACAAAGAACAAAACAGCAAGGGAAACAGGCCTTTCGGCCCAACGAGCCTGCACCGCCACCTCGATGTTCCCACTTCTACCTGTGATCCCTGTCTATGTTTATAGATCTATGGATTGAAACCAAATTTGAGACAATTTAGGGAGAATTTGTTCTGCCAATTAGCCTAAGAGCACATTTTTGAGATGTGGGAGGAAACCGGAGCACCCAGAGAAAACCCACGCAAGCACGGGGAGAATGCGCAAACTCCCACAGACACAGGCCCAAATCCATGTATCTGCACAGCACCGCGATAGTCACTGAGCTGTCGTGTTGCCCATCAAATGGTCCAGGTCAGGCGTACAGTAACGATGTGAAGGACTAGGATACTCTCGAAAAATGCAAGAGCAACCCTCTCACGACCCATCATGTGTATGCCCCTTGTTAGACAACAAGGCGGACAAAAGCACCTGTAGAATAAAAACAAGTCCCTTGCTTCCAATGGCAAAGAAAATGGTTTCCACATCTGCTCTTTCCTTCCGGGCTTGTTAAAGGTAGGGTCAGATCTCAACCCATATGCGTAGGCCAACACTGTAACTTCTATGTTTACAAAATTATCAACAAGTACAGTACCGAAAAAAGCTATTTGGCCCTTTTCCACTCCAGTTCTTTTGAAGAACAATCCAGTTGGTCACATACCCTATGTTTTCCATATACCCATGCAAGTATCTTCTTCCTTGAAGCATTTATCCAATTCCATTGTGAAAGCTGAAGATGGAAGGGTGGGAGGGCGTGGTGCTGGTGGTGGTGGGTTGGGTTCATCCTCAGAAAGCTGGCAGGAATCCCGATCCTCCGATGAATGGAGTGTCAGCCAAAAATTGGGATTCCTGAGAGGCTTGAGGGCTGCCGAGCCCAATGGGGTTCATTCAGGGGACTTCAAAGGGCTCTGCTCATACCTGCAGCTTCTGACAGAGAGAAAATCTCTGCTGCAGAATGGAATGTTGTAATGATTTAAAATCCTGCCAGGAGACCAGGGACATGGAGGTTATAGTTACCTGGCCACTTCAGAATTTTCGCAGCTGACAGGCAGGAATACAGATGTTTGAAATCAACTGTCTGAAATCACCATGCCAGGGGTGATCTTCAGGTCTGCTGGGGCTAGAACGGGCAGTCCAGCCATGACATCTCCATTCCAGGGAAGAATAGTGAAGTCAACTCTTTGTCTTCAACCCAAGAATACCCAACTCTTTGGACTCTTGAAGGACTCTTCTGCTGCAACCAGAGTGGTAAATGGCCACTAGGCCAGCCTTCTTGAATCAATTCCACATTCCCACTAATCCTCCATTTCTTTTTCATAGAATCCCTACAGTGCAGAAGGAGGCCATTTGGTTCAATTCGCACCAACTCTCCACCAGAGCATCTTTCCCAGATCCACTCCCTGCCCTATGACCCCACACATTTATCCTGCTTTTTGGACATTAAGGTTCAATTTAGCATGGCCAATCTGTCCAACTTACATATCTTTGGACACCCCACCCCAAAAATCCATCCCAGCCCTATACTTTCAATGATGGTGTGCCCACATGCTCTCGTGACTGAGGATAGAGAATTCCAAAGATTTAAATGTCAGTTCAAAATAATTGTCCCTTTATCCTGAGACTGTGTCTCTTGTTCTAGATTCCCCTGCCAAGGGAAACAATCTCAGTATCTACACTGTCAAGCCCCTTCAGATTTCTGTACGTTTCAATGAAATCACCTCTTTTCTAGAGAATATGGACCCAATTTACTCAGTTTCTCAATAAACCTTTATTGTACGGCGTCCAATGCAAGTGCAAGTAAATCCATTTCTTAAAAAAGAGACCAAAAATGTAGACAGCACTCTGAGTGTGATCTCACCAAAACCCCAGACACTTATAACAAGATTTCTTTATTCTTGCACTCAATTTCCTTGCAATAAAGGCCAAAGTGCCATTTGCTTTTCTAATTGCTTTCTGTATCAGCATGCTAACTTTCCGTTCCTTATGGGATTATACCCAAATTTCTTTGAACATTAATATTTACAGGTTTGATATGTTTTAAAAAGTAATCTGCTTTCACATTCTTTTTAGTGAATAACATCACACCACAATCTGTTTTATCAGCCTTTTTGTTGTCCTTGTTCACTTAATCTGTTCACATCTCTCTGTAATGGCAATTAAATCAAAGCCATTTATCTCTATTTGTGTCATTAGTTCAATTATCTAATACTGGGTGGTCCAAAGTGATTTCAATTAAATTTCCTTACTGTTATTCCCTGCATGGAATTGATTCTCTGATTCAATATTACCATTAAACTCCATCCCTCTCAGTTTGGCTTTACTCACATCAATATACTCTTCTATTGCTTCAATTTTTATCTTTGGATTTCCAAATGCATTCATATCATATTTGTGTGTTCTGACCCTTGTTGTCACACTCTGATTACCATCTACTATTCCTGCAGTGTTGCCTTGCTCTTTAACTTTTCCGTCATGTGAACTGTCCTCTCCACTATTTAGTTTAAACCCCTCTCTTCACTCCTAGTTATATGATTCACCCGAAAACTGGTCCCAGTGCGTTCAGGCAAAAACTCTCCCAGTGATCCAGGTCCTTTTTACTGGCACCAATGCACCATCAAAATCCATTTCTCCCACACAAATCAACTCTATAATATTATTTGTGCCAATTTTTTTGTGATTCAGTTAATAATCTACAGATTATTATCTGTGGTTTTTGATTTAACCGTATAAGTATTCATACACCCTCAGCAGAAGCTCTTTACAGACCTTATCTAAGTTGTTAGTATAAGTTTGCTTCATGAAAATGAAATAATTTCCCTCCCATTTCTTGTTCTAATCCAATCTGTAGATGAGGTACTTAACCGCAGCAACCACAGTGGCACAGTGGTTAGCACTGCTGCCTCATAGCGTCAAGACACAGGTTCAATTCCCAGCTTGGATCACTGACTGTGCGGAGTCTGCACATTCTCCCCAGCTCTGCGTCGGTTTTCTCCAGTGCTTGGGTTTCCCCCACAGTCCAAAAGACATGCTATTTTAGGTGCATTAGCCATGCTAAATTATCTCTCACTGTGCTTAAACAAGCACTAGAGTGTGGTGACTAGGGGATTTTCAAGGTAACTTCGATGCAGTGTTAATGTAAGCCTACTTGTGACACTGATAAATAAAGTTTAAACTTAAACATAGCCTTTGGGGCTTATGCTGTCAGCTGCAGAGAACATTATTTATCTCCCTACCTCTACTGTCCATGACTACAATGACATTCCTTATTATTTATCCTATTGGAATGGTTTCCTACATGTTGCTGTAGTCGGTTTGTTCAACTGCACTGCAGTCCCTGTTCTCGTCCACAAAAGCTGTAAGAACCTCAAACTTGCAAGATCAGAAGCTCCTTCATTGCTATTATCTGGATTTCCACAACTGCTTCATTCACAGTCACACACTCCTGTCCTGATCATAAATAAAAATCAGAAATACTTAACTTAATAGGTGTAACTGACTCCTGAAACCAAGTGTGCAAGAATCTTCACACTCCCTATGCATTGCAGTGTCCCAAGTTCAGATTTCACTTCAACAAACTTGAGTTGAGCAACCTCGAGTTGCAGACACTGTAAATGTGAATTAGTGTTGACCAATTCCTAAATATTACAGCTGCAACACACCACCTGCATGCCAACTTCAATGTCTTTAATTAACTAATTATGTTTCAAGTTTATAGACATATCATGCAACTGTTACTTATTAAATTGTGCAACTAATTAAGCCATACACTCAATATGATGCTTGTATGTCTCCAGGACCAGTTTATTGGGGACCTGGGTGGAGTATTCTGCACACGGCAGTATTGTATAATCTAGGGTCTTCTGGTTCATGGGCTCCCAAGTGTGTCCTTTTTGCAACCTTGTGGAGTCCCTGGGTCATGCCTATGTTGCATGTTAAAGGTTGCACAACTCTTCAGTTTTCTAAAAACCCTTTTGTTGATGTTTTGTTTGCACTTCAGTCCCACACTTCTGATTTATGGACACCCAGTGCGGAGGGGGACAGGGAAGGAGAAGGACCTCCTCGTGAACTTGCTCCTCGTCCTAGCAAGACGTTTCAACTACAGGTCCAGGCAGCAGGCGACCGAAGGTATCATCCACCCTGACCGTCTGCCCCTCTACCGCAGCTATCTTTGTGGCCGGGTGTACCTAGAAAAGGACCGTGCGGTGTCCAAGGTACTGTTGATGCATCCCGTGTCCGCTGGGCACTGCAGGGACTGATGTGTATTATTGACCACCTTAATCACACTTTAATTTGATGTTTTAAGTTTCCTTTCCTTTTGTTTCGGGTAGTTTCCCTCCTTTTAGTTCTTTTTGAGTTGTCCTTAAGTTAGTTTGATTTCATTGATTTGATTTAACAAAAAAAAAACCCTCCTTTTAGGGAGTTGCCCCTATTGAGTTGTCCCTAAGTTAGTTTGATTTTATTAATTTGGTTGGACAACAAATGATGTCCAGTATCAGTTTAAATGACTGCTCTCATTTAGAAAATAATAGCATAAATTTACCAACCAATCATCTATCTGCTCATCTAATTAATGCCCATAGACTGCTGGAGTATGAAAAAAAGATTTAAAAATCAGCACCTTCTCCCCTATTATACATTGAATTCTTACCTGTACTAGATCCTCAGGTCAATGTTGAACAGGTCTGGCAAACTCTGTTTATATTCTCTCAAAAGCCTGCATATTCTTGCTGAAATGTGGTGATGTGAATTAGATACAATATTCCTGCTGGGGCTGAACTAGTTTTTTATAAAATTAAATATAGGTTTAGCATTACACTTTCATTTATGGGATTTGGGTGTTAGGAAGGTGTTGATGAGTTACTCTTCTAAACTGTTCTGGTCAGTGTAGTGAATGTATTTCCATGGTTCAAGTGTTATTACTTTGGCATTTGTGCTCTATTTATAAAGCATTTAATTTCCTTTGTTTCATTAACTGCTTGTTAATTTATTCAGCTATCTTCAAAGATTCTTGTCCCCACCTTTGCTCTTTGTACCCATTTAAAATGTTTGTACTATTTTTCCTCCCAGTCCTACCATGATACAGCACTTCAAACTGCAGCAATAAATGTTGCTTGCCCATTCCACTACCCTACCTTCTGCAAGAAGTCTCACAATGCCAAGTTAAAGTCCAACAGGTTTACTTGGAATCATGAGCTTTCAGAATGTTGCTCCTTCACCTGATGAATGAGCAGTGCTCTGAAAGCTCTGTGATACAAAATAAAGTTGTTGGGCTTTAACCTGGTGTTGTGAGACTTCTTACTGTGTCCAATACTGGCATCTTCACGTAATGGCTACTGTCTGGATGCCCTGTGATGCCACCTATAATTTTTGTCCTGTCCCTTATTTGACTTGATTTATTATTGTAGCATGTATTAGTGTACAGTAAAAAGTATTGATTCTTGTGTGCCATCCAAAGAAAGCAAGCCATACATATGGAAGGAAAGGAGAGAGTGCAGAATGTAGTGTTACAGTCATAGCTAGGGTGTCAAGGAAAGATCAACTTAATATGAGATAGATCCGTTCAATAGTCTGATGGCAATGGGGAAGAAGCTGCTTTTGAGTCAGATCCTTGCTCCTTTGAAAAGATTGAAATAATTGAACTCTGCACTCCCTGTCACAGGTGAGGGAATAGGCAATCCAACATTTTACTTTCTATTATGTCCTACTCCCCTTCTATTTCTATTTGATTGTGAAAGGTTTATTTATTCTTATACAAGTAGACTTGAGTTAACATTGCAAAAATCCCCTTGTTGCCACATTGGTGTCTGTTTATGCCTATTTGAAAACTATGCAATAATCAAAGAATGGCATCAAGTATTAAGATAGTCCCTTTGGTGTCATTTAGATAATTTCTGGGATCTAATGTATCTTATCAGCAATATTAATGTTCTACACAACATACTGAGTCTTGGGATCACGATGCAACATTTGATTGTACATTTTTATTTCTTAGTTCCAGGGACCTTTGGGCGCTTTATGCCAATCACATCTATTTACTCATCCAATTGCCCAGTTGTCAGGGAATAGGTGGCCCAGCCTATGTCTCTGCTGTGAGAGATATCGTTTTCACTTATCTCTGGAGGACATTTTATTGCCTTCATTCAGATAACCCACAAGTTTATGATCTCTTTCCCCAAAGTCTATTTTCCCGACTAGATAACGGTTTCCCTGACGAAGAGATCTTATTCATTATTATTATCCTTGTTCTATATCAACAGAAGCAAACTACTAAGGAACTTTTAAACAGAGTGAGTGACAGAGAAACCTATTTCCATACTATTCAATTTCCTAAAATTTTATAGGCACCATAGACAGAATTTTGACCAACAAAATCTTAAGTGTCATAATTGTGAGAAAATGAAAGTCTTTCCTCTCCACTGATATTTCACCTCCCCCCTCCACCCCCTCCATCCATCGACACATTGTCACCTCTACCAGGTCACTGGTATTTGGATGTCATGGACCTCCTGATGATTTACCATGCAGACTCTCAACATGCTGCCCCCATTCCCCCTTCATGACGTGCCCTATCCCTACTCAGGCCCATATCTCTTGGCACACTTGTGTTGCCCAGACCATCCAGGGACTTCAATGGTCTCTGATTTTACCCCCTCCTCCACGTCCCCCTCATCCCAGCATAGCCATTTTGGCTAACCAATCCACCCAATCATATTCAAAGAACTCATAATTGTGGATTTTTCTGTTCAAACATAGGGCTTTACTGCCTTCTTGCTTAGGAATTTAAACATCAGGAAACACCCCTGGTTCCTGATGGTCTTCTATGCCACTAAAGCTTCTGTACAGTTACTAGTACCATAGCTGATTCCCAGCTTTTCGCACACATTACCCCTCATCCTGTTCTAAGCTGACTGCTTCCAAGCTAATGGCAAACAACTTCTACCACAAGGCTCTGAGGACCACTTGTAGATTTCTTCCTTTGAAATCTGGACAGATTTTCCAGATTTTTTTTTCTCCTCCAATTTTAAATGCAGCGTGAGATTGGCCTGAATTCTGCACATGAATTATATGGTTAAGATTGTAGGCCTGACTAACATTTATTTCCCTTGGCTTTCCCAACTCAGCAGGCTGTGGTTTACTACTACCATTCCTTCTGGAAGAAATACCCACCTAAATGGAACAAAATAACTTTATAATCCCTATAACTACACTGTTATGATGACATAGCATGTTTTGGAAACAGAAATGGTAAACTAATTATTTTTACCACTTATACAACTGATTCTGTAACCACATTAGGTTCTTGATTAATAGGGGGGTCGGGGGTTATGGGGATGAGGAAAATATCAACCATGATTGAATGGCAGAGCAGACTCGATTGGTTGAGTGGCCTAATTGTGCTTTATGTCTTATGGTATTATGGTCATGTGATTAATTTATTTTTCTAATGGATATAATTATCCTCTCTCCCAGATTTGCTTGTTCTATCAAAGAATTTTCTTGTATGCCAACTGTCTCCAGCTTCTCTTCATCTGGGAATCTGCATAAGCACTTTTAAATATTTTCTGAGACCTGAGTAGACCTGATTCCATTTCAAGCTCAGAGATGGACCAGGACCATTCATTTTGCACTTTTACCCTTGGTCTTTTAAGATAAAGCCCAAGTTACCTTTTTACTGATATTAATTCCCCAAGTTTGTTTGAATTGCATTCACTTTAGATATGTGCTTGTTTCTTAAACTGATGTTGCATTTAATATTTTTAATTCCTGAAATGAAAAGTCATTGTAAAATATTTGAATTAGGGACTAGATATTTGCAGCAAAGTGTAATTACTCAGCAAGGGACAAGTGGGTTGTTCTGAATTGGCACTAACTCTTCGAATCTGAGGGAATTCTCTTGCTCAAGTGAATATAAAAAATTGGGAACTTGAGCTGGATATACGAGTGTTATGCAGTCAGAACAAGGATTATCAGATATCAAAAGCTAGTCTATAATCAGTCTGAATCAGATAGGTAGGATTGTCAGTGACATTGATTTGGGCAAGTGTTACTGAGCACTGATAATCACCTTAGCAACTGTTTCAGAAATGATTTGACTGATCATAGCTGGGTGGAGCTGAAATGGAGAGTTTTTGAAAATTAGAGAAAGATAATTATGTATAAGACATCGAAATCTGCTTGACATTTCTGTTGTTCTTTCCATTTGATTCTATATTGGCATTGCGGCATACATTTTGATGTGAAGTTGGAAAAGGATTGCACACATTAAATAAAGATTTCTTCTGTTACAGAGTTATCTTCAATTGTATGCAGTCATTTTTACTAATACTCTCTGGTATGGAACGTTATCAAATATCTTCTCCATATAAATAACAAAAAATTCAACCTGCCCTATTGTTTACAAGTTCATGCTACTTTTTATTGATCTACTTATTCAACGCTCAGTCACTGCCTAGTACCTCACTTTGTATCTGCTCACTTTGTATGCAAACTGTTCCTGTTTTGTTGTGTTTGGGTATTTTTACTATTGTAGTAGACATTGTTCAAGTGTAATCACACTTTGTTCAGGAGACATTGATTGTTTTTTTAAACAAGGCTAAACATAAATTTTCTGTCCTGTGGGTGACAGTGGTTAGCACTTCTGCCACTTTCCGGCCTTGGGTGACTGTGTCTGTTCTCCCTATGTCTGCATGGGATTCCTTCGGGGGAGTGAGTCAGAGAAAAAGAGAGGTGATGGGTCTAAGTAATATGCTCTTTCGTAGGGTTAGTGTAAACTTGATGGGCTAAATGGTTGCAGTTGTGTGTGCCTATGGTGGAGAGAATGAATGAAAAGTGGTGGAGAGTGAGCCAATCAAACAAATTACTTTGTCCTGGATAGTGCCAATCTTCCTGGGTGTTATTTGAGATTGCTTGAACATCAAAGGGACTGAAAGAAATTCAGAGTTATTCCTTTAAATTCCCTTCATATATTATTCTTGCATGCTCTCATTCTTGAAAACGTTTTTGACTAAGCCTTTGATCACCTGTTCTAATATCTCTTTGTGACTCTGTTAATTTACCTGAATGCACGCCTTTCAAGCCTCTTGGGATACTTGGCTACATTTCAAGATGCTATATGAATGCAAATTGTTCTTGGTGTGTAATGTTAGTAGAGAGTAATGATTCCTGTCTCCTTTAATGATGGCTTGGCTTGGAGACTCAGTAAAGAACATCAAGCTTCTGAAAGATTAATGGTGTGCATCGGTGTGCAGTGAGCCAACTGTAAGGCTGCATTTCATAGGAAAGTTTTTTGAGATATGACTGTTTTGCGTAAGTGACTGAAACAACGGAGGGCCAGATTTACAGAGGAATAATGTCATGGTCAACCTCCAACTGAATATTTATTGGCACAGTTTTTAAATACCATTTATCATTTTCATTGCTTCTGATAGTGCCATTAATTACTCAACTGATCAGTTACATGTTTTATCAGGGCTGAAGTGTTTGGATTTCATTGAAAATGAGCTTTCTCCCTACGGCAAGCATCCTCAAAGTTTTAATCCATTTTTAAATCATGGATTTAGAGGTTAAAGCTCCCCAAAGCTTGACTCAGTATCACTTTTGAATCAGAAGCTTATAATCTGAGGCAGATATTTAACTGCTCAGAGCAGTATCATCATTTGGATGAAATATTGAACTAAATTTCTGTATGCTGGTTAAGATGTGCTCGATAGCAGTATCAGTCCTATGGTGTCCTGACATGGCACAGTGGTCAGGTCTGTTACCTCAAAGCACCAAAAACCCAGGTTTGATTCTTGGCTTGGGTCGCTGCCTGTGTGGAGTTTGCACATTCTCCCCATGTCTGCATGGGTTTCTTCCAGGTACTCCAGTTTTATAGAATGATAGAATCTATAGTGCAGAAGAAGGCCATTCAGCCCATCGAGTTTGCACTGGCAATAACCCAGCTTGGGTCCTATCCTTGTAACCCCACATAGTTACCATCTTAATCCATCTGACACTAAGGAACAATTTAACATGGCCAATCAATCGAACATGCACATCTTTTGGACTGTCAGAGGAAACCAGAGTATCTGGAAGAAACACCCATGAGAACCTTTGAGAGAAGAAAATCTATGTGGGAGGCCCTTATTTTTAAAGTGTGCTCTCTAGTTCTAAATTCCTCTATGAGACGAAACATCCTCTCAGCATCTACCCTATTGAGTAGCTGAAACTCTCGTTCATGCCCCTCTTGAATCAGCAACTTGATCTCCCAGTCAATTGCCCACACATTCAGTCCATCAAATACTGTGGGCAGAATTTTCCCATCCAGGACTAAATCCTGTGGTGGGGACAAGGAATGTTTCCCGCCATAGAGCCTGACAGGAATTCCTATAATATTACGCAAACCAAGCCTTATGCGAGTTTCCTGATGTACCATACAATGGGGTGGACTGAATGGCATGTATCCCACCATCAAATCCAAGCAACATGTTTAAAAGATGGGCAGACATAAATTTACTGATACAGCCCATAGAGATGGCAAGAAGGGGGCGGGGACATCTAGTACCCAAATGCAGCGACTCATCCCGGGATGTCCTTTTTGACCAGGTAAAGCCCAGGAGGGTGCCCTGTACCCAGCTGGTGGGAAAAACAGACTGAACATGGGAGCAGTTCCTGCTGATAGCCACTGCCCAGAGTGTCCAGTGCAGGTCAGCTTTCCAATGTCCAAACGGAATACAAAAACGAGAGCAGGAGTAGGCTATTTGGCCTTTTGAGTCTGGGTTTGCTGATCCTTTATCTCACTGCCATACTCCCCAAGCTTGCCATCTCTCTTGTCATCTTTAGTTTCTCCAAATCTATTTCCTTCTGAAATATATTCAGTAATTTGGCCACCACAGTCTTCTGTGGTAGAAAATTCCACAGGTTCTCCACCCTTTGAATGAACAAGTTTCTTCTCACCTCAGTGCTGAGTGGCCTACCCCACATCTGGAGACTGTGATCCCTTATTCCAGACAATCACCCCACCCTCCTCTCCCCAGCCGCTACCACTACACCCCCACCAAGCAATCTATCCAGCCCTATGGAATTTTGTTACCATGAGATCCCCTCTCATTCTTCTAAATTTCAGCAAATACAGGCACAGTTGACCCATTCTCTCCTCGTGACAATCCATCCCAGGAACTAGTCTGGGAACCTTTGTTGCACTTTCTCTATGGCAAGTATGCCTTTTCTTGTATGAAAAAGTCCAAAACTGCACACAATACTCCAGGTGTGGTGTCACTAAGCAGCTGCATTAAGACAGCCTTGCTCCTATACTCAAGATCTCTTGCAATGAAGGCCATTTCCCTTCCTAACTGATTGCTGTATGTGTATCCTTGACTTCAGTGACTGGTATACAATGATGCACTGCTCCCTCTGTACATCAACATAATGGGATTGGGAGTAATACATTGGCATCCATTGCACAGAGGATAGCAATGCTGTCTCAGTGCCAGGGACTCAGCTTCAATTCCTGGTTTGGATCACCGTCTGTGTGGAGTTTACACGTCTTCCCTGTGAGTTTACTCCAGGTGCTGTGGTTTTTTCCCACAGTCCAAAAGACAGGCTAGTTAAGTTGATTGGCTATATTAAATTGACCCTTGAAGTCAGGGAGACTAGCAGGATAAAGAGTTATGAGGAGAGGGCATGGGTGGGATTGTGGGATTGCGCAACCTTGCTACCTCCTGCACTGTCAGAATTCCGTGATAATATTTCCCAATCTATCACATCTTAAATAATCTGCCATTCTGTTTCTCCTTCTGAAGCAGATATCATCTACCTTGTATTTGACCTCTTGTTCAACTTGACTTGATTACCATGAGGTCTTAAACATTCTCCTCACCACCCACTTTCCCACCAAGTTTTGTTGTCAGCAAACTTGGAAATATTACATTTGGTTCCCTCATCCAAGTCATTTGATAAATGGCTGAGGCCCAATCTCTGAATCACCAAGGGACTCCACTGTGAAAAAGAACCATTTATTCCTACTGTTTCCTGTCTGCTAACCAATTTTCTATGGATGCCAATACATTATTTCCAATGCCAAGTGCTTTACTGAAGTCCTTCCATTTTAAATTGGAAGGGACATTATTTGCATTTTTAGAGATTTTTCGAAGCTTTTACAGTCTGTTTTATGTTACTTGCAAGTTTACTCATCCTCTATTTCATCACCCCATCCCCCTCAGTCAATTGCATTGTACTACATTGCTGCATTCTGAACTGCTCTCAATCCACAGGCTTGCAGCTTTTTCCCAGCAATTTTAAATGACTCCTCTTTGAATTTAATATTACTTTTATTAGTTATGGTTAGGCCATTTATTGTGTCTTTGACAGAATGAATTACCTCGCTTGCGCTGCTGGGCTAAATGTGGTTAATGTTAGAAGTTGATAATTCAATGAATGGTTCAGAGGACATGGGCAATGTCATAAGGTCATGCTTCATAGCCCCACTCTGCAGCTGGAGTGACCACTGTGCCTCCTTCCCTCCTCTGCATGTAGCTTGCATGCAATCTGGAAAGATATGAACTGGGTTAGGCTCAGGGGAATGAAATTAGTGCTGGCCCAGAGAGTATCAGCAAGCTCCACAAATGATGTTCCTCTTTGAGCCTTACCCTTGTTAGTGGATGGGCTCATGACTCTCAAGGGGCTAGCCCAGAATCTTTCTGGACAACCTAAAGGGCGTCAATCCGAGGCCATACAATCCAGTGGGTTATTGCTAAGACTGGAAGCATGAGAGAGAAATGTGAAACTGTAATTACAAATGAATTCTAAATACAGTTCATCTCAACCCCATCTTCTCTGTCCTTTTTGAGCAGGAGAAGTCACTTCTGTGATCCACTTTTAGAATAGTTGTTCTTTCCTCAACAGGAAACCAAGGTCTGTGAATTGGTTACAGTTGTGTCATTCTTCTTTCTTTTGAGACTCCTGATATAGCTTGTTCAGACCAGGCAGTACAAGGTACTCATCCAGCATTCTTGCATTGTAATACCAAGTCTTCTGATTGGTAAGGAATATTGTCATGTATAATTCAGAGTATTCAGCATTGGCAATGCAGAAGAGCTGCCATAGATTTGTTGATTGTCAAATGTTTGCAACGTTTAATATTCTAATGTTGTAGTCTGAGCCCCCCTTCCTTCCCATCACTCTGGCCCTCCTATGGAACTTGCCTTCAGTTTTTTTCAATCAGCAAGGTAAAGGGAGCTTCCATGGGGGGAGTCTTGGTACAATAAAAGTTACTGTGGATGCTGGAACCTGAAACCAAAAGAGAAAATGCTAGAAAATCTCAGCAGATCTGGCAGAATCTGTAAGGAGAGAAAAGAGCTGATGTTTCAAGTCCAGATAACCCTTTGTTAAAGCTAAAAAGGCACAGAAAGTGGGACATATTTATACTGCAGGGTGAGGGAATGAAACATGAGTCATAGCCACAGAAACCAGGGGAAAAGACTGCTAATGGCTGTCCACAGAGAGAATAAAGGGTGTGAATAGCCAAATGGCAGAGAAGCTGTAAAGTGTGACAGTTGAAGATGTCAGGGACGGGGGTGGGGGAGGGTGGTATTGGATGGGATAGAGGTAAAATTTAGAAAAGGGGAGAAAAGGGAAGCAGATAAAGTAGCAGGAAAGAAAAATGAAGGAAGGAAATAAATAGAAGATAGAAAACAGCAAAATATTAAATAGAATGAAAAGAAAGGGGGCAAGGTGGGGTAGAGCAAATCATCTCAAGTTGTTGAATTTGATATTGAGATATAAAATGCCTAGCCAGAGGATGAGATGCTGTTCCTCAAGTTTGCATTGAGCTTCACTAGAACATTACAGCAAGCCAAGAACAGGCATGTGGCATGGGAGCAGGATTGTGCGTTAAAATGACAAGCAACCAGAAGGTCAGGGTGCTGCTTGCTTTGCTGAGCACCTTCAGTCTCTGCGCAATCACCCAGTCTATGCTTGGTCTCTCTAATATAGAAGAGACCACATTGAAGCAGCAATTGCAAAACACCAAATTGAAAGAGGTGTAAGTGAAACACTGCTTAACCTGGAATGAATGATTTGGAACTTGGATGATGAGCATAGAAGAGGTAAAGGGACAGGTGTTACACCTTCTGCAATTGCAGGAAAGGTGCCATGAGTGACAGGAGAGGTGTTATGTGTAATGGAGGAGTGGACTAGGTTTTCCCAGAAGGAATGGTTTCTGCAGAACACTGACAGAGGGAATGAAGGAAGATGTGTTTGGTGGTGGTATCATGCTGGAGTTAACGAAAATGGCAGAAGATTATGCTTTGAATGTGGAGGCTGGTGAGGTGAAATATGAGAACAAGGGGGAATCTATCCTTGTTCTGGGGGAAAGAGGAGAGGGTAAGGTTCATTAAGCGGGAGATGGACTGCATGCTGTTGAGGGCCCTGTCAACAACTGTAGATGGGAATCCATGGCTGACAGAATAGGAGCACATTTTGGAAGCACCGCTTTGGAAAGTGACTTTATCGGAACAAATGCGGTGAAGGTGAAGGAACTGAGAGAAAGGGATAGAGTACTTACAGAATGTGGGATATGAAGAGTTGTAGACCAGACATTTGTAGGAGTCAATGGGCTTGTAATGGATATTAGTAAATAGTTATTATTGGAAATTGAGACAGAAAGATCAAGGATAGGAAGCATCTGACATGGACCAGGTGAAGGCAATGGAGGGATGGAAACTGGAAGTGAAGTTGATGAATTTTTCGAGGTCTGGACAAGAGCGTGAAGCAGCAACAATATAGCTATTGATGTACTGGTAAAGGAGTTGTAGGAGGGGACTTGGATAGGCCTGGAACAAGGAATCTTCCACATATCCCAAATAAAGACAAGCGTAGCTAAGACCCATGCAGATACCCATTGCTACTCGTTTGATTTGGAGAAAGTAGAATGAGTTAAATGAGAAGTTGTTGAGAGAGAGAACAAATTCAGCTAGGTGGAGGGGAGTAGTGGTGGATGGCAATTGTTCAGGCTTCTTTTCAAGAAAGAAGTGAAGAGCTCTCAGGCTGTCCTAGTGTGGGATGGAGGTGTAGAGAGCTTGCATACCCATGGTGAATAGGAGGCAGTTAGGGACTGTGAAGTGAAAGCTGTCAATATGATACAGGGCATCAGAGGAATCCCGTATGTAGGTGGGGAAGGAATGGACCGGGGAGTGAGAATGGAGTCAGGATAAAAAGAAGTAAATTCAGTGGGGCAAGAGCGTGTTGATACAAGAGACCTATCAGGACAGTCCTTTTTGTCAATTTTGTGAAGTAGGGAGAAGAGGTATTTTCTGGAGTTGGGAGGCTGAGATTGGAATCTGTGGGGAGAAGGCATTCGGAGAAAATGAGGTTGGTTATGAAAGGAGTTTTGGTACTACTGGTACTATTTACCCAGCTACAAAGAAGAGTTAACATGTTCCCTGCAAAGAATCTCACAGCCAAATGTAATTGAGTAACAATTGTCCTCTCTTTGTAAAGAATAAAGACAGCAATTTGTGTTTCTTCTTGTGATGTACAGTTTACATTCTGATTTGGATTAGTTTTAATGCTCAATTCTGTTTTTGTTATTCTTTTATTGTATTGGGATACCACAGCAGTGAGTTGACTCTTCTAATCGTGTTCTTTCTGGTGGCTTTAATTAATGTGTCTGAGATATTCCCACTCTCAGTGTAACATTACTCTTTAGCGATGTTAACTGTTGGTGCAGTTAGGGTATATCATTCCTTTGGCATATTGCAAAATAAGTGCGCATTTAACTTCAGAAAATTCATCCAAATAACTATATTCATGTGCATTCTTCCTTCATATCTGATTGATTAGAGCTGAAAAATAAATCTATGTTACTTTCCATTACTTCAAACATAATACACTGCAGTACAAAAAAAGGGATTCAACTGATAATTTTTAGCCTTCTTACCCATATGTCCCCTCATTGCTCTTGTATATTTTAGTAATAAAGAAGAGCAAAGTTCCATGTTCTGCAACACCTTAAAGCTATGCTTTGGATCATGAGGAGGGACAGCAGTTGGAGTCCATGATGTCACTGGGTCAGACCTTTGAGATGAAAGAGATCAGTGATGTTTCTTTGTTCCTTAGCACCTGCAATTTAAAAGTGGACAGGATTTAAGAAATCAATTGTCATACTAATTCAACTGTTCCCTCTTCCCTCTTTCCCTGATCAAATAAGAAAAGGAAACTTTGATTTTTTAGTACCTTGTATCACTTAGAAATATCTCAGTTGGTTTGGCGGTATTAGTTACAAAAGGCAGTTTGCCAGCTCGCTGGGTTATTAGCCTGCTTATAAAAATAGCATAATAAAATCTTTACTTTTCACTTTTTTTTGCATAGGAAGAGGAGGAAAGGAAAGAGTGAGGAAATAAATGCAAAGAAAATTCATTTCCAGCTTGGTTCTAACTTTTATTTTTTCTCTCTCTCCCTGCATCATGCACTACTTGATCATCAAGAATGATCTTGTTCTGTATCTTTAAAAATATTTCTCTGTTCTTTGGAATGATGTAGAGCGACTCATTCTCTACTTACTACTCTGTGTTTGTTTGCAATGGATGATTGCCGCAGGGGTCAATTAAGCTTCTGTGTAAATTTGGAGAGGGTGGGAGGAAGTTGGGGAAGGGCTCTAGGTTGCTGTACACAGTCACTGCTGAAGGCACAATTGTGCGGCCATTAGGTGGGCCAATATGGTACTGGGCTCAACTGTGAGGCTGGTGTAGTCAAATAGCCTGCTTATGCTTGTTGTTGAAGCTCATTTGTAAATAGTGATTTAGTGGATACCACTTTCTGTGACATCCACATAGGAGGCTGTTACCGAAGTAGAGTGGTTAAAAGCATTGAAAGTAAGTGATGAGCAGTAATACCTCCGGTAACCTTGCAGCATAGGTTTGAAAGAAAGGTGCAACTGTCCCATTTTGTAAACATGGAAAATGAAAGATGGTCCAGAGCAGGAAAATGCATGCGGAATAATAATCTGCAATTGGAGTTAGCATGGAGGGGAAGGGAAGGAATTTGGCAAGACAATAATGATTATTAAAAATAAGGAAAGCATGCTTGGCTCACTTGCTCCATCTTGTGGGTTCTTTCTCAGATTACATTGGAAGTACTGATAGAAACATAGAATCCTATAGTGCATGAGGAGCCATTTGGCCCATTGAGTCTGCACTGACTACACTCCCACTCAGACCCTACCCCCACTACCCCATGCATTTATCCTGGCTAGTTCCTTTGACATTAAGGGGCAATTTAGCATGGCCAATCCACCTAACCCGCACATCTTTGGACTGTGGGAGGAAACCAGGGCACCCGGAGGAAACCCCAAGCAGGGAAAATGTGTGAACTCCTCACAGACAGTTATCCAAGCTGGGAATCGAACCCAAGTCCCTGTTACTGTGAGGCAGCATTGCCAACCACTGCCACCTGCAATGATGTATAGACACTTCATGCCTCCAGTGTATATGTGTGTGCATGCATAAAAATATATCTCTCCACTGACCAGAACTAATGTAAAAAAACAGAATTTCTCTGATTTTTTTATTTTTCAGGTTGCAAGGTCATGTTTGGTCACCTTCTTTGATGATTTGAGGGCTTTAAATTTTGAGGTGTCCACATCATCTGTCCTGGTCCTTCCATGCCGACACTATAGTTAAAGCCCACCAACACCTCAAATTTCTCAGACTAAGGAAATTTGGTATGTCCACTCCAACTCACCAACATTTACAGATACACCATAGAAAGCATTCACAGTATCACAGTTTGTTATGGCTCCTCTCTGTCCAAGACCACAAGAAATTACAAAGCCCAGTCCATCACTTAAACCAGCTCCCATCCATTAACTGTCTCCACTTCACACTGCCTCAGAAAAGCAGCCAGCATAATTAAGGACCCCATGCACCCAGGACATACTCTTTCCCACTACCTTCCATTGGGAGAAAGATATGAAGTCAGAGGTCATGTACCAACTAACTCAGATAGATTCTTCCCTGCTGCCATCAGACTTTTGAATGGACTTACTTCGCATTAATTAAGATGATCTTTCTCTACACCCTAGCTATGACTGTAACACCAGGTTATGCACTCTCTCCTTTTCTTTTCTGTGAATGGTATAGTCTGTCTGGTGTGCAAGAAACAATATTTTTCACTGTGTGCTAATACATGTGACAATAATAAATCAAATCAAAGACATTCGCCAGCAATGACCTGATGAACCAACGTATACAAGGAGATGATCAGATTGTCATCAACTCTCAGAAGACAACGGGCAAAACTTTAATTGAATCTACAAAAGTCATTGACAATGCATCTTCCTGCCCTGTAAATGTGGAAAATGAAGGATGATCCAAAGTGTGATTGTGACTATGAGTGCCCGAAAATGAAAAGTATCACATTAAGCTGTCCACTAAGATCTGTTACGGGAGCCTCTTCTTTCGTACCCTGGCGCCTCAAAAGGCCATTGAATGGATAAATGGATTATAAGCTATTCTCATGCTTTGAATGCAGTGGCAGTATTTTCCACCAGAAATCTTAAAAAATAACTTGTTTATAGGATATTACTTGTGAAATTAATTCAATTATGCAGAGTTGATAATTGGGCTACCACTGCTCATCACTTTTTTTTATTGTTCTCCTCACTGCAGTTTGGTGACAACCTCTCATACAAGGAGGGGTGGGAGGGCCTCCTTACATCCCTCCGAAGGTAAAACCAGTATTCTTATTTAATTGGTTTCCTTTTCCTTTCTGGGACCAATGCCTCCTATCCTCCACTGCTTTCAGCAGTATGTCCAGTGAAACATCATGGAATCTGAGTGCCAGACCTCCATGGGTTCTGCATTCCATGTCCTGATCCATAATTAAGAGCGTGATAAAGCAGCATCAGTCCTGGAACCTGATATGATGACAGGATATGCAACCACCCCACCCCCACCACTGCAAACAATATCGAGAAACCCCAGGCTGCAAGACTAATGAACTCAGCATTGTGCAATCTGTTTTCCAATGAACTCCATTGCTGACAATACTCATAGTTTCCAAACCCACCACAGGACTGGCACCATGATTTATGCCCTGGGGCAAAGTTCTGAGTAGGAATTTGTTACCAAGCGCTTTCCTGAAATGTGGGCTGCCCTCCAGGGTTGAGGTCCAGATTTATCATGGTTAATAAAATCTCATTGTGCATTTCCCTACACAAGACTGTATTTGGATATGTTTTGCTCTGGAGTTCCAAGCCTGATTGTTCGTTGGAACGCAATGCCATGGTTTGTTGGCTACACTGGCACTAAGCAAAAAAGGGAAAATGGTGAAATGGCACCCCTATTACTGTGTCAGATCTGCTGACTTACACTCAGAAAGTTGGATCTTCTCTCAGTTAACTGCATGCAGAAGGATTTGCTGACAACAATACTGGGAAGAGTGAGAGCAAGAAAGCAAAAGACAACTTGAGAAACTAGAAATAGTACTAGGCCATTTCAGCTTGCTTTGCCATTCATTTTGATTATGGCTGTCCACATCCACATCCACATCCCTTGATCCCTTTATTCCTAAGAGCTATAACAATTTCTTCTTGAAATAACCATGTTTGACCTCAACTACTTTTGGTGGTTGTGAATTCCACACATTTACTTCTCTCTCTGGGTGAAGAAATTGCTCTTCACCTCAATCTTAAAAGATTTACCCCTCATCCTCAAGTTGTGTTGTGTTTTTGATAACTTTTTTCAATGCACGTCTTTTCATGGTCTATTCTTTCTCAATAGGATAATCTCTTACTCGCCATAACCAAACCTAAACCTAAAATTCATACAATGTTTTGTGGTGTTACAGTTAGTTTCAACTCTTTCTTGATGAGGACATAACACTATTTCCATCAAAATTGTTGAACCAGTCACTGTAAAAGTGTCTAACTTGTAAAAGTGTTTGTGTTCAAGTTAAGTCAAGCTCCCAATTTACTGTGGTAGCCTGATTTACATAGTGTTATGACATGGAGGCGACTTTTCCCTCTGTGCAATTTTTGGAATGTTCCAAAGAGATACCTCACTTTGTAATCTTAAACAAATATGCATGAGGTAGTAGAATGCTACTGGTTTTGGTAAGTGAAAGCAGGATCTGACATTCTATTATGAGCAATTAACAGGTCTTTATTTTAAAACTGGGGAAAACCTTATTAAAACAATTAAAAAAAACTGTATAAACTTCCAAATAGAGTGCTGTTTAAATATTACAAATCTCATTCAGGAATAATGAAATACATATGTATAAAATATCATCACTCTCAAATAATATACCAGGCATCTGTTGGAAGTATGAATTTTCTTCTGATACTTCCATCTGGAATACTTTGACTCAGCATCTTTTTCTTTTTAAATGGTAATTTTCTGAAGATCTATATATTAAACTGCAGGATTCTGTATGAGAGTCTCACCTCTCCCTCTTTCCAACCAAAGAGGTGACAAGCTTACCCCTGACCCGTTACGTTCTCATGCCTGTTCTGTGCTGTAATGTTCTATGTTCTATAGAGAAGGGAATGGTTTAGTTTGGAGGGGCGTTGCTTTTTATATTGGTCGGCACAACATCGAAGGCCGAAGGGCCTGTTCTGTGCTGTAATGTTCTATGTTCTATGTCCAGATTTAAATATCTGGAATTATATCACAGTATTCCTTCAATCTAAGTGGCTTGAGGCTGTCGACAAATCTCACTCCTGAATTCCATTGGTTCTGTATTTTTGTGTGTTTGCTTTAAACTCATTGATTCAATTCAAAAGCCTGGTTTGCTATGCTGTTGCTTTGGAAACAAATGTTGCAAACCTGTTGCTGCACTTTTAAAGACACTTTAAAGAGACAATGCTTTATGATTTCTCCCTTTGGTTTCAGCATTTCTTTTCAATATTTATACATGCCCAATGCCACATTTTTAACCTTACATTTGCAACTTCATAACAACAGTTACGGATATGAATGTGGCAGTAGAATTTTATGCTCAGAAATTAGGAAAAGTATAAATTCCAGCGTGATGACTTTGGGTTGCGACCTTGACATCAACATGTCATAATACCAAAGTTTAACGGGTGCCTGCCGGGTGCAGCAATCTGCTTGCCAAGTTTTTTATATTAGTGAATTAACAACTGATAAGCTTGTTAGCAAAGTTATTGACCACCATTTTATGTTACCCAAGCCTTAAAATAGTAAGTGTATTGAAATCACTATTGGTGGGTGTTAATGATTTTTTTAATGAATTTTTTTCAAAGCTGCTTTTGGCTGGCAGACCTTGCTAGTGTTGGTAATTTGGATTGAGGGGGAGCAGGTCAGTGGCAATCTTCAGCAACTGGTCTGTGACGCGCTTTCACCAAAGTATAGACCACTTTCAGCTGAACCATGCGTAACCATCGAGGGACTTGTATATCTGCTGGTCTTGGGTCCAAAACAAGTATATGATGTGCAACCTTTGAGACTCCATTCTCCTTCTCAAAGGTTAGTGAGGGTCTGTTGGGGCTTGTGCCAGCAGCTGCCAATGTTTGTCCTGTGGGAGAAACAAAAACAAGATGAGTTGTTGGGGGGGGTTTGAAATTTTTATTTGAGACGAGCCCAAAGAGACTAGCTTCCTCAGAACATACGCTTTTCTATGCATTATAGAATCATAGAACTCTACAGTGCAGGAGGAGGCCATTCAAGCCTGCACCAACCACAATCCCACCCAGGTCCTATTCCCAGAACCCCACATATTTACCTTGCTAATACCCCTTACACTAGGGTTGATTTATCATGGCCAATCAACCTAACCAGCTCATCCTTGGAATGTGGAAGGAAACAAAAGGAGGGAACTCGCTTAGACTCAAGACAATGTTTGAAGTTTGCATAGTGACCCCAAGGCTAGAATTGAACCTGGGTCGCTGGCGCTGTAGGCAGCTGTGGTAACCACTGTGCCACTATGCTGTGGTAGGTAATGTTTAAAACTATAGACCCTGCCATGTTCAGACAGATTGTCCTCCCTGAATTTATACAGGTTTCCACAGTCAAAATCCATCAATGCCATCTTCTTGACAGCCCCTCCAGTGTCAAAGACAGTTCCTGATGGTCCACTACCCTACTCTGCCCGGAAGAGCGATGAACATGTGGAATCTTGCTGTCCTTGAACCTACCTCCAACCTTGCCCCACCTTGTCCAGTGGATTACTTCCAGTGATTGGCCTCCATCTCCAGAATTTCCTCCTAAAGCCAGATGTGGCTGGCCCAGGCATTTTTCCTTTCTTTGAACTCCTCCAAATAAAAAGGATATTATAATGACTATGCTGTTCTGCAATCATGCTTCAATTGTGTGGCCAAATGTACTTAGTTGATGGCCAATGTTTCTCAATCCTCCTTAACTGCTGATAGCTGCTACAGTACCATTCTGCCCACCCACTCCACCTCCATGGATGTCAGAGGTAGGTTCTCTACCCAGTAAGGGTATGGAATGCCCTGCCTGCTGCAGTTGTAGATGCGCCAAGTTTGGTGGCGTTTAAGAGGTTAGTAGATAAGTTTATGGATGAAAAGGGAATGGTTTAGGTTAGAGGGTCATTGCTTTTTCTTAATTGGTCGGCGCAACATCGAAGGCCAAAGGGCCTGTTCTGCGCTGTAATGTTCTATGTTCTATATTCTATGTTCCATCCCAAATCTCTGTTACCTTGCAGGGTGGGATGTATGTGTCATGACATCTTCTGCACTTTGGCAATACTATATGCAACCCCACACTTGGCCACATCACACTCTCATATGCTTTTATCTGGATCCACTTGCAAAATGATTTGACACTGATCATGGCAGATCTCAAAAGGTTAATGAACTTCTTCCAGCACTACAGCCACGCTGCAGATCTCAGCTGTGACCACCATCCAGGCTGGTTTAGTCTGACTGGGAGATGATCTCTTCCCAGCTTCCAGCCTGAGGAGCTCTTACCTATCACATGCAAGCCGGAGGCGATCTCGCGTGGAGTCGCTGTCAGACCATGGGGCTATCCTGGATCTGGATCCCTCAGCAGCTGGTAGCTTCATTCATTTCCATCTGTGTCAGGTGAAAGAAAGTTAAATCATAGAACTCCCCACAATGCAGAAGGAGGCCATTCATCCCATCGAGTCTGCACTGACAACAATTCCACCCCAGGCCCTATTCCAACATATTTATCCTGATAGTTAGCCTGACACTAAGGGGCAATTTGACATGGCCATTCAACCTAACCCCCGTGCGGATTTTCTCTGGGGAGAATGTGCAAACTTCACATAGACAGTCACCCGAGGCTGGAATTGAATCTGGGTCCTTAGCACTGAGGCAGCAGTACTAATCACTGTGGTGCCCAATTGAATGTGAGTTTGCTCCTTATAAAGGGAATGGATCAGCTGCATTCAAATATTTTTTCTTCCTGGCCAGGATTCCAAATGACTGAATATTAGCACAAAAATCAAATAAAACCAAGCTCTAATCTGCTATGATTCTTCAAAGGATTTAAAAGCTTGCTGCAAAATGATTTTTTATTGTCATACATATTAACATACAGTGCAAAAAGTATTGTTTCTTGCCTGTTATACAGACAAAGCATACCATTCATTGAGAAGGAAAGGAGACAATGCAGAATGTATTGTTACAGTGATAGCTCGGGTGTAGAGAAAGATCAACTTAATATGAAGTAGATCCATTCAAAAATCTGACAGCAGCTGTTCTTGAGCTGGTTGATATGTAACTTCAGACTTCTATATCTTTCTTATCATGAAAGAGGGGATGCGTGGGATCCTTAATTATGCTGGCTGCTTTTTCAAGGCAGCGGGAAGTGTAGGCAGGGTCAATGCATAGGTTTGTGTGATGAACTGGACTACGATACAACCAGAAAGTAAATGCTTCAGCATCTGAAGTATGATTTATGCGGCAGATGCCATAGTCCCATGGGTGGCTGTGACCGATCATAGTTCATGGTCTGCCCTCTCTGCCCCAGGTTTCCTGCCTTGCATTGTCAATTGGGCATGCTGCCCACCATTTCTCACAGCTGATGGTTGAACCAGATGTCCTTTAATTGAATGAAAGCTGCTGTTTTAGGTATCTTTCAAAGGCGAGAGTGAGAGTCAGTGATCCACCCACTCCCAGGTCAGCCTCCTGAGCAACATTACATTCACTCCTGTATTGTAATGAAGTCTTGTGCCTCTCCAAGACACTGTGTATCACACCACACATAAAAGTGGCAGTACTTTGTAAATAGAGAGGTGGGTCATGTTTTATCATTCAAAATTTTTAATCCCTTCCCTGGCTGGTTCTCTCTAGCCTGTCACATGGGGAAGGGGGAGGGGGTTTGCCTGACATCACACAAAACCAATTTTAAATTACATTCTTATTATAATGATTAGAAACTTCTGCTCCAATGAAATACAGTATGAGATAGATGAATGCCTGAAATGAGCACGCCCACACTGTTTTAAACCCTATTTTGTATTACATTATTTATAGTGATATAACCATTCAAAATGCACACGGGAAAAGGATAACAGTGAAACATATGACTAGAGGAAATAATTGGGCTTTTATAGTAACACCGGGAAAGATCTCTCGACGTGAATATCATTCAGACCCTCAAGAGAAAAGCAAGTTAACTGAACTGAGGGTTCCAGGAAAAAAATGTAAAATTCCGCCTACAGGAACATAAATGAAATGATAATAAATGACAATGAAATGAACCGAACAAAGCTTTTTCATGTATAATAAAACATGGATTGGGTACATGAGTGGAAAGGAGTGAATGTGTAGAGAAATAAATGTGATTCAACAAGCTCCCCGTGATCCCAATCACTTAGTGGCTTAGATAACTGTAGCTGTGAGTCCAATTGCCAGTAGAATGTAAACCAGTAAGGAGAATGTATGAGGACAATATACCATTCCAATGTCATATTATAATCTGGCAGTAACAATAGATTACTGGGATAGTTTGGATGTTTAACTGCTTATGGTCAACGTGAAGGATCAAAGCTGTCACCAATCTTTTCTGTTGATGGCCCGTGAAGCACCTTGGGAAATATTGATGTGTTAAAGGCAGCATATAAAATCAATATTTTTATTGTAATGAACTGGTCCTAAAAGTTTTCAGTCCTGAATGAGATATATAGACAGCTCCATCTTGTGGCCCAACTGATAACTGGCAAAAATTGTCTGTGGAGAACGGATGTTGGAAGTTGGAATTCTGAGTTGAGAACCCAATAATCTACTCGATTATAAATAATCCAGATTAGCCTAGTGTAGCAAGTATCTCAGTGGATTGTGGATGGCACAATGATTAGCACTACTGCCTCATCGTGAAGGAGTCGGGTTCAATTCCTGGCTTGCGTCACTCTCTGTGTGAAGTCTATATGTTCTCCCCTCCAGGTACTCCAGTTCCACCAACAGTCCGAAAGACGTGCTGGTTAGGTGCATTGGCCATGCTAAATTTTCCCTCAGTGTATCTGAACAGGCAGCAGAGTGTGACGACTAGGGGATTTTCACAGTGACTTCATTGCACTGTTAATGTGAGTCTATTTGTGATATTAATAAATAAACTTTGTCTCTTAAACATTCATCCAAAGAATAGGGGCTGAATAGGAGTGACTAAATCAAAACTCAGAACAAATAAAATTAAAAAAAAGTAAAATAGCTAAAAAAAATTTAGAAAACTACATCAGCAATAATATCAACACAGAGAGAGGGACCTGAGTCTTTTAATCAAATATGTATATTTGAAATCTATATGCCATTTTTTGCTTGTTTAGTGTCTTTGCAACTGATTAGTTGAAGAGCCCAGAGGTAAGGAAATTTGTTAAATTTTTGATGGACAGATGGTGAAATAGGAAAGCAAACGCTGTATTTTTTATTAATGATAAATTTATTCATCGAATGCACCATTACAAATGTCTAATCCTCCCTAATCAACATCCAGTATCCTAAATATAATGTCTGGAGTAAAACAAATAAACACATTAACTAAAAAATCACCCCTTAACATGAACACTGAAATTGAAAAATATCAAAAGAAACTTCAATTAAATTAAAATGTCATGTAGGGTAGAGATAATGCACTCCAGCTCCTGAGGTGCTTACTGGTTGTGAAATGCCTTTCTTTATACTTTTTAGTATATAAATAAGAAACAAACAAACAAATTAACTACTGAGATCGGAATCTTATCACTGTTCACGCTGGCTGAATTTTTCCATCCTGCTACAGTGAACAGAGATTTGGCTGTTCACCAATTATTCCAACATTGCTGCAGGGGAACAGGTAAGATTACATCCTAAGTCTCTTTATACTCACTCTTGAGCATACCAAATGGATCAATAATCAAATTAACTAATTCACAGCTTTGTAAAATGCAATCTCTCTTGCAAATGACATGCTAATGAGCTTTCAGTGGGTCTTTTTACAAAATGGCTTAATATGTTCCTTTCTAATTGTCCAATAGTATTTACCGCTTCTATGCTCTGGAATCAAGGGTTCAAATCATAGCACAGTAACTGATGGAATTTATATTCAATTGATAAATCTGGAATTGAAAGCTAGTCTCAACGATAATTGATAATTTCCTCGTGACCATGAAACAAGTATCAATTTTCATAAAAACCCAGTTTAGAGAAGATCTCCCTTGACTGGTCTGGCCAACATCTGACTTCAGATCCATATCAATATGGTTAGCCCTTAACTGGTCTAGCAAGCCAATTAATTCAAGGGTAGTTGGGGGGGGGGGTGCTTTTAGGTAATCAAGGGTAGTTAGGGATGGTCAACAGATGCTGGTTTTGCCCATGATGCCCGCATCCCTAGAAGGAAGAATTAACTGGTGCTAAGAAGATGGCAACCATTTCACAGTTGTTTTCATGCTCTGGGTGATAAATGGAAGCTCACATACTTGCTACATTTTAAACATGATCATCTTTGAGCTCTTTACAAGTCCCAGTTGCAAAATTAAATATTCAATGTTACTTCATTCTAAAGAACTCGATAGTTTTGTGGGATTTTGTTTTAGTTTCTATTTAGCCTGTATGATTGCATTACATCAGAACTTGTTCAAAAGTTAAAAGTACCTTGGCCCTTATAGAATGCTGAGCATTGAAAAGTTAAAGTTTATTTGCTTTTTCTGACATCTTGCTGCGTAAAATTGGCTACAGCATTCACCTAGATATAACAATGGTGCTTCAAAACTCTTGTGAAATCCTGGGAGACTTCCATTTTCATATATTTATAGGCTATAGGAGCAGAATTTAGGCCATTCAGCCCATTGAGTCCACTCCACCATTCAACCATGGTTGATATACCCATTTTCCTGCCTTCATCCCATTATCAATTAAATCTGTCTAACTCCTCTTAAATATATTCACTGTCCCAACATCCACTGCACTTTTGGGTAATGAATTCCACAGATTCACAACCGTTTGGAAGAAGTAGTTTCTCCTCAACACTGTTTTAAATTTGCTACCCCTTATCCTAGAGTACCCCATAAGAGGAAGCATTTGCTTCACATCTATTTCACCCATACCTTGTCATTTGCAAATTTGGCTGTAGAACCTTCAATCCCTGTATCCAAATTGTCAATAATAGATTGGGGCTCAAGGGCCGAATCCTGTGGCACCAGTTGCCTCCAGCCATCCAGAAAAAAAAATTTATCCCAATTCTGTCTCCTGTCCATCAGCCAGTTACCTATCCAGACTAATTAATGACCCTTAATCCCAGATGATCTAACCTTGTGAATTAATCTTTTGTGTGGCACTTTATCAAATGCCTTCCGGAGATTCAGATATATTACATCCACAGGATCCCCATTATCCACTTAGTTTGTTACATCTTCAGAGTTCAAAGATCTCCAACAAATTAGTCAAACATAATTTGCCCTTCATAAAGTCATGCTGACTCTGATGGATAGCTTTTTTTACTTTCCAAATGTCCTGATATTGCTTCCTTGATAATTGATTCTAACACTTTCCCAACAATAGATGTTAAACTAACTGGTCTGTAATTTCCCACATTTTGCCTTCCTCCCTTTTTGATAAATTAGCATTTTTCCAATTCATTGGAATATTTCCCATGTCGAAGGAATTTTGGAATATAACCAATGGATCCACTGTCTCCGTCGCCACTTTCTTTAATACCCTAGGATGTAGGCCATCAGGCTTGGGAGACCTGTCTGTCCTCAATCCCAATAGCTTACTGAGTACCTTTTCTTTATCAATGTTGATTGTTCCAAGTTCTACCCTTTCTATTATTTCTGACTTGCCTGTTCCTATAGGAATGGTACCAGTGTCCTCCACTGTGAAAACAGAGGCAAAGTATTGATTTAGCATCTTTGCCATTTCAGGTCCCCCCATATTAACTCTCTAGTTTCATTTTCCAAGGGACCAACATTCACCTTACTGACTCTCTTCCCTTTAATAGACTAATAAAAGCTTTTGCTATCCTTTTTGATATTTTATGCTAGTTTTCTTTCATAATTTATCTTAGCTCTTTTTTTTACTTTTTTAGTATCCCTTTGTTTATGTTTGAAAGTTTCCAATCTTCCAGCTTGCCATTGACATTTGCAATATGGTATCCCTTAGTTTCTGTCTTTATAGTGTCCTTGTTTAGTCATGGATGCTTTTTCACTCCCCTTACAGTTTTTCTGCCTCAGTGGGATATATTTTAGGAGGAACTGGGTGCCTCAATTTTGTTGAAGTTCCTCCAGCTGCAGAAGTCATTATTTACAGCCACCAATTTGCATACAATTAGAGCTCAGCACAGCAATGACCTGATAATTGGATTTACAGAAGTTGGTTTCAGTAACAAGCATGTTATGAATTAGTCAATTCCTCCCTTCAAGGATCCAACTTTCCAATTTGCTTCCCAGATCTTTATTCAGCTTATTTAATTAAACAAATCAATCATTTATGAGATATCAATCTCATATCTCCATAATACTTTCCTTAAGCATTTTTAAAAAATATGTTCATGGGATGAGGGCACTGCTGGCTGGGCCAGCATTTAATGCTCATTCCTAATTGCTTTTTGAATGAACTGAATGGATTGCTAGGCCATTTCAGAGGGCATTTATGAGTCAACCACATTTCTGTGGATCTGATGTCACAAAATTGACTAAGAAGTACAAAACAGGCACTTCTGATGAATTATTACATTTCAAACTGGAGTGAGCTCTATAATAGTGTTTTTCAGTATTCAGAACTAGGACCATTGCTGTTTCTGATATGACTTGAACTTGGGTGTACAGTAGAAAATTGAAATTTGCAGATTTTAGGAAACTTGAACATGCAGTGAGAAAGATAGCAGTAAACCTAAAAAGGCCATAGACACTATAAAATACATTCATTCCTCAGAATAAATGAAGACAGCAGTGGTACTAAGTTGAATTTCTTTCATTGAGTGAAATTTATACTTAACACATTACAGAAAGTGAAATAAAGATTCTCTGGAGGTTAGTTGAGAAGGTCAAGGCAAATGGGATACAAGGACAGGTAGCTAGATGGATAAGCAACTGGCTTGGTAATAGGAGACAGACAGTAATAGCGGAAGGGTGTTTCTCTAGCTGGAGGTCAGTCACTAGTGGTGTGCCGCAGGGCTCGGTACTGGGACCTCTTCTATTTGTAATATATATAAATGACTTGGAAGAGGGAGTAAGTGGAGTGATCAGCAAGTTTGCAGACGATACAAAGATGGCTGGACTTGCGGATAGTGAGGAGCATTGTCAGGCGATGCAGCAGGACATAGATAGGCTGGTAGCTTGGGCAGACAGATGGCAGATGGAATTCAATCCTGATAAATGTGAGGTGATGCATTTCGGGAGAAAAAATGTAGGGGGGAGGTATATGATAAAGGGTAGACCTATTAAGAGTATAGAAACGCAGAGGGACCTGGGGGTGCAGGTGAACAAGTCTCTGAAGGTGGCAGAGCAAGTGGAGAAGGTTGTGAAGAAAGCATATAGTATGCTAGCCTTTATAGGAAGGGGTATAGAGTACAAGAGCTGGCCTTTAATGTTGCAGTTGTATAAAACGCTGGTTAGACCTCATTTGGAATACTGCGTCCAGTTCTGGTCGCCTTACTACCGGAAGGACGTGGAGACTCTGGAGAGAGTGCAGAGGAGGTTTACCAGGATGCTGCCTGGTATGGAAGGTCTGAGTTACGAGGAGAGATTAGGCAAATTGGGACTGTTTTCCTTAGAAAGACGTAGACTTAGAGGAGATCTGATAGAGGTGTACAAGATTTTGAAGGGGATAGATAGAGTAAACAGGGTTAAGCTTTTTCCTAGGATGGACTCAAATAGCACGAGGGGTCATGGGCTTAGGGTGAGGGGGGTAAGGTATAATTTGGATGCTAGAGGGAGTTTTTTCACACAGAGGGTGGTGGGGGTATGGAATGCGCTGCCAAGTAAAGTGGTGGAGGCAGGTACTCTGGAGTTATTTAAGAAATACTTAGATGGGCACATGAACAGAATGGGAATGGAGGGGTATAGAAAACTGATTTAAAATAGGGATCATCAGCCTTGGGAGTCCCTGGGAAGTGTGTAAATAGATGATGATATTGATGTACTTGTTTTTATCCTACAGGTGCTTTGGTCCACCTTGTTGTCTAACGAGGGGCATACACGCGATGGGTCGTGAGAGGACTGCTCTTGGACCTTTTTCGAGAGTATCCTAGTGCTTCACATCGTTAGTGTATGCTTGACCTGGACCATCTGATGGGCAACACGACAGCGCAGTGACTATAGCTGTGCTGTGCAGATACATGGATTTGAGCCTGTGTCTGTGGGAGTTTGCGCATTCTCCCCGTGCTTGCGTGGGTTTTCTCCGGGAGCTCCGGTTTCCTCCCACATCCCAAAGATGTGCTCTTAGGCTAATTGGCAAAACAATTCTCCCTAAATTGTCTCAAATTTGGTTTTTAATCCATAGATCTATAAACATGGACAGGGATCGCGTGTAGAAGTGGGAACATCGAGGTGGCGGCGCGGGCTCGTTGGGCCGAAGAGCCTGTTTCCCATGCTGTTTTGTTCTTTGTTCTTTGTTCTTTGGAGAGAGCTAGATATTGACAAAAGTGAGTCCTGTACTTGTCAAAGAACTCAAAACATACTGAATAGATCTCAAATTCAGAGTGTGGACTGAACTAATAACATAGATCATTATATGTTAATTCTTATCTATGTTATGAAATTGTTTGGTACATGCTGTCTCTGACTACCAAAACAACTTGTTTATGAAAAATTTGTTTTGGCTTATGAAAAGAACTTTTTCTATGTGCATTATAATTTCAAAATGCAGTCAATTTTTCTAGATAATCCCTGCATGCCTGCTAAGATTAAAATATAGTTAAGTTAGCTTTAAAAGCTTAGCATTTAAATATAATTGCATAAGCAGAGATATCTTAAAATTAAGTCATTGCATTAATGAAGCAAACATAGCTAAGCTTGATGTGGAGATGCTGGCATTGGACTGAGGTGTACACAGTAAGATGTCTCACAATACCAGATATTGAGAAGACTCCCCTGATGAAGCAGTAGTGCTCCAAACGCACATGATTCCAAATAAACCAGTTGGACTTTCACCTGATGTTGTGAAACTTCTTATCATAGCTAAGCATACATTGGATCCCTCAGACAGGCTGATGAAATGGCCAGGCAAATGACAGATTAAATTCAGTGCAGGAAAGTGTGAGATGATTTGTTTTGTTAAGAAGAATGGAGTGGGACGATACAAGTGAAGTGTAACATTTTTAAATGTGGGGCAAGGACAGGTAAACCTAAGGCATTTTTACATAAATCTTTGAAGTAGCAGGAAAGGTCAATGAACCATTATAATTGGAGACATAGAATATAAAAGCATAGAAATTGTGGTAAACCTATACAGAATGCAAGTTTGGCACAATTGAAGTATTGTATCTAATTCCAGGCACTACACTTCAGGAAGGTTGTGAAGGTTTTAGAGGGGATTGGAAGCGATTTACTAAAATGGTTTCAGAGATGAGATTTTACAGTTGCATGGGCATGATAGTGAAAGCAGGGCTGGTCTCCTTAGAACAGAGAAGGCTAAGAGGAAATTGGATGGAGATGTCAAAAATCTTGAATGATTTAAACAGAATAAATAAAGATAAACTGTTTCTAACGCCTGAAGGGCTGATAACCAGTGTCGTCAGGTTAATGGTGCTTGACAAAAGAACAAGCAGCAACTTGAAGAAATACAACTTTTACAAAATAAGTGGTTAGAATTTGCAATGCACGGCTAGATATTGGGGCAAGGGATAAATGCAGATTTAATAGTAGCCTTGAAATGAAAATGGGGAGAAAATTGCAGGGATATGGGCAAAGCAACTAACTGGATTGGTTTTGAAAGGATTGGTATGGAATGGGCTCCTCTGCTGAAGGAATCTATAGTAGCAAAATTCTATGCAGATGTTATTAACTGGAAGGATAAATTTAGAAGGAAATGCTTTAGTTTATGAGGTCAAGACATCGAAAGTGTTTACAATCAATAAAGCATGTATGCTGATGTAAGTTGGGAAACACACAGCCAGATCCCACAGGCAGTGTTAAGGTAACCGGATAATCTGTTTTAGTGGCGTTAACTGAGTGATAAATATTGACCAGTAATCTGGAGAGAACTCCTGCCCTTTTAGAGCTGTGGAGATTGGATCTTTTACATCCACTTGAAAGGGCAGACCCTAGTTTAAATCCTCATTGAAAAGACTGTACCTCTGAGTGCCAACACTCCCTCAGCCTGACAACGGGAGTGCCAATGGGAGTACTCAAATCCAGCGAGTAGCGCAATCTTCTGACTGACACATGGAGTTGAAACGTACAACAGTGGAGAAATTGTATCAGTTCTTTGTATTTTCTACATTGCATGTGTTCTGTTTTGCATTTGTTTACTTTATGATTTAAAAAAATCTTTGCATTCCTCTTTAGTTTGCTTTCGCTTCTTTTTGCTTATTCATTGGTGTCAATCCCTCCCCTACGCTGCCTGGGGGGCGGGCGGGGGATCTTAACCTAAAGCGTCTTGACATTTTGGACACATTTCCCCTCCCTACAACTGGGCAGCTGATGTGACGCTCCACTCCCGCTTGACTGTCATATGATCTCAGGCTGCGGAGCTAGAGAGAGAGAGAGAGAGAAAAGCTGAGCTTTAAATCGGGAGAGAAATTCAGAGAGGAAGAGTAGTAGCACAAAGTGAAGCTGAGGCTGCAAGGGGGGCCCAGGGAAGATGAGCATGTTGGTGCTGATCAATAAGCTGCTGGACTGGTTCAAGTCCCTGTTCTGGAAAGAGGAGATGGAGCTGACGCTGGTCGGGCTGCAGTACTCGGGCAAGACGACGTTTGTGAATGTGATCGCGGTACAGTAGAATTCACTTAGCCATTAACCGGGTGCTTCTGCTTCATTGTGTGTGTTAATTATTATTATGCATCTCTTGTCATCCCTGATAACCAAGGGAGGAAGCGACCCCCCCCCCCCTCCGTTAAGGGCACAGCCTCTCCCTCTTTACACATCCCCCACTGTTTTTTTTTAAATACATCATTGAAGCCATTCAGTATTGTTAAGAAAGCGAACTGACCTTTTTTATTCTGGGTGGGGGAGCTAAGGACTGGGCTTGACTCTGCGGCCTTACAGGGTTTGGTACCCCTGTTCAGGCGTCTGCTCACATCACATTTGCTGCCACTAAATCTCTCCCAGAAACAGGCTCCTCATCACTTCCTGCCAATGGTTACATTTTATGGTGCTCTGCTGTTTATTCTCTTGTCAAAATATGTTTGCAGCTTTGAGTATGTATATACTTTGTTTGTTTTTCACCCCACCCTAAATATGATGGATATCAATTTGTGTGTGTGTCCGTATATGTGTAATATATACATGCACATTGTGCTGTTATGTGTGGTCCAACTGAGCCAAGTCACCTGGTGTTGCACAAGCATAAGAAGCCATCAATCATCCACATCATTGGTCGCATTCACTAATGATTTTCAGTTATAAATCCTGCAGTGAGATGATACATTAGAAATGAATATTTGTATTCTTGACATTTTAAAATTACATATTGTGGTCTCACAGTAATTGTTGAATTTTGATACCCTATCATTCCCCCTTCAACTAAACGTGAAAAGGCCATCCCAGCTCCCAGACAAACCTAGAGAGATTTCTTTTGTAGAAGTTAAGCTGGATGTGAGGAGAAAAATTAACAATTCTCTGCTCTGAAATGCTCAATTAAAGTTTTTCTATTTTGATGCAAAATTCCATATTGTACTGTATAACATGAAATTTATCTCCATTTGTCAAGCAGGTTATGAAAAAGCTGACCTCATGTGCTGCATATAAATACTGTGTTTGGATAAAATCATTGCAATAAGTAAAAGCCAGTATGTTTTGAAAATACACAAAAATCATATTTGCTGCAGGATGCAACTTTGAAATTTTTGGAATATATTTTTTTTTAAGAAAACACATTTTAAAAGCAAATATATTCTGGTTTGGGATTATACTCTTTAAGTTTCAGTATAAATTACATACAATTTCATCTCCTTCAAGCCTTGACAAGAATCTTTATAAGACCTGAAACCTTAACTTTACTCTGTTATCTGACATCGAAACATTTTCAGTACTTATTGTTTGTATTCCAAACTAATATTGCCCATCCAGTTTTTCTGATGGTGTAGGCCTCTCCTGAGGATGCTGACTCATCAGAAAATAACAATAGCTGACATCTGGTGATTATTCCATTCCTAAGTCACTGTGACGATGGTAAACTCCTCATCCTTCTCCACCTATCTACAGCCTTTGGCATGGTTAACCACATTGTTCTCCTCCAATGTCTGTCATCCAACTGCATGGAATTGCTACTGCCTACTTCCATTGTTAGAGAATCACCAGAATTGATTTCTCTTCCCTTTCTCATGCTGTTGTCTCTAGTGTTCTCCTAAGGATCTGTCTGTGCCCCCTACCCCCTCCATTTACATGTTGCCTTTCAACGTTATATAAAAACACAAGTTCCTTATGAGCAGATAATTCCTTTATATAAATATGGAAACACTGAAGTCAGTGGGTGAGATTTTCCAGCCATTTTCTGGTCCTGCTGATGGTAATCCCCTGCCATGGGGGTTCTTGGTGGCAGAGAGTGCAGATAATAGGAAACACTGTTAATAGTGGTGGCAATGGAAGATCCTGCTGTTGGCTAGCTGTGGGCCACCTCTGCTGCCACAAACCATGCCACAGGAGGGAGAATGGAAAATCCCACCATTGTATTGAGGATGGACCAAATACATACCCTGTTTTAAACATATTGACCCCATCTTTTTCCCTGGCTACACTCTGGCTGATCCAGATTGTTCACAACTACCTACTTTACTTCAGCTATCCTCCCCTTTTCCTCAGCCCATCTACTGTGGAAATTCTCAACTGTGTCTTTGTTACCTTTTGAATTTAATTATTCTGGTCCCTATTGGCTAGTTTCATACCTTACACCCTTTGTAAACTTGACATTATCTAAATTTCAGCCCCCTGTACCCCATATCAGACCATGTCCTGTTCTCCCATCACCCCTGTGCCTACTGACCTACACTGACTCCCAGTTCAGCAATGATTTGGTTTTTAAAATTATCTTATTTTCAAACTGCCTTTCTATCTTTGTAATCTTCTCCAGCTCTCCTTCTCACTTATGGCCTTTAGTGCCCCTCCTGTAACCACTTCATTGGCCATTGTTCCTCAGTTGCTCTACTTCTCTCTCTCTCTCTTCCTCTAAGGTGATCCTTGTGTCTTTGACACAGCTTTTGGTCATCTGCCTTAATGTTCCTCCAACCTGTTGTTTCTGTTTGTGAAACTTTGGGCATATATTGGCTGTTGTGTTTCTTATAACAACAGTAAGTAATTGTACATTAGAAGTTCTTAACTAACTGGACATCCTGAAGATGTAAAAGTTGCCATATAAATGGTAGTTCTTTTTCTTCATACCGCACTGTAGTATGATGAGCAGCCCTGTTCCCAAATGTCCATTTTTCATTGGTCTCCATTGTTCAAATCACAAACGAACCATGGAATTCAATGAAAATGCACTTTGTTTCTTTCTATCTTCTGTCCATCAGACCTTTCCTAGTCCTGAGAGGCTGAGGCTGATTGTGATGCTTCTGTAGTTGACTGGCTAAGATTACAGAGCTAAGTGATTGAATGATTGAAATGTGGGATTTTTCTAGCATGTTTGCAAGCCACATTAGCCTTCAGAGACTGAGCATTGAGGGCACTCTGAAATGACCCTCAAACTTCACTGCTATACAGATCATATATGTGGAATAGTGGTTAGACTGCTACCTCATACCACCAGGGACCCAGATTTGATTCCTGGCTTGTGTCACTGTCTGTCTGGTGAAGTTTGCACGTTCTCCGCATATCTGCATGAGTTTTCTTCAGGTGCTCCAGTTACCTCCCACAGTCCTAAGATGTGCAGGTTAAGTGGATTGGCCCTTGATGTCAAAGGGACTAGCTAGGTAAATGCATGGGGTTTGTGGATAGGGTCTGGGTGGGATTGTGGTCAGTGCATTCTTGATGGACCAAATGGCGGCCTCCTGTACTGTACTGTACTGTAGGATTCTATGATTCGATATAAGATTATTTCATAAATAATTAAGAAGTCAATAGTGTGCAACTACAGATTTGTTTTATGAATGCACGTCTTTCTTTCTGCGTATATGTCTGTTATGGCATATCAGTTTTTTTTTCCCCTTTTTTTTTTCAGTCCCACATGTGAAGCTGCAATATAATTAACAGCAATACCTGAGTGCTTCATTTTTACTTTTCCTGAAGCTGGTACGTGCTTTAGTATTATTTAATCAATCTGCAATCACCTCTGTGCATACAAAATGAAGGTGATCTTAAATTGGCAACCCATTTTTTTTCTCCGTACAATATATCACATAAATGGTGCATCGTCATGGTGAATATGATTTCATCCAATTTTTGTTTTGCAGTGGTATTTTATGGCCTGGGCAAAGCCTTAAAATGTGTTAATGGCTGGTGACTCTTATTTGCATTCTTGCTTCATATACCAATTAGCACATTCTGACTTCTCTTTTATCCAAAGCATGTTACCTGATATTGATTGAAATGATTAATTCTAATTGTGCTCCCTGTGAGCACTTGCCTTCTTGTGAAAAATTGCAATCAAATCTGTGAGAAAAGTTGTTCGTGATCAGAATTATCTGACTTGTTTTCTTTTGCAATCCTTATTTAGGATCTAATTGGCTTTGCTTTATTAGAAAGTTAGTTTTGCAGCTCAGGCCTGTTCATTTAGTCTGTTATTTCCATTTTGCATTGATTGCCCACCCCGTTGTAGTGGATCTCCTATTCCTCCCTCCTAGAAGTTTAAAGTTTACTTAGTCACAGGCTTACATTAACACAGCAATGATGTTACTGTGACAATCTCCTAGTTACCACACTCCAGCACCTGTCTGGGTACACTGAGGGTGAATTTACCATGACCAATACACCAAGCTAGCATGACTCTTGGTCTGGGGGCCAAAATTGGAGCACCCAGAGGAAATCCATGCAGACATGAGGAGAATGTGCAGAGTCTGCACAGGCAGTGACCAAAGCCATCAATTGAACACAGATCCCTGGTGCTGTGAGGCAGCAGTGCTAACCACTCTACCACCATGCCGCTGAGGATTCATCTAGCCAGATGCTCCAATGAGGATTGAGAGAGTGTTGCACTATTTGAGGTACTTTTTCCTGATGTGATGTTACACTGAGGTCCCATATGCTTTCTTGGTATCCCAAGATACTGTATAAAGTTGAGCAGTGTGTTTGTAGTCTGGTTAATTAATTCCTAATTTAGCTAGCGTCACCAAAGGTACATTTATTTGTATTTATGGAATCTTGTCAAACGCAGATTGGCTGCTATGCTACACGAATGCTGTCTCTGTACAGCTTTCCTGCCTGATTGATTTGCTTCTTCCTGGTCGAATGATTGGCTGTGAATCCATTCACTTTGACAAGATTGATGACCATGTACATCTATCCCTAATCAAAAGTTGTTAAATCATCATAAAATATGACTGGGTAAGTCAAGTCATTACATGAGTTTAACTTGACTCCTAAACCTTGAAATCTAAGTTGAAAAAAATCTGACGCTGATAGGTTAGCTGCAGGGGGAAAAATACCCTTGTTATTGGATGACTTCTGATCTTTCAGCAACATATTTTTAATTTAGTCAGTTGATCATTCTGTGTTGGCCATTCTATGTAGGGAGTGTTGGCATTGTTGAACTATATTATAGAAATGCACCAGAATCCTTAGTGTGAAATCTTATATGTAAGTATGGCCTTAGAATTCACCAGTGATTGAAATCCATTCAATCTTTCCACCTGTCAACACGTAATGTGAATTTTTCTGTGTAAGTTTTGTCATTTCTTCTGCTAATTAGTTGAGGCCCACCATTCATTTTGCGATCGATGCTGTCAACAACTACTGCCTCTTATATGTCATCTTAAGCGGACAAACTGCCCAGTTTTTTTGCTAGTAGCTGTGCTGTTTAATAATATTTTTCCTCTTGATTGCATTTTATTTTGATCTGTTCTGTACTGGATCACTTGTGAATGCAGCATTCCAGCAATGCTTTCTAACTCTTCACAGATGTTGTTTTATTTTCTTCATGTGATAAATAACTTTTATTTCTTCTTAATACAAGCCTTATCCTCAAATAAACAACTACTCCCATAAACTGGTCATTCAAAATGCTGTCCAGCCTGATATTGTTTTCTTTAACATTTCTCAAAATAAGACTTTAACAAAATAAATTGAATCCCTCGCATATCTGCTGCTTTTAGGGCAAGACTCATTCTGGTTTACTTTTCTTTTGTTTCTCATTCTATTTTAGTTTTTTTAGTATATTTTTCTGTTTGGTTTTCACAACAGGACCTTTGATTTGCTTTACCTTATTTTAATTGATATCTGTACAATTTTGATTTTGCCTTATGTAATTTTTGACACAATTCTAGCTATATGTTTGGAATTGCTGTTGTGTAAATTGATTAATTTCTATCAGTAGTCAATAATTTGTGAATCATAGATATCTAATTGGTTGCAACCAGGCAATATGTTATTTACACTGCCTTCCATGACTCCAGTACTATTGTGGAAATGTTGTCAGGGACCAAAGCCTTTGCAGTGTTCAGCGTCTTCAGTTCTTTCTTAGTAGCATGTGGATGAATTGAATGGGCTAAAGACTGGTATCTGTAGCCTTGGAGACCTCAGGAGGAGGCAAGGATGAATCATCCACTCTGTACTTTTGGCTGAAAATTGTAGCAAATATCTCAGCCATATCTTATGCACTGATGGGCTGGGTTGGTCTCCTCCAATATCGAGGATAGGGATATTAGTGAACCTGTCTCCCTCTTTGACTTGTTTAATTGTCCATGCTTGTTCCTGACTGGATATGGCATTTCTGCAGAGTTTAAATCTGATGGTTGTAGGATCACTTAGTTCTGTCTGTTGCATGCTGTTTTTACTGTTAGGCATGTCCTGGCTTGTAACTTCACCAGGGTTAATATCTCATTTTTAGATTTTGATTATTTATTAGTGTCGCAAGTAGGCTTAAGTTAACACTGCAAAGAAATTACTATGAAAATCCTCCTAGTTACCGATATTCCGGCATCTGTTTGGGTACATTTCAGGGAGAATTTAGCATGGTCAATGCACCTAACCAACATATCTTTCAGACTGTGGGAGGAAACCAGAGCTCCTGGAGTTAACCCATGAAGACACAAACGTGCAAACTCCACACAGACCCAAGCTGGGAATCGAATCTGGGTCCTGGCACCGTGAGGCAGCAGCGCTTACCACTGTTCCACAAGATATGCCTTGTGCTGTTCCTGGTATGATGTCCTGCACATTTCATTGAATGAAGATTGATCACCTGGTTTGACAGTAACAGTAGAGGGGGAAGGTTACAGATGGAGTACAATTCTGCTGCCGATGACCTACAGTCCACCATGGATGCTCAGTCTAGAATTGCTTGATCTGTTTCAAATCTATCCAATTAATCCAGTGGCAGTACTAAATAAAGAATGGCCTCAATGTGAAACATGGAATGTAGGAGCAGGAGTAGGTCACTCTGCTCTCTAAGTCTGTTCTGCCATTCAACATGATCATAGCTGATCCTCCTTTATCTCAGCCTCATACCATTGACACTTATAGTGACTAGAAATCTTATCTATTTTTTAAAAATATGTTAAGTAATTTGCCTCCATAACATTTTGTGATTGAAAATTCCATGGGTTCACAATGCTCTGAATGAAGACATTTCTCCTCATTTCCTAAATAGCTGATCTTGTATCCAGAGATTTTGACTCTTTTGTTCTAGAGCATCCAACCAGAACAACCAACATTCCTGCATCTAGCCCTGTCAGAATTTTATGTTTCAGTCAGATCTCCTCTCATTCTTCTAAACTCCAGTGAATACAGGCCCAGTTGACCCAATCTCTCAGACAACAATCCTGCCATCTCAGGAATCAGTCTGGTGAACTGCTGCTGCACTCCTTCTGTTGTAAGTATGCTCTTTCTTGCATTTGGAGACCTAAGCTGTAGGCAATACTCCAAGTGTGGTCTCACCAAGGCACAGTACAGCTGCAATAAGGCATCCTTGTTTCAGTGCTCACGTTCTCTCGCAATGAAGTCTTGTGTTGTTTGCCTTCCTAACTGCTTGCTGCACCTGCATGTTTGTTTTCAGTGACAAATATACTAAGACACCCAATTCCCTTCGTACATTAACATTTCCCAATCTACCACTATTTAAATAAGTACTCTGCCAGTCTGCTTCTCCACCCGAAATGGATAACCTTACATTTATCCGCATCGTTTTGCATCTGCCATGTATTTAGCCACTTACTGAACCTGTCGAAATTACCCTAAAGCCTCTTAACATCCTCCTCACCGCTCACCTCATCCAAGTCATTGAAATATAGTGTGATTTAGCTGGCGTACAAGCACCTGGGTTCAATTACTGGTTAATGTAAGCCTACTTGTGATTAATACATAAAATAAAACTTGTTGTTTGGCTCGTTGGTCTGTAATTTCCTGTTTTCTCTCTTTTTTAAAAAATATTAGGGTTACATTTGCCATCCTTTTTTATCTCCTGGGACTATTACAGAATATAGGAAGATTACTACGCACTCATCCAGTATTTCCAAAGCTACCTCTTTCAGGCACTATAGCACAGTGGTTAGCACTGCTGCCTCACAGCACCAGGGACCCCGGTTTGATTCGCGGCTTGGGTCACTGAGTGGAGTTTGCACGTTCTCCCTATGTTTGTGTGGGTTTCCTCCCACATTCTGAAGAACATGCTAGTTAAGTGCATTGGACTGAACAGGCACTGGACTGTAGCGACTAGGACAATTTCACAGTAACTTCATTAGTGTTAATGTAAGCCTTATTTGCAACTTTTAAATAAACTTAAATTTTAGTACCGCCAGGTGTAGATTCTCAGCCCCTGGGGATTTATTAGTGTCGTATCTTGCAAAGATGGGTAATCAAGTAGATTAATGAATGAAACAGTTTATTAATAGAAATAACTGCAAGGACAAATCAGTTGGCAATTCCACTTTTTTTTTTAAAACAGTGGGGTTACATTTGCCAACTTCCAATTACTGGTACTGTTCCAGAATTTTGGAAGATTACACCAAATACATCACTGTTTCCATGGCCACCTCAATGCATAAGGATATGGTGGGGTAGTGAGCCTAGATGGAGTGTGCTTTCAGATGCTGGTGTAGACTTGATAGGCCAAATGGCCTCCTTCTGCACAGAATAGTTTCTTTAGTGCCCTGGGATTTATTGCTCTCAGGCCCATTATTTTCTTTAATACTAATTTCCTTCTCACTGGACCCTTGATTCCTTAATTTTTTTTGGAAGTTCCTTGTATCTTCCTCCATGAAGTAGTTAAACAAAAAAAATTTTTTTTGTTGAAGTAGTTGTTTAATTGCTCTGCCAATTCCTTGCTCTTTATTTTAAATATTCCTGTTTTGGATTGTAAGGGAGTTACGTTTGTCTTCACTAATCTTTTTCTTTTTTAAATACTTACAAAAACGAACTGCTCCTATGTTACAAGTTTAATCTCATACTGTCTTTCCCCTTCTTATTCAATCTCTATGCCCTTCCTTGTTACTATTTCTAGCAACCTATATGGGATTCCTCTTTGAATCTAATAGTATCCTTTTCTTTCTTTAGTAAGCCACGATTGGGCCACTTTCCTAGTTTTGTTTTCAGTCCAGAAAGGAAGGTATATTTGTTGCAATGCATACATTTGTCCTTTAAATATTAGCTATTGCTTATCCACCACCATGTATTTTAATGATGTTCCCCAATCTATCTAAACAACTCTCACCTCATACCTCTTGTGGTTTCCTTTGTTTAGGATCTTGTTTTCAGATTGGACTTATTCACTTTACATCATAATGAAGAAATCTATTATATTCCCGAAAGGACCACACAACAAAATTATTAATCAATCCCTTTTCATTTCATAATACTAAATAAAGAATAGCATATTTCTGATTTGATTCTATATCATTTTGGTATAAAAAAAAACAATCTCATACACATCCAAAAATTTATCTGTCACTTTTTTTTGGGCAAATCAAATCAGCAATCTTGAAATGAGTTGAAGTCGCCCACAATTACTATAGCATCTTTGTTACGTGCAGTTCAGATTTCCTGTTTAATGCCTATGCCTAACTTGCTGCTACTGTTTGAAGGTGTATAGACAACTTGCTCTAATGTTTTCCATCCTTTGCTGCTTCTCACCTCCCACTCAGACTGATTCTATATCTAGATTTTCTGAGCCAATATTCTCTCTTACTATTGCACTGATTTCATCCTTAACTAACAACACCACCCCACCTACTTTCCCTTTCTGTCTGTTTGGATATTCAGTTTCCAGTCTGGGTCCCTGGGTCATGGAAGATGGGGCTTCACCTCCATTAGACTGTGTAGTTTTTGCTGCCAACACTGTCATGGACAGATGTACCAATGATAGACTGATGGGGATAAGGTCAAGTAGTTAACTGCCTTGGTGGAATTTGAACTCAGATCCCCAGGAATTACTAGTCCAGTGACATAATCACTACATCCCTCAGTGATTGATTGATTGTTTTTCTCCTCTTACATGACTTACTGCTTTTCCTGGAGTAGGGGCTATTGAATAATAACCATCCACTTTTTTTGTTATTATATTGATTCATATTCTTCATGTGAGTCTTGGCAGCAAGTGTAGAAAGTAGTTCAACTGTGGAAGATGTAACAAGACTGGTTTAATGTGGGATATTACTAGTTTGTATGACTTGGAGGAAACCTAGGAACTACAGCTGTTGGTAGGTGGGAAAGTTGGTGTGATTCCCACTGGGCGGAAGGGTGAACACTTGCTGTCATTCATGCTGGCAGGATCTTATGTTCTGCTGATGGTGCACCCCCACCATGTGTTTTCTGGTGTTGAGAAGTGTGTTCAGTGGGAAACCCCGTTGACCATAAGATCCCACCACCACCAGTGAGCAGCGTGCTGCTACCAACTACTGCTAAACATGCCTCAGAGTGGGAGAAAAATCCCATCCATGATCTCTCAATTTTCAGCTTGTTAATTTTGAGTCAATGAGGAGCTTGACAAACTTTGTAAGGGTCAGTAGAAAGTTGTCTACTCCAACAGTATTTATTGGGTTGAAAGTCCTGGTGCCACCAAGACACTCGCGCATCGCAAGCCTGGAACTCTGCACTACTCCTGCAGAATCCTTGTGGCTGCAGCTTGTACCAGATAGGCTGGCAGATGTGAGCAACCACAGCCTGGGACATACAAAGGTGCCTCAGACATTGCCTTTTGCTCCTGTAGATCAGAGCACAACTGATGGTACGCACCATGTTCCCCATTGCAGTAGGGCATTTTTGCCATCCTTTTGACCTTTTAACAATCCTCCTCCTTCTTGCTGTTCAGGTCGTTACTCATCTTGGCAATGTGCAAACTTGCAATGAGCCTCCTTTTTTTCATCTGGATGACAGCCATGATATACAATTGAATCTTAATTAATGCTTTTTATATAAATGGATGTGATGGAAATTCAGGCCTGTGGAGGTTAGAACTGGAGTTGAAGCATTCTGAATTAACTTGTTGTTCACAGAGGAAAGTAGCAAGAAGACTATTTGGGGAGGAGGGGTGGTTCAGCTTTGAGATAAAGGCTTTCATGAAAGTTTTGGTGGGTGGTGCGGGGGAAGAGGCAAGTGAGGTGCATAAGATCAAAAAATGAGTGACTTTTAATCAGTGAAAGGTATTGGAGCAAGTTTTCCTGTCCCACCCAATACTGGAATCAAGGGATGGACCACAGAAAGATCCATTGACCTTGGGTGGAATTTTCTGGTTTTGGGGTAAGTGTGATTGGAAATTGCTCCCATTGAACCTAAATGTGGGGATGAGTGGGGCACCAGAAATCTGCATTTCTGAGATTAATTTGAAATTGCATGGGGTAGAAGCCTGAGGCAGAAGATGGTATTGATTTTGTTATTTATTTGGAGGAAAGTTTGCCTAATTGGTAGCAACATCTGTCATAGGGAAAATGTTTGAAGCTGTTCCTAAAGAAATTATAGCAGAGCACTTGGATAAGCTCAAGGTAATCAGGCAGCATCAACATGGTTTTGTGAACAGGAAATGGTTTAATTAACTAATTGGAGTTCTTTGTTATAATTTATTGCAAAGAAAATTGAATATAAACATAAGGAAGCTATGCTCCAATTGCATGGGATACTGAGACCACGTTTGGAGTACTGTGTATAGTATTGGGTACCTTTTTTTTTAAGGGAAAAATATAAATGCATCAGAAGCAGTTCAGAGAAGGTTTACCAGACTAATACCCAGATTTGGATGGGTTGTCTTGTGATGAGAAGTTAGACAGGCTTGGCTTGTATTCTCTGGAGCTTAGAATAAGAAGCAACTTGATTGAAACATTAAAGTCTTGAAAGTTCTTGACGGGGTGGATGTTTTCTCTTGTGGGTGAATCTAGAACTTGGGGGTCACTGTTTAAAATTAAGGGTCACCCACTTACAACAGGGATGAGGCAAAATATTTTCACTGCGTCATGAGTCGTTGGAACTCTCTTCCTGAAAAGCTGGTGGGAGTTGAACCTTTCAATATTTATAGGGCAGAGGTGGATAGAATCATGGTGAGCAAGATGGTGATAGATTATTGTGGGGGTGGGTAGGATGCAGATTTGCAGTTACTGTCAGATCAGTCATGATGTTAAATGGCAGAATAGGCTCATGGGGCTTGCTGCTGGTTTGTAAGCAATTAGAAAGAATATCAACAGTTGTGAGACGGGTACCTGAATGGAGTGGAATTTTACATGTAGAAACTACACTATCTTTCTGGGTAATATTGCCTATCTGTGGTACATAAATGAAAAGGGAGCCAGATAATGCCAGAGTTAAACTGGAAGTGTAAATGATCCCAGACATTCTGTATTTCGCCTTCTGTTGGAAAAAGATGCAAAAGACTGAGGAAGCATACTAGCTGACTCAAGAACAGCTTCTTTCTTGCTGCTGTCAGACTTTTGAATGGACCTACCTTGCTGTACACCCTAGCTATGACTGTAACACTACATTATGCACTCTCTCCTTTCTTTATCTAGATACAGTATGCTTTGATTGTATAGTGTGCAGAAAACAATACTTTTCACTGTATACCAATACATGTGACAATAATAAATCAAATCAAAGAGGAAGGCAAAAATAGGGTAAGCATTTTGGTGTTGGGCTCAATGATATAACTTCTGGATCGAAGGACAGAGGGATCTTGAGCAGATGATCTAAGTTGACTTGTTATGCATTGTCTGAGGGAGGGAGTGGGAGTGTGTGGTGAGTAGTAGTATGTTAGGGGTGGAGGGTTATGAAAGACCCAGAATGGGAATGGGTAGATGGAGAAATGCAGAGAGTAAACACATAATAACAGGGATCCAGCATAGCTGCCAAATGACTAAAATAAGATGGTGAGAATCTTGATCCAACTTTTCAAGTAATTTTCAATTTCTTTACTGTACATGTTATGTTAACTACAGATTGTAGGTTGAAATTCAAAAAATATGCATGAATACAGTTGGTGTATATGTGATGACTAGCAACACATCTAATATGCCAAACTTAAGGAGCAAACTTCTGAAATGATCAAAATGAAATTTGCAGCTAACTACATTATAATTCACATTTTTTAAAACCAAATTGCCTCTAATCAGGCAGATCTCTACAGGCGTGTAACTATTCTAAAGTGTGATGTTCATTTGCCTATTTTAACTTTCCCCTGGAGTGTTTCAGTTTGATTTTCCTTTCGGATCTTTCCAACCTTCTCTGGAGGATAATCTCTCATCCAAGAGTCCAGCTCCAAAAAGCACTGACAATCCTTTTGGTACCTTTGTCCATGGAGGTTGTATTTTTCTGTGTGAATCAAATATGTTGAAATCGTCTGTTTATCGTACCAGAACGAACTTTTGTGATTTTTGTTCTGCATACTGTATCAAGTTTCTGTGACTGGAACTCTATTGTTTGAGCAACTGCCTCGTAGCAATAACAGATTTGACTTCAGAAAGAACAGACTGGAGGCAGGGAATTGTGCAAAATAACTCCCCTCCCATCTACAAGGCACAAGTCAGGAGTGTGATGGAATACTCTCCATTTGTCTGAGTGCAGCTCCAACACTCGCAACATTTCACTGTTTTGGATAAAGCAGCCCAATTAATTGACACCCCATCTAACACCATTGGCCCAAGATACCTGAAGTGCATACTATTGACACTGCACTGCAGCAACTTGCTGAGGCTTCTTCAATAATACTTTTCAATCTTGTGGCCTCTACCACCAAGGCAAAGGTAACAGGTACATAGAAGCATCATCAGCTGAAACATCCTCTCCAAGTCACACCATCTCCTGACTTGGAAATATATCACCTTCCCTCTATTATAACTGGGATTTCCTCTCTAACATTAAGAAGACAGCACACCACTACCTTCTTGGGAAATCAGGGATGGGCGATTAATACTGGCCTTAATAGCTACACCCACATCCCTTTAATCCCTAAAAGAAAAATCTGAATATTGCAAACGTTCAAATTTGACATTGAAGTGTGCTGTTAGAAACATGATGATGGTGAGTCCAACAAGCCAGACTGAGACTTGTAATCTTTCAATCATATTACAAAAATGGTGACCGGCAGTTATAAACACTGCAATTCCTCATTTGAGCATTGGAGAAACTCGCAACGTTTTCTCCTGTTTGAAAATCTCAGCAGATCTGACAGCGTCTGTGGAGAGAGAATAGAGCCAGTGTTTTGAGTTCGGATGATCCTGTGTCAGAGCTGGTTTATCCTTGATTTACAGCACTTGTTCAGCCCAACGTTTTGGAGGAGATGGTGGCGTAATGGTACCGTCACTGGACTAGTAATCCAGAAATCTAGGATTCAAATTCCACCATGGCACATGGCGAAGTTTGAAATGTCAAATGTCCAATGATGACCATGAAACCATCGTTGATTGTCACAAAAACCCATCTGGTTCGCTAACGTCCACAACTGGTCTGGCTTGCATATAACTCCAGATGGTTGACTCAAATTCTCTAGCAAATGGTTCAGCAAACCAAGGGCAGTTAGTAGTGGGCAATAAATGCTGGTGCAGCCACATCCCTTGATTCATAGAAAGTCTACAGTATTGAAGGAGGCCATTGATTGCAATTCCATCTAGGCACTAGTTCCATAACCACACATATTTATCCTACTAGTTCCCCTTACAGTAGCCATGCAAAATTGTCCCTTAATCAACTTAATCTTTTGATTATGGGAGAAAACCAGAGGATCTGGAAGAAACCCATATAGACATGGGGAGAATGTACAAACTCCACACAGACAGCGACACAAGGCTGGAATTAAACCCAGGTCTCTGGTTCTGAGGCACCAGTGCCACCATGTCACCCTAATTAAAAAATTCTATCTGACTACTGCCAACATGAAAGGACAAGAGGAATCCCCTGAGTGCTCACATCCCACGGACTGTTAACCTTTTGTGTTTTTAAGGATCTCTCTTCCTGTGTAATAAAAATTCCACAGAACCCCTTTTCTGTCTAAAACATTGTAATTCAATTAAGTAGGCTTGATGTTTTTGTTTGTCAGTTTCAGTATTTAGAAATGCTACCCTCCCCAACTAGTTCAAAGTAAACCTGCTGGATCAGTGAACCCACTCAAAATCACAGGCATAACTGCCCAGTGTTTGCCTGGCGATGCTTGAGATGTTGTTGCACTGCTCTTGGGACAGAACATGTAGGATTCTTGGGAACTCCATTGGGGCTAATGTTTAACATATCCCAGATAGCTGTTTGACAACAGCACTTGCTAGGTACTCATCTGCTCCCAACTCGACACGTGTGTCAAAGTGACACACGTTCTGATTGGACAAAGTTACTGCCCACCAAGTGGAAAATTGGTTTCAGTTTTCTCCTTTTGTTTTTGACACCTGGCTGGCTTATGTTAAATGCTTTGGTGTCGTTTTGAATTTCAACACTAGTTTAGTTTCGTTGAACCCCTTCTCTGTTGTCACTTTTAATCCTGTCTTCTGCCAGCCACAGTATAAAAGATGCAGTCTGCTGTAGCATTAACTAACATGAGGAGGAAATCCAATGGTGATTTGTTGAATGACAAATTATCACTACATACAGATACACTGTAACTATATACGGCTTATCCTGTTGACTCTCAGGCTCTCACTTACTTGGGCCCACAACCAAACATCCGATAGGCTGAGATTTGCATGCTGTGGGAAGGTGATGGGGGGGTGTAGTATAGACTACTTAGTATAAGGCCCTTGATTTTAGTTTTTCTATAATAAGTAGACTAGGCTAAGATAATTATAAAATGCCTTTATATATAGAGAATTCAAAATGTGCCTGGAATAAAATATGCGAAAGTATTATCAACTGTATAACCACAAATTAACCAAGTATTTATAAGCTTAAACTGTATTTTCAACATATAAGTACTGTGTGCCTTGGCCAACTATGCTCTGAATGCAGCATGATGGGAAACGGTGGTAGACAGATCAACTTCTGTTAGTGCAATGGAGCACAAAGGCTGATTTTGGATACATGAAAACAAGTTTAATTGTAGGCCTGCCATTTAAGGGAGTAAATTCATTCATGGGTAGTGAGGCTGGAGCAGTCTGTCAAGCTGATAATGGAGCCCCAGGTTCGAGTGAAAGAGTGATTCTTCTTGCCAATTAAAAATCATAGTTTACCAGTGTCCAAAGCTATAGTTATGATGTGGGTTAGGTTTCCGAGGTAAAGGAAAAGGAACCTACATGGGCAATAAGCTAATTATCTCCTATTCCTGTTGACAGGTGGAATGTTATTGGTTAAGGTAGTAAAGTGTAATATTGTGATTGGAGAGATCAATCTGACAAGACTGGGTGGGGGATATTGAAATGTTCAGAATAATGTAATAATTTTACCTTGCAATATTAGCTCAGAGGACAGTCAATCTTTTCTCTCTTGATGTGCGCATTAACAAATACTTTCCTTTTCATTCTTTAACTATTCATTAGTCCTTCACAGTCTGCTATTGTTGAGTGAGGTTCAACAAGTACAAAACACCACGCGGGGGGCGGATACCTGCAGAAAACCCCTCTTACAGAGGGTCATGTAAATGATCACTCCCTAAAAGGGCGGTTATCATATTTCCCTCTTAAGTTCTCTTTATCATGTAGGGAAAAAAAAATTTGCTCCTAAACAGGTATGTATATCAAAACAGAATCTCCAGAATGGGGGTAATTTAGCAAAATTCATCAAGTCAGTCAATATGCAGTCTTCAGACTCTTGAGCATTGCAACTCCATGAGTGGGTTCTCCAAGCTGGAGGTATTAGAATCTTCAGTAGTGAAAAGGTGGATTTAAAAACTCTGACATTAAGTGAGAGCTGGGGAAACACTGGATTTTGCTCAAACCAACTCAGCTGCTGGCACAATGGACTTTCCTACTGAGTCCAGGTGATTGCAGCTTTCCACCTTCTGATATGATCCACGTGCTTCCATACTTAGTGGTCCTATCACGGCACTCCTTCTGTGAGGCTTGCTTAGCCTCTGTCCTCCCTGTCAAATTTGGGAAAACAAGATCAGGTGGATTGTAAGGTGTTGACCCATCAGCAGCTTGACTGGTGTAAACTCTGTGACAGCATAAGGTTTGCATTGTATGAGAGCAAAAACTTGGTTAATCAGAGTGGCAGTGGTCTGTCGATCAGACAGATTCATTTTCCAGAACAATGGCACAGCTGTTAGACTAATGTTGGTATGATGATTTTTTTACTTTCCTTGCAGATTTTAAGCACTCAGCCTGCTCCCTCTAAGTGTTAGCTTTTTCATAACTGGAGGATGCTTTATTCTCATTGCCCACATAGCATGAGGTAACACAAATGAGGAAATTTTTTCAATTACAACAGTGATTTAAATGTAATTGTAATGATATATAGATAAACTCAGTACAAATAGAGGATTAGTCCCACAGACTCCCAGGCTTACTGCACGTTCTTCTGACCAGGACCTGCACCCAAGCACTCATTAGGCTGAGATTCACATGTTCCATTCCGTAGATCCCAGGAGGGACATGTGACCCATGAATGATTTCCACCCTCCCTTAAAGGGACCACACTCTCTCATTTGTCGATGCTTTCAGTGTTGTCCTGATAACTGCAGCTGCTTCTCCCGGTACCTAACAAAATTGCTATGGAAGTGCAAGTGGTCAAAGAGCGAGTGGAAAAACAGGCTGATCCCTGGCTACGTGGCTCACCGTTAGCAGCATGTTGAAGAAACTAGGCTAGGATTGCTGCTGTGGAGGAAGATGCAGTCTGAATCCAGTGAAGACTTTGCAGAAAACATCAGCACTAGCTCCTTTTTCTCTCACCTCTAATCTTTAGCTGAGTCCTTCAAATCTTGCAGTGATGGGCTGGGTAAGATGCTCTTTCAGAGAATTGTTGTAGACTGGATGGGCTGAATAGCCTCCTGCACTGTGGGATTTCTATGTGCTGAAGTCACCATGGTCTCAGATGACCATAGGCAGCGTAATCCTTTAAGAGGAAGAGCTGACTGGTTGTGAATCACCACACCTCGGGCTAGGGGCAAGGTTAAGAAGGTGGAGCCTTCATGAGTTATGCCTGGGCACCTACTCACCATGTTTGCATTGCTGAGTTATTTTCACGTGTACTGACAGAAGAATTGTGGCCCTATCTTTGTTGTCATGGGTTTACTGCAAAGTCATAGGTAAAAGTATGGTGGTTAGCACTGCTGCGTGAAAGACAAGACCCATTTTCTTGGAATCCTTCAAATTACAGCACTGGAAGAGTCTATTTGGCCCATCATACCTGTGCTAGTGCTTTCACCATATTGGAGCCATTTAATCCAACCTAGCAGCACAATAAAATGGCAATGTGATAGTTTTTAGCCATGATTCAATTGAATGGTGGGAGCAGGCTCGATTGGCCAAATGGTCTACTGCTCCTCTCTTTCATGTTGTCCTACTTTATCCCCATAACTATTTTAATTGTTTTTCAGACAAAACGTTTGTTTTGATTTTCTGTTCAGTCCTATGACTGGCTCGGCCTTTTTTCTGTATTTGAATACTCTTGAGAATAAATTCTTTTGCCTGTTTCTTGCACCTTGTTATGTGAATGGACTTTTTTTTTTTAGAGCAACACAGCACGGGAAACAGGCCCTTCGGCCCAACGAGCCCGTGCCGCTGTTATGACTATATAGTAACAATTCCATTATCCTATTCTAATTTTAGGTATATTCCTAATATGGAAGAATCTCAATGTAGGGACAATTTGTTTCCCAATCAGCCTAACAGCGAATTTTTGGGATGTGGGAGGAAACCAGAGCGCCCGGAGAAAACCCACGCAACCACGGGGAGAACGCGCAAACTCCCGCAGACACAGGCCCAATTCCAAGTGTCTGCACAGCTACAGCGATAGTCTCTGAGCTGTCATGGTGCCCTTCAGATGGTCCAGATAAAGCACTCATTTACGACCTGAAGCACCAGGCAACCCATGAATCAACATCCAAGAGCTGTCCTCGCACCACCTGCCGAATGCATGCTCCTTGTTGGTCAAGTTGGACCGAATTACCTGTGGGGGAAAAAAGTCATAGTTAAACAGTCCTACTATATCCCTCTATCTGCATACCGCTCATGTGGCTGTCCAAGAGACCCTTAAACAGCCCTAGCATGCCTGCTCCCACCATCTTACTCGGCAGTGCATTCCACACCCCCACTACCCTTTGTGTGGAAAAACTGCCCTCTAATATTCGTCTTATACATAGCCCCCCTCACCCTAAGGCCATGACCCCTCGTCCTATCCATTTCTGAAGGTGGAAAAAGTTTACCACCATTTACTCTATCTATACCCCTTATAATCTTACACACCTCTGTTAGATCCCCTCTAAGCCGACGTCTTTCAAGGAAAAACAACCCCAGTCTATTTAATCGTTCCTCATAAGACAGTCCTTTCATACCAGGCAGCATCTTTTCTTTGTGTGACTGTGTGATCAGTGAAATAATCATTTATGTTTCTTTGATCTGGTCATTCATGTTGCTGACGTTGAAGTTCTGAAATGCAATATGTTCCATTTTCTCGTATAAGTATCTCCAACAATGACATGCACAGAAAAGCATATTTAAAAAAAAAGTCTGGCTAAAGACTACTTAAATACCTACAATATTCTTGTTATCGCTAAAAGAAATTTCTGTGCTTCTGGCTTTTTTATGTTATTAATAAATTGGTATTCTTGTTTTTTTTTGTACAGTCTGGTCAATTCACTGAAGATATGATCCCAACCGTGGGTTTCAACATGAGGAAACTAACAAAAGGAAATGTCACCATTAAGGTAAGCTGGCAGGACACGCTTCCATATCTCGATTTCAGTTTTTGTAACAAAATTAAATTTCAGCAACCAGTTTGCAGCCCACAATCGCTGTGTGCGTGACCCTGTATAAAATGTTTCTTTTAATGCCATGGAATAACTAGAAAGAATTCTGAGGGATAGAATATATCTGCACTTAGATAAACACAGACTAATCAGGGATAGTCAGCATGGATTTGTAAAAGGAAGGTTGTGTTTTACAAACTTAATCAAATTTCTTGAGTTAACCAGAGGCGTTCTTGATGAGTGTAATGCATCTGACGTAGTCTGCATGAACTTTAGCAAACAAGGCTTTTGATAAGGTCCCTCATAGCAGACTGATCAAGAAATTAAGGGCATGTTGGGTCCAAAATTGGCTGAAGGGCAGGAAGCAGATGGTGATGATAGAGGAATATTTCTGTGACTGGAAGTCTGTTTCCAGTGAGGCTGATGTGAGATGTCGATGTTGGACTGAGGTAAGCGCAGTAATAAATCTCTCAAAAACCAGTTTATACTCCAACAGGTTTACTTGGTAGCACAAGCCTTGGAGTACTGCTCCTGCTTCAGGTGAGTGAAGAGTTGTGTTCACAAACAGGGCATTGATAGATGTAATGAATGCCTGTTGAATGCAAGACTGTCTTCGTGATACACGACAACGCAGAATTGCTGAACAGAAACTGATAGCCAAGTTCCACACACGAGGTTGACCTCAACTGGGATGTTGAGTTCGTGTCACACTATCTGTAATCCCACAATTTGCCTGGGCTTACAAAATTTCACTAACTGCCCTGTCTGGTGGCAATACACTCTCTTTAATCTGTGCTTAACTCCCTGTCCATGCTTGCTGTCTATACCTTTTTAAGACATCATTATCTATGAAGACTGGCATTCCAATCATTATCTTGTAAATTGATGCGCCCTGTTTGTGAGCACAACTCTTCACTCACCTGAAGGAGTGATACTCTGAAAGCTTGTGGTACCAAATAAACCTGTTGAACTTTAACCTGTTGACTCTAACTTTAGTTGAGTAAGAAGTCTCACAACACAAAGTTAAAGTCCAACAGGTTTATTTGGTATCACGAGCTTTAGAGGTGATACCTCACCTCATCAGGTGAGGTGCACAGTGCAAAAGAAGGTCATGCTGAAACTGTGTAAAGTGCTGATTCGGTGACAATTGGAGTACTGCATGCAGTTCTTGGTCCCCACATTATAGGAAGGATGTGATTTGTTTTGGAGTGGGTGCAGAGGAGATTTACCAGGATGCTGCCTGCATTGGAGGGTCTGAATTATTAAATAGGCTGGGGCTGTTTTCCTTGGAGCATCAAAGGTTGTGAGGAGACCAAATAGAGATATATAAGGGCCAGATAAAATGGTTAAGAAGAACCTTTTCCCACTAGTAGAAAGGTTTATAACCTGAGGATGTAGATTTAAGATAAGAGGTAGAAGGCTAAAAGGGAGTTGAGAAGGAACATTTTTGTCCAGAGGGCGGTAGGAATTTGGAATTTGGAACTTGCTGTCTAAAAGGGTGATCGAGTCAGAAATTGTGACAACATTTAACTATTTACATATTCACTTGCACTACCATAACCTCCAGGATTAGGAGCCTTTTGCTGGAAAATGGGATTAGTGTAGTCAGATCTTTGATCAGGATGGACACAGAGTTGATTGGCCTCATGCTGTGCTGTAAACATCTACAAATCGATGATTCTAACTATTAATAGTCTATCCTTTCTGCTAATGTTTATTAAGAAAATAAATTTTAAGAAGTGTAATCCATTTACTTTCATACAGACTCTACAAGACAAAAGAACATGCGTTCAATCAGTTAACCATGAATATAATACAGTAAGATGTCCCACAACACTTGATCTTGATCAATTGGGCCAGTGGGCTGATGAATGACAGATGGAGTTTAATTTAGACAAATGCGGGTTGATATGTTTTAGAAGATTGAACCAAGGCAGGACTTACTCAGTTAATGGCTGGGTGTTGAGGAGAGTTATAGAACAGAGATTTTGGGGTAGATGTTCATAGCTCCTTGAAAGTAGAGTCAGAGATGGACAGAGTGGTGAAGAAGGCATTTGGCATGCTTGGTTTCGTCAGTCAGAACATTGACTACAAGAGTTGGGACATCTTGTTGAAGTTGTACAGGACATTATTAAGGCCACACTTGGAATGCTGTGTACTGTTTCGGTCACTCTATTATAGAAAGGATATTATTAAACTTAGAGGGCAGAAATGATTTATTGGGATGGTACCGGGACTTGATATTTAGGTTATAAGGAGAATCTGGGTAGACTGAGACTTTATTCTGGAGCACAGAAGGCTGAAGGGTGATCTTATAAAGTCTATAAAATAATGAGGGGTTGTAGATCAGCTAGATAGTCAATATCTTTTCCCAAAGGTAGGGGAGTCTAAATCTAGAGCATGTAGGTTTAAGGAGAGAGGGGAGAGATAGAAAATGGCCCAGAGGGGCAATTTTTTTCACACAGAAGGTAGTGCGTGTCTGGGATAAGCTGTTTGAGATAGTAGTAGAGGCAGATACGATTTTGTCTTTTTAAAAGTGTTTTGACATATACATGGATAAGATAGGGATATGTGCCAAATGCACACCATTGGGACTAGGTTAGGGGTTTAAATAAAAGTGATGGTGTGGACCAGTGACGGCTGAAGGACTTGTTTCCATGCTGTAAATATTTGACTCTATACCATCAGGTTAAAATCCAACAAGTTATTTGGAATCACGAGCTTTCGGAGTGCTGCTCCTTCATCAGGTGAGCAGAACCCCCAAAGCTTGTGATTTCAAATAAATCTGTTGGACCTTAACCTGGTGTTGTGAGACCTTTTACTGTGCCCACCCCAGTCCAATGCCAGCGTTGTCACATCGTGAATATAGTAGTGTGTGATGAAACGAGGTAAATTTTTGTGCCTCTGTGGGATAAACATTCTAAAAACATCAGCTTACTAAAGATCCAGCAGATGTAAAATATTCTTTATATTGCGTTCATTTGCAATTCTCTGGGCTTTAAACGCTTATGTGAGTCTTGCTGTTTTCCCCTCCCCCATCTTGGCTTATTTTTATGCATCCATTTTCAGTCCTTTTCAAATCAAACCCTTTGTGATGTTAGCAATTGATTTGTGAAGCACGAACAATGTATTTGCTTAGCTGTTTGTAGTGCAGATGTGCGTTGGTGTACTGAGGCATGTCTTGGTGTGCAGCCTGTTTAAGTAATTGCCTTGTGATACCAGTGAAAGTGGAACTGGATCGTCTGCTGAGATGTCCAATTCAGTTGTGAATCAATAAATGGCGTCTGAAGCGTGAGCTGCGTGCAGCCAGATGAACTTGGTAGCTGGGTGACTGCACAGTTGAAAGGCACCTCCTGCTTCGGGAAAATTAATTTACCTGAGATTTCAGAAAATTGTTGAAACAATGGCAAGTTTTTTGTCAGAACATGTTATCAATTGAAATAGTATCGGAGCATAACTAATAATTTGCTTTGTATGATTTAAAGATGAATGGGCATTTTTCAATCCTAAATTCTGGAGATGAATATATTTGCTGCAAATACAGAACATATGAAGAGTTTTTTGTTGTTGTGGTAGTTATATCACTGTCTCTTTAATACCAATTCTATCTCATGCCCTCAAAAGCGATGGAACATCATCAGTTTTAGTTTCCACCTACAACCTGCAGATTGTTAAAGCTCTTTCCATCACTTATCACTGCTTCTTGAATTACCTGGTGTTCTTCCCTACTCTCTTTAGCCTCAGTGTTAGCCTGCAATACAGTCCATAAATCTTTACTGAGCATCCTTAATTAATGTTTCATGTCTGGCTTAAGAAAAGATGTGTATAACTGACATTGGTACAAAATGACAATGTCGGTTCAGACAACCAGTGAGGGGGAATCTTACTGTAGGGAATTCGAATAAAATACCCCTGGCAACTCAAGATATGAATTAGTGACTTTAATTCAGGTGCAAGGACCAAAAACCTAACTGCAGTTCATATGAACAAGCGAGTTATTGATAACAACTGAAAATGATATCTAAAAACCATATTATAAAATCACTCAATAAGAGGATAAGTTGAAAGAATGATTGATCAGCAACTAAGAGGGAGTAAACTCATATTTAAAAATCTGAATACATCTTTTTTGAGTAGAAAAGAGCTTTATTCTGATCATTTTCAAAACAAATAGGAGCGCCGTTTGAATTGAAGAAGTCCAGCTTCTGACATTGTGAGTGTGTAGAACATTTGTTTTATTCAATCCTATAGTTAGTCAAATAAATCATAGGCAGTGCAATATTAGAAGCCAGCAATCCTACTTTGCAGTCTGTCAGAGTGGCTGACAGATTAACCATCTGTAGGTGATAACCAGGTTAGTAGCAGGATTGAACATTAGCTCACTCATAAATAAACAGGAAACAGTGAATGAATTGGGTCAGCAATAATCATTTCCTTGTATTTCTATCTTTTCTTATCCTATTTTCTTCCCATGACCCCTGTGTGGGAACTGTGAACCAAAATGGAATGACATCAAAGGAAGATATCACCAACAAAATTCCACTTTTTGGAGAGTTTAGATTGATACAGAACCAACACAAAATGGGGGCAACATGGTGGCATAGAGGTTAGCACTGCTGCTTCACAGCACCAGGGACCCAGTGATTGTGTGGCGTTTGTACGTTCTTCCTGTGTCTGCGTGAGTTTGGTCCAAGTGCTCCAATTTTCTTCCACAGTCCAAAGATATTTAAGTTAGGTGGATTAGCCATGGCAAAAAGCACAGGGTCATGGGGATGGAGTAGGGGTGTTGAGGCTGGGTGGGATGCTCTTTCAGAGATTTGGCACAGATTTGATGGGCTGAATGGCTGCCTTCTGCACTGTCAGGATTCTGTAAATATGGATTAGCAGGCAAATGATACTTGGAACAACAAAATAAATTTCACTCTCAATAGACAGTGAGAAAGATACATCTTAAGTAACTACTCACATTTTTGGTATGACGTGGTTCCATAGTATGTTGTACTTTAGTCATGCAGGGTAGGTCAGGAGTGCTATCTTACAGCAGTTTTCAGAGCTTCACAGATAAGGCACACTTTCATGAATTCTCTCTCCTGCGGGTTGCAATAGTCTTGATAATGCACAGTTCCATTTCAATCAATCAATTCAGCAACACCCCTAGTGTGATTTGTGGCAATTTCTAGGAAAGTATCCAGTCCTTTAGCATCTCCAAGATATTCACACATCTTTCCAGATTATAGAACTTGTTAGCCACTTCATTTATTTACCTCTGAGAAGTCCTATCTCCTTTACTGCCAAACAGAAAACCTGACATTTTCCTGAAAGACTTGCTGCCTTGCCTCACTATTCTGTGTTCTGTTTTCTCTCTCTGTGCTGATTTGCCTTCACTCTCCAACTCCCATGTTTGTAGCTCTCCTTTGTATGAGTGAATCACATGGTTTCTTGATTTCCTTTCTATTGATAATGCTTCAGCTCAAGGATCACCAGATAATCTACAGCAATATTTTTTCATTATCTAAAAAATTCAACCCTTTACGAATGATGCAAACGTAAAACATTTCTGAAAAGACTTTAGATTCTACAGACCTTTTAAAAAAAAAAATTAGAAATTTTCCTTGCAGCTTCTGGGTAGCTAGATAAAACTCTTGTTCAACTCATTTATTATTATAGTTGAAAATTCCTGTCCATCTAAACTATGACATGTCAATCATCATGACATTTATATTAATCATCTATCTGCTCAATCAGACCCTCTTCACCTTTTGTCTCCCTTGTTCCCATTAAAACAATTACTCTCTCACCCATGGCATAGATTTTGTTCCCACTCTGTTCTGTCCAAGGAAAGCAAACTCTGATATCTGTGGCAAACATCTGGCTTAAGTCCATTACAAAATCTGATTAGATCAAATTGGGTCTTGTGTTCCTCTGGCCAAATTGTTCACTGTTCATGAATCATTCAAGAATGCCAGCTCTTTCATCAGAAATCACCTTAAACCAGTTTTTTTCCTTCTCCAATCTCACCCCAAATACATGTGCAAATGGAAGATGAATTTTTTTTGTCACACATACTGAGCGTGAGATAGTGTGCCCTCATCCCCACCGCTGCCCCCGCCCCACCAACCCTTCCTTAGCCATGTTTCAGTAATTGCTGTAATATCTCAGTCCCATATACCACCCATGCTCTCACACAAACTCCCACCTCATATCCACCCTCCTTTTCCTCTGAAATCCATAAATGCGTTATGGTCTTGCAAATATGTGCTTCACTTATCCTGTCTAATTCCCTCATCAGCTTTTCTGCCCCATTACAGTGCTGAAATGGCTCTTATCGAAGTCATAACTTACATTTTGTCACTATGCAATGTAACCTGCCTCTCCACATCCTTCTTGATCTGCCTACAGCCTTCAACATGTTTGACCACATCATTCCCTCTCAGTGATTCTCTATCATCCAGCGGGATGAGACTGCCCTTTCCTGCTTTCATTTATGTCTATTGAATAGATATTACAGAATCGCTTTTGTTCCACTTCCCACACTTTTTGCCATTGGCCTTCCTAAGGATCACTCCCTTTCCAAAAGTGAGGCACCTCCAACCCAGCAGACAGAAGATGGCGGCACCAACTACTCTGTGCCACCCACAAGTAGGATAGGGCTCTCCAAAGAACACCTGCCAAGATTACCTCAGGCTGCAGGTTGCTCCAACCTCAAATGTGGATCCTGGGAAGACTACCTAGATGTAGTGGTGGGGTCAGGACAGTTTGGAAGTTGTAGTTGCACAGCATGCATACGTGTGATATAGGCATTTGAGATGCAGAGCACTGACATATATATATAATTTCACTATGTATTTAAGCTCATCTTTGTTCACCATTTTTATGTTGCCTGATTTGCATTGATTGGTGACGGCATTGGCACATCCATTGTTAGGGATACATTCGGACATATAGTGCTACCTCCATCCCCTCTCTTTAATGATCCTACCTCAGTCATATTTCCTTGCACAAAGGACTCAGTAATGATCCAGGGAATCCTCTAACCAAGCCTCCAGCACCCTGTCTCCTGAAACAGCATCAGGAGATGAGTGACTCTGTGAATCATTGCTTTGTAATGATCCAAGCCACAGGACGTCTATGAGCTGGCAATAGCTAGACCGCAGTCAAATATTTCTGAGGATCATCATAGTCCTTTCTTCAGTGCAAGTGATCATCTCCCTTCTGCATTGAACGGGCAGCTAGCATTCAGGGTCTCCCCATCACCAGCTCCCAGATTTGCTAACTCTCGCAAACCCCCAGGTGTATACGAGAAGCCATGCCAAGAAGGAAAGATACAATGAGAGTGACTGATGTACTGTGATGCCTGCTAATGAGATGGTAATGCATGCAAATCGGGCTTGTGCCCTTCTTGGGCTCAAAGTGAGGCAGCATGGGAATTAGGGACTGTAAAATCACATCTGGATCAGGGCTAGTTTCAAGAGTCCTTTTGGTTTTGTTTGTGAATATGTCAGGTTTTTGACATTGGTAATAAGCTTTGCACATTTTTCAGCTTGGCCTGAATGCAGATGCTTCATTGTGACATTTGAGAAATTTGGAATCAGAATACCAGACATCTTAAACTGTGTTGGGGCAAACCCTCTGGGCTATCACATAGACCTCAGTCTAGCAGCATGACAGGTTTGCGTTCACAGAATATAAAGCTTAGCTATATTACCTTACAGCTTTCCCTTATCTACTAGGGGAGGCAATGGCCTAGTATATTATCACTAGACTATTAATCCAGAAACTCAGCTAATATTCTGGGACCCAGGTTCGAATCTCACCAAGACAGATATTGGAATTCAAATTCCGATGAAAAATATCTATAATTAAGAATCTGCTGATGACCATTGAAACAATTGTCATAAAATCCTATCTGGTTTGCTGTTGCCCTTTTAGGGAAAAAAATATCTGCCACCTAATCTAGTCTGGCCTACGTGTGACTTCAGAACCACAGCAATGTGGATTGATTCTCAACAGCCCTCAGCCAACTAGGGATGGGCAATAAATGCTGGCCAGCCAGTGACACCATGTCCCACAAATGAATAAAAAGATGCAGTTAGGTATTTAGGCAAATTTAAAAGCAGAATACTGCTGATGCTGGAAGTCTGAAATAAGAAAAGAAAGTACCGAGGGAAAGAAACGCAGTTGGTCACAGAAAGGTGGTGCTTAACCTGCTCAGTGTTTTTCAGCATTTTCTCTTGGAGTAAGTTAACTAATGTATGCTACAAATCTTTGCTAAATAGCTATTTATTGGTGGGAAGGGTTGCTTGGAAAGTTTACTTTGAACTGAGCAGTGTACAGTGATCTGCACATGGTACACATCAGCACAGAGATGAATCCTGCCAGTTGCACAATTTTCCTTTAAGATCTTAAGGAGAAGATGGTTGATGAGTACACTTGCTAGATGCCCCAGTAGCCTGACTGCAGATAAATAAACTCATTGATGGAGTCCTAAAGGTTAAAATGTATTTATAACTGTAAGAAGAGAGTTAAATGATATTAAAGCTGCCAGAACTGAGGATTCTACTATGCAAGATAGAAATGTATAATTGTGTGACTGTGAAATTGAAATTGAATCAAACAGCATTAAAGAACCAGAAGATCATTTATGGTGAGCCAAGTACTGTTGCTATTTCCAGAATCCTATCACTGTTAATCCATTAAAAAGATGGTGAGCATAGTTTTAAATTTAAGGTTTTGCTTTGTGTATCGAGTGGAATTTCTTGAACATAACTAAATTAGTGGATTAAGGTTATCCATTATAACTTGAACTTCCAGAAGCTCTAAATCTGCAGCCCTTAAAGAAGCTTAAGGCAGGTCAATGAACTGCATTTTTTTTAGTTGCTTTGAGATTTAGCTTGGCAACAAAAATGATGCAGCTCCAAATATGTAAGGTTCTGGGAGGGTTGCAGTGAATGCCTTTCCATCTGTGTTCTAGGTCCTCAACTCCTCATGTTATGCAGGTGGTGAAAGTGGTTAGTAACATTAGCTAGAGTTTGGCACTGACAATGAAGAGTAGACTTTGGATGGAACGTGAACTTGATAAGAGCAAAAAACTAACAATATACATGAAATCTGTTTGGAACCCAAAGGCACAGGTACCTTTTAAACTGGAAGATGGTGACCTAAGGAGTTATTTTACAATTGTGCTATTGATTGGCATTGATAAATGTGTGAATCTTCCATTCCACTTTCCTTATCACTTATTTCTTGAGAATTTGCATATTTCTACATTATATAATGACAATCTAAATACAATAGAGTATCTATTTGGAATAATATCTTATCAATTTCTTTCATTAATATGCTGATTTCCTCACTAAAATGACTTTTTTCTGGGCTAAACACAATCAATATAATTTTATTTTGCTATTATAATCAACTATTATTACTTAGACTTGCAATTAAAAGTTTTAGTCCATGAAATAGCAGTTATGTCTTTGATCCTGTACCCCTGTCATCTCCCAGTCATCCTCACCAGCACCCCAACCTCACTTCTGCACAGTCAATTAAAACCAGATTATTAAGATGGTTCTTTTTCTTTTGGGTGACCCTAATCCTTGAATACAATGGATTATAGTTCCCTGAAAGTTAGGAATCAATATCCAATGGTGCATCTCTCATTTACTATTGTATGCTTCATTTTCAGTTCAAAAGTGATATGGTTACCATGTTAATTATTTGTTTCTCTTTCTGCACCTAGTAGTGCACAAGGCAAACTTTCATCTATTTCTATTGATACTCTTTCCAGGAATAGGTTTATAGTTTGAGGAGCATCACTCTGTATCAAGCATAACTGCCCACGAGTCTTTATCCGCTCTTAAGTTGTTCATGTTATCAACCATGGCTATCAAGCCCCAAGGTGGGACTCAAACCCAGAGCTTCTGGTTCAGAGGCAGGGAAGCTATCCACTGTGCGACAAGACTTCCTAATACCACCTTAGTGCACCTTGTGAGGTACACCAGTGCAATCCTGTCATTCCAGTATGAGATGGTGTGGGTCAAAGCAACTGTACTTCCTTCAAGGAACAGGTTGGGACTAACAAACCTAGAGCCCCCTGGTTGTCAAGAGGCTTGAAAAAGGCAACCTTAAGACAGATACCAAGGCCATAATACTAAAGAAAATCTATAGGAGCATGAAAAGTTTAGAGGTGAGAGGAAATCAGAAAAACAAGAGCCTAAAAAAAATCTTAGCAAATAAAATCAAGGAAAATCCAAAGATACTTTTTAAAAAAACATAAAGGGCAAGAAGCTAACTAAAAGATAGAACTTATATGGGATCACAAGGAAAACCTGTGTATAGAGGCAGAGGATGTAGATATGGGATCAATGAATATTTTGCAATATTTGTAGTATTCCTCTTTTGTAAAAACCAATCAGGGAGCAGTGTGAAATATTAGATGCATTAGCATAATTATAGAAGAAGTATTAAGGGATTTGATAGCTATAAAAAAAATGGATAAATCTCCAGGCCAGGACAAAATGTGTCTTGGGTTTAAAGAAGCAAGAGAAGAAACAGTAAAGGCACAGACTGTCTTTTCTAATTCTCTGGCTAAAGGCATGGTACCAGTGAATAGGAGGGCAGCTAACATTATACCATTGTTTAAACAAGGAAAATGGGATAGATTGAATAACTAGAGGCCAGTCAACCTAATCTCTCTTAGGAAAGTTATTGGAAACAAATTGGAAAGAAAGGATATAAATTCATTTAGACACATGAACCAACAACAGTCAGCATTAATTACAGGAAACAATTGGATAGGGTTGTTTTCCTTCTCATAGGCTGAGGGGAGACCTAATTGACATGTATAAAATCATGAGAAGTCTACATAAAATAGGTAGGAAGACTCTGTCCCCTTTGTTCAATGTTTCATCATTTGGGGCAAAGATTTAATAAGTAGCTGGGTAATAGGTAATTAGAGGGAATTCCAGGGGAAATCCTTTCACCCAAAGCATGGTAGAGATGTGAAACTCTCTGCCTTGAAAGACTGTGAGAAGCAGAAACTTTCATCAAAATTAAAAATGTCTGTGGATATGCGCAAGAAGTTATGTATATGGATGGAAAGTGGGATTAGGTTGGGTGGCTTCTTGTTAGACAAAATGGTCTGAATGACCTCCTACCATGCAATAAATTTCTCTATGATTTTAATGAATATAGCATGGGCAAAGGGGAGGCTTTAGATTCAGGAAAAGCATTCTCTTTCACTAGATCACCTAAGATAATGAAAGGGCACACATATATTTAAGAACATCACAAAATAACTGAAAGGTTAGGAGAAACTTTGTTGACAGAATTGTTTGGACATGGAATAATCTACTAGGAGGAATCCACAATAGTGAAATGGATAAATGGGGATAAAAATTAAGAGTGTAGGTAAGGAAGAGAAATAGGGCTAAATTCAAAGAGTTGGTGCAAAAATTATTCTGAAAGAATGTGTACACTGGGAAAATTACAAAGAAGTGTTTGTATCCCTGTGTTGATGAGCATGCTGATGCCAATGAAGTCAGACTGATTAACCCTTTCCATACAATTTTGAATTGTCTGTCATGTTATCTGTTTTTTTTCACCTTTTCAAATCTTTTGGTAATTTGACTCCTGTCTTTGCTGTTCCCTGGGTTTACTGCCTGATTAGAATACCAATCTTACTGTCAGAGCTCTGAGATAAATTGGTTGTGACACTGCCAACTCTATATCAACATGATCAAATTTATTGTGTCCCAGAATATGAAAACATTGAGTGTAGGAGTTGGGACATCATGTTACAGTTATGTAAGTCATTGCTGAAGCTGCACTTGGAGTATTGTGTACAGCTTTGGTCACCCTGTTATAGGAAAAGCATTGATAATCTGGAAGGAATGCAAAGAAGATTTACAAGAATGTTGCCAGGACCAGTGGGCCTGAGTTTTAGGGAGCAGTTATCCAGGCTAGGACTTTAACCTTTGGAAATAGGAGAATGAGGGAGTGACCATTCTTTTCCCCAAGTCAAATATTTATTAACAAGACATAATTTTTAATACAAAATGTAATTAATGCAGTTGTTATTCATTGCAATATTGGCATAGTCCAAAGTGCATTGTGTCTCATCTAAGTTGGCTTCCATCTGTCAAAATAATTCATGCATTATTGGTCCTAATCTTCACACTGTCATAGTAGTATAGTCCTATGCTACTCCATTACTCCAACCTCCTTGGGATTTTTAATAGCAACATAATAGTACGAGATAGCAAGGAGGAAAAGGGGTATCCACAGCATGTTGGCAAAGATTGATATCTGTATGTCTATGATCATCTTTCTAGAGGAGTTGACAATTAGATTCCACTTCAAGTCCTGGCTTCATGACTATCTTTTATTGAGGTGTGTGAGACCATGAGGGGCATTGATATGATGAATGCATTTAGTCTTTTCCCAGGGAAGGGGAATTGAAAACTGGACAGCATAGGATTAAGATGAGGGAAAGATTTAAAAGGTTCTTGAGGGACAACTTCATGCAGTGGGCGGTGCACTTATGTAATGAGCTGTCAGAGAAAGTGGTTAAGGCAGATACAATAGCAACATTCAAAAAGCATTTGGATAAATACATGAATGGGAAAAGATTAAAGGGATTATGGACAAATGTGGGCAATTAGAACTAGCTGGGAGAACACCATGGTCAGTATTGACCAGTAGGGCCGAAGGGCCTGTGTTTGTGCTATATTGCTCTCTGACTCTAATGTGCTTTTCAAAGTGAAAATTGGATTAAGTTTTAGAATGCTTTATTGTTCGGTTACAAATACCATTTGTATTATGTTTAATAAAGTGCCAAATAAATGTATGTGTTTTCTTTTTTTGTTCCCACAGATTTGGGACATTGGTGGTCAGCCGAGATTCCGAAGTATGTGGGAACGTTACTGCAGAGGAGTCAACGCTATTGTGTGAGTTTTGAAATTGTAATGATCTTCCTACTTGTTTTAATGTCATGTGTCGTATTTTCCTGCTGCCCCTCCACCATCATCCTCCCCTATCCTCCCAACCACCTTGAGCTTGTTTCATAATTTCAACTGCGTCGGTATCCACTGAGTGCACTTACACATCATTTACCCTGTCTTTTATTTTTTTTTAGCTACATGGTGGATGCAGCAGACTATGAAAAGATTGAAGCTTCAAAGAATGAACTTCACAACTTATTAGATAAACCACAGTTGCAAGGAATTCCAGTAAGTCTAAGTTTTTTTTTAAACCTTGACCCAGGTTTTCACTATAGCGGAGAGCCTCTCCATCTTGGTGAAAATGGCCAGACGTTCTAAGCCCCACTACCAAACACAACTATTTTTGCAAGTTGAGAGTGGGGATGAGCCTGGATTTGCGCACGTGCAATTTATAGTGGCAACTGGCTTTTTAAATCATCCATTGCCTCCACTGATGTGAGATTTTGGTAGACCTGGTGAGAAGATGTTTGAGCTTGGTGAATTCATTTGGATCTGTTTGAAGAGATAAGGTATTCCTTTGGGTATGGTCCTGGAACAGTTTTGGGAGAGCTACGGCATGCTTTAGGAAAGCTACAGTGACCTTTTGGGAGAGGTAAGGCACCTTTTGAGATTTTTAAACAAAATCTTAATTGTGCATGAAAATGTCAAAGAATTGTCAACCTGTCAAAGGATTGGCTTGAGGTGATATTGGAGCTATGGAGGGCCAAAGAGGTTTCAGTGGCCACAATGATGGGTGGAGGGCATGAGATGGCATAGGTTTGAATGGATGGGGCATGGGGATTGTGAAGATAGGGAGTAGCAAAGGATGGAAGCTTGTTTCGTGCTTTAGCTTCTTAAAAATAACTTTAAAATGAAGGTGCCATAGCAAAGAAGAGAAGCCAAGCCTTCCAGTCAGCCCGCCTCCTCCACACCCGGCAGCCTCTGTACTTGTTGTGAGGTGATCTAGCCTGGTTTCCACCCCCTTGGAATGAAAGTCCAGCTGACATGCAGCTATTTTTAAAAGGCAGACTCACAGAACCAGGAATTCTACTGCAACTAAGCTGGGAACAGAAATATGGACCTTGGTGTTCAGAATGTATTGCATAGCTGCCTACACACTCAAAGAGGAAAACCTTATTCTGAAGCTTTTTACAACCTTATAATTGCCAGCTAAATTGTTTAACAGGTATTTTATATCTATTAAACAATTCTTTTAAAGTCATAAGTTTTCTTGTGCATCTACGCAATTCTATTTTTTAAAATCAAATTTCACAGCTCTTCCCCCATCAGTGTTTTGCTTGAAGACAGCTCATGGATTTTATTAACACTATCAGAGAATAAGGAGATGTAGCTCTAAGAGGAGGTGATGGCCTAGTGGTATTATTGCTGTTCTGGTTTGTATTCTACCACAGTAAGAAGTCAACCAGTTTATTTGATAGTAATCCCACAAACCAGAAACGGTGTTCCTTCGTCAGGTGCGTGGAAGGCCTTTTACTATCAAATAAATTGGATTTAAACCTGGTGTTATGAGAGTTCTTACTGTGTTTACCCCAGTCCAACACTGGCACCTCTACCCCAGTCCAATGCCGGCATCTCTCCATCAATCCCACCACAGCGGCTGGTGGAATTTGAGTTCAACAAAAAATATATCTGAAATTGAAAATCTACTGATGATAACCATTGTCAATTGTTAGAAAAAAACCCATTCATGTTTCACTAACGTACTTAAGGGAAGGAAATCTTCTGTCCTTGTCTGGTCTGATCCACTTGTGACTCTGGAACCACAGCAATCTGGTTGACTCTCAACTGCCCTTGAACAACTTGGGACAAGCAATAAATGTTGGCCAGCTAGTAACGCCCATGTCCCACAAATGAATTAAAAAAAAGATTAGTCCATACAATTCGCAACATAATGATCACTGGCTTTCAGAAGTTGTCCTGCTGGCAATTCCTAAGTACAAGCGAGCCGCTTTCCCACTGGAGGATAAATGATAGTTCTGTTTTAAGAAGCCAATGATGATTATAACAATTGGGGAATCATCACGTACGACAGTATTTACTTGTCTCCTTTTGAAGAGAGATAATAAAGGCGAGATAACAACCCTGAATTTTAGCTCTTTGAACATCTCACAGCCGAACTGGCCATGTAATGCAGCCCAGAGGTATATGGTTCTGCTAAGTACCACAGAAAGAAAGACTTATATTTAAGTAGTATTTTCTTTGACCTCCGGATGTCCCCAAAGGGTTTTGTATGTGAACAAAAAGGAGTTCCAATGCCATTGAGCAATGCTGTTAGTGCCATTATTCTAAGTAGTTCAAAGATGGCATGTTTTATGTTCAACTTGATAAGAAAGACAGCCAATAATACATCTCAACTTTGACTGCTGTTAATAGGCATAATGCCACAACTCCCAGGAGCAAAACAAAATGAAGTTGCAGAATCCAACTCGGACAACAGTGCCTGCTGTTTCTTAATTTCTTTTTGTGGAGTTTGTCCCATTTGATGTAAACGAATCAGATTCAACAGCATCTTTGGTGAAAAGAGGGGATGAATTTCATTCTATATCCTTCATTTTGTATAGTTATTCTCACATCATTGGATTCACGTGGTCTCTGAAGGGTATTGTGGTGCAGTCATCGAGAATAGTTCTTTCCATGTTGGTAGGAGGGATAGTTTGCATCAAAAAGTGGATAATTTCCTGCACTGCTAGTAATAATTGCTGGTGAAAAGGAAAAGCAATTAATGCCATGTGGTAATTCTACATGGGATTATACTATCAAATATTTACAATTATCTTGCTTTACATCCTTTGTAATTTACTACTGTTGCTCAGCAGAGTTTGAGACGGCATTCTGCTTTTAAAAAGTCCTTCTAAATAGGGGAGAAAGATTGAAAATAAAAACTTATGTTGACACAAATATGCACTTTTAAATTGAAATGCCTTTTGTTAGATCATTCAGAAGGCAGAAAATTGATACCTTAAGACAGCAGTTTCATTCATTAGCTGTTGTGGAATCAGTGCATTGATTCCAATGTCATTCATACTCAGTTAACTTAACACAATAGGAAAATGATATTAAGCCATCATTTGCTGTGATAGGGAATCTAATAGCACCTTTGTATAAAAAAAAACAAAATATTCATTCTTAGGACATGGGTGTAGCCAGCCAGCCAGCATTTAATCCCCATGCCTGTTGTTACTTTAACTCTTGCATGTTCAGGTTTTAAAAAATGTTTATTTTTCTGTTGTGAATTGCTGATAGTGTGAGCTGATCAGGTTCTAGCCACCCAGCTCCTGTGATCTGAGTGAACAGGACTTGTAAATATATGTCTCATCATTGAGGATTATGAAATTAACAGTCCAAGAACTGAGAAGAAAGTGTAAGTTTGAATGGATGAATTAAATGTCAAATCAGATGCAGAAAGGGAAAGAGAGCAAAATAGAGATTGGATGACAAGAGATAAAGAAAAAGTATTTTTTAAATTATAATTTTGAACATTGAACAGCAATTAAAATTGAAAGGAATGGAATTCTGCATTTGTAATAGTTGTAATTATAAACTTATAATCAGTGCTCAAGATTGACTGACTGCATGTTGTTAAACGATACGTAGATAGGAATGTAGCTTGCATCTTTCAGGCATACAAGGCTGTGGACTGAGTGCCGAGAAATGGGATTAGAACGGTTAGATGGCTGTTTTTGACCGGTGCAGATGGTGAGAGGCTGAAAGACCTTTTCTGAACCTCCTGTGACTTTATCACTGCAGCATCTTTACACCATTCAATATGTTTCAATAGCGAGCCAAGTGTCGAGTTGCCATTTTTGTGAAGGTAATGGCCAAGTGGCTCATGTCAAAAAGCAACATTTGGATTTCCATATTCAGTGGTGCAACTGCCCTTGTCTAAAGTTGCTGTAGTCTTTGTGAATAAGTAAGAATTAGCCCAATTAGCCTTGCAGTTAATTTGACAACAAATTATAGCCCATTATTTCAGAGTTTTGTAACAATAGATTAGTTAACTAAAATGGTTCAAACTTCTCAAGTTGGTGCACTATCACAATAAACTACATTAAAAAATTCATACATAATTCAAAGGTCCAAGATAAATCTCTAGTAAATGTCAAATAGAGATAATGGACTCTCAGTAGAGACATTTATATTGAACAATTGGACCGTGCGCTTGTCTGACTACCCGTTCATCTCATGGGACTTTGTTCAGATCCATCCCAGCTTGAGAGGTGTGAAAGTCTTCTGTCTCCCTTATTTAGAATTGTCAAAATCCTTAAAGATAGTTACCAGGAAAAAACTATACCTGTTAACTGTTACTAGACTTCAGTAGGCTGTCCAAAAAAGTCGAGTTGGATTCATTGCAAACATCTATTTCTTGATGTCAGTGTTTGCAGAATGAGCCCTGGATATTTTGAGCTTTTGCTTTAGATGTCTTAATATATAGGTGATTGAAAAAGCAGGATTTATTGTTTAGTCTCAGTTGTCCTGATGACATTAAAAATGAACTATTTAAAGTGGAAGGCATATGTAGAGCAAACCCAAAGCATGAAAAGCTATACTGAACCTGTTGGTTCACCTTGTAGCTGTGTCACCCTCATGTCCTCCTCATGCTAGCCTACAATTGCCAAATTTGGTGAATTTACTTTAATCTGTCATTATGCAATTTGTCATCACCACCAGGGGAGTCATTAGTCTGGAACCCTGGCCATTGCAATATCATATCATCATACACTCTTATTGTGACCGTATTCCAAAATTCCAGGACTAAGATCGTAGCCAGATGATTCAATGATAATTTTAAATACAGACCAAACTTATGGCTTTGTGACCAATGAAGTACTTTTGAAGAGCAGTCTGTGTAGTAATGTAGAAGACACAGCAGTGGGTTGCGCACAACGAGGTTTTATAAATAACAATGCAATAATGACCAGATATTTAAGTGAAAACCCAGAAAAATGGAGCCTCCGGTGTGAACGGCATGCAGTCTTCTGCTGAAGCAGAGGGTTTACCTGGCATTTTGGTCAAGGAGTTGAAGCATGCTTCAGGATAGGTGTCTGGAGGATTATTAAGGACTGGTAGTCATTTAAATTTCCTGCTGGCACTTGTCATGGAGCTGCACAGTGCAGTTACCACTTGACCTAATGTGAGGCCTCTTGTAACAAGAACAGAGACCAGCTGATTGTGAGTAAATTGGACATAATTGAGGTATTTTATGTTTATATGTGAAACATGATGTTGTGTCAACATTCCACTTCACAGATATTGCTCCATGCAAGTTGTGTCCAATCAGCATGGCGTTTTGCAAACTTTTTTTCCATTGACCCACTTTTACCAGATGGCCATCCCTCAGTGACTCTCACCACCTTCACTTAGCACTTCATGTGACAGGTGAGTCTGCTGAGTCCTCACAATCTCACTACAATCAGATTCACAGGATCAGAGGGCAGTGGAGATCAGCCGGTTTCTTTGTGTTGTCCTCACCATTTTGTGAGAACAGAAAATCCCACCTCATGTAGGCCCTCCTGAAGGGCAATAGCAACAAAATGCTTGTTTTGCTCAGCACTGGATACTCCAGAGAGATGCTAATCAAGAACGATAGCCTTACGGCATGTTCTTAACATGGGTTTTAAATCTTGATTTGAGTTGGCGCAATTAACAAAACCAGACCTCAAAAATATCATCTTTACACAGCTTTGTTCCTCATTTCACTTTTCCTTTGCAGACTGTTTGCCAGAGGCCCTGGACTTCTGTTCATAGTTAACATTAGTACTGTTCTGTCCTGTCATAGATTTGGTGGAGCAGTTAGCTCTATCTCAGCAGATTTGGATGAGAGATCCTGTCCAGTAGATTTATTGGCTAATGATGACACTGACCCTGTACTTGGTGCAATAAAACACTCCATGTCTACAGTCAGCTTACTAGGAAGGAAAAGACACCAAGTGCACCAAACATACTGACCTGTTTATTCTGCCTCATGTGGTCATATACGGTACTGTAGTGAAAATTTACCCTGGGGGAAAAAATGGAAATAAAGGTCAGGCGATTGTGGGGATTATTTTTGATGATCCATTTGTCAACATCCCACCTGTGGATCACAATAATGCATTAAAAGGATCATCTTAAGCTCAAAGCTAATGAGTCTCTTTTTAACCATCATTCTCAGAACAGAAAGATGGCTCCAAATATACATGGGAAGTTGGGGTACTTAGTGATGACAGCTGCTATGTTTCAAGTAAGTGAATTTCAACACCATTTGGGAAACATTCACTTGAAACAGTATTTTATGGAGATTAAATGAGCACTACACCTCACCCTTCAAAATCTTTACTTCTGCAAAACTCATCTCCAAACTCAGTGACCTGTGGCTCAGCTCCTCCCTCTGTGACTGGATCCTAGATGTCCTAACTCACAGATGTCTATCCTTACTGATTGCAAACAACACCACCTTCTTGATCATCTGCAAACACTTTTGTCCCATGAGGATGTGTCCTCTGCCCCTTACTATACTCCGTATTTGTCTACAACTGTCTGGCCAAGTTCCCCTCTAACTCGATTTTCAAGTTTGCTGAAGATACCACCGTAGTGGGTCGGATCTCAAACAATGATAAGACAGACTACTGGAAAGTGATAGAGAATTTGGCAAATTGGTGTAACAACAATAATCTCTCTCTCAATATCAACAAAATGAAGAAATAGTCATTGATTTCAGGAAGAGTATTGGGGACATCCCTGTGTCTATATCAATGAGCACAATGTGGAAATGGAGTTTCAATTTCCAGCTGTCCAGGTCACCAACAACCTATCCTGGTTTCTCCATTCCAACACGATAGTTAAGAAAACCCATCAATACCTCAGCTTTCTCAGGAGGCTAAGGAAATTTGACATATCTGCTTTGACTCTCAGCAACGTTTACAGGTGCATCACAGAAAACATTCTTTCTGGCTGTATCAGAACTCGGTATGGCTCCTATCTGTCCAAGACCACAAAAATCTACAAAGGTCATGAACAAAGTCCAATCCATCATGCAAACCAACCTCCCATCCATTGACAGTCTATACTTTCCACTGCCTTGTAAAAGCAGCTAGCATAATCAAGGACTCCATGCACCCAGGCATATTCCCTTCCATCTTCTTCTCTTGGGAAAAAGATACAAAAATCTGAGGACTTGTACCAACCAACTCAAGAACAGCTTCTCCCCTGCTGCCATAAACTTTTGAATGGACCTAACTAATATTGAGTTGATCTTTTTCTATACCCTGGCTATGAATGTAACACTACATTCTGTGCAATCTTCTTTCCTTCTGTATGTACGATACACTTTTGTCTGTTTAGTGCATAAGAAACAATACCTTTTCATTGTATACAAATTCATGTGACAAATCAATCAAACCTTTTAGTTATTGAGAGAAAATACAACTATCATCAGGCAGTAATACTGAAATATATATGAATGCTAAATATAGAATCAAAAAATCCCTGCAATGCAGAAGGAGGCCATTCAGTCCATCAAATCTGCACCAACCATAATCTCACCCAAGCCCTATTCCCGTAACTGCACATATTTGCCCTTCTAATCCCCTGACACAAAGATCAATTTAGCAATGGCCAATTAACATAACCTGCACATCTTTGCAGTGTGGAAGGAAACCAGAGCACCCACGCATTCACGGGAAGAATGTGCAATCTCCACACAGTCACCCCCAAGATCTGAATTGAACTTGGGTCCTGGTACTGTTGAGGCAGCAGTGCTAACTACTGTATCACCACGTGACCCATGTCTCTCTATTTTAAGAAGCTTTACCTATTGAAAACAAACTGGTTAATGTTCTGCTAAAACAAAAATGGAAAGGAATGTGATATGAATGTATTAAATAGAAATGAAATACTGTAGATGCTGGAAGTCTGAATAAGAAACAGAGCATTTAGGAAAATCTCAGCAGGTCTGGCAGTGTCTGTGGCGAGAAACAGAGGGATAAATTTTCTGGTCCCATTGCCCACCTCAGGAATTGTCATGGTTGGGCTGGAAAATTTGGCAGGCCGTTTAAAGATCAGTTGACTTTGGGTGGCAATTCCTGATCTTGGGTTGAGCACAGCCAGAAAGTCCCACCCAGAGTTAATGTTATGAGTCCAGATGACTGAGAGAAGAGTTAACTTTGTTTCTCTCTCCTCAGATTCTGCCTGACCTGCTGGGTTTATCCAGCAATTTTTTTGATATTATGTGATATGTATTCAACCACACTGTGCATCAATATCTGATAGTCTTCAAGAATCCATAAGGTCATTTGTAGCCAAAATGATCAGTTTATTTTCAACCGGCAATGCCTCTTTTTAAATAAAAGGAAATATATTTAACAACATCCAAAAACAGTATTTCAGTGTCGCTGCCCGAAGATACCTGTACTTTTTCCCCTTTGCCTCCCTTTGTCCCCTTTTCTCAATTTTTACCTCTCTCACCCATTCCCCCCTCTCCCACCACCCTCCCGCCCCACTTCCACATCTTTATCTGTCACAGCTTACTTTCTGATTCCAGCTTCTCTGCCGTTTGACCATTTGTATCTTTATCCTGTCTGTGGGCTGCCAATAGCAGCCTGTTCCCTTATTTTTATGGCTGTGACTCATTTTTCATTCCTTACACTGCAGTATAAATATCTCCCACTTTCTATGCCTTTTAGCTTTGACAAAGGGTTTTTTTTTAAGCAACACAGCACGGGAAACAGGCCCTTCGGCCCAACGAGCCCGCGCCGCCGTCATACTATATAGTAGCAAATCCTATTTTAATATTCCTATATAATATATATCATTCCTAATATGGAAAATTCTCACCATAGGGACAATTTGTTTCCCAATCAGCCTAAGAGTGAATTTTTGGGTTGGTTGGGTTATCTGGACTGAAGCAGGAACTCTTCTCTCCTTAGAGATGCTGCCAGATCAGCTGAGATTTTCCAGCATTTTCTCTTTTTTGGTTTTGTATTCCAGCAATAATTGCTTTTATATTATACTTTTCTCTCAATACCTAAAGGTGTGCTCACTGTCATTTAATCTCCACAAAACATTGGGAAGCATTCACTTTGAAACAATGATGTTGAAATTTCCTTATTTTGAAGTAAGTGAGAACTTTGGAGAAATGCTGTTCTTGGCAACTTGTGATGATCAGCTAGGCTGCATATTGTTAGGTTAATTCAGTTAAATGCAACTTCAATTATAGTGACTGAAAAGTATATTTCAAAGTAAAGGCATTTAAGTAAAACTGCATTTTGTCCACATTTTGGTTTTGTTAACTGTTTATATTTAACAAATTCAAATATGATGTTGCTGATCGAATACAATTAATTAACTATCAGACACACTTCTTGTCTGCTAATTAGTGCACTCACTTTGTGTAGTTGATGTTTAAAAACATTAATTAATACTTGCACATCTCGGGTTGGGTCTGGTGTTGGCTGGTTTGGTGCCACCACTCAAAGCTAGCCTGCATTACTTAAAGGGTAGTTCTGTTCTGTCTAGCCAGAAATTGGAATTGATTGCAGGAGACAAGTAAGAAGAACACTAATTTATGGTGTAAAAGGGCAGAAGGCATGGACCAACTTTCTCAGATACTCAGGATGACTTCATGGGAGAACTGAACAGGAGGGATTGGGATCCATAGAAATGGAAAACTCTGTAGAAAATCTTTACAAAGGGAATAGATAGTCATGATGGTCAGTGTTGGGATTCTCGCTCTGAAATCCTGAATGCAATGTGCAAGACGTTCAATGGCCTCACATCCATGGTCAAGGCCAGTGAATTGATATTCTCGTGCCATGTCCCACAAACTGCACCTTGCGCCTCAGATGCTACTCAGTCCATCACATCTGCATCACCTACTTACTACCAGCCTCTCTGTATCGTGATACATATATGCATAGCTTCACTTCATCCTCATGCATTTACCTCTGCTGCAATATTTCACAGCTCACGCACGCACACACATGCAAACACTGAGTTACAGTGTTGATGATGTGAACATGCACTTTTTACTTTCTTACCTCCCACCAGCACAACTCCATCATTGTCTTTCTCCTTTCAGATAACTAAGAATTGCAACCAGAATAGGCAGAGAATGAGGAGGAAAAACTGGAACAGCAGGGAGATAGTCATCAAGAAAAAAAATGCTGTCAGTCTCAGGACAGCTTGGATTTGGGATCTGCATTTGGTATGAATTGGGCATTAAATGCCTTGCTGTGAGGACAGGGAACAAGAATGCAAAACTTACCAGAGAGAGGGATTGTACATAAATTCTGCAGCAGAGGACTCTGATGAGGATTGTGGGTGGCCTATAGAAAAAAGCTTCCGAGTATGGACAATTGGTGCATTAACAAGTCTGCTGGAAAGCCTGCATTCAATGTTAGGGAGCATAGAGGAGTTCAGCATCAACTTTCCCCAGAGTTTTTACATATACCATTTTTTCCATCCGCACCCCAACTGTCACTGAACCTTTACTGCCTATTGGTCAGGGAAGACTGCTAATGGCCACATCAAGATGTTGCAGTGTGAAGCTGTGCCTTTTGGGGTCACTGTTCAAGAATTTTCTACAAAGTCACCTGCAGTGACCCCCAGCAATCTTACACCGGCTGTGCTGCACTCACAGGGATGGCACTGCATAGTAGGACAATGGTACATGGAATGGTACAATGGCACTAGGGAAATGTTTTTGTTTTTGCAAGGAAATGCACAAGAATGCTTTATTGACTGATGGATGCAATATAGAGTCTTAGAATATGGCAAAGCTTTTGATAAATTTGTTTTGACCTTTTTCTATTTCAGCATTGTGGCCAAGTGTAACAGAGAGAGGGTAAGGTGGGTTCAGTTGGGAATGAAAACTTGTGATTACTTTAATTGCTATTAACAGTCAGATGAGCCTGTTCTGGACAGTTTGACCAGAAAGAGACTGGGTTGGTGGCCTCCCTACCGTCTTCAAATTGTGCATGAAAACATTGTTGAAGCAGCCTACAGTTCTGGCTTATCACATGTGGCAGCATGGCTTTTGTTATATGAAAACTGTGTGCTTGCATTGCACTCTGGATCCATGAGCCATGTTGTCATAGGGTGACCGTTGTCACTCAGTAGTCAGTTTTTGGGTTTCACGCTGGCTCAGCCGCAAATTGTGCAACATGTTGCTGCAGGCAGTATGATAAATTTTGTGCAAGTGATTCAATCTGATAACCCAAAGTTGTAGCTGTTCTTTCTCATTGTCATGCAGCAGGGTTGTACACATTATAGTTTTAGACTGCAATTTACAGTGCCAAACAGATCATGTATATTCCCTAAAGGATATTGAATGGAGAAATCATGTCCTCCTGATTGTTTTCTCTTCAGTGGCAGTATCATACCGATGAGATTTAATTGAGGTGCGATTACTGCTTATTGAAAACTTTTTCCAATACCCCGCTATGATGACTTGAAATATAGTCGGCAAGGGTAATGTTTAATAATCTCTGCGGAGACTCTGTTAATGCGTATTAAAAAAAAATAGATCTAACCTGCAGCCTTGTTTTGATACCACAGCAAGTGTAAATTTTAGCCAGCAATTCTTCAAGCTGGAGCTCATTCTGTTACATTCCATTTCTGCATCTTTAATTTCATTTGTAATCCTTTTTTTAATTGCTTGACTTAATCAATCCAAGCATTCCTCCTTTGTCATGCCTCTTTGCCTATATACTTGCCTGAAACCGAGGATACTTTTTTCTTGGACAGCCTGTTTTCCTACCCTTTTGCACTTTGTGGTTAAGCTTTCGTGTCTAGCTGTCACTGTTGCTGACAGTTATTAGCTTAACTTAGCAATTCCATCATCAGCAGTGGCAGCTCTTCATGCTGTTTAGAAGTTTAAAACAATCGTCAACGCTGCTGTCAAAATCACCAACATGCCTGGACAATGTGTTTTTAATAGTTTTGCCCAGACAAGTGGTTTACATTTCAGGAAAAATCACTTGAGTCATTGAATTTCTAACATGTTCATCATTATAGCAATGCAGGCAGCAAGACAAATAGCTGTTAAGTGAAAAGGTTATTTGAAGCAAGTCCGTCTCATAACTTTATAAGAGTGAAGGCATCATGACCTTTTCAGATACAGGCAGTGAGCTGCCTGATATGCTACTTACAGTCATACACTAGTTGGACGTTGAGGTAATAGAATCTCCCTTTTAGATGCAGTACATCTTGAATTGAGAAAGCGACACAAGGATGTAAACCCCAACTTGAAGTCAGGGTAATTAATCTCGTGCCATTAGTGCTATGTAAACTGCTTCTCAAAAATGAATCCATATCCAGTCCAACAATATCCTACTCAATGTAGAAGTTTTGCCCCTCCCAATTAATGGCCACTTAAAGAGTGCCTGTACTCAATGGAGGCTCTTCCCATCATACTCTTCCCAATCTTCCTGAACATGGGACCTGCCAGCCTGGCCCCAATCAAACCCTCCTGTTATCTCTTAAATTGGATTCATGGTGTAAAATTCCTCCCATTGATTATTTTCACACAACACCGCAACTGACATATAGTGCAGCATGTTAGCACTTTTGCCTCACTGGGGGCTTGAGGAGTTATCCAGGTCCTATCCCATAACTCCATGAAGACTGATCGAAGTGCACAAAATTATGAGATACGTGGACAGAGTGGATAAGGAGCAGCTGATCCCCTTAGTTAAAGGGTCAGTCACGAGGGGTATAGGCTCGAGGTGAGGGCCAGGAAGTTTAGGAGCGGGTTGCCGTACATTCTTTTAAAAAGAATCTGCGTGAGCATGTTACAGCATTCAGGGCTGTGGGCCAAGTGCTGATAGATGGGAGTTTAGCTGTTTCTAATGTGCCGGTACAGACTCGAAGGGCCATAGAGCCTTTTCTGAACTGTATGATTGTATGAGAGGGAGGCAGGCAGGATAGTTGCAATTTTGAAACTGCTTGTGGAGGAATTCCACAACTGAAGCATCTGGAGAAAATCCACGCAGACATGGGGAGAATGTGGAAATTCCACGCAGTCACCCAATGCTGGAATTGAACTCAGATCCCCATGTCTGTGAGAGTTTCCTCTGGGTGCTTTGGTTTTCTCCCACACCCCAAAGATGTATGGGTTAGCTGGATTGGCTGTGCTTAAAAATAAATTCTCTTAATTCTCCCTGATATTATCAGTGCAATTCATGGGGTTACAGGGGTAGGGTCTTCCTAGATTGTTGTTAGTGCAGACTCGGGCTGATTGGCCTCCTTCTGTACTTTTGGGATTCTGTGATGATGTTATGACTGAGCAAGCAACCACAGTATGGAATTCTTCCACAAGCAGTTTCAAAGCTGCAACCATCCCTTATGCCATCTTTTCATGGAGTCATACAGTTTGGAAGAGGTCCTTCAGCCCATCAAGTCTGCATGGACATATTAGAAATACCTGATCTTCCACCCAATCCCGTGTACCAGTATTTGACCCATAGCCCTGAATGTTATGATGTTCTCATCCAAATACTTCTCAAAGAATGTAAGGCAACCGTTCTCTGTCATCCTCTCAAACCATCACCACTCTTTGGGTAAAAAAAGGTTTTTCTTCAGATCCCTCCCAAACCTCCTGCCCCTCACCTTGAACCTTACTCCCCTCATGACTGTCCCTTCAACTAAGAGGAGCAGCTACTCCTTATCCACTGTATCCATAATTCTCATAATCTTGTATGCCTCAATCAGCCTTCATGGGGTTACAGGGGCAGAGTCTGGATGGTCCCTCAGTTTTCTCTGCTCAAATGAAAATGACCCAAGCCAATCCAAACTCTCTTCATAACTTAAATGTGCCAAGTCAGGCACCATCCTGGTAAATCTCCTATGCAATCCTGTCCACCCCTCTCAATGCAATCATATCCTGATAATCAGAAACTGGCAATCAGAACTACACACAGTACTCTAGCTGTAGTCTCACCAAAGTTCTATATAACTATAGCATGATTTCCCTGCTTTTGTAATCTATGCCTCCTTTGATAAAGGCAAATGTTGCATATGCTTTTTTTCACTACCCTACTAACATACCCTTCCGCTTTTCGAGATGTGTAGACAAACACGAAAAGGTCTCTTCGTTCCACAGAATTTCCTAATGTCCTACTATTCACTGAATATTTTCTTGTCAAATGACTCCTTTCAAAGTGTATTACCTCTTACTTTTCAGGATTAAGTTCCATCTGCCTGTTCCGTCTCTATGATTTTGTAGGCTAAGACACTCTGCCTTACTGTTAACCACCTGGCCATTCTTTGTATCATCTGCAAACTTATTAATCCTACCTCTCACATGGTCGTCAATGTCATTGATATAAATGATGAATAATAGGGGGCCTAAGACTTGAATTTTTGAGCTTTCACATTTTTTCATTTGGCCCACAGGACTGATTGAGGGAATGGAGTTAATATTTTAGCAGCAGTTATTAGTTTCTCCTGTTTTCTTCCTGTGTTATGAGATTAAAAAATCGATGGCCCACTTCTCCTACAGTACCTGATTTATCCAGGACCCAGTATTTGTGGTTTCAGCGAGTGGAACAGCAACCTGTAATGTTAAAAGGGGAAGGAGATGAATGAATCAATTAAAATTGTCAGTTCAGCAGTATTGACTACTTGTCCTGTGAGCTCCTACCTGATTGTCATAGGGGACGGTGACAGAAAAGAGGAAAAAGAAGCTAGATGGATGAAAAAGAGGAAGAATAATATTGGAAAGGATGAAAAGGGGAAAGATCAGAAATTGTGAATTCTGCAACAAGTAATTCAGTTACTGACTCTCCAAATCCTATCCACCATCGACAATGTTGTGGAGATGCCGGTGTTGGACTGGGGTGGGTACAGTAAAAAGTCCCACAACACCAGGTTAAAGTCATCAGGTGATGAAGGAGCAATGCTCTGAAAGCTCGTGATTCCACATAAACCTGCTGGACTTTAACCTGATGTTGTGAGATTTCTTACTGTGCCCTCTATCTACAAAGCAAAACTCAGGAATTTGATGGAATGCACTCCACTGGCCCGGATGCATAAGCTCCAGTAACACTCAAAGCTTGACACCGTCTCGCTGGATTGGCCCTCCCCATCCATTTTCATAAACATGCACATCCTACATCACTAACATACACTGGCTGCACTATGCATCATTTATACAACGTGCTGCAGCAAATCTCCTTCAACAGCGCCTTCTAAACTCATGATCTCTTTTTCCACGTGGGAACGTGAACATCTGCCAGTTCCTCTCCATATCACATGCCTTCTTGACTTGGAATCATCTCACTGTTTCTCCAAAATCGAAGTCCTGGAACTTTTTCCTTAGCGCCTGATGGGTGTACTTCCACCATATGAGCTGCAACAATTCAAAATAAAGTAGAAGTAAAAATTTGTTTTTTTAGTCAGAAGTAGGCTTACGTTAACACTGCAATGAAATTACAATGAAAATCTCCCAGTCACCACTCTCTGGCATCTGTTTGGGTACACTGAGGGAGAATTTAGCACGGTAAATGCACTTCACCAGCACATCTTTGAACTGTGGGAGGAAACCAGAGCAAACAGACACAGGGAGAAAGTGCAAACTCTACACAGGCGGTCACCCAAGCCAGGAATCGAACGTGGGTCCCTAGTACTGTGAGGCAGCAGTGCTAAACACTGTGCTGCTGTGCCTCATCACCACCACCTGGAGGATAATTATCGATGTGCAATAAATGCAATCTTCCCAGTGATGCTCTGGGAGAATAACTACAAATACAAGAAATGGGTGCTTCTTCAAACTATAAATTTCATGCTTCATGTTGTCACACCAACTTTGCAAAAGGCATTCACAACACCGCAGTCCAACTGCATGCTGCTCGTTTATTGACACACTAACAGATGAATGAGAACCATTTAAATATCACTGTATGCTATTGATCTTCACATTATCCCAGCTTTTCTGTTTGCACATCAAATAGACTTAACAGAAAGGAGCAAACCCACTAATCCAGTGTCACTAACATGATATGTTGTGACTGTGCTGGATTTGAATGACACACAAAAGATGAAGCCTGAAGCCTCCCGAGCTAAAGGTTGGCATTTTATTACATCCACATAGAGTGGTCACAGAAACAGAGTGTGGACATTTGATATTTGAGACAAGTGCTGCTTCTTGCAGCCAATCTTTTATCGGTTCTTGTCATAGGTAAATATTGAGCTATAGCTTAAGCTAAATCAAGTAATTAAAAGACTACAAACTACAAGCCAGGTTATTTAAATATATGGGGCAGAATTTTCCTTTCTGGAGGCTGAATCTAGAGGTAGGCAAGAAAGTTAGCAATATTTGCACCAGACTGTGAGGTGGCGGATATGCGTGATATCATCCATTTTTAAAAAATATGCATCAGCAAGGTGGTCTTTGAATCTTGTGACAGGGCAGGCAGGAAGTCTTCTATCTTCCATTACCTCGTGGCGATGAAGGTCCTGGTTCCATATTTAAATGGCACCCAGACAGATGTTCAGTGCCAGCAGACCAAAAGCTCAGGAGAAGACAAAAACCATGACACCCAAATGTAAGAAACCCTAAACTCCGTGGTTTAGTGGAATGCCCCTAGATATTCCCCAAACTGTCCAAGAGAGGTGGGAAGATCTCTTTTTGAGAATGGGGGCAGGATTTAGTACGTGCGTGTCTGGAAGGAGATCAACAGGCAGGTTAGCACCCCATGAAGTTCAGAAGGGACCTGCCTCCAGTGCGAGAAGTGACCGAATGAGCATCGGCACCCTGTCAGGGTAAGTGATAATGCACCCTCACAGACCGTTAATTCATACTGGTGATTAGTGATATTTCCATAATTATTGTGAGCTTTTTGGACTTTTCTGGGATTTTCTAGTTGAAAATGGAGGTAGTCAGGTGCAGCAAAGTCTAAAGGAAGCAACAATTTTGAGAATTTGTCATCATCTTATTCCTCCTGGAATCTTGTAGCTATCAGGTTGTCACAAACACACTTGCTGTGCTGTGCCAGTGCAATGATATTTTTATGTAGCTTGTCTATTCCTTGAGCTATTCAGAGCCATCCCTTCAACATCCTCCTTCTGTGAGACTATGTCTTACTTGTCGATTTCTTCCTCAGGCAATGTAAACTCCCTTTACAATGCAGGATGCAGCAAAATCAGTGATGCAGGACAGTCTCTGCAGTGTATTGGAAAGTCCTGCCCTGGAAATGCATTTTCAGGTGGCCATCATTTGCTCCATTAAGGCCCTTGTGGCAGAATGTGCAGCATTGTGCCTCTCCTCAGCTGCATTATATGGACAGCGTAGTCAGGCCATCTGGGGTATTGTCCTTTATTCCTGAGGCACCAACTTTTAAGCAGTCAGTCCTCACATATCTGTGGCATCTGTGAGTGCCATAAGATACAAGAGTCACAAAGGTTCCCTGGGTGGCTAGCACAAACATGCAGGATCTGCTTTCTGTAAGCACAAATTAGCTGGACATTCGAAGAATAAAGTCCTTTCCTATTAATGAATCTTGCAGGCTGATGCTCAGGAGCTTCTGTGAGTGTAGTCGATGGAACTCTTTATTTGCAAGAGCTCTGAGATTACAATCAATCCCACAGCTCTGGCAGTCTGGTTTGTGTCATACAAGTGGAACTGGTCAGCTTTATAGAAAAGGGCTTCTGTTTTCTCCCTTGTATGTTTGTGCATTAGTTCAACACTTTTTGAGGCCTTTTGAAAGAGCACCCTATTAATGACCTACTCAAGCCATGGAGACCAAGACTCAGCTGAGCATGGGATTCGAGGTCAAATGTCCAATGAATGAGCTTTGCCCTTTTACTAATAGTGTGTATTCAGGTGAGACCCCATTCAGCCTTGGCACTGCAGTGAAGTTGGTCTGAATAGCTATCTGTTCCTGATGGAGGCATGTAAAAAGGGAAGATCAAACAATCAAAGGCTTTGTTTGCTGGACAGAATCTACATACGTGCTACAAGCTTCAATATTCCCATTGTACTTGTCCTGGCATAGGTACAAGTCTAGTCACTGCTTTCTAACTCCCATCCCTCCTGTTGCTATCCAGCCTCTTTATTGTCCACATTGATATTTCTGTTGTTTCCTCTGTTTATGTCACTCTTGATGCCTCCTTGCCACTGTTGATCTAACCTCTCACAGGCACCCTTGTTTTTTGTGACTGCCCCTATGAGACCATTCAGTACACTCCCATGATTTTTAATTTGCTAACCAACAGAATCCAGATGCCTCTTCTAAATGTAACTTTACCCTCTGCTTACCAATACTGTAGCTCATACCCGTACCCCACCCCCAAAACAAATGCCTTAGTTGACTGACCATGCCCTGATCATTGCATCGTGAAAGGCCTTCCACCGCATGAGACCAGGACCAAGACATGCATGCCATGCATAGCTCTCTAACTTGGCCCATGCAGTGCCAGGATAGTCTCTAAAACAGGCTCTTGACAATAAAGCCTCGTTCCAAGGGCAGAATTAAACATGCTCCCTGGACTTTCAGCCTTCCCTGGGCAGTCTTTTGAATTTTAGCCTCAGACAGTCTTTTACTTTCTCCTCTGTTTCTTGATCACCCCTCCTCTGATTCCAACCTCTGCCTTGGCCACCCCTCTGGTCCTCCCTTATCTGGTGCTGCCACCATCTCACTCTGCCCCTCAGGTCTTGTCTCCTGTGTGAAGCCTTGGAGCACCAGTGTTACAGGAACTGGGGGTAGGTGTGGGGGGTATTTATCATGGACATGGAAGTATGATTGCACATTAAGCAGGTAAAGGGACTCCAGGTGCAAAGGTGGAGGAGGAACCTTAATTTTGCTCTTGCCCAACAGATATGAGGTTTTTAATTGGCAGTAGGGATGATATTAAAGTTTGTAAACTGACCACAGCACCATGGTGCAAGAAGTCATTCTAGTGGAAGGAGTGAGTAGGAATGTATTTGTGTTTGGAGAGAGTATAATCCGGGGAATAGAAACCAGAGGTCTGAATAATTTCTTTTTGCTGCAAGTCCTTGTTGGGGGAATAAAACTGTCTGGTCTTGGCTCCCAGGGCTATTTTGTGGTTTATAGGGACTCCTTTTTCACTGAGTTCAGGATACCATCCTACCTTACTTCCTTGGAATTTGCTCTCAAATTTGGATTACAAATGCAACTCCTAATTGACAGTAATAAATGAATATCAGGTTTATCTCAAATTTCAATCATTTGATACAATGAAACAGGACACAGACAGGCGTAAGAAGCAGTTTACGTAAGTTAGCAACGGAACAAATGAATTTCTACATGATTGACCAAGGTAATACAAACCATGTCTCTGGAGATACTAGTGTGGCTGATACAGCTTTATATTATTTATGAATGATTCAATCAGACAGTGGCATTGAATGGGAAGCTGCAGACTATGAAATTTGGAAAATGGAAATCTGCAATATAGAAATAATATTAATAATAATAAGGTATGCGCAGAGTCAGTCATAACTCGGATAGGTTCATCGTTGAGCTTGCTCTTTGAATGTACAAATTAATACGCAGGTTTATTACAGCATATGCAGTTGTATAGTAGTTTTTCCAAGAAGAACTTGTCCCATGTTTGAATACCTTTGACAGCTTTTTAATTTTAGTGTGCGTTTACATGCTTTAATATTTACAGAAAGGTGTTGAAAATTGATAAGAGTAAATAAGGAGAAAATGATATCGGTGGCAGCAGGGTCAGTTACCAGAAGGCATACATTTCAGATAATTAGAAAAACAAGGAGGGACAGCATGATTAAAAAACAAATTAGGCAGCGAATTATGATCTGGAAAGGTGGTGCAAGCAGAACAACTGCTTTCAAAAGGATATTTGACAAATACTTAAAAAGAAACAAAAGCTGCAGGGCTAAAGGGAAGAAGCGTGGGCATTGGACTAATTAGATCTTTCCAAAGAGTTAGAAATTGTTTAGTGAGCTTCTGAATCAACCCACAAAGCCCCCTGTTACCTTTTAATATATCCACCCATTTACCCATCGTCAGCACTTGTTTACTTAACTATCGCTTTCTGTTGGGAAGATTGAATGACTGAATTATTGTTCATTCTTATGATCTGTAATTTCCCACAACAATTGTGTCTATTAGCACAACTTGCTGGGAGAGGCAGGGGGTGGAGTGGAGGTTGGGGAACAGGGATTAAGTGGGAGGACAGGGGAGATGGAGAGTCGTTTTGAATGGAGAGCGAGGGTGTGATTGTTCCCAGCTCTGCTTCCAAAATCCCAAACCTGCCTATCTTTGCGTGTTGGACTGGACATGGCACTGAGATGTGCTGTAATGATCACATTGCGGTTAATGTATTAGCAACCATAGGGGACTCCTTCCTACCACACCATGTTACATACACATTCGCCCCTCTCTCTCTCTCTCTCTCTCGTGCTGTCTCTCTCTGTCTCGGTCTCTCTCTCTCATGCTCTCTATTTCTCTCTTTCTCTCACATGCTTTCTCTCTCACGTGCTCTCTCGCTCTCTGTCTGTCTGTCTCTCTCTCTCTCACACACACTCTCACACACACACACTCTCTCTCACACACACACATACACACTTGCTCTCTCAGGTATTACTCATAATTTGATAGGGCTCAGATTATGTTCCTTTGTAACAAGGTAACTGGAATGTCAGTATCTCAGCTAGATCAGGTAGCTGTTTGACTTAAGAGTCCGAAAATGTGCCAACTACATTTATCTCACAGTACTTACACAATTCCACCCAGTTGACATACCCGAGAAATATTTGCATTTTGCCATCATTGGTAAAGAGTGTTACAATTTTCCTTCCTGTCACACTGCAGTGACTTCTACTTTGCGTTATAATGTGTATGTGACTCTTGTCATTATGTTCAGATTCTTTAGTCTTCAGCTATCCTCATCCCTGGATCTGTGGCACAGTATTTGTGTCAGGGTGCAAATAATTTTTTTGTGCAATATGTTTTTATCTAGTTACCATCCACGCTGCTGAACTTTGTTATAATGTCATGAATGTAATTGTAAGTTGTGTTTGGGCTGGATTGAAAAACTGCAGTAACCTGCGCGTTGCTCCTCAGCTTCCAATCAAAAGTTTCCATCCGCCTGCACTTACTGCTCCTGCAATCACAGCTTCCGTCACGGGAGAAGCAGGGAAGTGGGATGATTGGAGGAGCTAGTGCAGGGAGCATGGGAGAGACAGTTGGGACGATTCTCCCATTCTGAACACTAATTATTCGGTTGATCAGATTGGGAGACGCATCCACAGGATTTGTCTTTCACTGCTAGAGGGCAGGCTTGGCCGAGGTCGTGCTGGAAAATGACAGGCAGGCCAGGTAAATGGTTTTAATCTATTTGTAATGTAATTGAAATATCATCATCAGACCTGAGATTGAGTCCTCCAGACCTGATAGAATCTCAGACCCCACCAGTACAAATTTACTTTGGCAGAGTTTAGAGTAATTTCCCACTTTCGGGGAACTAGTGGGAGAATCTGCTGGAGTGAAGGGGGGCAGTTGGAGCCCCCAAAGGGATCTGTCCATACAGCATTGGGCAATGCCAAGGGGGTGGGGGACCTGGTGGCCAATCAGTGGGTGGGGGGGGGTCACTATGCATTTGGATTGTTTGCAACTAGAGGGAGGCCAGTGATCAGGGCAGGCTGGGGTGAGGGGATCTGCTTCCTGTGAGGATGGGGTCTGCCAGGATAGGGGTGGGTGGGGAGCGATCATTACTGCTGGGAGGGGGTGCTGGTGATCAGGCCATTTTGGGATGAGAGGGAAGGTTGGGGTTGGTTTGGGAATGCTTGTGGGGGCTGTGATTGGGCTGTGGGGGGCATGGAAGGGCAGCACAGCGGGTTCCTGGCTGTGGCCAGTAATCGAGCCTGCCAGCAAACTGCATGCGCAGAATTCTGGAACTGTCAGATTCAGGCATGAATAGTCCCAGCCCCCGAGCTTTTAATGATATTCACGATCGTGACTTCTGCATTGCACGGAAAGCATTCTTTCTGGTTGTGTCACAGCTTGGTTTGGCTCCTGCTCTGCCCAAGACTGCAAGGAACTACAAAAGATCATAAATGTTGCCCAATCCATCACTCAAACCAGCCTCTCATCCGTTGACTTTGTCTATACTTCCTGCTGCCTCGGCAAAGCAGCCAGTATAATTAAAGACCCTATGCATCCTGGATATTCTCTCTTCCATCTTCTTCCTTTCGAAAATAGCTACAAAAGGCTGAGGTCATGTACCAACTGACTCAAGAACAGCTTCTTCCCTGCTGATGTCAGACTTTTAAATGGACTTACCTTGCATTAAGTTGATCTTTCTCTACGTCTTAGCTATGACTGTAACACTACGTTCTGCATTCTCTCATTTCCTTCTCTATGAACAATATGTTTTGTCTGTATAGCACGCAAGAAACAATACTTTTCACTGTATGTTAGTACATGTGGCAATAAATCAAATCAGAGTATGGGAGATTCAAGTCTGAACTCTCGCTGTAAAAACAATCATAAATTATATAATTTTTCCACTAATTCAGCACATAGAATTTTTTTGGGAGAATCACCCCAGGATCTTTGCTTGGAAAAGCAACTCCTTCCAAAGTCTGTGGGTTGATCTTCCCAGAAAAATTTTTGTCATAAAAATCTGAAAACCAGTGTGTTTCACTCTGGGCGAGTTTAACACTGCAATCTTCCCACGTTCTGTCAATTTGGTTGGTAGTTGGATGGGGTGGGGAGGGTGGTTGTGTGGTGCCTAAGCTCGCTGGGAAATCCAACTACAGACTTTTTAGGGCACCATTGTGCGTGCACCCCTTTCTCAGTGTGTACTGCAAGATCACTTTGCCCCCTCCCCCACCATCATTGGCGGCAGTGTAACCCCCGCTCCATGGCAACATGTGTCACTGGCTTTGGGACCTTCCCGATGAGTTCCCCCCCCGCCACTCCGCAGCCTCCCCTTTTGCCAATCACTTTCCCTGCGTGCTCACTCCACCACCTTGCATTTTCCAGGCCCATTCAAGCCCCATGCCCTTGGCACTGATCCTGGCATTGTTATGGTGCCCACAGGACAATGCCATGGTGCCCATTGGGTTGTGCCAGATTAGTAATGCCTGAATGGCATTGCCTGGTCATGCCCCTGGCCCTTGGGGTTTCAATGGCCTCTCATGCCCTCACTCCCTCACACTCCCGGTGTGGTCATCATATCTGATCATTGTTGGATGGAGACTGACAAGGAGGAAGATTCTGAGAAGACCGAAATGGCCTTGCCAGCCTAACTGACAGGAACGAAATGAAGGGTTGATAATTGAAATCAGCTTCGTGCAACTTTTGGGCATGAAGCCAAATGTGCCAGCAAAACAGTGCCAGGAAGATAGTTTTTAATGTGACACCAGTTTGTGCCCATTAAACACAGTGGCACAATGGTTAGCACTGCTGCCTCATAGCACCAGGAACCTGGGTTCAATTCCAGCCTTGGGTTACTGTCTTTGTGGAATCTGCACATTCTCTCCGTGCCTGCATAGGTTTACTGTGCATAGGGTGCTCTGGTTATACCCCTATACTTCAAAGATGTGTGGATAGTTTGGTCACGTTAAAATTGCCCCTTAGTGTCAAGGAAACAAATGGGTTAATGCATGGAGTTCCAGGGATTGGGCTTGAGTGCAATTGTCATTGGTGCATACTTGATGGGCTGAATGGCCTTCTTCTCCATTGTGAAGATTCTATGATTCTGAAAACCTTGCGGGTTATCTTCCCAGCCTGCTGTGCTGATCAACCAACACAGCAGGCCAGAACGATCGTGCCCCCTGTCTCTCACATATACCCCCTGCTGTTCTTTGCAGCCTTGGCCACGATTTCGAAGAGTTTGTTACTCATATAATGCCGGGATTAAAATGTATCTCCTCAGAGAATGGATAGAAGGAGTCCAGTTGTCATCGTCTGTGTAAAAACCAACAGAAAGAGATTCTGATGAAGGAGTTTCAGGAGCTAAGGTCAAAATTAGGAAGTGGAACCTCAATGGTTGTAGTTTTAAGATTACTACATGAGCCACTCGTCAATTGGAATTGGGTCAAACAGATCAGAGTTAAACGTGTTCTTCATAGAGTAGTATGAGAGAATAGGGATTTGTATTCATGCAGGATTGATGCCAGGGCAGGGAAAAAAGAGAACTAATCTGCTCCATTTAAATCAGCCTGAGACCAAAAACCTGGCAAATGTGTAACTAAGGCTTTAAATTAAGGCTGGGTGAGGGCTGAAGTGAGGAGGAATGTATAAATTTAAGGAGAAATGTCAAGGCCAGAGGGCAGTAGAAAAATACGCTGCATATGACAAGAAGGGACAAAATGATGTCCAATGACCTAGGGAACAAGCATCACTGATGTAAGTTAATGCTTGCAGAATCAGAGGATCATAGAAGGCCTGCAATGCAAAAGGAGCCATTCACCCTATTGAGTTTGCAGTGACAATGATCCCACCTAGGCCCTGTCTCTGTTATCCCACATATTTACCCCATTGATCCCTCTAATCTATGCATAAGGGGCAACTTAGCATAGCCAGTGCATCTAACCCACACATCTTTGGACTGTGGGAAGAGACCGGAGTGCCTGGAGGAAATCTCCACAGACACGGGGGGAACGTGCAAACTCCACACAGACACTAACCCAAGCTGGGAATCGAACACGGGTCCTTGGAGAATGCGAGGCAACGGTGCTACCCATTGTGCCTCCCAAGTGTTCTGTTAATCTGAGCACTCTGTGTTCTTTCAGTCCAAATGGGATTCCGGTACTTTGGAATTCAGGAAATTACTTGAATTTATATATAACCCACAGCCTCAACAGAATTTTCGAGAGTACGTGGTGATTGAACAAAAACCACGAGAAGCTCACTGCAGGTGACTGTGAAGTTACCACGTGCTGCACATACCCAGCAGATGAATAACGCTGCACGCATCTTCAATAAGCATTTGTCATTTCTTAAATGACGAATTGGTGCTCAGATAGCATCCTCCCTTGGCATGTAGACCCTGTGAATTTCCAGTTTCTGGCCTCGACAGCTGAGGACAGTCACCTGTGAATGCTTTCACTCAGCACTTCCCAATTTTTCAATCACGTCGACAATTATACGCACAATAAAATATCCACAGATAGGGCCGGAAAGAGTGCAGAGAAGAGAGAATTTGTTAAATGATGACTGGTATTAACTGTGGCCCACTGGTAGCAGCTGGTTCTGAGTCAGAGGGTAATGAATTTGGAGTCTTAGGTTTTGCACTCAAGCTGACAATTTAGTGTAGCAGGTCAGTGATGCTGTCTTCCAGATGAGATATTAAACAGAGACTCCTTTTATTTCATTATGGATGTGGATGGAGCTATCAAAACCAGTATTTACTGCCCTCAATTTGCCAACTTATTTCTGTTGTCTTGTGCCAATTTAAATACTGCGGTGACTAGGGAGCCTGTATTTTGGTGATAAGCTTACTTTATGTGAAATAATAACAGAGGAGGATATTGGAACTTCCTGAGTGTGATAGATCCAGATTGATGTGGGCTCCTTATCATGCATTAAACGTACTTAGCAAAGTAACTATTGAATTAAGTATATTTGTGTTTAGTGTGTTGATTTACTTCCTTCCAGATTATATATGCAGAACCATTAGTATCCTTATTTGCAAGCAGATTTAAACATCATGAGCAGACGGCTTCACACTTGTGGTTACAGGGTTGTTTGTGATCAGGAGCACCAATGTTGATGAACTATTAGTTAAAAATAAAATACAGTTCAGTTTTAAATCACTTGTTTAATGTGATTGTACTTTGTACGTAGTCCCGCTTCAAATGCGATTCACCAAAATACCTCTCCAAATTCAGGTTTAATTGTAAATGCTTGTCTTTGTCTCCTAAGAAAAGTTGAAAGTTTATTTATTAGTGTCACAAGTAGGCTTAAATTAACACTGCAATGACATTACTGTGAAAGTTCCCACACTCCAGCGCCTGTTCGGAAACACCTGAGGGAGAATTTAGCATAGCCAGTGCACCTAACCAGCATGTCTTTCAGACTGTGGGAGGAAACTGGAGCACCCGGAGGAAACCCACACTGCTTAAATTCTGCTTAAACCCAAAATCTATGACTGGGAGGCAAAACTGCTATCATTGCATCAAGCTGACTGATCAGTAACTTTGCAGCCCACACAATGATTGGGGGAGTTGTGGATAGTGAGTAGGATTGCCAAAGGATACATTAAGATTAGATAGGTTGGAAAAGATTGGGTGGAGAAATGGCAGATGGAATTTAATCAGGACAAATGTGAGGTGATGCATTTTGAAAGGTCTAATGCAGGAGGGAGATATACAGTAAATGACAGAATCCTTAGAAGCATTAACATCCAGAATAATCTAGGCATACAGGGCCACAGTTCTCTAAAAATGGCAACACAAGTGGATAAGATGGTCAAGAAGGGGCATGGCATGCTTGCCTTCATCAGTCAAGGCAAAGAGTATAACAATTGGCAAATCACATTGCAGCTGTATAATGTTATGTCAGTGTATATTGTTATTACAGTTAGGTTACTTTTGGAATATTGCCCACAGTTCTGGTTGCAACACTACCAAAAGAATATAGAAACTTTGGAGCAGGTAGAGAAAAGGATCAAACCAGGATGTTGCCTGGTTTGGAGGATATTAGCTATGAGGAGAAATTGGACAAACTTGGTTTTCATTTGAACATCAGATGCTGAGGACCGAGCTGATAGAAGTTTGCAAAATTATGAGAGGCATGGATAGTTGAATTCTTTTTCCGAGGGTAGAAATGTCAATTACTAGAGGACGTAGATTTAAAGTAAAAGGAGAGGAGGTTTAAAAGTGAGGCATGTTTTTTACACAGAGGGTGGTAATTGCCTAGAATGTACTGCCAGAGTAGGTGGTAGAAGCAGATACAATGGCAACATTTAAGAGACATCTTGACAGAATAGGCAAGGTTTAGAGGGACCATGTAGTGGCAAAAGATCTTTAGTTTAGAAAGACATCGTGGGCCTGATTTTACCATTAGTGAAAATGTGGTAAAGTTGGATGTGAAGCCATTAAAGTGATCCCTGCCCGTGTCTGAGCAGATTGCCACTTTACTGAAAGCCAACAATGGCGGCAATTCAATTTGCATCCAGAATGGCACAACGACGATTTAACCGCATCTGCATGCATTTAAATTGAATTAATGAACTGCCCGCTCAACTTTATCAGCATTTCCCCGTTTAACATTGCCTTTGCCAATCTGAGATTGTGCCACAATGGAATTGCTGAATAAAAGTCTGGATTGGGTGCTCCAGCTACTGAAGAACATGTTCAGAGCTTCCAACAGCTCTCTGACTCAGATCAGTAGTCGGGGGGGTGGGGGGGGTGGAAGGAAGGAAGGAGAGAGATGGGTCAGGTCATGCTCAGGAGGGGAGGGAGAGGGGAGTGAGGCCAGATCGTTGTCTGGCCTGGAGGGTGAGGAGGAGCAGGTGGGTTAGATGTATCTCTGGTGAGGAAGGGGAGGGTTAATCATTGTCCAATGGGAAGGGAGGAGGAAGCGGGTCAGATGTATCTCTGGTGGGGGGTGGGGGAGGAAGCTGAGTGAGGCCACATCATTCTTGGGATGGCAGGAGAGGGGATGGATGAGTGAGGCCAGATCATTGTCTGGAAGAGGGGAGGGTGTGGTGGGAGGACCAGTCACTCAACGGGAGAGGGGAGGGCAAATAGATCTGAGGTGGGGCAGAGGGCTGGGTCAAATGGATTTCTGGCGGGGGGAGAGGGGCAGGGGGGAGAGGGGCAGGGGGATCCACTGTCACTCTGCAGGCAATCAGTGGGGGAGGAGGGTCAGGAGTGGCGATTGGTCTGGTCATGGAGGGGATGGGTAAGCGGACAGTGATATGTGTGGGTAGTGAGGGGATGGGTAAGGAGTCAGTGATGTGTGTGAGTAATGGGGGGGATGCAGATAAGGGGGACAGTGATGTGTGTGCGTAGTGGGGGCAGATGGATAAGGGGGACAGTGATGTGTGTGGGTAGTGGAGAGGAAGGATAGAGGGGACAGTGATGTGTGTGGGTAGTGGAGAGAAGGATAAAGGGACAGTGACGTGTGGGTAGTGGGGGGGGTGGAATCAGGGGACAGTGATGTGTATGGATAGTGGGGGCGGATAAGGGGGACAGTGACGTGTGTGGGTAGTGGTGGGGAAGGATAGGAGGACAGTGATGTGTGTGGGTAGTGGTGGGGGGTGTGGATAAGGGGGACAGTGATGTGTGTGGGTAATGGTGGGGTAAATAAGAGGGATAGTGATGTCTGTGGAGGCCATCGCTCCCGCTTTTCGCTCCCAGGCCCTTTCTGCAGTCAGGACTGATCTAACATGTGCTTTTTCAAATTTGTTTCCAACCGTGCATGTGCTGTTTAGAGATCTGGTTGTTTTGGCCATGCTAAGCCCCGCCCACAATGTGAATGGGATTGGAGATTTTTTTCAGGCTGAGTGCGTATGGGGGCGCCTGAAAACAGAATTTTAAGTTGAATCTGCATTACGCCCAGATTCAGCACTTAGAATGAAAATATCGGGCCCTTGGTGTGGGCTGAGGCTTGGTGGGCAGAAAGACCTGTTCCTGTGCAGTACTGTTCCATGTTCTATTTTTTAACACAGGCAAATTCCACAGTATGTCTTGGCTTTCACAAATGGTTGGTCATTCATGTTTGAAAGCATGAATGTTTTTGAATTAAGCCAGGAAAATGAGTTGGGTTCTGCCATTACCCTATTTTGGAAGTTGGTGGGAGTATGAGATGTGCAAGTTTTTGTGTTAACTTGGATGTCTCAGTAGCGTGTCTAATTTTGCAAGCTAATGAGTCTTTGTAGACCCATGAATTATTTTATCCAACAGTGCTAAATTTTATTCCATCTTTTGTTCTTTTTTTAAATGCATCATCAGCCCACTCACTGTGCTCTCAAGTATGCATTGTATAATCCTTTTCAACTTGTATTCAAGATCTATTATGAAAGTCTGGATTACTTAGAATTCAGATTCAAGACCAATGGGAAGTGGCTAAATAATTCGCTGGGTTACGGCGAAACATTATTGATACAGATCCGTCATAATGAGAATAAAATCAGAATTAGAAAATGAAACAGTTCTTTCTCAATTTTTGGATTCAGTATAACTAAATTTTTCCTGTATTGGTAGTATCGGTATGTTTCATTTCTTGATGCATTTTCTGATATTTTATGTACCATCATTGTGTTAGAAATGATCAAGAAAGACAATCATATGGCAGTTCAGAAGAGATTTATTAGATTGATTCCAGAGATGAGAGCTTTGTCATATGAAGAGAGATTGAACACTTTAGGTTTATACTTTCCGGAATTTAGAAGAATGAGGAGAGATCAAATTGAGTTACACAAGATGATCAAAGATATAGATAAAGTAGATATGGAGCAGATGCTTCATCTTGTGGGGCATTCTAGGATGAGAGGTCATAGTCTTAGGATAAGGGGTAGCAAATTTTAAATAGAATTGAAGAGAAATTACTTCTCCCAAAGGTTGTGAAACTTATGGAATTTGCTACACCAAAGTGCGGTGGATGCTGGGACAGTGATTAAATTTAAGAAGGAGTCAGACAGATTTTTAATTGGTAATGGGTTGAAGGGTTATGGGGACAATGCAGAAAAGTGGGGAGAGGAGCATATCAGCCATGATCGACTATGGAACAGACCTGATAGGCCGAATGGCCTAATCCTGTTCCTATATCTTAAAAACATACGAATGTACAAATTAGGAATGTACAAACTTGGCCGCTTGAGCTTGCTCAGTCATTTAATAAGGTCATGACTTATTTGACTGTAACCCCCCATAAGCTTTCATCTCTTGTTAATCAAAAATTTATTTAGCTCTGCCTTTAAATATTCAAAGATTTTGCTTCTTTTTGAGGAAGCAAGTTCCAGAAACTGAAGACTCTCTTGTGTCATCTAAATTTGTCCCTGACAAATGATTCACTGTGAGAGATAATTATTATCCTATTGTTTCTGATATCATGGAATCCCTGAAGTGCAGAAGGAGGCCATTTGGCCCATTGAATCAGCACTAACTCTCTGACAGAGAATCCTACCACCGAGGCCATAGTTCTGTAGCCTCATATATTTATCGCACTAATTATAAAATTGTAAAATCCTTACATTGCAGAAAGAGGCCATTCAGCCCATTGTGCCTGCACCAACAACACTCCCATCCAGGCCCTATCCACGCAACCCCACGTATTTGCCCTGCTAATTTCCCTGACACTAAGGGGCAATCCTCCTAACCTACACATCTTGGGACACTAAGAGGCAATTTAGCACGGCCAGTCCAACCAACCTTTACATCTTTGGAGTGTAGGAAGAAACTGGAACACCGGAAAAAACCCCACACAGACACGGAGTGAACGTGCAAACTGAGGCTGGAATTGAACCTGGGTCCTTGGAGCTGTGAAGTAGCAGTGCTAACTACGATGCCACCTTACTGCCTCATTGGGCAGTAACAATAGCAAGTAGACATGAGAGAATCTTAAAATTAATTACTTGCCACTTCACAGTGTTTTTGTAGAACCTGTTTTAAAGGTATCATCAGTTTTTGCTTCTGTTAAAGTAGAAGTTATGGACCAGTTATTAGAATTCAGTTACTCTCTGAGCTGATTGTACTTATCCTGCTAATCACAATCTCAAAAATAAACTCTGGCGAGAGAAAAAAATTCTGTCTTAAACCATGCCGAACATTACTTAAATCTGTAAATCTGGGTAAAGCTCCTCCTGCAGAGGCCCCAGTACATTTGGAACATACAAATAAACAGAGACTGCAACTCTTAGCTGTACTGGATGTTGACGAATTTAACTCTCGGTGTTAAAAGAACTGCTAGAGGCCGTTCAGGAAAAGTAAGTATTTGTGTCTTTTTTTTGGAAAAAAAGCTAATTTGCAAGGCAAAGAGGAGCATTCACTGGCTGGGCTCTCTGAGTAGCAGCCAGAATAGCACCAGCTAGAATGGGTGACCCCATGGAGTGCTGCTTAGTACTAGTAACAATCAGATCAAGCCCAAATCTGAAGGTGCAACTGTGGCCCGTGGTGGGTGTAATGAGTGCAACACTAACTTGGTATCAATTTTAGGCCGAAGTTAGAAGCGTTGATCCTAACCCCTTCCCCCTACCATTATGACTTATGTACATATCTCCTGATTCCCTGCCAAGCACAAATACTAAAGTCTACATGAAATAAAAGGTTCACTATTTGCTAAAGGATACGAGTGCAAGAATGACTTCATAGCAGGTGTTGGGCTAATCCCATAATAATTGTTCACGAATCTTACGTTCATGCCTGCTGTACTGGACATCTGTCATTGCAACTAAATAATTCAAGGTGACTTTATTATGGGCTAAGTTGTAGGAATGCACTTACTGGAGGACTGCAGGATGTTGACATACATCTCGTCCTGGTCAATAGTTCCAAATGGTAGTGAGAAGATTATATAGTTATACGTTTGCTAATATTCCACGGAGATGGAATTGTTGCAACCTGAGCACTATATTTCCCTGACTGAATACATGCATCTCTTTATTTTGAGTAAAAATAATGCAGTTACTGCAAAATCTCAATGCCAGCATAACATCTTTTCCAAATTCTGGCACAAAACAGTGAGATATTGTGTCTCTCATGTACTAGTGGTGTACAGACTTGCAATAGTAATCATCCTTAGCTCTGATGCATTGGAGCAACTCCACTCTCTGCCCTACAAAGAAGGAAGTTGAAACTCAGCTAATCGTAATGGCCGTGACGGTACCAGAAGCTCTATACTAAGAGCCAAACTGAGTGGCTTTGGCCATGCCAGTATTAAGACTGGCTCACAGCTCAAAGTTTCCAGCATTTGCAGCATACGTATGGGGCAGATTTCTATGCTCCCCCCTCATCTGCACAAGGTAGGTTATGAGGTGGGTGGGGAATGTAAAATTTAAATAGACTGGATTGTCCTTGGGATCAATCCACTCCCAATCTGTATGGAATTTCACGCTTGAGTGGGCAGGATCTCGGACGGGAAACCTGCTTTTTCACTTATTGAGATCCTTAAGTATCCTCAATTTATAAGTTGGTGTGAGCGGTTGTGAATAGGGTGGAAGCAGAGAAATAAACTTTTCTGCATCCCTGGGGGGAAGGAAGGGGGAGCGATGCTTCAATCTGAAGGCCCCTTCAGATTTGGGGCACCCTCCCCTCTGGGACCTTGGAGCTCTGGCCCTCCTTGTCCTTTCGTCAACCCCTCTGCATGCCACAATCAACTACCTTCCAATTCCCTGGGACATCCCATGAGACCAAAGAATTTAATTTTATAACAGTTCTGGGATTTAGTTCCAGACAGAACACTGCAGAATCTCTTTTGGCTACTGCTGTGCTGTACCTAGCTGGATTGGCCAACAGCACTTACAGACAGAGCTTCTTTCCTGCCCACTTCCAAGCAATGCTCAAATGACCATCAAATGGAAATGGGCTGCCGAGAGTGAAATGTATTGTGTTGCATGCCAACTCTCAGGGTGCCAAGTACTCTCTATCCATAAAGATTCTACCCGTGGGAAGCTAATTCAGTGCCTACAGAGGATTTTGAAGTACAGGGCAGGTGAGAAACAGCATCCCAAATATGTAATGTGAATTTTTCCAACCATTTTCCAAATTGATACAAGAGAGATTCCAACCATTGTCAGAAATGAACTCTGGAATTGTGCAATTGTCTGTTAGGCCTCAGTCTGCTGGCCTCAGGAAGGTCTGTTGCTAATGATAATGAAAAGAGATTTGTAGCCCCATCATTCTTATTGAAATCGGAATTAAGACTAGTGCACTTCCCTTCTGGTAAATTTAGTACTTATAAAATACCTGGCTATCGGTAGGGATTTCTGTGGATAGAGCAACATTACTAAGTTATTGGACAGTTAGACAAGATACTGAATGAATTCCTAGTTTCAGATTCAACAAAATGATCAAAGAATTTTATTTTGAGTGGTGTAAACGAACATAAATTGCTATGAATAAATTGCCTTCCAGTGCCATCATCTCTGCCTCAAATATAAACTTTCATATGTGCTTTTAAGTTCCTGAGCATATGTCTGGAAGATACAGGAATTATTACAATTCCAAAATGGTTTGTGTGTAAAGATGCGTTGTTACCAAAATAAGCAAAACCCATCTGAAGTAGAAAAGCAGTGATATTTTGCAGACTGAAGTTGTCCGTTCAAATTAATCAACATGTGTTTTTTTTTTAAATATAGGTGTTAGTCTTGGGAAATAAGAGAGACCTTCCTAATGCCTTGGATGAGAAACAGCTGATTGAAAAAATGTAAGCTTATTTTCTTGGAATATTAAGATGTGGAATGTGTATAGTGATAAATGTTTTGGATTTGTATAACAATAATCTCGCATCTTCCTTCCACAGTGATTGATTGGAATTTTCCATTTCGGCCAAATGCAGAAACATCTTAGTCGGGTAAAGCTAGTTTGCATATTTTAAGCAGGTTCCCTGTTGTCTGTAAGAAAGAGTGTCTATTTACATTTCTGTGTCACCCAATAAGTTGTAAATACTCCATTTTAAAGCAAATCAAGTTTCTTTAAATAGCATGGGATGACACAGTGGTTAGCACTGCTGCCTCACAGTGCCAGACACCCAGGTTCAATTCCAGCCTTGGTTGACGCTGTGTGGAATTTGACATTCACCCTGTGTTTGCATGTGTTCCTTCCGGATGCTCTGCTTTCCTCCCACAATCCAGAAATGTGCAGGTTAGTTTGATTGGTCATGTTAAATTGCCCATTAGTGTCCCAAGATGTGTAGGTTAGAGGGATTAGTGGGGTAAATATGTGGAGTTGCAGGGGTAGGGTGTGGAAGGGATGCTCTTTCGGAGAGTCAGTGCAGACTTGATGGACCAAATAGCCACTTCCTGCACTGTAGAGATTTTATGAGCTAGTAGTCTACAGGGTAATTAAATAGAAATCTTACTGAACTACTGTGAATAAAACCTATGACCCAGAATACACCAATATTTCTCGCTAAAGTCAGTGTCACTGACAACAAAATGCAGTAAATGGAAAATAATTAAATGACACAAATAATGTGCATAAAATCAGTCCCAGTCATTTATAGCACTGTTGCCTCAAGGCTTGATTGATGGGAAAATTACCCCGTCATCTCCATTCTGGCTGGTAATATGTACTATGCCCAGCAGGGCACAGACAGATTGGTTGAGGTAAGTCTAGGGCACATTCCATGATATAGAATGGCTGGGCGCTTTCAGGTGTGAACATAGGGTATATAGAAACAAAATTATCGCTTGAGGAATTATGCACTCAGAAAGCATAGCTCACATTAAAAATCTAGACTACAGTATCCATTGGAGCAGCCTGCACAAGTTTCTTCCCATCGAACTGTCTATGCCCTACTGGGCTCCTCAATAGTACATATCACCAGCCAGAATGGAGATAACTGAGTAATTTTCCCATCAAACATTAACTTTGTTTCTTTCCACAGATGCTCTTTAACCTGCTGAGTTTCTCCAGGCCATTTTGTTCTTATTTCAGATTTCTAGTATCTTGGTTTTATATTGATGGAATCTGTAACTGTAATGTGAAGTAGAAGCCATTGTAGTTAATCTTGAAATACATTTTCCTGAATTTTCATATTCCTGTTCTGTGCTCTACATATCTTTACTCTATAGGAACCTATCTGCTATTCAGGATCGAGAAATCTGCTGTTATTCAGTGTCCTGCAAAGAGAAGGATAACATTGGTAAGTGCATCTGGTTCTGTACCTGTATGTGACATTGAATTGAAACTTCAGCACCATAGACAGCTCTATCTCCCTCTGATTCAATACCAATCATACTGAAAGAAACATTCATTTTGCTCTGTTAAACTGTATAGTAATCCTGGAGCATTTTGAGAAGCAGAGCTAACTCCTTGCCTTCTTATCTATTTGTGTTTCTTTTATTATTGTCTCCTCAAATCCCACTTCTCTGCTCCCTTCACAAGAATAAGGGGCTTACATCATGTTCAACTGTTTCTGCTGTTTTGTCTTCCTTCATCATACCCACCAGGTTGAAATTCCTTCCAGGTTCTGGCTCCCCTCACTCTAGCCCTGAAACCACATCCTTCACTACTTTCTTTCTTAATTCCTATTTCTTCTAATCAAATATTGGGAAAATTGAGCATCATCTTTGGTCTTGATGTGAAATTCGGTATTTTTTTCTATTGAGCCCATCGCTGCTTTGTTTGCAACATTGGGGTTCAATTTAATGAGTTTCTGCCTCCACGTACCCTGTCACCAAAGCTGCTTACTTTCACTGATCATACTTCCAACAATGCACGAACCCATTTGCTAATGAAACCATAATCCAGGCCTCAGTCACCTTCAGGTTCCAACGTATCAATACCTCATTGAATGTTTTTAAGGCAAAGTTAGATACATTTTTGAACAGTAAAGGAATTAAGGGTTATGGTGAGTGGGTGGGTAATTGGAGCTGAGTCCATGAAAAAATCAGCCAAGATCTTATTGGATGGCTGAGCAGGTTTTGAGGGCTAGATGGCCTAACCATGCTCTTAGTTCCTATGTTCACTGTTCTCCTAGTTATCCTTCTGTTATCTAGACTCTGTAAAAGTTAGCACATCTGAACCTTGCCTGGCCACACCCTAGTCTGCACCAGGTCCAATGAGCTCATCACTGCCATTATTGTTGACATCCATTAGGTCTTGACCCCAGTCTCCCATTTAAAATGCTCATTCTCATATTTTAAAAACTTGCCCATTCCTAATTAATTATGTAACTCTCCCTCTAACTCTCGATTTGTGTGAGCATTGATCTCTGGACGCTTTGTTGGCATCTCCCCTCACCCATCCATTGGAAGCTATGTCTTCAGTTGTCTAAGCCCCAGGCTCTGTAGTTCCTTCCCCAAAGATCTCCGTCCTGCTCCTCTTAAGACCCTCCTTCACACCCATCTTTTCTTGGCATAGTATCGCTTCTGGCTGATTATGTCCCTGTTAACCCCTTTGGGAGCCTTTTCCTCAAGTAAAGATGCGATATAAATGCAAGCTGTTGTTGCTTAGTGGCACTGCATTTTCACATTGAGTACCAATTAATAAAAATTCTAGAGTATAAAAAATAAATTTTATAACCTTTGCAATGAATTACTTTTTTTCTTATTTTGTTTCCCATCTTAACTTTTAAATGTTCTGCTGATCAAAGTAAAAGTGAAATACAATATTATGATCAAATGGGAAAAACTGCATCCTTTCTCAGTTCCCACTAACAAGGACAATTTGTTGTGATGTGTGTAAGCATTTCCTTTTGGCATGATTATACCTACAGGTGGTTTCACTAAACTTTCATTAGGCAGCAATCAATTAATAGGTTGTCATAATTGAATGCACACATAATTAAAATGTGAACAAATGATCATTAAAAATATATAATTTAATGCTTAAAGCATGCATGGTGCCACAGCTGTATGATCCAAAGATGTATAACAGCAATTTTGCAGAAGGGGCTATGTTGCATATATTCTACATCTCCACTTATAGCCCTCATGTCTGAATGAAGGATTGAACAGAATCTACAGAAAAAAAAGATAATCTAATGCTTGAACTACCAAAGAATTACATGTGCGTCTGATTAAATGATAATGGTGGTACAGAAACTTTTCTTTCCCACTTCTGGGTGACAATGGTCTGTTTTATATAAGGGACATTTTCTTTTTCCAAATTCTATCTGTCATTGTTCTTCTCTGACTGAGGCCAGGACTGTGTGTTGCAGCAATATAATTGTCTGCTAGGAAATGTAAGTATGACCTTTCACTCTCTTACAGAAACATGTAGCCAGGATGATATTCCAATCCCACCTTTCAAATAACAATATAATAAAAGCAGTACATTTGAAAATGTATATGTATCTGAAGCCAAGTCATGTGGACTTGAATCGTTAATTTTATTTCTCCCTCTACAGATGCTGCCAGACCTGTTGAGTTTCTCCAGCATTTTCTTGCTTTTATTTCAGATTTCCTGCCACTGCATTATTTCGCTTTTATATGCAACATAGCCCCTTCTGCAAAATTGCTGTTATACATCTTTGGAATGATTATTTTAGTTTTTTCTCCTGTTGTTTTACTTTCTTACTCTTTTTTGCAAAGGCAGCTACTGTGTTAGGAATAAGATTCATGTTTAAGTTAATTGCAATAACATGGAAAATTTCTCGCACAAAGCGGGGAGATGGCATCCTTTGTTGTGAATTGGAAAATTATTGAAGCTAATAATGTTTAAATCTCATGCTTACATTTTGATATCCTTGTGAAGGGAAGTGGCTGCACACAATTCTGCAAGTTTAATCTCTCACGTATTCTGTTTCTTTCCCCTTTTAATATACGTCACCTGAAAAATAAACCTGTCCAACATTTGAACAGAACATTAAAGCTTTCTGTGTGCAGTGCCTGGAGACACACATTCATTATGGTAGCAAACTAATTAAATGGAAGCTTTGCACAGCCCTTAGCTTGTTTCAATTCACTTGGGCTGAAGCATGTTTATGCAGCATTAGCAAAGTAAAAAAAGCCTCTTCAGTTCAGTGTCAACCACTCCCCCTTCATTTTCTCTTTGTGGCAACATTGAAATCCCTTTAGACAAACCAATCACAATGTACAGGAAAGAGGAGTGAACAAGAAGTTGGATTTCAATGAGCATATTCATAACTAGCTGGAAAAGTTTTGCCGAGTCATCGTGTTTAATCTGAAAGAGGAAAAACATAAAGTATGACAGCTGCAGTGAATAGCCTCCAAGAACAGTGCTTCAGGTTAGTGAATTGCAAGAGTATAAAGACCAAACAACACCAAAAGCCAAGATTTATTGCTTCATACCCAGATCTGTAATGTGTTGATTCTGCATATTCCAAAATGTTACTGGAGAATAAGTCAGGATTTAAGGACACGCAAAGTGAAGTAGATTGATATTAAAAGCAAAATGTTGCACAGGCTGGAAATCTGAAATAAAAGAAAAAAATGCTGGAAATACTCAGATTGGGAAGCATCTTTTATAAGAAACAGCGTTAATGTTTTAGGTCAATGACTCTTCATCAGAACTGAGGAAAAATAGAAATGTAATAATTGAAAGGGAAATCTCTGAAGTCCAATGAAACATAGGGAAGGTAGTCTCCAGCAGATTACCATCTACCACTCCTTGTCAGCTGATGAATCAATACTCCTTCATGTTGAACATCACTTGGAAGAAGCACTTAAAGTGGCAAGGGCACAGAATGTAACATTAAAGTATCACACATGTCAAACAAGTGCCAGACAGTGACCACCTCCAGCATGAGAGAATCTAGCCATCTCTCCATGATATTCAGTAGCACTACTGTGGCAGCATGGCCCCTCAAGGGGGCAATTCCAAATACAACTTGATCGGGCTAGACCCAATGGAATGTCAAGGTGGGAAGAGGGGTGTATCCCGAACCGGGAGAATCCTCACTTGGAGCCAGGGAGGAGTGGGAGAATAGTTGCATTGTTAGTTCTGTCAGACACTTGTTTGTGGTGGTGTCCACCATCTTAGCCTCCCTTCAGCTGTTAAATATCAGTGTTGGAGGTGGGGCAAAGAACAAAAATAAGTGTTCATAAATATAAAGCAGACCTTGCAGTTGCCAGAACTGTTGGTGCACTTAGATCCCCTCAAGTCATTAGTAGTTACCTGAGAGGAATTGCCATATGGATTGGGAGCAGATTTGCCCCACACTAATGGAGTAGAAAGGCCAATTGGCTTTATGTTGAGAACATTGTCAAGTGTGGGGAAAAATAGTATTCGCAGATAGATAAAGAGAGCTGGGTGGTCATTTATATAGTCAAAATATTACACCGATGTATTTCTTGACAACATTTCACAATCGTATTAAATCACAAACCATTATTAATTAGGTTTATTCAGAGAAAATAAACCAGTGCCGCCAATTGTCTCTGTAAGAGCACAGTGTGGGCTTTATTGATATCAGTGTACATTTATATGTTCTGACACTACCCAGGGACACAAATAGAACATAGAACATTACAGTGCAATACGGGCCCTTCGGCCCTCAATGTTGCGCCGACCAATGGAACCAATTTTATGACCGTCTATCCTAAAATATTCCAATGCTATCCATATGCCTATCCAAATATCAGATGAGAATGCACTCAGCCATTTGCCCTTGCCATAGACAGTTGCCCATCCATCAGTCCCATAAGCGTGTTGCTGGCACTGATAGAGACTTTTCCAGTTTCAGCTGAACACACAAAGGTGGAGAAAGAAAGTGATCCAGTATTATGAAAAGGTAAGAAGATGGCAACACATGATGAGTCAAAGCTGCTTAATCTCACTAACAAAGAAGAACAGAGATAATGTGTGAGACAGTGTTGTTGTTGTGGGGGGGCTAGGGTTATAATGCCCCACCCTAAGAGCAACAACGTCATTACAGGAATTGCATGACTCACATATAGGAGAAGGCAGGAAGAAAGCATTCTCCCAAAGTTGTATTTGGTGGCCAGGCATTGATAAAGAAGTCAAAAGAATGGTCAGTCAGTACCACAGTAATGAATCCCAACAGGCGTTGCCACCGCTAGTGAATATACATCTTGGAGCACCCATGCAGGCCCTGGGCAAGAATATATATAGGGCCGTATTTCACTATTTTGACTTAAGTGCTGGGCAGGCTTGAAACTTGGGAGTGTTTCAGATCTGACTTTTAGACCCGTTCTGAGAGGTCTCTATACACACTCTGCCCAGAAAAATATTAGTGATTCTGAATCACACTGCAGAAGCCTGTGGAGGGGTCTTAAAAAGTCCAAAATCCTGCAGCTCCAATCAGCGTTTCCAACTGCCCAGAGAAAAAAATGAAGAATGCTGCTCCAATGCCAAATTGCTCCCGGGCTGAATAATGCCTCCCCCGGCCTCTATGGACATTGCCCCACCTTCACAACATTACTGACATTCTCCACCACCCAGACCGATTGTGCCCCCCCCCCCCCCCCCCCCCCCCCCCCCAACCCACTGATCTTAGGCAGAGTGGCAACAGCCCCCATCCCCACATACACCCTCCACTCTTATTTCAAGCAGGGAGCCATCGGACCTCGGCACCTACCTCCTCACTAGCTGGAGCACCCCCGAATTGGACTTTTATATTGCGTATCTGTTTTGCGCCGATTCTGGATGGGCAAATGCGATGGTAAAGGGAGAAGTGCTGCCCATTAAGTCAATTTAAATGCATGCAAATGCATTTAAGTGGCCGCCGCACCCTTTTTGGGAGTGGGGCCGATCATGGCCATTTTTGGGGTCTTGGTAAAGGGGGAACCAGAATGGAGGCAGGTGCGTGCCATGCTGCTCACTTCATGCCTGACGTTACCAAATTTTTGGGTCCAAACGTAGGCACAACTTGATGGTAAAATCAGGCCTATAGACTTTGTAGAGTCATTTATGGGCCACATGTTTCTCATATTAGTGGATGCATATTCTAAGTGATTGGATATCTAATTGATGATTTCTATGATGTCACTGCCCCCATTGATTGAGGAAAATTTTTGCACTCATGGCATCCAAGAGGTTTTGGTATCAGACAGTGACACATCATTCACAGTAGATGAGCTTTGAAAATTAGTCATCTCAAATAGATTTTGCCATGTTTGCACCTTACCTTCCCCTCCACCCCCACAAGCCTCAAATGGATTCACAGAACGTATTGTATAAATGTTCAAACCATGTATAAAAAGACAATTTAATAGGTCCCTATTCTTACATATAGCCAGTTTCTTGTTGGCATGCAACAGAGATCACACCACAGCCAAGCTACTAATGGGACGCTGCTTACAGACACGGCTGGATATGCTCCCAGATCTGGCAGGGAGGGTGGAGGCCAGGCAAGCCTCCCAGAAGGAAAAAAGACAGTTTTTCTTTTTGATGATTTAATGCTGGTAAGAAACTTTGCAACAGGACAGGCATAGGTGGCTGAAATGATTGTGGAAAGAATAACACCATTCTGTTATATTGTAGAGATACAAGGTTGTTGTATCAAGAACCATCTGAGAAGGAAAGCAGGGCTTGATGCAGGGGATCAACAGGTGACCCCTGCAGTGGATTCAGGTTCACCAGGAATTGCCTACTAGGATCCAGGTTGTAAATGTGGAATTGGAGCAGCCAACAGTTTCTCTAACTGATGATACAGCAGCTGCTGAGGAGTAACTCAATTGATGAATTTGTCTTTTGCAAATGGTCAATCAGAATCCTCATTCCCAGAAAAGCACGTCAGAGAATTGAGATGTTTTACCACAGTCTGGAAGTTCTCAATCAACTTAACTTATGATGAGTCTCCCTGGGTATTCCTGATATCCATTGTAATTGCTTAACTATGTTGATGATCTTTTTGTGAAAGCGTGTAGTAGCATAGCCTCATTAAGGGAGTTAGCCCCAAGGGACATGTGATCAGGCTCTATAGAGTGTTGAGGCGCATAGCAGCATATTCCGGGTCAGGGAGGATCTTGAGTTGGAGCCAAGAGGGAGTGTAGAATAGTCGCATTGTTAGTTTTGTCAAACCCTTGTTTGTAAATAATTATTTATCATTGGTAATGAACTCTTATATACTTAGCCATATTGAATGTGCCCTTTGTTTATTATAATTATCCCACTATCAACTACCATTGGCCAAAAACTCAACTGGACAGGTCATATAAATACTGCAGCTACAAGAGCAGGTCAGCAGCTAGGAATTCGAGACAAGTAGCCCACCACCTATCTCCCCAAAGCCCAGTTACCATTTACAAGGCATAAGTCAAGAGTGTGATAGAATACAGTCAAGTTGCTTGGCTGAGTGCAATTTCAATAACACTCAAGAATCTTGATATCACTCAAGGCAAAGCAAACCTGCTTGATTTCAACATCTACTTCCATCGCCACTGAGGCATAGTGGCAGCAGTGTGTATCATCTGATGCACTGCAGTAAACCAACTCACGGCTCCTTCAACAGTACTTCCCAAACCCAGGACCACTACCACCTTGATGGTCAAAGGCAGCAGATGCATGGGAACACTACCATCGTCGAGAGCCCCTCCTTTCTACACACCATCGTGATTTGGAACTATATTGTTCCCACGAAACATCACTAGACCAATACCCTGGAACTCCTTTCCTAAGAGCACCGTGTTGCACCCACATTACAGGAGCTGCAGAGCTTCAAATAGGCAAACACCACCATCTTCTGAAGGACAATTAGGGGAGGAAAATAAATGTTGGCCTAGCCAGCAGCGCTGAAATTCTGAGAAAACAAAGAGCAAAAGAAACACTGTCAGGGTGGGTTAACTACTGCTGTTGGGAGATTTTGAACTAATTTAGTAGCATTGATCACAGATACTGTTACAGTCCTAGGAACGCATGAAGGTTCAAAGTCAGGAAGCATTTAGTCAGAATTAAGGAGCAACAGGTGAACTATTACGTTACTGGCTGTACACTATGCATCATCACATCAGGAAAAGGAGTTGGAGGAACAATACAAGCACTAAAGATTAGTGACAATGGGAGAGTTCACTTTCCCATTATATGGGCTGCGAAATTACAGTGTAAAGAGTAAAAAGGTAGAAAAATTCCAGAAATGAATACAAGGGTACTCATTTTTGATCAGTATATTTCCAATCCAATGAAGAATGGAACAGTACTATATCTGATTCTGGGTAATCAAATGGGATAAGTGGACCATCCTTCAATAAGGAACACATTTTAGAAATAGTGATCACTATTCTCTCAAATTCTTTGTGGCATGTGCAAGTGATTTGTAGAAATGTAAAACTTTTTTTCTTGTTGCACAACCACACGTGCAATAATTTAAAGGGACCTACTTGTGTGTGAGATGATTGGGGGCTTTTGGATTGTTAGGCGATTATGCAACTTAGAAGAACATTAAACCCAATGAAATGATGATCAAAGTAGTTATGAAAAGCTTAAGGAAAAATTCAATTTGGACATATACAGCAGAGATGTAAAAAAAAAATCTGGGCCAATGAAATGAATTTAAGGTCTGGGCAGATAGAATAGCAAATAAGCAGTAAGAATCCTTTAAATAGTAGATTACTCTGACAAAGACCAGACACATTCCCTCATGGGAAAAGGAAGGGCATTCAAAGATAGAGCCCTGAATGACTAAAGATTGCATTAAAAAGATTCTTGTACTAAATTCCAATTTCATTATACAGCAGTGATCCAAGCTGAATTTTAAAAATGTACTGAGGAAAACTAGAAAGACACTATGAAAAGCATAGAGAGTTTTAGAGAATAGATTAGCAGGTAATATGAAACAATAATGAAATACTAATAATGAATAATAAAATAATAAATAATAAAAGATTAGCCAAAAGATGAATGCAATTGGAGTTCAGAAAGATCACGTTGTGGAAGCAGATGGTATGACTCAGGTTCTAAACACTTTTCATCTGTCTTCACTAACGCTGAGGATATTGTTAATACTAGAGACATTGGATAGGATAATAATAAAGAGGAGGTGCTTAAAAGCTTGGCAGCATTTTAAATAGAAAAGATAAACATGCCAGATGGGATGCATTGAATGTTGTTATTCAGTTGAATGAAAGTAAAGGGCAAAATTGCAGATGCTCTGGCCACAAATTCCAATCTTTCTTTGATAGAGTGGTGCCAGAGGATTGCAAATGTTACATCCTTGGTTAAAAAAAACGAGAGAGGGATAAACCCAGTAACCAGAAGCTGGTCAGCTGAACATCAATAATAGAAGAACTATTATAGAGCCAATGATTTGGAAGAAAATTATTTGACTTTTGGAAAATGTTGGTTAATAAGTGAAAGCCCAACATAGATTTATTAAAGGCAAATTATGCTCGACTAAGTTAACTTGATTGAATTATTTCTTAAAGCAACAAAGAAAATTAATGAAGCTAGCCTGGTTGATTTTATGTGTGTGAACTTTCAAAATGTGTTTGATAAAGTACCACATGACAAACTATATAGGGAAATTGAAGCGTAAGGAATTAAAGAAGAAATGGCTCTGGGGTTTGCTGAGTAGTGGTGAGCTGTTGTTTTTTCATTCGGGAGAGGTGTTTTCAGTGGTATTCCACAAGAGGTGGTATTGGGGCCACTGCTTTTTCTGATTTTTTTTGTTACATGGTCTGCCCATGATGTGAAACTCAGAGATGCGATAGAACAGTAAGAGAGGATAGTGACAGACTTCAGGAGGAATAGACTGGTGACAGACACATGGCGGACTCAATTAAGTACTTAGAAGTGTGAAATGATTCATTTTGGCAGGAAGAATGAAGAAAAACAACATAATACAAATGGTACAATTTAAAATTCTCTTTTATGGAGACCAATGAGTCAGAGGGACCTGGGGGTGTATGTACACGAGTCTTTGAAGATGGCAAGGCAAGTTTAGGAGCCTGTTAAAAGGCATATTTGATCTTTCGCTTTATAAATAGAAGTATGGAATTCAAAAGCAAGCAAGATATACAAAACCTACTTAAAATGTTGGTTAGAACCCAACAGGAGTACTGTAGACAATTCCAGACATAACATGTTAGGAAGGACATCCAGAAGAGCGTTTAGAGGGGATTTACAAGAATAGTACCAGGGACAAGGAACATCAGCTTCAGGTGGAGATAGAGAATACGGGTCATTCTCTTTGGAGAAAAATTGGCTGAGGTATTCAAAATCTTGATTGGTTTTGATAGAGTAAGCAAAGAGGAACTGTTTCAATGGCAGAAGGAATGGCAACAGTAATACACAGACTTAAAGAAGTTGACAAAGAGCCAGAGGCTCCATCCAGAAAAATAATTGCACTGCACATTGTTACAATCTGAAATGCTATGCCTGAGAAACAAGGGAATGTATATTCAGGGATAAATCTCAAAAGAGAATTAGATAAATACCTGCAGGGGAAGAAATTCAGAGAAACGGGGAGTGAGACTATTTGGATTGGTCTTTGAAAGAATTGTTCGTCTAAATCTACTGAAATATCCTGTACATTTTCCCATCATGTGGGAAACATGACATTTCCAACATAGTGCGGCACAATGGTTAGCACTGCTGCCTCACAGTGCTGGTGACCTGGGTTTGATTCCTAGCCTTGGGTCACTGTCTGTGTGGAGTTTACACATTCTCTCCAGCCCGCGTGGGTTTCCTCCAGGTGCATTCTTCCCCTGCAGGTATTTATCTAATTCTCTTTTGAGATTTATCCCTGAATATACATTCCCTTGTTTCTCAGGCATAGCATTTCAGATTGTAACAATGTGCAGTGCAATTATTTTTCTGGATGGAGCCTCTGGCTCTTTGTCAACTTCTTTAAGTCTGTGTATTACTGTTGCCATTCCTTCTGCCATTGAAACAGTTCCTCTTTGCTTACTCTATCAAAACCAATCAAGATTTTGAATACCTCAGCCAATTTTTCTCCAAAGAGAATGACCCGTATTCTCTATCTCCACCTGAAGCTGATGTTCCTTGTCCCTGGTACTATTCTTGTAAATCCCCTCTAAACGCTCTTCTGGATGTCCTTCCTAACATGTTATGTCTGGAATTGTCTACAGTACTCCTGTTGGGTTCTAACCAACATTTTAAGTAGGTTTTGTATATCTTGCTTGCTTTTGAATTCCATACTTCTATTTATAAAGCGAAAGATCAAATATGCCTTTCCCTCCCACAGTCCAAAGATGTGTGGGTTAGGTGGATTGGCCATGCTAACAAATTGCTCCTTAGTGTCAGAGAAACTAGTTAGAGTAAATTCCTGGCGTTACGTGGATAGGCCTTGTGTGGGTTTTTGGCCGGTGCAGAATTGATGGGCCGAATGGTTTCCTTCTGCACTAGGATTCTATGTCTATCAGCTGTTCAACAGAATTTAATTAGGCTTTCAGATTTGACAAGATCACCTGATATTTTGTTTCCTTTCTTTGCTTGCATCAATGTAGTTTGTTTGGCAGTATAATGCAATGATGGAGTGATAGAAATTGGGGTGCTTAAGAAGTATTGGAGGATTGCAGATATTACAAAAGGCTGCAGGACTGGAGGATATTACATAATTAAGGACGCATGAGGCCTTGAAGGGAGAAAAATGGGATGGAAATTTGAAGGAAAAAAATTAATAATTGCTTGACCCAGAGTCAAAAAGATCAGAAACAAAGGGGTGAACGTGGTACAAGTTCAGACATGGACAGTCGGGTTTTTGATGGCTACGTTTATGGGGGTGGGGGGTAGCATGAGGGATGCTGGCCAGGAGCGTAGTGGAATGTTCAGGTAACAGAGACATGATTGAGCATTTCAGCAGTACCTGAAATATAGCACAGGTGGATTTGGGCAATGTGACCGAGATGGAAATAGGTGGTTTTAATAATGGTGCCGATATGTAGTTAGTAGCTCATCTCAACGTCAGTCAGGTCACCAAGTTTGTGAACAAATTGCTTTGACTACAGACAATTACTGCAAAGAGGGATAAAACCAGATGTTTGCAGCAGGGACCTGGCTTTGTTCTTCCTGAAATTTGGATCAAATTTCTATTTGTCCAGTGTTGGTTCTGGACAAAGAATTTAACTATTTCCAGGCAGTTAAGCAAGGTGGTGTTCAGGTAGAGCTGGATATCTTCAGCATGGATATGGAAACTAATATTGTAAATAATGCACTTAAATTGCTTGTGCATTAATAAGAAACTTGTCAGATGGTGTCAGTGAAGTGATGTATGTAAATCAGAAATAGGAGAGGGGAAAAGGATAGAATCTTTGGAGTCATCAAAGGTGATGGTGTGGCACAGGAAGAGAAGCTGTTGGACCCATTTTGCTGGCTGAGGAATCAACCTCACAACATCTTTCTCTCCAAAATCACATTCTGCTTTTATCCCTGGCGTCTGCTTATTGCATCATATTACAATGTAGCATAGCTTAAAAACTTAACAGAATATAGGAAGGGATGAAGCTCCATGCCCACTCTCAGTTTTGTCACATGTAGTCTACTACTACTACTCTTCTGGAGGCTTTTAAAATTGCTCATTTTAAAAAAAATTGTTGGCAGGTTTAGAATTTATAAAACCTAGATAGGAACAGAGAAACAGGAGTAAGCCATTCAGTCCATTAAACCTGTTCCACCATTCAGTCAGATCCTGGCTGATCACCTACCTCAAAGCCACTTGCACTATATCCATATCTCTTGAAATTTACCAACTTCTGTGTAGAACATGCTTAATGGACCTCTGGGGTAGAGAATGCCAAATATTCTTTATCCTTTGAAGAAATTCTTCTTAACTTCAGTCTTCAATGACTTGTAGCTTATTCGATGACTGTGTCCTCTGGTTCTAGACTCCCCAGGGGAAACATCCTACTTACATCCTCTGTCAAACCTGTAACACTTTTGTAAATTTCAGTAAATTCAGTCCCCTCACTCTAGGGAATGTAGGTCCAGCTTCACGATCTGTCTTGCCATCCCAAAGATTAGTCTAATGAACCTCTGTTGCATTCTCTCAATGGCAAGTACATCCCTCCTTCAATAGTGAGATCAAAACCATACATTGTATGAAGGAGTGGTTTTGTTAAGGCTCTATACAATTGCAGCAAGGCATCTTTACTCTTGGACTCGAATCCCCTTGTGATGCAGACAAGCAGATCATTTATTTTCCTAATTGATTGTTGCATGCTGTCTGCATGCTAGCTTCTAGTAACTCATGAGTAAGATCCCTTTGGACACTGACCCTTCCCAACACTCATCGTTTAAGAAATATTCTCACTTCTTGTTCTTTCCACCAAAGAGAGTAGCTTTACACTTATTCACATTATATTCCATGTGATATGTTCTTGCCCATTCACTTAGTCTGTCCAAATCTGCTTGAAAACTCTTTGCATTTTCCTCACAATCTGCATTCCCTTTAGTTTTGCATCATCAGCAAATCTGGAAACATTACAAATGGCTCCTACATCCAAATCATTTATGTAGATTACAGTTTATGCAGTATATCAGATCCGGCAAATATGTGAAAATAGTCTAAACACTAATAAGGGAACATTTCCAACTATTCTTGTGCAGGTATCCTTCCAATGACATTTTCCCCCTCCTTATTTGTTGTGTCTTTGTTTTTACTGAAGCTGGACTATTCTAGTTTTGTGCATTTTGTTCACTATCTTTATCATTCCATTTGCCTATATGTTAATGGTATTATGAAATATATATTTACATTAGGAGAACTTAATTGAAATACTTTTCATTTAAGAGACACTGCCATTGAACTGTTTAGGATAAAACTCTGTGGTTTTAACTTGTATACTGTTGGTTTTGAGCTGAGCTGAGCTGAAATAAGCTCCAAAGGTTAGTCCAAGAGTAAGCTTTTGTTCTGTTTTCCCATTTGTAAATTATAGATGTAATTTGTTTGTATTATTCCTTCACAATCAGTGTATAGCTTTGGAAAATGAAAATTAATGTGCGAGTCCATTCACTTTTTCAGCGTGCACAAAAGTATTTGCGTATACAATAGTAGAGATGAATTATATGTACATTGCTTACAAATTAGAATTTGTTGGAACTGCTTTACAGCTGTGTAAATTTCAGTGCATGAGGCATTGAATAAGGTCTCTTAATATCATTCATTGTTATGCCAATTTAACGTTCTGCATAAAGTTTTAAAATTATTGTTTAAAAGGAACAGGTTGCTTGGAAGAAAAGGCACCATCAGTAATTTAATAAACTCTTCCATTTCCATGAATAGTCTGTTTTTGGATATTTGAAACACTTGAAACATTTTACACCACTTAAGTCAAAGCATTTAAGTAACTTTCCACTATGATGGTGTCAAGATATGGAATAATCAATTAACTTAATCTTTTATTTGTGAAATATGGACAGTGACAAAATGCCGTAATCCACATCTTAAATTGTGTCCTTGCAGACATTACACTACAGTGGCTTATTCAGCACTCCAAATCAAGGCATTGCTGAGGTTGGTCTCCTGTTATAGAAGATTGTAAACAGCCTATCCATCCTATGTACCTTGGAAAGAAGTATGGAAGAGCAAAGCCTAACTCAGCTGGGCCTGAGTCCATCAATCCCAGTTCTTGTTAATATGGACCTCTTCTTTGCATTCCTTTGACTTTTGGTCATTTTCTACGTTTAAAGAAAATCTGTGCCATTTGACAGTAATGCAGAGTAATCATAAACTATTTCTGTAAGCCTCAGGCACATGGCTTCATTGTTTGAATGATGCCTCTATTTAAAAAAAACCGCCTATGCCCTTTTTAATAGGCTGCTATACTGTTTGTGTGTTTTTCATTTTGCATGTGATGTATTCAGATAAGGCAGTATTTCAATGTATGATTATTGATCAAAAAGCTTGGTCCTATCTATAATAGCTATGGGTTTGTTTGAACACCAGTGAGGACATGCTCCTGCTATATTAAAAGTAGCCAGAGACAGAAGCAGTATAGCAAGATCTTGTTGATTTGTTGAGGATGTTTTCACTTCCCATCATGGATTGCACTTTAATACAAACACTAAGATAGTTCTTTCAAATAATTTTCTTCTCCTCACTTCCAGTGTGACAAGGAAATTCAATAAATCTTTTCTTCACAGCTTAATTTAATTCTGTTTACTCTTTTAAATTATTTGCATTCAGGAAGATATGAGCCACAAAGATAACTTAATGAGTTGATGTTAATCTGAGGGAAGATGGGAGATTGATTTTACTGTGTGCCAGTGATGTGTATCATTTCAAGTTTAATTTTTTATCCATGGATCTCAATGTGAGAACAACACCAGATAGTCCTCCTATTAATGTTTTAGTAGACATGGAACACTTAACATCAGACACCAGCAAGTATAGCACAGTGGCTTCTGAATTATATTAGCATAAGAGCAAACTTAAAATGCATCCAACAACTGCTTGAAAATGAATGCAGTTTGATGATCATAAGCCTGTTCTAAATTGACACATTATATGGCGATCAGATTTTACTATAACACTAAAGTGAAATATAGTCAAGGTCTATTCTAAATAGCTATGTTCTTTTATAGTTACAGAGATATTGCCATCCATTTCACATTAGTCACTTTTTATATTCTTTCCTTTATGAAGTCTTGGAAGAATGTTTAATTTATGAACACATGAACTACTTGCTATTTCATTTTAATCCTATAATTGTTATATGCAAAGAAACATGGGCATGGTATACTGATGACATAAAAAGCTTTATTATCAGTCAGAAATTCATTTATGTGCTCTTGCTCAACAGTATTAAAAGTGAATTGAATATATTGTAACTTTAATTGTTTCTGTCCAACTTACCTTCTTGAAGGTGTCTTTCAATATTTTTTCCCTTAAAACTTTACATTTATGTAAATCCTTGATCTACCTTGGTGGTGTTAATTGAGAGATAAATGTTAGTCCAGGGCATCAGGAGAATACCCCTGCAACTTTTACATTCATCTGGATAATCAGATTCTTGGTTTAACTTCTGAACCAAAAGACAGCATTTCTGACAATGCTGCAGTCTTGCAGTGAAGTTCAGCCTAGATTATGTGCTCAGATAGATTTTGAACATACAATATCCATCCCCGAGGCCAAGCTAATATGAGTTGTTGAGTACAGGTGTTAACCCTTGCTAAATGACAGATAGATATTTTGGATTTTAAAATAAGAGGTGCAAAAAGTTACAGAAAATATGTATGGCTTTCCTAATAGCAGTTTTTCCAGTGCTAAAAACTGCACATAGAATTTTTTTCAATTCAAAAGTTTTAGTGGAGCAAACCTTTCTAATTCTCCCTTTCGAAGAGTAAAATACAATTGCCATCAATTTTCAGTCCTGTAATTTGACAATGGTTAGTCACTATAAACTTTGAAAGTAAGAGGTGATTTTGTAATGATTTCATTTATTTTAGATGCCCTAAATAGTAGATAGTAAATTAGGTTTAATTATAAAAGATAGAACCTCTCAATAAAACAAATAGCAAGATCTGAGGTTGATTTTATCGAAACAGCACCACCAAAGTTAAGAATATGCATTCAAATTTTTAAGGTAAGAATCAATTCCCATAACACAAGTAGTCAGGGGCAAGTTCCCTTTTATAAATTGCGGAGAAGTGAATGCTTTCTGCATTTACTGTGTAATGTATTTTAAATAATAGGTCAATTATCTGTTTCCATGGTAATGACATAACACTTGATGATGTAATTACTTATCATAACAGTGACTTCATGATGCCTGAAACATTACCAACCCTTCAGTCTAGCTGGACCTGTTGCCATGGAAATTTAACTTCAGTACAACTTCAGTACAACAATATTTAAACTGAATACATCAGTAGAATGCTGGATTTATTACCCATCAGTCATGAACTCTGATATCTGCATGATGTTTAAGCAGGAGAACTGCAGATCACACCTTTTCTCTTTGCGTTATTTATGTAGAACACATTTTAGATTGGCTTGCCCATGAGACATGTATATTAATTACATAAAAGTAAAAGAGGAGATATAGCTCTAAAACTCTGATCTCTTGTCCAGTATAGTAATAAACTGTTGGAAATTTGCAGTGCAGCTTTTGTGCTGCCATGATTGTATTCAGTTTAGAAATGTAGATTTTTTTTAACAATACATTAAAGCAATTTTGGTTACTGGAATCACAGAACTCATATTGGGTGGTAGTTCACATTGTTCTACTGCACGGAATGAAACAAATACAATGACAAATTTCCAAATGTTATTAAGACTTTTCAGGCGCAGTTTTAATGTGCAATACAATTTTGTGGAATATCTAAATAATAAACTTGCACACAGTAGCTGTTTGTCATCTGAGGTATCACAATATTTCTCAACAAAAAGAGTATCTGATGGTGAGAGCAAGAAATGGATTATGCAGGTAGGGTTGGCGGAGGCTCATGCGGAGTTTAAACACTGACAAGCAGTTGGGTGAAATGGCCTGTGTCTGTGCTGTCGTTCTGTGCAACTGGCTTGGTGCTAGGAATTGGCACTAATTGGAAAGTTCTTCCAAAGAGCCAGCGTAAACACAATGGGCTGAATGGTCTTCTATGTTTTGTGCTTCTAAACAAGAGTACATTAAAAATCGGAAAACATCTTTTCTAGATCAGCTTTTATTTTGAAAGAATATTTTGGTCTTGTGATCAGTATTCCATCTTTCTTTTAAGTGCATGTACAACAGTAATACATGTAGGTATTCCGGACTCATGGTGCTAACTGGAACAATTTGATCTTTGTAAGTACCTTTTTTTATTTTCTAGAGGTAGATTCTTGGTGTTGGTGTGTGTGTGTATACCTGCAAACTAAACTTAAAAATACTGTATCGTAATAAAATGCAATGCATTGAAAATTGGGATAAACCTCACTTTTGTTATTACTGTACAAATTTGTAATTCAAGAGGGATTCATAAACCCCATTCTTGTAATTTAGTTCAATTCTCAAAACTCGGGTTTACAAAATTCATCTGACGCAAAAGGTAAACTGGTGAATGAAACTAAGAATTCATGAGCAAAATAATCTGATACGCTGTGTGCCATTGAGTAAACGTGCTGCTCATGATTGTTGTTTAACATCATACATTTGCTATCCAGTCACTGTAAACACAGGTTGGTTTGTTCGTTTACTATGCAGTAATGCTGTCTCAGAGCTCAAGTGACATAAGTCACTGTTACTGTTGGTTGTCATCTGAACCCTTGTCTTGTAATTTAAGAACGAGGACCTGCGATCCTGAAAATACATCGGCAGTGGTCAGCAAAAGTACATTTCGAGTTTGCACCTTGAAACTTTCTGGTGAATATGTGATTGGTCACAAATGTCACACTTCTTTTGTGTCCATGTTTAAAGTGAAACAATTCCTATAAAATGTTACTTTAATTCAAAACAACCCCGATACTCTCAATTTGCGATCTAAGTGTGTTTTAGGAATCATCCACACATTTCGGGAATCTGGTGTAAGATACCCTTCTTTTAAATCTTTAGAATAAAAACATTTTTCCGACACACATGAATTGTAACTTTTTTTCATTTTGTGTGTTTTAGTATCAAGATGCCTGCCCCACCTGATCTCTTGTTTAAACGTGGACAGAGAGGGGGATATAGCATTGCAAGCTACAATGCCAATGCAGTGTTGCCACTTGTAATGCATAAAGCTCTATTTAATCCATTCAAATTCCCAAATCAGCAAAATATGGAAGCCCTGAATCTCCAGCAATGAGAAGCATGGCAGCACCAGGACAATGTAGTCTTCACACTACTTCACTTATGTACAACGATGTTTTTTAATATGAAATAAATGTATGGATTTTTTTTGCTTATGCTGCTTGACACACAAGCATACAGATTTAAACTGTGGCCTTAGCTTAGCATGTTTACAGTCTTTACTTGTTTTATTCTCTGCACTGTATTGAATGCAAAGGTGAAGCCAAAATTGTAGAGATTTTTAACAAAGTATTGTAGTAACCCAATACTTCAGTGACACATGGCTGTTATCAATGTGAACAAAGTTATATATGCTTCAAATAAAATCACAATAGTACAGTAATAAAATTGAACTTGTGTGGTTAACATTTCAGGTGCAGGAACAGTATTAATGATATTAGGTGCAGGGGCGGCACATGGTTAGCGCTGCTGCCTCAGCACCAGGACTCGGGTTCGATTCCTGGCCTGGGTCATTGTCTGGCCGGAGTTTGCACATTCTCCCCGTGTCTGCGTGGGTTTTCCCCGGGTGCCCCGGTTTCCTCCCATAGTCCGAAAGACGTGCTGGATATGTCCATTGGCCATGCTAAACTCTTCTTCAGTGTACTGAACAGGCGCCAGAGTGTAGCGACTAGGAGATTCTCACAGTAATTTAATTGCAATGATAATATAGCCTACTTCTGACACTAATAAATAAATTTTAAAACAAGGGCAAGAGTTCAGATCCATAAATTTGAGGAGGTATGCAGTTGGAGTGCCACTTTCACAATTCACATCTGATATGTTTTAATAAAGTTAATTTAGGGTCTACGTAATGAGAACAATTGAACATTAAAATATATTTTACATATAACTCTTACAACTAGAATTACAAATCATAACATTCAGTATGTTAAAATGAATGTCAGAGCGATCTTTCATTGGTGGTGGTGGGGAGTGTTGATGGCGAGCGAAACACAAGTGTCCATTCCATTAGCCACTAACTGCGGCTCAATAACTACAAATACTGTGAAGTATATACAAAACACGCTACATGGTACAATATAGGAAACTGTAATTCCATTACTCACTTTGAGCGAATCTCGCATTCAGATAACGGTGCAAATGCCACGTTTGTGCCACGCCAGTCAGCTAGAACCTGCTGAGACTGAGCATCACCCCAAATTTAATGGCATTTTTTCAAAAAAAGGTCTCATGCAGCGCCCTTTGACTACATAGATACTGGTCGGTAAATTTTAAAAAATAGAATCTGATTTTTATTTTCTCTGTTTAAAAACTGTTTGTGCTGTTAATCTTGCCGCTGGCCAGTAAGTAATCTCCAGACGGGAATTTGAATCGCAGCAGCCGGGTTGGCAGTGATATTCCTGCAGAGGTCCACATTATTAAAACGCACGGCTGGAGTTGCCCAAATGCCACCACAAGCAGTGAATCTATGTTAACCCCGATGGTTTAAACTACAAACACATTAGAATGGAGTGCAGCAGGGGGGATGTACAATGACAGCACTTCACAATCCTGGATCTTCAGTTTGCAAAGTGCAAAACAGCAGATAGTGATTACAGCCTGAAGGTGAGTGAGGAATGGGAGAGGGAGGGGAGCGGGAAGGCAATAAAACCACATGCAATTCACCTCAAACCGGGATCTACTCGGTTTGTTAGCCGTTTACCGGTCTCCTTGTAGATGATATCCAAAGTTAAAACACACAGCTCTGTCTGGTGAAGTTTTAAAAAATTCTACCCCAGGGGTTATTGCAATCCCTCAGTGGTAGACGCGTCAAAAGTGAGCAGTTAGGAGGTTCTGGTTTTACCATTAGCACAGACGGTCTTGGAGTTTTTGCTCTTGGCGTAATGCACACGGAGTAACACGTTGGACAACACGTCCTGGTAGTAGCTGAGGAGGATCCAGCCCGGCAGGTACATCAAAGTGATGAGGCCCATGAAGTTTAGAGGGTAGTGGGAATAGTCCCAGGAACAGGCGTCGTAGTGCCGGAGCCCCAGTCCCCAGGTGAGCTCCCAGGTGTAGATGAAGAGGATGTAGACGGGCAGCCTCTGCCAAGTGTTCCAGCCCCAGCGGTAGTGGAGCTGCAGGTACAGCTTCTCCACCACGAAGCTGCAGCTGCCGTACATGAGGAAGGACCAGAGCGAGGTGTGCCCCAGCAGGGTGCGGTCCGACTTCTCCACCAGGTTGAAGATGGAGGTGAAGAAGATCTCGTCCAGGAAGCCGTGCATGCCGTAGAAGAGGAAGCGCAGGGAGTCTGGCAGTCCCTGCGGGGAGGAGAGGCGCTGGGGCAGGCTGGCGCTGCACTGCAGCCGCAGGAAGCGCTTGAGGAAGAGCTGCGAGTGACACAGGGCCAGCAGGTAGTGCAGGAGCACCGCTGCGAGCGGCGAGGCCGGCTGCCAGTCCCAGGCCAGCTTCCCGAGCGCCGTGTGCAGGCTCACGTACACCGAGGGGTAGAGCAGCAGGTGGAAGAGCAGCGGGCGGCCCGGGAAGTTCCTCCGCTGCAGGTACAGCTTCTCCAGAGCCAGGTGCGAGAGCGAGTGGACGACGCCCAGGTAAGGCGAGGAGAAGCCCAGCATCTTGCGGTCGCTGGTCTGCACGAAGCGCTGGGCGGAGGAAAGCAGCACGTCCAAGGTGATGCCGTGCATCCCGTAGAAATACAGGCGCATCCAAGTGGGCAGAGCGGGGCTGGAGCGGCAGCTTTCAGCACCGGACAGATCCTTGAGCCGGGCCGAGCAGGAGGCTGGAGGCAGGCGGCTCCTCTTGCTGCTCTGTGCCGGCTGCTCCATGGAGAGGAGCCGCTGGGCGTCGCGCCGTTTGCTGTTCATGTCTCGGCAAGCCCCCTGAACAAAACCCACTAACCTCCCCCCCTCCCTCCTCACTAACCCCAGAATAAGGCCTGCTGTTTGCAAAACAATGCACATAAAAATAAAATAACATGCATAAACAACTAGCTCATCTTTGCTTTTTCTTCTTCCCCCTCTCCCTGTCCTTTGCAAAGGTTAGGGAGCTCCGGTTAGACCATCCAGTTTTAGTTACCTGGCAGCAGCAGCAGCAACAACCTCGCTGTCAGCAGCAGCCCCACTAAATGTGGACGTGAACGTCTCGGCTCAGCGAGCCAACGCGTCCCACCTCAGACGCAGCCATTCTCCCTCTCTCCTCCCCTTGGATATCACTGTCCCCCACGTAAGGTTTACAATGCAGCCTACACTATTCCCACGTAAAACTTACAGTGCAGCCTACATTATTCCCCTCGTAATATTTACAATGCAACGATTCCTCCAGTAAAATTTACAATACAGCCTACACTATTTCCCCCAGCAAGATTTACAATGTAACCTATACTATTCCCCCAGCAAGATTTATAATGTAACCTACATTATTCCCCCAGCAAGATTTACAATGTAACCTATACTACTATTCCCCCAGCAAGATTTACAATGTAACCTATACTATTCCCCCAAAAAGATTTACAATGCAGCTTACACTATTCCCCCCATGTAAGATTTACAATGTAACCTGCACTATTCCCCCAGTAAGATCTACAATGCAACCTACACTAGCTCTTTAGTAAGATTTACAATGCAACCAACACTATTCCCCCCTAAAAGATTTACAATGCAACCTTATATTAATCCCCCTGGTAAGGTTAACAATGCAATCAACACTATTCCCCAGTAAGATTTACAATACAATCTACACTATTCCCCCAGGAAGATTTACATTGCAACCTACACATGTTGGCACAGTGGTTAGCCTGCTGCCTTACAGTGCCAGCGACCTGGGTTCGATTCCTGGCTTGGATCATTGTCTGCGCGGAGTCTGCATGTTGTCCCTGCGTGTGTGAGTTTCCTCCGGGTGCACCAGTTTCCTCCCATAGTGAGAAAGACGTGCTGATGAGGTGCATCGGCCATGCTAAATTCTCCCTCCGTGTACGCTAGTCGCACCGGAGTGTGGTGACTAGGGGATTTTCACAGTAATTCATTGCAGTGTTAATGTAAGCCTACTTGTGACTTAGAATAAACCTTAATTATGAATAATAATACATTAGTCTCCTAATAAGATTTACAATGTAGACTACGCCATTCCCCCAGTAAGATTTACAATGCAATCGACACTATTGCTCCCAGTAAGATTTATAATGCAACTGACATTATTTCCCCAGTAAGATTTACAATGCAACCTATACTATTCCGCCCCTTAGTTTTGCAGCATTTTCATAACCTCCCTTTTCAAATAGGCAACAATTCCAATCAGAATATCAACACCCCCATCTCCACTTTAATCCAACGCCTTTGCTACGCAACAGCTCAAGTTTTGTTCATATTTAACTCTATTCCCACAATGTTTCACTCTCTTTCTTTCTCTCTCTCTCACACACACACACACAAGAGTACCTCACAGGATGCAGATTATATGCAGTATCTAACTTGAGAACATGCATCCCAAAGATCATGGGGAGGATAAAAATATTCTTGGAGGAATGCACCTGTTCAACTCCACCTTTCAATCAATCCTTTTTTTTGTTTGGTGTTCCAGAGATTTTCTGTTCACCAGTAATCCCGGGAGCTATAAACAAAGTCAAACAGAGCCTGCGTTTCCCTTATATTTCCTTATGTTCTGAGGGACAAAATAGGCCAGAAACGATTGCTGCTAACATTAGCCATTTCTGGCTCGTCCTGTTGTTCACCTGATAATTGCGCGGGTGTGATCGCTGTTTGTTGCAAAAGACTTGTTCCTCGCTAAAACAGTGTTAAAACAAATATATTAAGCGTCTACGTGAGTTTTCAGCATTTTAAGGATCTGGATACAATTTGTAGAATTGAAACACACGCAAACCCTTTAACGTCACTTCGACAATTAGCTGTGCTGAAGTTTGTAGAAAACTGGGCTCTGATTGGAAAACATATATCAGTAAATTGAGATCATTTTACCAATATTCTGTAAAAGCAGTTTGCTGTTTTTAAATTCTCTGCAGCATAAGTTGTAAAATGTTTTTGTTTATAAAGGAATTAACGTTTGGTTACTTGGTTGGCTCTAGTCTGTGTGTGTACAAATGGTAGCTAGCTGGTTAAGCCCTACATGGTCAACCAGCCTGCTGAAGTTTGTTATCTAAACCCACTCATGAAGAATGGCAACCAGAGCTCATTGCTTGATGGATGAAACCTGAATATTACAGTGACAGTTCAGTACAGTGGCACAGTGGTTAGTGCTGCTGCCTCATAGCGTCAGGCACCTTTGTTCAATTCTAGCCTCGGGTCACTGTCTGTGTGAAGTTTGCAAGTTCTCCCTGTGTCATCATGGGTTTCTCCTGAGTACTTGGCTTTTCTCCCACACCCCAAAGATGTGCGGGTTAGGTTGATTGGCCATGATAAATTGTCTTTTAGTGTCAGGGGTACTAGCAGGGTAAATACGTAGAGTTACGGCGATAGGGCCTGGGTGGGATTGTTGTCTTGATAGGCAGAACAGCCTCCTTCTGCACTGTAGGGACTTTATGATTCCATTTGGGGGTCATTATGGGGATTTAGCAATCAGATATTTTCTCCTCCATGACTGTACCTGCCAAACCCCATTCTTTACCATATAGAAGAACAAGGGCAACAGACAAATAGGTAACATTTTGACTCTGAGTCACACACTATAAATTGCTCTTTCATTGTCACTGGATCAAAGTTCTAGAATTTCCCCCTCCCAACAGCACTCTAGGTGTATCTATACCACCTAGACTGCAGCAGTTCAAGAATGCAGCTCATCATCACTTTCCCAAAAGCAATTAAAAATGGGGTATAAAAATGCTGACCTAACCACTGACACCCACCTTCCAGGATTTAAAAAAGTGTGTAGAATCATCCCTGTAATGTTCATGTTAGTTCTATTAAAAGTTCACTGAGCTGAAATAACCACTTTGTTTTTCTCTCCCTATAGATGCTGCTTGATCTGTTTTATCTGGACTCATCTATAAAGAGTAAGCAGATTGTCACTATGTGCTACCAAGAATGGATACAAACATTTCCCAAAACCCTAGCATGCCAACATGACTAGGCCAACTCAGTATGACAGCTGGGCTAATGATTGCTGATCACCATTCATTATAATGTCAGCAAAGAGAATCAGTGCTGCTTTCCTCCCAGTTAGAGTCAGAGGATTTCTCCATTGACTTAGTCAATAGACAGCTAATTTAACCCACACCTTTCCCAAAGGTTCAGGGAATTCCAGGCTCAAAAATTGTGACATTGAAGTAAACAATGATAAAATGATTCCAGTTTTAGAAGTAGATTTCTGATCATAAGAATAAACATATATGAATAAAAATGTCAATGAGACAGTTTTGGCTCAGTATTGGAGAAGGGCAGTATCTAAGGTCCTGGCCAGCATTCCTCTCTAAACCATCACCACCACAAACAGATTGTCATCTCATTTTTTTTAATGTATTGGTTCTTGGGATGTGAAGATTACTGGCAAGGCCAACATTTGTTGTCCATTGCTAGTTGTCTTGAACAAGTTGAATCACCATCCAGAACCTTTGGAGTTCCTGTGCTGTTAGGAGGGAGTTCCCAGCTTTAGAACCAATGACAGTGAGGGAACGTAGCACAGTTCCAAATCAAAATGCAGTGTAACTTGGAAGAGAGCTTGCAGGTGATGATGTTCCCATGTGTCGGCTGTCCTTCTTCTTCTAGGTCGTTGAGGTTGCAGGTTTGAAAGGTGCCATAGAGTCTTGATAAGTTCCTGCATTGCATCTTGTAGATTATACATATTACTGCTCCTGTGCATAGGTGGTGGCTGGGTGCCAATCAAGTAGACTGCCTTGTCCTAGATGGTGTTAAGCTTCATGAATGTTGTTGGAATTGCATGCATCCAGGCAAGTAGAAAGAATTCCATCACATTCCTGATTTGTGCCTTATAGATGGTGGGCAGGTTTTGGTGAGTCAGGAAGTGAGTTGCTTGTCACAGAATTCCCAGCATCTGACCTGTTCTTGTAGTGACAGTATCATGTGGTTCGTTTAGTTAAGTGTCTGATCAATAATAAACTGCATGATGTTACTGTCAATGGCAATGCTGCTGAATGTTGAGGAAGATGGTTGGCTTCTCTTCTTTTGTATATGGTCATTGCCTGGCATTTGTCGGACTGAATGATGTCCAGATCTTACATGTGGCTGCATCACTATCTGTTGGAAGTTGTAAATGATTCTGAACATTGAACAATCATTAGCAAGCATCCTCACTCCTGAACTTCTGGTGGAAGAAAGGTCATTGATGAAGCCATAGAAGATGATTTGATCAAGGACACTATCCTGAGGAATTCCTGTAGTGATATCCTGGGGCTGAGATGATTGACCTCCAACAATCATATCCTGAGACTTTGCTCTGTGAAAAATGGTTATCATGTTCAATGTCATAATAACAGTGGCCGGAACCTTACGATCATTCATGCTGGCGGGATTTTCCCATCCTGCTGCAATCAATGGAGATTTGGTTTGTTGCCAAATTTTCTGACCGTGGAAGCATGGCGTGATCAGCAGGTAAGATCATGCCCAGATCACACTACAAACAAATAATAATATGTAAAGAAATTTGGAATGTTTTTGACCCATGATTCTATTATTAGCATATGCTGTATGATTCTTTTAATTTTTGATTTGCTTTTATTCATAAACAATACAGAACAAAGAACAAAACAGCATGGGAAACAGGCCCTTTGGCCCAACGAGCCCGCACTGCCACCCCGATGTTCCCATCTTGACCCGTGATCCCTGTCTATGTTTATAGATCTATGGATTAAAAACCAAATTTGAGACAATTTAGGGAGAATTTGTTTTGTCAATTAGCCTAAGAGCACTGTTTTGGGATGTGGGAGGAAACCGGAGCACCCGGAGAAAACCCATGCAAGCACGGGGAGAATGCGCAAACTCCCACAGACACAGGCCCAAATCCATGTATCTGCACAGCACAGCAATAGTCACTGAGCTGTTGTGTTGCCCATCAAATGATCCAGATCAAGCGTACTAGAGGCACTAGAATACTCTCAAAAAAATCCAAGAGCAGTCCTCTCATGACCCATCGTGTGTATGCCCCCTGTTAGACAGCAAGGTGGACCAAAACACCGGTAGGATAAAAACAAGTACATCAATATCATCATCTTTTACACACTTCCCAATATTCCCAAGGCTCATGATCCCTATTTTAAATCTCCATTCCCATTCTGTTCATGTGCCCATCTAAGTATTTCTTAAATAACTCCAGAGTGCCTGCCTCCACCACTTTACTTGGCAGTGCATTCCATATCCCCACCACCCTCTGTGTGAAAAAACTCCCTCTAGCATCCAAATTATACATTACCCCCCCTCACCCTAAGCCTGTGACCCCTCGTGCTATTTGAGTCCATCCTAGGAAAAAGCTTAATCCTGTTTACTCTATCTATACCCCTCATAATCTTGTACACTTCTATTAGATCTCCTCTAAGTCTACGTCTTTCTAAGGAAAACAGCCCCAATTTGCCTAACCTCTCCTCATAACTCAGACCTTCCATACCAGGCAGCATCCTGGTAAACCTCCTCTGCACTCTCTCCAGAGCCTCCACGTCCTTCTGGTAGTAAGGTGACCAGAACTGGATGCAGTATTCCAAATGAGGTCCAACTAACGTTTTATACAACTGCAACATTAAAGGCCAGCTCTTGTACTCTATACCCCTTCCTAAAAAGGCTAACATACTATATGCTTTCTTCACAACCTTCTCCACCTGCTCTGCCACCTTCAGAGACTTGTGCACCTACACCCCCAGGAACCCCTCTGCGTTTCTATACTCTTAATAGGTCTACCCTTTATCATATACCTCCCTTCTACATTCTTTCTCCTGAAATGCATCACCTTGCATTTATCAGGATTGAATTCCATCTGCCATCTATCTGCCCAAGCTACCAGCCTATCTATGTCCTGCTGTATCGCCTGATAATGCTCTTCCCTAATCGCAAGTCCATCCATCTTTGTATTGTCTGCAAATTTGCTGATCACTCCACTTACTCCCTCTTCCAAGTCATTTATATATATTACAAATAGAAGAGGTTCCAGTACCGAGCCCTACGGCACACCACTAGTGACCGACCTCCAACTAGAAAAACATCCTTCCACTATTACTCTCTGTCTCCTATTACCAAGCCAGTTACTTATCCATCTAGCCACCTGTCCTTGTATCCCATGAGCCTTAACCTTCTCAACTAACCTCCCATGAGGGACTGTCAAACGCCTCACTAAAATCCATATGGATGACACCAATGGCTCGCCCTTCGTTGACTGTTTTCGTCACCTCCTCAAAAAGTTCTACTAGATTCGTAAGGCACGACCTCCCCTTAACAAATCCATGCTGCGTATCCCTAATCAGATTGCAACGCTCTAAGTGCTTATACATCCTATCTCTAAGATTCCCCTCCAACATCTTCCCTACCATGATGTCAAACTCACCGGCCTATAATTTCCAGGGTTATCCCTACTACCCTTTTTAAACAACGGTACAACATTAGCTATTCCCCAGTCCTCTGGGACTTCACCTGCGTCCAAAGAAGAGACAAAGATTTGCGTCAGAGGCCCAGCAATTTCACCTCGCACCTCCCTAAGCAGCCTGGGACAAATACCATCAGGCCCCGGAGATTTATCAGTTTTAATGCTACCTAGAAGCTCTAACACTTCCTCCCTCGGTATGGATATTTCCCTCAACTGGTCCACAGCTCCCTCAGAGACAGCCCCTAACTTAATCTGCCTAGTCTGTATTTTGTTTTGCTTAATGCCATTAGTTTAATGTCTTCCATTCTGGAGCTCATTTTCATTGGCTGAAAAGTAGCCCCACAGACTAATTTTCTTTTTAATCAAAGCCAGAATAGTAAAAAAATTGACATGGTCACATTACAGAGCTCCAAGTCTACTTTTAAAATATGTAGAAACAATCTTTTTCATAATACTGGCAGCTGAAACATGGCTGATAACTCATCTACAGTATTCAGGTAGAGAGCCAAAGATTTTATCTTTTAAAATTGCATACCTCTGTTGTCATGGCTTCAGCAATGCATGGCAACTACCTGCCTACCATGTTCCATGAGGAACTAAAAAAGGATGCTCAGTGTAGAATAGCAATATTTATGTACACTGGACTGTTTCATCTCTATTTAATATGCCAAGTAGAAAAGAAAAGTCTTCTTTCTCATGTTGTGAGTCACATTAATTTGCTGTCTCCTGCCACTCTAAAGTCAACTAATTTTAATCATTGGAGAATATTACCATTGGAATCTCTAGGAGATCTTGTTGCATAGACGTAGCATCCCTTTCTCTAAACCAGAAATTCCAAGTTCAAGACCCACACCAGGATGTGTTAGACACAGAAGGGGCGTTCAAAATGTAGTTCAATGATTAGTAAGCTTGAAAATTACTCCCCTCCACCCACTATTCCCCAAAGGGTAAAAAAAGTGTGTGTGTGTCTGTGTGTGAGACAATATATAAAAAAAACTCATTAGAATTATGAAGGAAACATTCACATGCCAGTTGTGAGCCTGTGAGTTGAACGTGGTAAGAAGTCTCACAACACCAGGTTAAAGTCCAACCAGTTTATTTGATAGTAAACTCACAAGTTTATCAAATAAACCTGTTGGATTTTAACCTGGTGTTGTGAGATTTCTTACTGTGTTTACCCCAGTCCAATGCCAGCATCTCTACATCAGTTAAATGTGGGTCAGACTGGTGGTTTTAATTTACCAATCCATGGCCTAAACTCCAGTAAACAGAATCTCTCAAATGCTGTAGAGCAGTGTAATTTCTCCAGCAATGTGCAGCAAGCACTGTAGAGTTTCTATGATCCCATGGTTCTAAGTGGACGATGGTTACATAATATAAATTATATGGGTGACATCAATCCCAATTATTTACGGCAGTGATTGTTGAGGGAGTCTTGCTGCAACTGTACAAGGTACTGCTGAGACTATATCTGGAGCACTGTGAGCAGTTTTGGTCCCCTTACTTAATGAAAGATACTATTTCATTGGAAGCAGTTCAGAGAAGATTCACTAAGATGATCCCTGGTATGGAGAGCTTATCTTATGAGGAAAGATTAAACAAAATGAGACATGATCTTATTGAAATATAGGATTCTTAAGAGGCTTGACAGCGTAAATGTTGAGAGGATGTTTCCCCTCATGGGAAAGTCTAGGACCAGAGGATAGAGTCAGGATAAAGGGGGATTTAAGACTGAGATAAGGAGGAATTTCTTCTGCCAGAGAATTGTGAGACTTTGGAGCTCCTTGCCACAGAGACATTGTGGTATATTTAAGGTTGGTCAGTAAGGGAATCAAGGATTACAAGGAAAAGATAGGAAAGTGGATGTGAGGATTGTTGGATCAGCCTATTGAATGGCAGAGCAGGCTTGAGGGGTTGAATGGCCCCCTCCTGTTTCTATTTCTTATGGTCGTATTATCTAATGCTCTTTGTTCTGGCCCATATTTGAGGGCCTTAATTTTCAATCCAGGTTCATGAACCTGATGCCCAGATAAATTCCGGGTCCTGATCCAATGCTGCATCTGGGATGCGTAAAGTATCTCTATATGGTAAGTGGTGAGTATAACACCCAATCAGTGGTTTGGGCTGTGCCAGGAGCTGCCAGCATTGTACAGGCATCAAAGGAAGGACTGCCACCAATAAGGGATCCATTGCTGCTTTGCAATGTAGAGGAGGCAGCACAACAGATGGCCAGAAGCCTCAGCATGCATAACAAGAGTCAAACAGCTCAGTGACTCTTGTTCCAGGATGTCTTTGAAGCCCATTGGAATTTTTTAAATGAGAGAAGCGGAGGCGAAGTTGGGAACTGCTAACTACCTATTGATAAAGCTGCTTGAAGAGATATTGACAGACCATGCAGGAGCAGAGTGTTTATAATGTCCCAGTACAGGTGATTGAAACTCTTGGATCTGGTATCACTAAAGGAATGATTTTAATTAGCCCTTAAACACAATTTTACTGTCCAATCGTAGCAGGAGTCGCACCATAAAGTATGACGAGTCGTTCAAATGCCCATTGATTCCGACAAGATCAGAAAATCCCGCTGGCAGGGAGATGCTGGAATTTTCCATCTGTTCTTGCAGGCAAGATTTTCCAGTCCTGTCAACAGTGAACCACTATCAAGTCTTTCCTGGTGGTGGGGTTGGTGCAAACAATGAGAAATCCCGCTGACAGCAGCAGAGCAAGAGATCCCATCACTAGCTATGTAGCACGGCATGGTGGCACAGTGATTAACACTGCTGCCTCACAGTGCAAGGACCCTGGTTCAATTGCTGGCTTACATGTCAGCACGTTTTCCCCGTATCTGCATGGGTTTTGTCTGAGTACTCCAGTTTCCTCCCAGTCTGAAAGATGTGCAGGTGAGGTACATTGACTATGCTAAATTCTCCCTCAGTGTACCTGAACAGGTGCCTGAGTGTGACAACCAGGGGATTTTCACAGTAATTTCATTGCAGTATTAATGTAAGCCTACTGTGATATGAGAAAAACATTGGGTGGGGCACCAAATATCTGATCCATCATTTGCAGAAATCAGTCTCTCAACTTTCAGGTTCTTATTCTTTACTAATAAACTAGCAATTCCAGTTCTTCACAGGAAAACAGCAACTGACTGAATGATCAACAATTGGACCCAAAGCTTTCTATATAAATATTACCTTTTACTATTCCTACTTAAAGAGCTATATTGAAGCAATTGCTACATATTTTTCCTGATCTTTATTGCTGTAAAAGATCCAATCCATTTACAATTTTCGCTAATATATTCCATGCCACTGATTCTTTCCGCTGTTACCTTAATATATTTCAAGCAGCTCTGATAATCTAGTTGTTGTCAATTCCCCTATTAAGAAACAGCTCTGCAAGATCTGGCATAGATTCATGTGTCAACATTCATAAAAAGCATTGCTATCAGCTGTAGCTCAGCGAATTACACCCTAGAGACTTGAGCACTAAATCTTGGCTAACACTCCAGTGCAGGTTTGAAGGAGAGCTGCACTGTATGAGACACTGGCTGGGATTTTCCAGTCCCGTTGCAGCAGGTTTTCTAGCAGCTGACATGATCATCACTGGGATCTTCTAGTCCCACTGAAATCGATGGTTGTTTGTGTTGCTCGCTGTTCATGTCGCCATGCAACCCATTGCAGAGGTCACATTCAACGGGACTGGAAAATCCTGTCAACGGGGAGGGCCGATAAATCTCAACCATTGTCTTTCACGTGTGACATTGAATCAAGCCCCCAGCTATCTTCTCTCCTATTTCCCTGTTGCACTGGTTAATATTTATTTCTCACTGACGTAGCTGTCCGTGGGATCTTGCAATGTGCAAATTGATTGCCTACTACAGCAACGACTACTTGTTAAAATAATTCTTAATTAGCTGAGAAGCACTTTGAGTCATTTGCTGGTTGTGAAAGGCAGTATATAAATCCATGCCTTTCATTTATATTCACCACCAAGGCATGGATAAAAGAAAATTTGTTGCTAGGAGAACCATCTCACAGTGAGCAGAATATGTCACTTCATAATCTTCTGTGCCCCAATTCACAGCACTGAGGTTAAGTAACCAGGGACTTAGAAAGTATCTATTGTAAGAGGCAAAGAGAAAGCATATTTCCTGCAGACTACTGTCACTCGGTGCATTCAATTTCCAATCAATGCCAGGTAACGCAAGAGTCGGTTCACATTCCACAGGAACTAGTACTTGGAAATGAACATTCTGCAAATGCAAAAGGCCATTATGAGCTAGAAGAAGTCCTTTTTGGCACATTTGAGAATTCAGAAACACAAAAGCGAGAACTGAGGCCTGATGCTTATGTGCCTAGGTCACAGCGAGGAGGAATGTTAACTCTGCCCGCCCTATTCAAAGATAAAATCCTGAAAAGCTTTTCCACTGGAACTCTTCCAGCTTCTTAAAATAAATCCTTAGAAAGGCAATCTCTGTGAAACATTTGTGGAACCAAGATGTGTTAGAGTTCTGCATTTAATGACTGGAAATATTGAAATACTGAGTGTTATGAGGAATTTCAAATGAAACTGGCAGAAAAATCCATTTAAAGGAATTACATTTTGTAATGTAGAACACAGAAATTTCTAAAACTTTTCAAATTACACTCTATAGGCAATTTTCATGATGTGATGCCCTACTTATGAATTTCCCAAGAATGTATTAATTGCAACAATCTCTTGTGCTGCCTCTAATCTTACTTCATGCAACAAGTTTGGTGCTTATAGTCAAGTCCGACTTATTCATTGCTATAGCAACAGCTTAAGTTAACTAAGCTGCTACCATAATCACACTGACCGCTTTTAGCCCTCCCCGTCTCACTGGGCAGTTATGGATAAAACAAGATCTTTAATTGATCTATGTGCTGACCAGAATATCATCGTTAGAGACATTAGGAAGAGAGAAATAAGTACAAAGAGAGAAATAAGTTAACAAATATTTGCTTTTTGGACATTTCACTTCAGGTTTTCAATTATCCCGACTGGAAACATTGCTTTCAGCAAAATCTGATTTTATTGAGATCTTGTGGTAGTGTTTTGTACCCTATATTTTCAGGAAAATGATCACAAATAATACAAACATGCTATAATTTGACATGTCTGTTTATCTCAACAGTAGTGAAATAAAGTTTCAGTTGGTATATTGTACTTATTTTCCATGGCGCGCAGTTTTGAAGAATTGATGTGAAATAATAATTGCAAGATTTTAATAAATATCTTACCTCAGTCCACCATAGTTTGATGTTGACGATATTGCTTAATATTGAGCAGTACATCTTAAGTCCCATGTTGATATGTTGGAAAACACATAGGTCTGAATTCTCCAGTCTCATCCATCCTGCTGTCACTGCCAGCAAGAACAAAGATTTTGTGCTCAACCGAATCTCCATTCATAACAGCAGGACTAGAGAATCCCATCGCAGGCAAGGTGGGAGAATTCTGGCCATAGGACATAGAAGCAGGCCATTCGGTCTATCGAGCCTACTCCATCATTCAATATGATCATGGCTGATCATCCACTTAAATGCCTTTTCCCAAATCCCTTTATGTCATTGGTATTTAGAAATCTGTCAATGCGTGCTTTAAATATAAGGAATGACTGAGCTTCCAAAACCCTCTGGGGTAGAGAATTCCAAAAACTCACAACCCTTTGAGGAAAAAAACTTCTCAATTTAGTCAAACTTATTTTGAACTTGTGTCCCCTGGTTCTAGAACTAGGGAAAGCATTCCCCCTGCATTTACTCTCTCTATCCCTTTAAATATTTTGTAGGTTTCAATGAAATCACCTCTCATTTGTCCTAGCTGTGGCGAATACATGTCCAGTTTCCCCAGTCTCTATTCGTAGGACACTCCAGCCATCCTGGGAACAAATCTGGTGAACATTCATTGCATTTACTCCATGGTACTAATATTCTTCTTAAGGTAAGGGGACCAAAAATTGCACACAGTGCTACAGATGCAATCTTCTATACAATTGAACAAATGTTATGTAATGCATTTTGGAAGGTCTAATACAGATAGAAAAAGGCAGAACTTTTAAGAGTACTGACAGGCAAAGGGATCTGTGTGTACAAGTACAGAAGTCATGGAAAGTGGCAATGCGGGTGGAGAAGGTAGTCAAGAAGACATATGGCATGCTTGCCTTCATTGGCCGGGGCACTGAGTATAAAAATTGGCAAGTCATGTTGTAGCTTTATATAACCTTAGTTAGGCCACACTTGGAATATAGTATTCAATCTTGGTTACAACACTACCTGAAGGATGTGAAGGCTTTGGAGGCAGTACAGAAAAGATTTAGCTGGACGTTGCCTGGTATGGAGGGCATTAGCTATGAGGAGAGATTGGAGAAACTTGGATTGTTCTCATTGGAATGACGGAGGTTGAGGGGTGACCTGATAGAAGTCTACAAGATTATGAGAGGCATGAACATAACGGATAGTCAGAAGCTTTTTCCCAGGGTGGAACAGTCAATTATTAGGGGGCACAGGTTTAAGATGTGAGAGATAAGGGTTAATGGAGATGTATGAGGTAGATTTTTTACAAAGAGAGTTGTGGGTGCATGGAACTCGTTGTTGAAGGAGGTAATGGAAGCGGATACAGGAGTGACTTTTAAGGGGCATCTTGACAAATACATGAATAGAATGGAAATAGAAGGACTTGGTACCTGGAAGGGTAGGGTATGTTAGTTAAGTTGGACAACATGGTTGGTGCAGGCTTGGAGGGCCGAATGGCCTGTTCCAATGTTGTAATTTTCTTTGTTCCTTATTCTTTTGAATCGAGACTTCACTATTCTTGTAATCATGCCCTCTTGTAATAAAGGCTAACATACTATTAACCTTCCTAATTGCTTGCTATTTCTGCATTCCTGCATGTTACTTTCAGTGACTTATTGACGAGGACACCCAGATTCTTTTGTGCATTAACACTTTCTATTCTCTTGTCGTTTAAGAAATATCCTTCACATTAGTTCCTCCTACCAAAGTGGATAATCTCACCTTTTTCCATATTATATTCCATTTGCCATGTCCTTATCCATCCACTAAGTCTATCCAAATCTTCTAGAAGCTTTTGTATCTTTGCACTTTTCTCACAACATTCATTCCCACTTATTTTTATGTCATCCATGAACTTGGAAATATTACATTGTTCCCCACACACACAAATAATATCGTGAACAGCTGAGGTCCAACGACTGACCACTGTGGAACTCTACTAACTCACAGCCTGCTGATACCAGAATGACCTTTTTATTCCTACTCTCTGTTTTCTGCCTGCTAACCAATCCTTAATCCAGTTAGCATGTCACCTCATGTCCTATATACTTTAATTTTGCTAACCAGCCTCCTGTGGGGACCTTATCAAAAATCTTTGGAAAATCCAAGTATACTACATCCACTGACAACCGTTTAACAATTCTGTTAATAATATCCTTAAAAAGTTCTAAAAGATTAAGCAAACATGATTTCCCATTCATAAATCCATGTTGACTACGCTCAAGCAGATCGTTATTATCCAAGTGTCCATTTACCACATACTTTAGAAGAGATTCTAGCATTTTCCCCACTATGGATGTACAGCAAATAGGCCTGTAGTTTCCAGTTTCTCACACCCTCCCTTATTCAATGCTAGGGTGACATTTGGCATCTTCCAATCAGATTGAACTGGAACTGTTTCAGAATCTATAGAACTTTGGAGGATGATCACCAATGCATCCACTGTCTCCAATAGATACCTCTTTCAACACGCTGGGATGTGGCATATCAATGCCCCATGGCTTATCAACCATCCGTCCGATTAATTTCTCCAATACAACCTCCTTCCAATACTAATTTCCTTCAATTCCACGTTCTTACAAATCCCTTTGCTCTCCAATTCTGGAAGATTTTATATTTTCCTCAGTGAAGGCAGATACAAAGTAATCATTTAGCCCTTTGCTACTTTTCTATTCTCCATTATAAATTCTCCCAACTCTGCCATAATGGAGTCATATTTGTTTTCAGCAAGTGTTTCCTTTTTACATATTTATAGAAGTTTTTACAGTCCTTTTTTATGTTTTTTGCTAGTTCACATTTATATTGTATTCTCCGCTCTATTGGTTTCATGGCCCTCTTTAACTGTATTCTAAACTTTTCCCAACCCTCAAGTTTAGTACTATTTTTGACATCCTTATAAGCATTTACTTATATTGTATACAATCTTTAGCTTACTTTTTTGCCACAGCGAACTGACTTTATGTGTTCTTCGTACAGCAGACAATTCAAAGTTAATGCTATTTTAATGATAACTTCCATAGTTTGAGGACAACTCGGTTAAACTAGCTTCTTTCAGTTACAGTTATTGTGACTCCTGTTGGTGGGGTAACTTATGTTGGTGGGGTAACTTCTGTTTGTGGGGTAACTTCTGTTGGTAGGGTAACTTCTTCATATATTGAAGTGATCAAATTAAATGATTATGCTCATAATCTCAAGGACATTGTAAATTGATGGCATTGACATTACTGTTTCATTTTTAATTTGTTTCAAGTGCAGATACTCAAGAAGATGGCAGGGGAAATATTCTAGGTTGTAGGTGGTTAGCAAGTATATTACAATATGGGTGTACAGTCAAGTGGTATTGTTAATGTTGAGTAGGGCCTAGAATCAGGTAAAATGAGGTGCTGGGTTGTGGGAGGGAAAGAGATATTGGGCTCTGAGCACATTGTAAAGAGAGTTCCTTTGTCTTGGAGTAATGGGAGAGATTTCCAAAGTACAAGAGTGATATGCATAGAGTGTGGCAATGGTGGCAAACAATTATGTTGCTGTTGGAGCCCTCTGGTGAGTTTCCAATTTGTGATATTATCTTGGAAGTTTGAGAGCACTGGAAATGGTAGGGCTTGGGAGCATCAGGTAAAGTCAATCTCTGAGAACATTAATGAAGGGAGCGTATGGGTCTGGGACTACTCCAGGGTAAAGTCGTATCTGGACCTGTTTACAGGGCTTTGTGGGATGTGAGATTAGCATGTGTGGTCTGGGATTGCTGAGGGGCACAAAGATTTGGAACAATTGGGTGGTGGGCTAGAATTGACAGAGAAGTAAGGGACAATTTTGGACTGGGAGGAGTACTGGGTGCAGTAGTTGTTGGTGGTCTCAAGTGTGGCAGTGCTTTTGAACAGAGTGGATGAAGGAGAGTTAAGGAATGTCAGTCTTCATGAATCCCTCCTATTGATTAAGCAAAGAATTCTCAAATACATTTACATGATTCAAAAATTCATGTTTGTTGATACTAATTTGGGAAAGACAGCAGAACTTAAATATTACAAAATGAGTTGGATGAGATATTTAATGGACACAAAAATGGCAAATTAAATTTAATGCCACAAATGTCATGTTCTGCTGGTAGAAAGAAAAATGAAAGATTACAAGGATTAAACTAAAGGACATTAAAGATTTTTGACATTTGAGCCACAGTTGACTGATACTTTAAGTATTACTTTCATTTTAAGTAGTGACATAGCTAAAGGTCACTGTTTAGAACAGTAGAACTATTTATAATGTAAATTTCTGTCCTACTCACTCTCCCTCTCATCAAATTTTTCTTCAACTCCCTGAACTGTTGTCCTGCAGAATATATGAATTTGATGTGAAAAGATTAATAAAATGTCAGAACAATTTCATTTATTCTAAAATCATTAAGCATTTTAATGTAAGGGGATCTGGGTAAGGGCTAATGTGGTACTGCGAAACAGTGTCATCAACAGTGTGATGTAAAGGGACACCTGACCTGAAATGAGAGACAATTGTGGACAAGACAGAGGTGTGTGTAAAGACAAGCATGAAATTAGCTCTTGGCTTGGACCATACCTTGTATGTATGTATATTATTATGTGTTCTCAATAAATATTTAATGCTTAACCAGACAAGACTCAGAACCTCTTTGCGAGATACTGATTTTACAACAAGTGCTATTCTCATTTTGAGAAACCAACGTGTATTTGAAGTCAAAATGGGGGCTTCTAGAATTCCCTTCTTCAACTGGCCTCACAAAATATTTTTAAACTTACCTTTTCTGCTCCATTGCTCTCAGTATGCATTGGGCTGCAGGTGTACATTGTTTGTATTTAATAATGAGGTTCCTGCCTGATACAGACAGGCACTCAGCTTACCCCAGGAAGTAAGGTAACAGCCAGAATCCAAGAGGGAATGGGAAGGTAAGTGTGAATGCAGCTATCTTAGGAATGTTTCCACCTGGGAGATCAAGTTAAAACTGAACCTAACATCCTTAACAATAAAACATGTGTAAATGAATTTGGTCACTGAAATATCATTTACATTTAACACTAATTCCAGTTAGAAAGATAGAATGGTCACAGGCCAGAAGGACTCCATTTGGGCTTTTACATTTATATTGGTTCTCTGCAAGTTTCTACAGATTTTCATGGCTTCTATGTAATGCTTATTTGTATTGTGCTTCATTTCCATAAAACTTTTTTTACACTTGGATATGTTAAATAATGGGATCTTTAGGGAGTTTGTTAAATTTGAGGGAAAAACTTTCTTTATTCCTATTGCCAAAACAAATGAGTGATTCCATAAATCTGCACAGTTCAGTGGGCTAACATGGTAGCACAGTGGTTAGCACTGCTGCTTCACAGCTCCAGGGCTCAGGACACTCTCTGTGTAGAGTTTGCACATTCTCCTTGTGTCTGTGTGGGTTTCCTCCGGATGCTCTGGTTTCCTCCCACTGTCCAGAGATGTGTTGGTTGTTTACTGGTCATCCTAAAATTGCCCCTTAGTGTCCTGGGGATGAGTACGTTGGTTTAGTGAGTAAATTTGTAGAGATATGGGGGTAGGGCCTGTGTGGGATTGTGGTCAGTGCAGACTGGATGCCTGTTTCTGCACTGTAGTGTTCTATGTATGTCTGCCTGGTTTCTTTCAGGGGCTCTGGTTTCCTTTCATAGTTCAAAAATGTGTGGGTTAGATTGATTGGCCATGCTAAATTGCCTCTTAGAGTCAGGGGGACTAGCAGTGTAAATATATAGGGATACAGCCTGGGTGGGATTGTTGGCAGTTGAGGCTTGATGGGCTGAATGGCCTTCTTCTGCACTGTAGGGATTCTATGATTCATTATGTCCGAGGCATCACATATAAGGTCACAATATTATATATATCCAATGCATCAATACACAATATACACAATGTGTAATATTGTGAGGAATTGTAATACATCAAGGTAAAGGGCATGTTTCTAAACACAGCTGTTGTTAGATACTTTTAGTTTGGTGATTATCTTTTAACATTTTACAATTCAACAACTGAAGCTAGTGAAACTTGATAGATGTTGTGGAGCCAATTCTCCTATTGAAGGGAGCATGCAGAGCACCAAAGGATTCACATGTGCTCCTTAGCCACTGTGATTTTGTGGCAAGCAGATCTAATCTCTTTTCAGAATCAAACAACTAAAAAGAATTACAGTTATTTATGATAACTGGTAATCCACTGCTATCAAACCACAAAGGGACCTATTGTTCCCATGTTACCGAGGTGTTGCATACCCCTATGCTGAACATATGGACATTGCCAACTATACCAATCAATAAGCTTGTGGAGTTTCCGAGTGTTTGTCCTTTGTACACATCTTTGCAGACTTCTGCAAATATCCAGTCAGTAGACTTACTGTGACATAATGATGTATGAGAAATTCTTACTGATATTTTAATACATTTACTAGCATCCAACTTTCTGTACGCAGTGCAACTGCTCCCTTTTTACTGACAGTTGGGAGGATCCTTGTCAGTTGCTGATGGAAAAATTGCTGCCTCTTTTGAAATTAAAAGCCTGACTATATATCAGTATTAAAGTGATGTTATACAGAAAAATCTCACTGCATCTTTAGCTAGAAAATGAGATATGTTTCTTTTTTCACAGCTTTACAAAATTAGCATTTTTTTAAATTTCACATGTACACGCATGCGCTAACACACACCCACACAGCAATACATATACACACCAATATACACACAACACATAAATACACATGACATACACAAATACACACACACACACCAATACATACATACCTACACATACTTGCACACCAATACATATACAGAACAATGCACACACACACACACACACAAATACACACATACACACACACACCAATACATACATACCTACACATACACGCACACCAATACATATACAGAACAATGCACACACACACACACACACACACGCACCAGTATACAAACACACACCAATGCATACACACATCAATACACACACACACACCAATATACACACATGAATACATAGACACACCAATACACACATTCCAATGTGCATACACCAATGTGCATACTAATACAGACACCAATACACACATGCACACACACACACACACACCAATGCACACACACATCAATATGCACAAACACATGCACACATACTAATGCACATGCACATACAAATATACACACACCAACACACACACACACATATCAATATATGCACATAAACAAATAGAAACCCACACAAAAAATGCACATATCAATACACATACACATATGCACACCAGTACACATGCAGAAACAAACATATACACAGAAAAACATGAAAACCCACACTCACATGCATAGCAATACTTATACATATAGAAACCTACACACACACAAACACATGTGCCATAATGTATAATGAAGAATGTGTGAATGGAATACTTCACAAATAATGGTAGGATTCAAATCAAATCAAAGCAAATAATGGTAGGATTAGACAAAGTCAACATGAATTTATGAAAGAGAAATCATATTTATCAAACATGGGTTTTTTTTGAGAGTATAACTTGTAGAATAGATAGGGAGGAACTGGTGGGTGTGATATATTTAAATTTTCAGGAACTTTTTGATAAAGTCCCACACAAGGGGTTAGTAAATAAAATACATGGGATTGGGAAGAATATACTGACATGGATGGAGAACTGATTAATGGACTGAAAATACAGAGTAGGAATAAATAGGCCATTTTCAGGTGGGCGGACTGTAATGTGTGGAGTACTGCAAAGATCCGTGCTTGTGCTCTAGCAATTTACAATCTATATCAATGATTTGAATGTTGGGATTAAATGTAATGTTTCCAAGTTTGCATGTAATTCAAATCATTGAAAAAGATTGTAAATTGCTAGAAAGTTGGTATAGGTTTGAGTTGTGAGAAGGATGCAAAAACATTTCAAGGAGATCTGGAGGTAAGCATGTGGGCAAAAAATTATTAGAGGGAACATAACATGGAGAAATGTGAGGTTGTTCACTTTGGTGGGAAAATAGAAATATAGAGTATTTATTAAATGGTGAGAGGCTGGGAAGTGTTGAATGTCAAAAAGGACATGGGTGTCCTTTTTCATAAGTCATTGTGGTGGCATAGTAGTACAGTTGTTAACATAGCTGCCTCTCAGTGCCAGGGGCCTGGGTTCAAGTAGTGGCTTGAGTCACTGTCTGTTCAGAGTCTGCACATTCTCCCTTATCTGTGTGGGTTTCATCTGGGTGATCTAGTTTCCTCCCACAATCCGAAAGATGTGCTGGTTAGGTGGATTTGTCATGCTAAATTCTCCCTCAGTGTACCTGAACAGGTACCGGATTGTGGCGACTAGGGGATTTTCACAGTAACTTCATTGTGCTGTTAATGTAAGCTTACTTGCAAGACTAATAAATAAACTTTAAAACTGAAAGCTAACATGCAGGTACAGCAAGCAATTAAGAAGGCAAAATGATCTGTTGGCCTTTATTGTAAGACAATAAATTTTTGAGTTTAGAAGTAAAGATATCTTACTCAATTATATAAATCCTTAGTGAGATAGCACTTCGAGTATTGTGTGCAGTTTTGGTCTTCCTACCTAAGTAAAGATATACTTGCTGTGGAGAGAGTGTAACAAAGGTTCACCAGACTAATTCTTAGGTTGGTGAGACTGCCCATGAGGAAAGATTAATTTGACTGGCCTTTATTCTCTAAAGTTTATAGGATTGAAAAGGTGATCTCATTCAAACATATACAATTCTTAGAGGACTCATCAGGGTAATTGTAAGATAGTTAATACCTATGGCTAGGGGGAGTGAACTAGAATCAAGTAATGCAGTCTCAGAATGTGGGCAGGTCATGTAAGACTGAGACGAGGAAGAATTTTTTCACTCAGAGGGAAGTGAATCCTTTTAATTCTCTGCACCAGTGGCTTCAGCTATTGAGCACGTACAAGTCTGAGATCGATAGATTTTACGTACTGAAAACATCCAGAGATACAGGGATAGTGGAAGAAAATGATGCTGAAGCAGGCGATCAGCCATGATCTGATTGAATGGTGAAGTAGGCTCAAAAGGCCGAATGACCTGCTCCTGATTCTAGTTCTTATGTTCTTATGTTCATGCACTGGGTATGTGCACACATGCAAGCATGCAGACATATATATGCACACAGACATACGCACACGTGCACCCACAGACGTGGTTGATATGTGGCTCTTACCTGTCCTCTGAGATGGGTCAGTGAGCCATGGAGTTATCACCATTACCTCCTCAAAGGAGGTTAAGGATGGGCAATCAGTGTTGGTGTTGGTGTTGCTAGCATTGTATAGAATCACCAAGTCACTGTGACTGCAGATTTTTTTTTCCTCCGCTTACAGACATATGAAGTGATATAAACCTCCTTCTTTCTCAATTGCAACCATTAACTTGTACCACCCCACAACATTCCCTTCAGAAAGTCTTCCAGAGCCCAGGGAGTTGATCAGCTAAGATTGTATTGAATGATAAGCTGTCTGAATAGGCCATATAGTCTATTCCTATAACTTGCATTCTTGTAACACCACTGAACCTCAAAAGCTGTATGTATGTGACAAAGCTGAATGTATTTACGATGTCACCCAGCAAGTTCAGTTCTAGCAGATCATCACTGGGCAGACCAGGCAACTTTGAAAACCAATGCCAAGGATACTCAGATTGACTGTAATGCTTCAGCAGTGAATCAGTTAACCAGACCAGGAATTGAACATGGGATTACTGAGACCTGTATGGTTCAGCTGTTCACTGCTTGACATATTTATTCTTGCTTGAAATACGATAACATTGTTATTATCATGGAAATTTGCCTCACTCCCCAACAGACCCAGGTGTTCTTATACCCATGAGAAATATGTACCAACTTGTTCATCACTCTTTCCATGTAATAGGCTCTGAATTTCACCAACTGCTAATATAGAGTCAATGATTCATAGAGGAACATTCTATGATTATTGCTTTCACCAGGTAATTCTGAATCCAGTTTGTTTTTGCATTTATTGAAGATTACCACCAGGCAACGATGTTGGGAGAAATGCTATTTGAAAAACTGACATTAATGATTGGGACGAGTTTGCGACCCATCCTTCAAAATGATGAAAAAATGCATTAAGGTTTCATTCACAACGTCCTAATGATGAGGCAGAGCGGTGGCAGAGGTGGAAAGAAAAGGAAGCAAATCCTGCAGTCCAGATCCCAATGCCATGTGGGACGTCCTGTCTGATGTACCCAAATATCTCTGGGTCGAGAATTGGCCTGTTGAGTCACACATGAAGACACACAACAGAAATTCACAGCCCCAAATAGATGTCATTCTCGAATTGAGGAGACAGTTGGTAACTACCATTTATAGGTACTTTGATTCATTTCCAGAGTTTTTGTTACTTGTTGAAGGTTAGTGAATTCCTATAAGAAATATCACACTTTTTTCAATGCTGTCAACTATTTTGCTCTGTATTGAATGATCTATTGAATTCTTACCTTCTACATTACAACAGTGACTACACTTCAAACAGTTGTTTATTAGCTCCTAAAACATGGCATACTGTGGCTGTGCAAGATACTTCTATAAATCCAAGTTTGCTGATGTTTGTTATTTCTCTCAGTATTTTCTCCCCCTAATCCCCCATGGTCTTCAGGCTTTTAAAATATAAATTTGGCATTGCCAGACATTTAGCTTGTTCTTAATCCTTTTCAAACATACAGTTCTTTACCATGGACCTTAGTTTTTCACCTAAATGTCTAATAACAAATAATTTTATGTCAGTCTCAGTTCCAAATTATTACCACATGACCAGCATGCATTTAAATAGCACCTCACATGTAGTAAAGCATCACTAAAGCACTTCACAAGAAAGTAAATTGATAAAAATTGACACCAAGTTAAAGAAAGAAATATTAGAACAGCTTACCAAAAGCTTGATCACAGAAATGATACTAAAGTAATGGAAGCAATATATCTATTAAACATATTTAATCTGTTATCGATGCTGCTGTGGGAGAAAGCTACATTTCTGTATTCCTCAGTGAAAAGTGATAAAAAGAGCAATCCATGAAGTAGCACACAATGGATGCAGATGTCTTCATTGGACAACTCCCTTACACTGACACAGAATATCTTCAAAAACTTATACACCTGGCCACTAATATGTGAACAAGATAGTCCAGTGCATAGATTGGAGAAGAGTCCAGTGGATAGAGTGGAGAATATTCAGTTGACAGTGTAAAGATAGTCTAGTGATTAGAGTGGAGAATATTCAGTGGACAGCGTGAAGAATAGTCCAGTGGAGAAAATTTCGGTAACTATTGTGGAAAATGTTGTATTATGGAGTTGCTGTTAAGCACCATGTTGTTTTCTGGATTCTTTAGGTGTTTCAGTGATGCAATCTTGAGATTTGTATATTTGAACATGAACAGTTTATTGTTAACCTTTTTTCAGATCCAGATATTATCCTACATGGTAATGTCTCCATGCAGGCTGCTTCCAGAGTGTTATCTCCAAGTTTATTATCATGTAACTCTATATGTCGTACCGTAGGCAGTGCTGTTCTGCAGTCCCACATTAACCATTGCTCTGCTAAAGCATCTTTACATGATAAAATGGCATGCAGGCCATTTTATAACAGAGAATAGTTCAGGCGATAGAATGAATAATATTCCAGTGGATAGAGTGAAGAACATTCTGGTGGATAGTGTGAAAAGTCGTCCAGCTGATACAGTGGAGAATAATCCAGTGGATATAGTGGTGTACCAATGGATAGAATGAAAATGATCCTGTGGAATTACTGAAAGATAGCCCATGGATACACTGGTGTATACAGTCCAGTCGATATGGTTGAGAACAGTCTAATGGATAGAGTGGAGAACAATCCAGTGGATAGAATGGATATAGTCTAGTGGTGCATAGAGAATGGTCTTCTCGAGAGAGTGGGAAATAGTCAAGTGGATAGAATAAAGAATATGCCAGTGAATAAAGTGTTCAGTGGATAGACAGGTTAATAGCCCAGTGGATAAAGTGGAGAATAATACTGTGGATATGATATAGAATAGTACAGTGCAGAGGGTGCAAAATAGTACAGTGGATAGGGTGCAGAAGAGTATAATGGATAGGGTGGAGAATAATATAACAATAGGGTGTAGAATCGTACATTGGAAAGAGTTGAGAAGTGTCCATTGGAGTGGAGAATTGTCCAGTTCTACTTCGTCAGTTACGCATCAAGTTATGAATCAAAAACAGCAGGGGAGATTCCATGCGATGCTCTAGGAAGGAGGATGCTCAATGTGGTTTGATTTGCAGTCAGGAGACCCAGAGGCATTTTTTTTCTTGTAGTTGCAGCTTAAAATGTCACTGCCCCTTTAAGGCTGTCATTGCAGTGATCCTTTCTTTCACACCCGCTCTCTGCAACCTGTCAGCTTTCTTTATTGTGAGTTTCCCGTGCTTTAACGTTTGTGCTGTTCTCCTTGGTGATGTACCATTTCATTGTTTAGAAGCTTCTAAACATTTAAAATCACTGCAGTGATTTCTTCCGGTCTACGCTGCAGGTTTTTTCTTTGTTCTTTTGAATGTTCTGCTCTCTGGGAGACTTGGAAAGCTTGTCGTCTGATCAGAACCTTTTATTTATTTAAAGCTACAGCGCTGCTTTGTGTTAACTCTGCTTACTATGAAAGAGATTATTGCTGCTGAGTGCCATGTTATATTAAGGGATCTTTGATGTCTCGATGATAAGATCTGGAGCCAAACAGTTGCTTCCTGTTTTAGTTACGATTTATTTTGGAATACTTACAGTGCAGACAAAGGTCATTTGCCCCATCGAGCCTGAACCAACTCTTCGAAAGAGCGTCCCACCTAGGCCCTCCCTCCATCCCCATAACCCCATGCATTTACCTTGGCTAATCCACCTAACCTACATATCTTTGGAAACACAGGGGCAATTTAACATGGCCAATCTACCTAATCTGTACATTTTTGGACTGTGGAAGGAAACTGGAATACCCAGAAGAAACCCAGGAATACACACGGAGAATGTGCAAAATCCATACCATCAACAAAGGCCAGAATCGTACCCAGGTCCCTGGTGCTGTGAGGTAAAGTACTAACCAGTATTTATTGTCAGTTCCAAACTGCCTTTGACTGAGCGTCTCACTCGGCCATTTCAGAGGGCAGTTGAAAGTCAACCACATTACTGTGGATCTGGAGTCACATGTAGGCTAGACCAGATAAGAATGGCACATTTTCTCCCCTATATGACATTAGTAAACCAGACTGGTTTTTATATTGTCTTCTGCTAACTAGTTCCACGTGCTTCAGTGTCGGATTTACGTTTTCAATCCTATTTCTGTCTCTTCTTTCTCTATCAGCAACAGACCTTAGGCCTTGTCTTTTATGTTGGATTCCTGTTGTCTGGGTCTGTCTCCACCTGTTTCAGTTCAGTAATTGTGCTAATCATGGCTTCAATATCAGCTTGGAATGTTCTACAGCTTTTCCTTTCAAGGTCTCCTCATTTTCCTTTAGCTGATTCTTCAGCTTTTCAGTCTGGTACTTGTAGTTTTTGGCTTCCTCTTGGAATACGGGACATAGTTGAGTCTTCTTTTGCCAACTCTTTTTCAATTTGTTCAGAGTGATGTTAAATTCATTTTGCCTCTCTTCACAATTTTCCAGAGAAATAAAATTTGTTCTGAGGGATTCTTGTAACTTGTGTACGTCTTTCAATTGGCTTTCCCTTTCTTTGTGAAACTTGCTTGCTTCATCTTGTGTTTTCCTGTAAGTTGCTTCTGCTGTGCTTTCATTCTGTTATTTAAGACAAGCTTCATTTGTTTCATGTTGCTAATGGTTCTGTGTTCTTTTATGTGTAATCTTGAAAGATAATCAGTTGTCCTTTCAACTGTTTGTTTTCTTGTTGACCCCTTGCAAACTCACTCTGGGTTTCAGTGCATCGTTTTGTAATGACTGATAGTTCCAATGCCGCTTTTTCTGAAGTAACATTTCATGTCCTTTTTAGTTCCTCGTGATTTTACATGGCTATATATTGATGTTTGAAATATGTGTGCCAACTCTCCTATGTTTACTAATTCACATTCTAAATCACTATGGTAGCCAACTGGGTATAAACCTTGAGTTAATTGTGGACATTAATGCTAGAATTCTCTGATCTCATTCACCTTGCCACCACTGCCAGTGAGAATAGAGAACTTGGTGCTCAGCCAAAACTCCATTCACAGCAGTGGGATTGGAAAATTCTAGCCTAGATTTTCATTTCAATTTTACAGAATGGTATAATTTACAAAATCGCATTTGAGCAATTCAGGTTAAAATCTAAAATGCACTGTCAATTGATATTCACACTCGTCATTTCTTAAATTTACCGTTTGTGACTTTACAAATTCACAAAAAGTCCTGAATCACAAAACGATGGCTCATAGGCATATTGAATGTAATTGCAAATGTTACTGATCATGCATCTTTCTCCTTGGAAATAAAAAAAAATAAAGATATTTAGAGACAGAAAGGCTGCCATTCAGCATTGCTTTCTGAAAAGCAGACACATACAGTTACCAGCACTTCCACTTCATAACAATCATAAGAAAATGTCACTCCACTGAGGTAGCACTCCATTTGATACATGCCATCAGTATCCTTGAACATATTGATGCAGAATATCATACAAACTAAAGAAGATCTGACTGATAAAAATGCAAAGAATTCTGCATGTCCCTATTGACTTTGCAATTCCAATGTGTTCAAGATTTTGCTTTCTAATAACTGGACTATTTGCTTCCTTATGTGAGTGAGTTGCTCATCATCTTAGAATCATAGAATCCTATAATGCAGAAGGATGCCATTCGGCCCATTAAGTCTGTACCAACCACAATCTCATCCAGGCCCTACCTCCAGAACTTCCATGCATTTATCATAGCTAGTTTCCCTGATATTAAGGGATAATGTAGTATGGTCACATTTAACACACAATGTGAATGCATACTGCCTCCTCTTGTTACATTCATGTTTTCACCTTAAAAGCAGCAATACTCGAAGTAGAAAATTTAACCCGAAGTGCACAACTGATGGGAAAACCATGGGTTCCTTGTGAGGGTGGTGCATTGGTAGTGATGGTTGAAGTGGCTGGTGAAATGGGCATAAGGGACAGGGATGGAATTAATGATATAAGAAGATCTGAATGGCTTCTTAATTTTTGGATGACTGTAGTGACTCAACTCTGATTAGCAGACCAAAATATTCTTGTAAATCATTTTAATTATTTCCTGCCCCTCACAGTAAAAAACCCTTCACATCCAAGTTTTGGAAACTTTTTACTTGTCAAAGCCTCTGTTTCAGTTTTGAATTGTCATTGAGAAGTGATTTTTAAAAATTTCGAACACTGGTGTCAATGCTAATACAATCAAAAAAGCATAGAGCATGGGGTAGAATGGTGTTTAAATGGAGTGAGGTGTTGGAGGGAGGTGTGGAAAAATTTCAAATTTATATCTAAAATATGAGCCACTTATTTTACAAACAGGTGAACCATAGAGAGCACCCTTTCCAGATATATTGTAACTTGGCATGGCTCTTGCTCTGTCAAAGAAAGCAAGAAACAACAAAGAATTGTGAACATAGCCCAGTCCATCATGCAAACCAGCCTCCCATCCATTGGCTCTGTCTGCATTTCCCTTTGCCTCAGCATAATTAAAACTGACAGCTTTTTGAAGGGAATTGATTACATCACAGAAAGAAGCCTCTTTCACTTTGCTTTATGAGTTTTTACCACGCACTCTGGACGTATTTTATTCCATCTTCTTCTGGTGGAAAAAGCTACACAAGTCTGAGCCCACATACCAACTAATTCAGGAACAACTTCTTCCCTGCTCTCATCAGACTTTTGAATGGACTTACCTTATATTAATTTGATCTTTCTCTACACCATGGTTATGACTGTAATACTACATTCTGCACTCTTTCCTTTTCTTCTTCCCTGTGCACTTTATGAACAGTGTGTGTTGTCTGCGTAGTGCTATAAACAGTGCTTTTCACTGTATATAATACATGTGACAATATTAAATCAAATCAAATCAGTGTGGCAGAGAAATTAACTTTCAGCTCCATTCTTACACCAATTTAAATTTTGAAAATATGAAGGATGGAATTTTAGGCTTACCTCAGAAAATAGCACTTTACTCTTTTAAAATTTTTTTTTAACTTTTGTCCATTTTTGCACCACTTTTGTTGCCTGTTTTGGAAACTGCCAAATTCCAATAATGTGTCTGCAGTCAAGTATCTTAAAGAGATCTTTCCAGATTAAAAATCTAAGGAATAATATTGGAAACCTCTGACCTCATCTGCTACTGAGATTCTCTAATACTGCTATGCTGAATGAAGTTTTGGCTGAGTGCCAAATTCTCCATTCTCCTTGGCAGTGGGGTGGGCAGAAATGTCATCAGAAAATCTAGCCCTTCAGATTACTTTGAAGTTCAGTCATCGAGAGGTGCAGTATGAAAATTCACAGCAGAATTAACTTTGTGCAATATGCCCAACCCAATACTTTGAGATCAGTTCTCAGCTGGGTGGTCTGAGACCATCATGCAAAATAGGCGAGTGGAGATTTATTCAGTGGATATAAATGCTGCACAACACTTTCCTCATGTGTGGACTTCCTCAGGTTGGCGAGCTATTTACTTAATACCTCATTTATGAAAATAGTTGTTTAGTACTGTCGGAATTTCTAAAACTTGAGGTTGATCCAAAAATAGAAAACCAGGTAAAAGAAATATATTTGAAAATTCTCATCCATGTTTTCAAATGTATCAATGGTCTCAATCATCCTTATCTCTATCATGTCTTACAGCCCTGCTTCACGCCAAGATTTCTATTGTCTTGCATATCTTTGAATTTATTCAATCCACATTGATATCTATCTGGCCCTAAGCTGTGGAATTCTCCCCTAGTTCTCCCTGTCTCTTGATTTATTGAACACCATACTTAAAACCTACCTCTTCAATCAAACTTTTGGTTATCTGTCACACTACTTCCTTACGTGATTTGTCAAATTTTTGGTTAATGATACTCCTATGAAACATCTTGGGATGGCTTACTGTACTAAAGGTGCAAGTTGCTTTTGTTGTACATGGCAGATTGCTTAAAATTTCTGTTTAATTGATTTATGTGTTACATGGTAAAAAAACACCTGAATACCCATATTACTATTTTTGGTTCTAATGGCAAATTGTCAGCTGACTGCAATAGTGCTTGCCCCATTCATCGTACCTATCCTCTCTATGTCCCCTCTGTACCATATGCACATGAGCTAAATAAAACCAATGTTTACCTGCTGCTAATTGTGACCTCATGAACCAATCTGTTTCAGTGACTATTTTCAGAGTCTTTCCAACCGAAAATGTATTCATTGTTTTTCTCAGAAATTCCTTGCAGATTTGATTAGTTTAGATCACTCAGCATTGATGGTGGAATGCTCACATTTCTTCAGAAACAAAATTCAAATTGATTTGGGTCTGCCTCACAAAGTCAAATGGACTGTGAAAAAAACTGACAACTTTTTAAAGGGAATTGATTACATCATAGAAAGAGGCCTCTTTCACTCTGCCTTGTGAGTTTTTACCATGAATAAGTATGCATATATATAATGGGGCCTCCAGTAGCTACATATCGCTCACTATGTTCCTTCAGTGCCCCAGCTCTTGGCTGCAATGCTTGTCTCTCACTTTTTATCATGAGGTTTCTGGACTCAGGGAAAATTTTCCTGAGTCTAGAAACCTCATGATAAAAAGTGAGCGATATGTAGTGAGGAGCTGAGAACCTAAATAGGACAGAGATCTGGAATATTAATGGTGAATATTTTCTGTAAAATAGTCTGTTTCTTAGAGTTATCCTTTCCCTTGATGCTGTTGGAATAAACAACCCTTGTTTTATAATTTTCCTAAGTCAGTGTGCTTCAATTGCACATTACTTGTAAAATGATTTAAATTGTTATTGTACAAACCTTTCACATTAACACATAAATATTGTTATTATATTCAAAGTTTAATATACCTGAGATGATTTGGAAGTGAATGGCATTGCAAAAAGGAATTGAAGTGATTGTGTCCTACTTTTATGTCCTGTATCTTTCCTTCACTGTGCTCTACCAAACAATAATTTATGTTGTTGTGTGAGTGTGGGCAGCAATAGCCTTCACATCTGTATATCAATGATCTGTTTTGTTATAAACAGTCGGAAAACTGATCATCATTAGAACCGCCCAGTGTGCTGTCATTGTTAAAGATCAGCATCATCAGTATTCATGTGTGGACAATAGTGAACTTGTGATGTGGCTATATTATTGGCTCAGTGATGACACTTTTGTCCCTGAGGAAGGATACGGGTTCAAATACCTCACCAGGTCTAATCTGGGTTGATACATGAACGCAGCAGTGAGGTAATGCTACAGTGCAGAAGTTGCTTTCTTTCAGATAAGATATTAAATTGAATCCCCTTCTGCTATCTCAGTTGGATATAAAAGATCATGGCTGGAATTCTCCAGTCATCATGCTGGTGGGATTCTACGACCTTGCTTGCAGCACATCTCTGCTTGTGGGTTGCTAAACTTCAAAAATACCTAATTCGCTGTAAATTGTTTTAGGAGGCCCTGAACTTATTAAAGGCATTATATAAATGCATGTTTTTTTTAATCATTGGGCATTGTGGCTTTTTCAAATCCAGATTTTATCAGAATATTTCGGGTTTTATTCACTGATACTTTAAGTCAGGTATACCTGGTACCTGGAAACTTCCCACCTTTCACAAATGTAAAATGGACAAGAAAGAGATATTTTGTTAGTTGGGAAAAACAGTTGTACTGGCAAGTCTGAATATAGGCCATACTTAGTTACGTCTGCACAAACACAGCACAATCCTTTTGTACATCCAGTAGGCCTAGGTTTGAAAACCATCTTTATTTCAAATGGTTGTGAAATTCAATTTGTTCTGAGTTCTTGCTTCAGACCTCAACTCATTGTAATCTGGTCACCCTGTGCAACAAGGGAATGAATTCTGATCCACCTTTATTAAACTCAGATGTTTTTCTTTAGCACAAAGATGACCACCTGTGGAGAAATATACGTCAGGAAGATGATTACTTTTGCTTGTTGAAAATAGGATGTTCGAGTAATTTTCCTTTTTCACCTCTGAGTCATGTGTAAAATTTAAATCCATATCCCTGATAATATGTATTTATTTCACATTGTTGGTGCCAACAAAGCTTACTTTTCCTAAAAAGGACTCATACACCAATAAGTATAAGCCTTCAGACCACATAACTCAAACAAATCAAGCGAAATAGAATCAGAAATGGGATTACATTGCCTGAACCTGATACCAAGGTCCCACATCTTGGAAGTTACGTATGGCATGCATGTTATAATTTCAACAAAGTGAGTTTAAATAATCTATCATCAGCTTTCCCTGTGTATTAAGATAAAATATCACCGTTATATGATGCACAATATGGTTCAGATCTCAATGGTTCAGTTCTTGTCATGACCCTGAAGAAATGGCTTTTATTAACAAACACCTTCTATTACATCACCTGGAAGTTCCCCCAACTCACCCACCATTCTGATTTGGATATATACCAGCACTGTCACTCGCTCAGAATCTTGGAACTCCCTCCTAATAGCAATATGGATGTACCTACATCATATAAATTATAGTGATTCAGGAAAACAGTTCCCCAGCAATTTCTGAAGGGCTATTAGAGATGGGAGATAAATGTTGGCCTAGCTAGTGATGCTCACCTCTCAAGAGTGAATTAAAAATAAACTTGCTCAGACAGATTTTGGGTTTTGTCATTGGAGGTTTCTACTCAGCCTATATCTGATCCAGAGTGTGCCTTCTGCAGGGGATGTCTTTGAGGATGGAAAGCGACAATGAGGAACCAGTCAGATTGAGGAATCCTCATGGGGACGTGCATCCACATATCATGAAATAAAAGACAAGAAGTGACATTTAACATTTAAATTAATGCACAAGAAATAAAGCAAAGATTGGGACATAAAGTTGGGGTTAAGGGAGAGCCACAAAAGGGGAAAAAAAACAGCAGAAGAAAATACTTCATTTTTTTAAGAAGTTTTCACTGTTAATTTTCCAAGCAGGGAATGGAACTTCACATTTGCAAAAGCAATTTTTTAGAGCAGGTGAGATTATTCAGAAGCAATTATCACTTATTACACATTCCTGATAGGAAAAGCCTTAACATTTTATTAGATTTTAGTACAAGACTGGTGGGTAATTTGCATGCTTACATAATTTTTAAAATGTATGTACTTGTCACAAGTAACCTTACATTAACACTGCAATTAAGTTCTGTGAAAATCCCCTTGTGCAATTTCCATCAGTAAAATTGCGAACACCACCTTCCAATGGAGGAGAAGAACATCTCTGAAGCAATGTCTGAGTTTCTGGGTTTAACTATGCATGTGTGGATATCAGAAATTGCAATCTGATTTATTCAGTAATAATGACTAATGCTGACGGCCTCAAGATTATCTGTATAACAAATCCCGAACATTATATATAAATGCTGATTTTATGCCAGCTTTATTTATTTGTTGCATGGTTTAGACTACTTACAGTTGATTGTTTTCCTTTAGTATATCAGAGCAAAAATGCATTATTGATTGCCTTGTTTTCTTGTGTTTGTATACTGTCTAATCAAATTACATCTGTTTTGTCAGTAATGGACTATACTCACTTACAGAAAGATATGCCCATTATGACTGGTGACAGATTTCCTTATGATCTGTTCACGCAAGCCATTCTTTATTATTGTTCTAGTAGTGACTGTATCAATGGAATGGCAATGATCCTGATCTCTCTGAAAATAAGATTAGGCTGATAGATGGAGCGGAAATCCTTGTTTCCCTTGTGGTCCCACTTTAAGATCTTTCCTAGCCACAATCACACGTATGACAGAATCATTAAATCTTACAGCACAGAAGGAGGCCATTGAGCCCACCATTCCTGTGTCAGCTCTTTGACAGTACTATCCCAGTTAGTTCTACCAACTCATTCCAACCTAGTTTTTCTCTTTACAAATCTTTCTTTTTGATTGTATATCAATTTTCCTTCTGAATTTAGCTATATCTGTAATTTAACTACAAGAAAGTGCCCATGGACAATTGCATCTAAAGTTCAAATGCTCTGTAGATGCTCTTGTGAAAGTGAACAGAGATGCAGCGGTTACAATATATTTTGTAAATCTACAGCTATCTCATCAAGGTTATGTTGTATTCAGGCTCAGTTGGTAGAACTCCCAACCCTGAGATCCAAGGTTCTGGGCTTAAGTCCTACTCCGGGATTTGAATACAAAAAATTCAAATTCTGACACTCCAGTGAAGTACTGAGGGTGTGCTGCATTGTTGGAGGTGCAGTCTTTCAGATATGATGTTACATCAAGGGCAGATATCTCCCAAAAATGTTGTTGTCCCTAGCAGAAAAAATGATGAGATTCCCACTGGTTGCGTGGTGTGATTCTGTTCGCACTTCACCCACAGTTGGAAATTTGTTTAGAGACTGGGGAGATTCTCACTGAATTCACCCACATTTAGAACTTTTTTTGGAGTGGAGACCTAAAGAATCAGAGCACCCTTTTTATCTCCAGGCAACCCAATACCAACCCCCATCCCCTGATTCATTGTCTATGACTTCTCCCTGCTTATTTGTATCAGCACCCCATCACCATTCTGATACCAGCATCTTCACCTTAAGCGAACCACTCCCTGTTATGTGATTGTCAAAACCCCCACCATCAGGATGCACTCATGCCCTGACCTTCAGAACCTTACCCCCCACCCCAAATTCCTCTCAACAGGAACCCCCCAGGTCTCTTCCCATTCAGGAGCCTTCCATTTAGGCCCATTCTCTCTCAGGAGTCACCCCCATGCCTTCCCACTTCAAGCTTCCCCCCTTTGAAATGGCTAGTCCAGTGTCCTGGCACTGCCAGGTTGCCAGGGTAAACTGTTAGACTGCCAGGGGGAGGTGCCAGGTCAGACCCAGCCATTTCCCCAACCACTCAGGAACTTCAGTGGGTTCCAATCTTCCTGCCTTGCAATCATGATGGGTCTCCATTTGTGAAGACCAATAGTGATTCACGCCGGATTCCTGCTGTGCCTATGAGTCAGAAAATTGAGAGAATCCAGCTTAAAACAAGCCCTGCGCACTTAAGTGAACATTAGCCCAATACATCCCCAAAGGGATTCTCCAGCCCTAATGCTTTGATTTGATTTATTGTTGTCACATGTATTAGCATACAGTGAAAAGTCATTGTTTCTTGCACTGTAGAAACAAAGCATACCAATCATAGAAAAGGGAACAAGAGAATGCAGAATGTAAAGTTACAGTCATAGTTAGGGTGTAGAGAACGATAAACTAAATGCAAAGTAGGTCCATTCAAAAGTCTAATGGCAGCAGGGAAGAAACTGTTCTTTAGTTGGTTGATATATGACCTCAGAATTTTGTATCTTTTTCCCAATGGAAGAAGGTGAAAGAGAATATATCTGGGGTGCGTGGCATCCTTATTTATGTTGGCTGCTTTGCCAAGACAGCAGGAAATATAGACAGAATCAATGGATGGAAGGGTGGTTTGTGTGATGGATTGGGCTACATTCACAACCTTTTATAGTTTCTTGCAGACTTGGGCAGAACAGGAGCCATACCAAGTTGTGGTACAGCCAGAAAGAATTGTTTCTATGGCGCATCTGTAAAAGTTGTGAGAATATTAGCTGACATGCCAAATTTTCTTAGACTTCTGAGAAGTGTTGATGGGCTTTCTTAACTATAGTGTTGGCATGGGTGGACCAGTTCAGGTTGTTAGTGATCTGGACACTAAAAATGTGAAGCTTTTGACTATTTCTACTTCGTCTCCATTGATGCAGACAGGGGCATGTTCTCCACTACGCTTCCTGAAGTCAATGACAATCTCCTTCATTTTATTGACATTGAGGGACAGATTATTATTGCCACACCAGTTCACCAGGTTCTCTATCTCATTCCTGTATTCTGTCTCGTCATTGTAATGTGATGTGTGTATGAATGCATTGGGCTGCAGAATTGTGCCCCAAGATCCAGGACCTCAGGCAAAACACAAATATTTCTCGCAGCTGCAGAGTTAGTCAAACTGTAATACTGTTATTACAGTCCTTGTTGCAGTCAGTGTTACAGCGAACTATGGGAAACAATAGAAAGACGGGATATAAATGTAAGTCTTCCTTTATTTTTCATTCTACCATTTTCTCCTTGAACACAATTTGATGAGAATAAGAGTTTCATTTTCTTCAGAACCTTAACAAAGCTTTCACCTCCTGGAGCTCCAGCTCTTGGATAACCACTGACATTAAAAAACTGAATCCAATCTCTAGGACAAAAGACAAGAGAGTTATGTCTTTGTTGGGATTCAGCCTCAATTCTCAGAAAGAATATTGCAGCAAGCAGCATTAAGCACTGTGACTGACACTATGTATATATGTTGTTGCAGCAATTAAAAGGTCCAAGATCAGGAGGAAAAAGATTGCAAAATTTTTTTTTAAGGTTAAAAAGTTAGTTTTAAAAAGTTTATTTATTAGTCACTAGTAGGCTTACATTCACACAGCAATGAAGTTACTCTGAAAATTCCCTGGTCCCCACATCCGTTGCCTGTTCAGGTACACTGAGGGAGAATTTAGCATGACCAATGCACGTAACCTGCACATCTTTGGACTGTGGGAGAAAACTGGAGCACCTGAAGGAACCCATGCAGAGTATACAGACTCCACATATTCAGTGATCTCAGCCAGGAATCAAATCCATTTTCCTAGCATAATGAGGCAGCAATGTTAACCACAGTTACTGATGTGCGGTGCTAAATCTACTTCTCCACCGAGCTGCTGAAGCTACAAACTATAAGGGATGGGCTTTGCAGGATTTATCATCCATTGAATTTACTGTACAGCACATTTTATACCTGAAGTTTAAACATTTGTCCTTGGGAAGTGAGTGTTGTTGACAAGGCCAGTAGTTCCTGCTCATCTCTATTTGCCCTTGAGAAGTTGTTTACAAGCTGCTGCTTTCAACCGCTGCAGAGCATGAAGTAACATTAAAATATTACGGCCAAATCTGAGCACAATATTTTATAAAGGACATAAAAGCCTTGATTTACAAGAATGTTGATTGGATTTAGACGTTTCAGCTATCTATAGAGACTGGAGCAACTGAGGTTGTTCTCCTTAGAGTGGAGATAGTTAAGGGACGAGTTAGTAACATTGTTCAAAATCTGAAGTTGTTTCGATAGAGTAGGTTGCTGCTAAGGAAAACAGTGACATTACAAGCACGTTCTGGCCAACTTTCTATGATTCTATGATACTTTATACCTTGCTTGCAGATGTCCTTGTACACCAAATATGGATTCCCAGGTGATCGTAACCCAGTAACTAGTTTACTGTACAGACGGTTAAAAGGATTACAACCATTCAATGAATGTGGTTAAGTCTGTGGAATTGTCATTGCCTTAGCAATAAGGACATGCTGATGGAATTGGCTTGTTCCAGGAATTCTGAGTTGGTGACTTTGTCCGACTGAAAGATGTTGGGTGAAATTTTCCTCCAAAATTTCTGTGTCATAATAGTAGGGGAAAATAGGACAAACAGCACTTGTCTCTCAATTATGCTCCACATTGTAATCTTCAACACTCTGTCACTTTTTTAAGAGTTGGGAGTTTTGTACCAATACTGGGGGCGGGGGGAGGGGTGGGGGGTGTGGTGGTCATAAACACACTGAGTCAGCTGCAGAAAGCTCGGATGTCATTTTGCAAGGGTGCCTCGATCGCACAGTTCACTAGGTGATACTCCCTCCCACCCCACCTACAGACATCAGTAAGACCCCACCCCCACTCTCATTGGCCCATGGGTTGCCCACATCAGGGTTTCAGGGTCCTCTTGATGGATGTCCCTGCTGGACCCCCATTATGATCGCCAACATGTCTCCCCATCATGACCCCTTCCACGGTTCACCCTTGCAAGACCTCTCACATAACTTCCCTGTTAGGGCCCTCACTCATGCTCCATTTCTTTAGCACTGCTGTTGATACACTGATGGTGCCCAACTGACCTGGTGGCCACTGCTGCAGTACCATGGTGGACGCTGCCAGGATTTGTGATGGGCATTGCCAGGTGGGCAGTGCCTGCTCTTGTCTCCGATCATCCAGGGGACCTCTAACATTGGGGCTGGAAAATTTGTTGTGTTTTCCCAATGGCCTCTGCAGCAGGAAACACTTCATGTTCTTGCACCCGTCATGGCATTTAATTTCAAATAGGAGGATTCCACTTTTTACCATGTGGGTTTGTCTCTATCTCAGTTTGGATTTTGTGAAGGAAGAGCAGCTAGAAGATTTGCTATAACCTGCTGCTAATGGAGGCAATGCGTGAAATATGGCAGGCAATGGAAGAAGTGGCCCTCAGAGAGCCTTATGGCAGAAAGCAGTCAGCAGGCTTAGCTTAGAAAATGCTGGGAAGGCAGTTAATTATCTTCTAGCAATCTGAACTTGGAACAAAGACAGTCATAAGATCAAAAAAATTGCAGGGTTGCGAAGCCAAAAAAAACTAATAGAAGGATCTCTACTGAATCTTACAAAGGGTAGCAGATTGAATTCCAGATTGCTGTTGGGTTGGTTTCTAGAGATGTAAATACATCTTTAAGATTTCATAAGATAGAAGAACTCTGGAGGTCCTGAATGACCCCAAAACTCTCCACAGATGCTGTGGGATCTGCTGAGATTTTCCAGCATTTTCTGTTTTTGTTTCAGATTTCAGCATCTACAATATTTTGCCTTCATCTAACTGTAGGTAACTGTGTCTAACTGTCGGTGTTTGTTCAGTTGTCAGTTAAATTCAAGATATAACTGTGGTGGAGAGATTTTATGCATTGGTCCTGTAGCTCCAATTGTAATAGGATCATGTATCTAAACTGATATAGTTTAGACATATTTATAGATTTTTATCTGTATAAAAAGTAGAACTATGTTTATATCTTAAGTCTATAGTGTTAAATTAGTGAAACTTCCTTTGTTTAATTTCTTTTTCTGTAAAGTAAAGTTTGTTTTTATTTAAAATCATAGTTGTTCTTTTGGAGAATTGTTATGTATTTGCGTTTCTTCTTAAATCTTAACTGTCCCTAGCAAGATCATATATTTGGTAGACTATAGTTTGACATTCTCTGTCAGATTGCTGTTATTCCACACTCTGTTACTCAGCTTGGAGAGAACAGCTACAAATTTTGAGATGTGTGTATTGATTTCTGCAACAAATGACAGATTGCTGGTGATTGTGGAGGCTGGGTAAGTGAAGCTATCAACACCCCTCAGTATCACATTGTCAATGTGGATAGATGATGGTAAGTCAACATCCTGAACCATAACATTTGAATTTTTTATGATCAAACCAAATTCTGTCTTTCCATTTGTTGCTGAAGTCGTTGGTATGGAATGTTAATTCTTCAGAGTAGAGCAACTCTCTGATGAGGACCTTTTGAACCTCTGTCTTAGATTCAGGCAAGCAAGGCTGAATAGCTTTCCATCAGTTCTGGTATTAAATAGATACCCTCTTAGATGATCTGAAAGCATACCACAGCAGCAAAGAGAAAAATATGCCAAAGAGTGTCGATGTCAGAACACAACTGTGTTTGATGTCATGTTGATCTTAAAGGCATTCGAATGTTGCCCTCTCATAGTTGTGATAATTCATCATGTTGTCCTTCTAGGTGACAGAAATCATGGGGTTGGAAAGCACTGTTGAAGAAGTCTTAGAGAGTTACCTCCTGATATGTTCTTGAAACTGAATGAACATTACAGATTTATAAAAACTGTCTCCTTATTCACATTTTCTCACATCTAGCTACCAAATCTTTGCCCACTCACTTAATGTATCAATATTTCTTTACAAGCTCTACCTTATCATGACAACTTATTTTCCTACTTATCTTGGTGTCATTGACAAGTTTAGCTATAATACATTTGATCCAAATCATGGATGTAAATTGTAAATAGTTAAGGCTCCAACACTGATCCATTAGTTACAATTTGCCAACCTCAAAAATAATCATATATTCTTACTCTCTGTTTCATGTTGCTAATCAATCCTTTATCCATGCAAATATATGACTTGTTTTGACATGTCACCTTAATTGTGCAGTAACCTTTGATGTGGCATCTCATAAAAGATCCTCAGGAAATCCAAGTACACCACATTTACCAGATCATCTTTATCCACCTTGCTTTTGGCTTCCTCAAAAACTAATACATTTCTTAAATAAGATTTTTCTTTCATAAATTCATGTTGACTCTACTTGATCAAATTATGATTTTCTACGTAAGAAGACTATAACATTCTTAATAATAAATTCCTATGGATTCCACAGAAGATGTAGTTCCTGATTAACTGGGACTATGTAAGTATCATCTTGGAAAATACCAGGTCAGGGCTAATAATTGCAGATTGAAAGAAAGACTTGCATTTATATAGCACTTCACAATCACTGGACATTCTTGTTGCAATACAATGAAAATTGCAGCCAACTCCAACAATGCAATTGTAATCAGATAATCTGTTTCTGTGATATTGATTAGCAATAGATAATGGCCAGGATATCAGGGATAACTCCCCAGCTCATCTCTAAAATAGTGCCATGGAATCTTTTATATTCAACTGGGCAGGGCCACAGTTCATCATCTTATATGAAAGACAATACCTTCAACAGGGGCAGTGCTCGCCCAACCTTCATTTTCAGACTTAAGGCCAAGAGTGAGACTTGAACCCAGGAACTTGTGGTTCAGAGATGAGTGGGATACCAGCTAAGCAATGGCTGACTCCCCAGCATGATAGTGGCTAAATACTTTGGAGATATGCTGAGTTGTTTTTGGGAGTCAGTGATTTTTACTCAGAAGGAACTTCCAGGAGTTTAGGTGGAGCAGAAACCGTTGTATATAGGTTGTGGACAGAACAGGCTTGCGGAATTAAAAGGCTCTTTTCATTTTTTACACATTTATGTTCTATCTTCCAACACAAAATCGCAGAATTGCTTAGTTGTTTACAAAAAACAGTCTCCAGACATTTCCCTTGACACAGAGAAATATTTCACCAATGTTTATGAGTTCCATAAATGAATGACATAGAATAACAATATTGTGCTGGTTTAACATACTTGAGTGACTCTTATTTGTTTGTGAGTGCTATGGTGTAGTGCCAGAAAGAACAGCATGGTGGAGCCTCATTTCATTTTAATTTCCAAGAAGCTGTGAGAAGTATTATGAAACGACAAAAGAGAGATAAGAATAACAATTTGACACTGAACAATATAATGCTGAGCAAACCAAGCAAAAGAAGAGGTGTAATGTTGGTCTCTCTGCATGGTTGAATGGATTCATTGTTGGATGGAAACATTTGAATTAAAATTCTGTCCTGTAACTACTGTAAACTTTGATTGGGAATATTTAAACAGTCCATCAGAGTGTGCAGCATAATAGGATAAAAGAATGTCATAGCCTTAACCTTTATATGTGTAAGTAAAAAGGATCTGGACATTCTTCCAGCTGTGTTCTTTGTAAACCCTGAACTTGCTCAGTGATTACATGAGGAAATGTTAGAATTAGTGATTAAACTTGGGTTCATTTCCAGCCTTGGTTGACTGTCTATTTGCATGTTCTCCCTAAGTCTGCATGGGTTTCCTCCCGCAGTCGAAAGATGTGCAGGCTAGGTTGTTTGGCCATGCTAACTTGACCCTCAGGGTGGAATTTTCCCATCCCACCCACCACAGGAATCGGAGCAGGCAGGACAGGACCATATAAAGGTCTGTTAACCTTGGGTGGGATTTTCCATTTCTTGGGGCCAACGCGGCCCAGTAATCCTGCCCTTAGTGTCCAAAGGTGTTTAAATTAAGGGGATTAACAGGGTAAATATGTGGGTTTACAGTAATAGGATCTGGGTAAGATAAAAAGGTGGGTTTGAGCAGACTTGATGGGCTAAACAACCTCCTTCTGCACTGTAGGAATTCTATGATTGCATCAGAATGTGGAACCTATTCTAGCAGGGTAACTGAGATGAATAACATGGATACATTTAAGGGGGAGTTCAATAAACATGAAAGAAAAAGACACGGAAGGTTCTTCCACTAAAGTGAGATAAAGAAGAGTGGGAGGAGATTCAGGTGGAGAATAAGTGTTGGCACAGAATAGCTGAGCTGAATGGCCTGCTTCTGTGCTGTGAGTCCTACTCACTGTAAGAAACATGATAAAGTTGGACAATATTTCATGAATTGCAAGCTCCCTATTCAGTCACACTCAGTGAATCAGCCTTTCATGTTATTCAGTTATCGGGCCTCACCATTAAAGCCTGCCTCTCTTTTTCACCAGTCATGCCCCATAAAACTACTTGCCGATTTGTTTCAAAATGGGCAGAGATTTCAGCTTTAAATCTAATTCGCTTACACCTGCCAGTTCTGAAAGCTGCCCGCTTAGATGGACAGTGTTTGGAGATCAACGATTCATGATGATGTCAATGCAACCTTTACCTTGCTGGTTACAGAATCTCCCCAGAAACTTCTAACTTGTAAAATAACATCAGCCCATAATCAAGCGCCAAGTTGCATATTTCTAATATCCTAATAGTATATGGACTGACAGGATAGAGATTGCCTCTGTTCATTGTTAAAATAAACTAGTTTGCTGGTTTACTGTTGGCCTTGTCTGGCTAGAATGCTTTTCAATACTTATTTTGTTTTCGCTTTGACTCAATGATAATGCACTTACCTCGAAGTCAGAAAGTCACGAGTTCCAGTTCCACTTCAGAGTTGTACCTTATTAAATGGCTTCCCGCATGTAAGATAGACTGGCAGGAAGCCACTCACTCCATGTCAGTCCATCACACAGCCATAATGCACTGTGGTGGTCTATTTTGCATATGGAGATGGGTCATTGGGGAGAAAGTCCCACCTTTAACAGCTGCCAGCCAATTAAACTGGCCATCAGCTTCAGTCATCCTCAGTAGTCCCAAGACTGCAGTTGTTGGCGCTGCCAGGATTGCAACCCAGAACAAGAAGGCAGCCAAATGGATTCTGGAGCCAGGTAAGCCTGGGGTTTGGACAGGGAGGTTTAGGTAGTTTAAGCAGGTGAGCTCACAGGTGGTAAGGTGATGGGGTGGCACACGCCCTATTTTATGTGCCACACCTCCTTGTAATCCTAGGCTGTCACTTCAGTGAAGTACTGAGGGAGTGCTGCACTGCCAGAGGTGCTGCCTTTTCAGGTGTATATAAGACATCCAGTGCACAATTCAAAAAGCAGGAGTTCTATTCATGCTTCAATGTATATTACTAAAGCAGATTATCTGATCATTTATCACATTGTTGTTTATGGAATTTTGCTGTGCAAACTGACTGTTGTGTTTCCTGCATTCTAAGAGTGATTACATTTTAGAAATGCTCATTGGCTATTAAGTACTTTTATAAGTTCTATGAAACATGCTTTGTAAATGCAAGTTATGTCTCCCTTTCTGATAAGATATGATTGCTGAAATTTTGCTGCCATTTACACCAGTGGGATCTTACAATTCCGCTGCTGACTGCTTATCCCCACAATGGGTTTCCCGGTAGTGAGGGTGCATTCAATGGGAAACCCTGTTGACGCCATGAAACAGCCATGTAGGGGGAAGGAAATCCCACCCCATTCTTGGAGAATTAATGATATATTATAATGTTCAACAAGGGGTCTAATTGCTATGGTCTGCATCATGCCATCATTTCAGTTGATATAGGAAATGAAGACGGTCTATTGTTCATAGGGACCTGAGGTGCTCTTACATGCCATATCATAGAACGGTTACAATACGGAGTTCAATCCAGCCTCTCAAGTCCATGCCAGATCTCTGCAAGAACTACTCAGATAGTCCCACTGCCCTCCCTTTTTCCCATAACCCTGCAATATTTCTCTCTTCAGGTAATTATCCAATCATCTTTTGGAAGCCATGATTGAATGTTCCTCTGTTATATTCTCAGGCTGTGCATTCCAGATCCTAAGCACTGACTGTGTGCAAAAACATTTTCTCATGCTGCCTTTTGTTCTCTCACCAATCTCCTTAAATTGGTTTCGTATTCCTCAGATGTTGGTTTATCCTTATATATAAACAGATAAACTTCACAGGTAGCTGCAATGTACCCATATTCAGGTCCATTTTTAACTAAATATTGACCACAGAATCTAATACTGTATACAGTTTTCCACATTAAATTTCATCTGTCATGTGTCCATCCGTTCTAACATCCTGTCTGTGCCTTCTTGAAGTTTATCATTATTCGTTTCACAAATTACAATATGCGTTTAGTGTCATCAGCAAATTTCAAAATTCTGCCCTTGAATCCAAATCAAAGTCATTAATTTGGCTCTAGAATAAATCTGATATTAATGTCTCTTGGGAATCTCACTTTATCTTTTTCCATTCGGAGTGGAATACCAGCAGAAAGCTTTTGGATTTCCTTTTATGTTAGCTGCCAATCTTTACTGATATTCTCTCTTTATTTCTTTTATTTAATCTCTTTTTACTTCTTCTGAAGTTTCTTTATTTAGCATGGTTCTCACTTCTATTAACAACTTGATATTTATTATATGTCCTCTGTTTCTGCTTTATCTTGCACTCCATCTCTTTCATCATCCAGTGAGTCTTGGTTTATTTGCCCTACCTTTCCCCGTTGTGGAAATATTCCTTGGTTCTACCCAAACCATCTCCTGTTAAAGGCAGCCCATTGTTCCATTACAATTTTATCCACAAATCTTTGATTCCAATTTACCCAGGCCAAATCCATTCCTGCCTCACTGAAATTGACCTAATGAATTGTTTTTACTCTACATTACATCATTCTTTCCCAGAGCTAAGCTAAACCTTATAATACTGCCAGTCCCTTAAATATTCTCTCCTGTAATTTGATCCGTCTCATTCTGCAGAATCAGATCCATCAATTCCTTCATTTTTGTTGGGCTGGAAATATCTGGATGTAGAATATTCTCCTGAATACACTTAAGAAATGTTCTGTCTTTCACACTATTAGAATCCGATCCACATTTGGATAATTGAAACTCCAAACAGAGCATGGACCTGACAGAGAGGAGTGGCAGCAATTGCCTAATAGGTTTTAAATTTTATACTTATGTCTTAAATGACTCTTTTTACTTAAATTGCATGGGTGGCTGTCAACACCGGGCCTGAGACATCATTGAGCATGGACTGGACTTTAGTTCCAAACAGTCAGCCTGCTTTTTGCTGATATTGTTCAGGACACCTTGCTCCCCTGTAAATAATGTAACAGGATCTTTTATGTTCACTTGAGCAGGCAGATGGAATTTCAGTTTGACATCTCATCCGAAAAACAATAACCTTAACAATACAACTCTCCTCCTGCAAAGCACTCAATCTTGTGACGTGAATAACACTACAAAGACCAGCATTTATTACCCGTTCCTTAGTTGTCTGTGAAATGGTGCTGCTTGGCTTCTTTCTCAAACCACTGCAAGCTTTATTTGGTTAAGATGTTCTACCTCTGCTGCTAGGTAGGGAGTCTCAAATTTGTGATGCAGACTTTTCATTTCAGCCTGGAGATTCAGTAAAAAGTAACAGTTCATTAGGAGCAGTGATCCTCTTAATCACAACCGAACCCCAACATTCTGTAATATGTGCAATTGAGTTTTAGTCCAATTTTGTTATCAGAGTGGCCCTGTTTCTTTAAGCTCTGATATATGTTACAGGTGGAATTACCAAAAATCAATGCCAAGTTTGAAACCAATGTTTTTAATATAGATGCCATTTATGTTGTAATATTTGATACTTGCTGGAAATTATTATTGCAGCCTTTTTAAAATTAAAAAAGTAAACGTCTTATGGCCTTATTCAGGCGTGAGGTAGGAATTTGTGTCCATAAGATGGTGCTATAGAATATCATTACGTTTGGCAGAAAATTTGTTGCTTTATTTCAATTAATCATTAAACAATCCTTACGCCCACTGGAAAGAGGGGGTGTTGGCCTTCTAGGAGTGGGTTAATTCAGTTCCCCTTAGTTTAATTTAATGCAATGGTATTGGTGGCTCTTCATTCATCTAAGCCAGGTTTGACTAATGTGGTTTACTTATATAAGCAAAAGTAGATGGGACCTGCTGACTTTTAAAGCTGTGTTTTCCTCTGTTTCAGCGAGAAAATTCAATACCTTTTCCACTGTATATGAAGAAAATTTCCTTCACTAAGCAGTCATTGTTTACTATATTCTGTTGAAAATAAGAATATTTCTTCTGGTTCTCAAGCATTCATGCCCTCTACCACTGGCACACAATGGAAGTAGTGTGTACCATCTGACAGATATATAATAAAAGCAACAACACTCTTTTGACAGCAGGTTCCAAACTGGTGACTTCTATAATCTGAAAGAAGATGAGCAGTAGAGGCATAAAAATACAACACTCTTAATGCAGAGCGCAACAGATAGGCTTGAATCCATCCAAACGACAAATTCAAATTTAATCCAGTTCATGGTCTCCACAAGAGAGACAAACAAACTGCACGATAACAAGATAAGGCATTGCACCACATCTTGGGCTTGGTCTATTGCTTGATTTTAGCCAAAGGACTGACAAGCACACCCTTACTAGGTGAGCACGGTTTCACCCCTGCCAAGTAATCACCTGCAAGTTCCTCTCTCGATATCACCTTTCCTCCATTGTTGCTATATCTGAAACCTTAAACTCCTTTTCTCACTGAACTGGACGTTATAGAATGTTGCACTCATTCCTTCCTCATCCTCTGCAGCAGGTAGAATAGTGACGGTGTTAGGATAATTGATCTCTTAAGGGCCTCAGTAAGCCCAAGGGCAGGCAGGCTGCCCAATGCTTCCCACTTACTCAATAAATTTAAGGCAAGTTAGTTTAAGTTTATTTATTATTACTGTCACAAGTAGGCTTACATGAACACTGTAATGAAGTTACTGTGAAAATCCCCTAGTTGCCACACTTCAATGTCTGTTTGGGTACATAGAGAGAATTAAAGCATGACCAATGCAGTTAACCATCTGGCCTTTCAGACTGTGGAAGGAAACTATATTCCATATAGACAGTGACTCAAATTGGGAATGGAACGTAGGTCCTTGATGCTATAAGTGCTAAGCACTGTGCTAACGTGTCTGCTGGCCAGGCAGTGGGAGGCCAGCCACTGAATTTTACGTCCAACCTGCCTTAAAACTCATTGGCAAGGGAGCGTAAAATCTAGCCACAATGCGTGCACTCAGACCACATAGAGTGCAATGGTTCAAGAAGGAGGTTCACTACTACCTACTCGGCATTTCAGGATGGAGGATAAATACTGGCCATTAATAAACAAGAAGAATATGAAAGATTTGGGCTGGTGCACGGTGAACTTTTCATTTGTCAAGTTGTGTATAATTGACCTTGAACTACTTTTGAAGGTCAGCCTAGATTCACAGGAAGCTCTTAACCTGGATTAGGCTTGTTGGCTGAGAGGATCAGGGTTCTGTGTCTTTCCAGCTTACAAAGAGGCTGCATATTTGCTGTTTTTTAGTGAGGAAACAAGTGGCCAGGAAGAAACTGGAGATCATTGCCGAACACTCCCTTGAAAAAGATGTCATGTTGGAGGAGATGAAATCTGGGAAAGAAGGGGCCCTATCAAAGGGGTGGGGTGAAAATGGCACAAAAGGATAAAGCAATGTCCAGCACACAAACGGCAAGGACATATGTGAGTGAAGTCCTTTATTGTTTTGACTCTGTAAAGACAAAGTTATTCAGCTTGCATCAACTAAATGAGTGAAAAGCAGAGACCACAGAGTTTCCTTGCACTAAAACCTGATCAAATCCATTAATTATGCCATCAGTAAACATGGCATATTCTGAGTTTCACATGTTACTGCATTATATTTTAATTTGCATTTGGGAATCTAAGCTCACAAAGTACATTAACAGCTTAACATTGCATTCAATTCAGGTGGCCACATTACAGGAAGGATGTGGAGGCTTTGAAAAGGTTTACCTGGATTAGAGGGTATGAGTTATTAGGAGAGGATGGACAAAGTATAGTTTTTTTTCTCCGGAGCAACGGAGGCTGAGGGGAGGCCTGACAGAAGTCTATAAAATTATGAGGGGTATAAATAGGATTGAAAGAATTTTTTTTTTCTAGAGTTGAAATGTCAAATAAAAGAGGGTACGCACTTAAAGTGAGAGGGGGAAAGTTTGAAAGAGATGAAAGGGGCACACAGTGGTAAATGTCTGCAACACTCTGCTCCAAGGGTGGTGGTGTAGGCAGATACAACAGGGGCATTTAAGGGGCTTTTAGATAAACACACGAATATGCAAGAAATAGAGGGATATGGGCAAAGGCAGGCAGAAGGGATCAGTTTAATCTGATTCAGCACAATGTCATAGACTAAAGGGCCAGTTCCTCTGCTGTACTGTTCTATTGTCTATAACACAGTGGAATTAGGAATGGGCAGTAAATGCTGGCCTAGCCAGTGAAGCCCAGACCTTTTGAATGAATTTAAAATAAATAAAGAATAAAACATTTCGCTCACAGGCAGGATGCTTGTAAACTGATTATAAGAACACATGTTACCAAAGTCTCATCCTCCGGGGCCAACTAACAGGGAATTGATGATACGTTTGTCATTCCTTTCTAGTCGAGGTTAGGAAATCAAGGTAAATGAGGTCAGAAGCTCCCAGGTGAGATCCCACACTGGTAAGAACCAGATTAGAAACACCCAGGTCTAATATGAAGTTAGCCTAGACCCTAACTTTACTATTTGATTTTAGAATTTGGATGAGCGTTAGGTGTTTCTGATTCAAATGACCCACTATGAAGCTTTTATCAAAACAAACTCTATTTAAGAACACAGTTAAAATAGAATAAAATTAATTAGCATAACTTTTACCAGTTAAAATAATAAAATATGAAGAAGTATAATTCTTAACAGCTAGCTATCTCTATTGTTTATAAACATTACAGAGACATAAATCCCTTCCTTAGAACCAGTTAGCGCAGAAAACTAAATATGCTTACGTGGTGTTAGATTTCTAGTCTTTTGACACATCTGAAGACACTTGTCTTCTAATTCTCATGCAGTTACTTCTTGAGAAAGCTCCACCCCAAGACAGTAGAATCTCAGAGAAAGATGCTTATGTCCTGCCAGGTTCAAGTCTTCATATCAGCTAGGGCAAGAGATACAGTAAAAGCAACCTCACTTTAAAGATCCCAAAAAGCATACTGTCTTGAGTTCTCTGTGAAAGCCTGGCCCCGCCCAATCACATGACTTTACCTGTCAATGGACCTAATCAAGCCCCACTTTGAAATATGCCAGAGGAAAACACAAAATAACAGAACCATGCATTAGTTCAGATTAAAGCAATCATTGTAGAAATTAAGATCAATTCTTGCAGTATAATACTGCTGGATCCAGACAAAATGGCTCTGAGTGCAATAGAACAGATCCCGTACAACAAACACGACTAAAATACATTTCTTAAAGGCATGATATCATCACAGCGTCTGGAACTTTGGTTGTTTTGTGTCATTCAATGTGCCTTTTCAAACAGAAATTTTTCAGCAGGTATATCCATGCTCATTGTCAGCTCCTTGTTTATGGACAGGTTTTCTCCTCCTGTCCCAGCTCCATAGTTAGACTTTGCTGGGTGATAAAGTTGAACAGGATGCAACAGAATGTGGTACGAGATTCAGATGGGGCTATTGTAAGACCTCTGCATTAACTTGCTTGGAGATCTGAACTTCAAGATACCTCGATTACATTCGATGATGTTCTTGATGATACCATGAAGTTTGTTGTGCCTTTACTGCACTGTTGTTGTTGTTGTTGTGCCAATACAGCCCACATTCACCTTCAGCATAAATGACAAATGTGGGCCCAAGTTCTCGTGAGAGTTGGGAAACAAGATTCTTGCTGGTGGGATACAGTCATAAATAGAGTCACGGAGTCATTGAGCTTCACCCCAACTCGGACATGCCAACCAGGTTTCCTAAACTGAACTAATCCAATTTGCTGTATTTGGCCCATATCCCTCCAATCCTTCTCTATCTATGTACCTGTCCAAATGTCTTTAAAATGTTGTAATTATACCTGTCTTCTCTGGTTGCTTGTTCCATACACACATTACCATCTGTGTAATAAAGTTGGCCCTCATGTCCCTTTTAAATCTTTTCCCTAAGACGTTAAAACTATGGCTTTTGGTATTGGACTCCCCTACTGTGGGGAAATCACCTTGGCTATTCACATTATCAATGCCCCTCATGATTTTAAAAATTTCTACAAGGTCCCCCCCATCCTCTTATACTTCAGAGAAAAAAGTCCCAGCGAATCCAGCCTCACCTTATAATTCAAATCTTCCAGTCCTGGTAATATCTTATATGCACCCTTTCCAGTTTAATAACATCCTTCCTATAGCAGGATGGCCAGAACTATACACAGTGTTCCAAATGTAGTCTTACCAATGTCTTGTACAGTTGTAACATCATGTCCCAATTCTTGTACTCCATGCTCTGACCAACGAAGGCAAGTGTGCCAAATGTCTTCTTCACCATCCTGTCTATTTGTAATGCCACCTTTAAGGAACTATGTACCTGTACCCCTAGGTTTCTCTGTTTGCCAACACATCCCAAAGTTCTACCATTAACTGTGTTAGTCCTGCCCTAGTTTGTTTTACCATAATGCAACATCTTACATTTATCTGAATTAAACTTCATCTGCCATTCCTCGGTCCACTTAGCTAGTTGATCAAGATTTCATTGTAGTCTTAGATAAACTTTTTCATTGTTCAGTACACAACCAATTTTCATGCCATCTGCAAACTTATTAACCATGCCTCCAATATTCTCATCCAAATCATTTATATAAATGACAAACAATAGTCAATCCAAGACCGAACTTTATGGAACCCTTCTGGTCACAGGCCTCCAGTCTGGACAACAATCCTCTACCACCACCGTCCGTCACCTATTGGCAAGCCAGTGTTATATTAATTGTCCAATTCTCTCTTGATCCCATGTGATTTAACTTGCTGATCAATCTACCATCTGGGTACCTTGTTGAAGGCTTTGCTAAAGTCCACGTAGACAATGTCTACCTTACTGCTCTCATCTATTTTTTTTGGTCACCCTTCAATAAATTCTATCAAATTTGTAAGATATAATTTTCAATGCACACAACCAAACTGACTTTCCCTAATCAGTCCTTGCCTTTCCAAATGCATAAAGACCCTGTCTTTCAGAATCTCCTCCAACAACTTATCCACCACTCATGTTAGGCTCACTGACTGGTCTGTTGTTTCCTGGCTTTTCCCTGCTGTCTTTCTTAAATAATGGCACAACTTTTGCCTCCCTTCAGTCTTCTGGTACCTCATCTGTGGTTGTCAATGATACAAATATCTCTGTTGGGGTCCCGCAATTTCTTCCCTTGCTTCCCACAATGTCTTGGGGTACACTTGATCAGGTCCCAGGATTTATCTACCTTCATGCATGTTAAGATCTCCAACTCCTCGTTTTCTGTAATGTCAAGACATCACTGTTTACTTCCCCGAGCTCCCTATTTTCTATGATTTGTAATATTAAATGAAGATTTTATATGATATGTCTGATAGAACTTTATGAGGTAGTGTTGCGGTAAATAGGTGGAGTTATGGGATGCCAATTTCCGTCTTGACTTGTTTGTACAGGCCACTCACAAAGGAACGCATGTCGCAAGACTTTTATTATATTCGCACTTTGATTTAATAATCCAGTGGACCCCACTAGATGGCAGCAGCAGCTAGGGCTCCCATCCATACTCTGCCAGGCTTGCTGTTAGTGCAGAGCCCTGTTTGTACACAGGGGGAAATACAGATTTCGAAGAGTTACATATTTTCGGAAAGAAAAACAAAGGAAAACCAGACTCATCAGTTAGATGAAAACCTTTGGCACATACTAAACCCTATCCTTACTAACATGCCTGTCATGTTTATGCCAAACTCTATCAAACCCCAGAGAATTAACTTCAAAATTCTTATCCGTGCTTTCACCCTAATGATCTCCGGCAGCCTGATATCTGTTGCATTGGACTATTCCTTTCTCTTCACTGGTCTACCAGCGCCCACTGTTCCAACCACTAAAGCTCTTATCCGGAAATTTCTTCCTGAACTACTCTGTCCACTAACTCCAAGCTTTTAGACATCATTCCTTTGAACTTGGCACCTCCAACCTTTCCATTAGCCCTTTGCTTTCACCTACCCAGCATCCACTGTTTTTACTCCTGTCCAGTGGATCAGTCTGAGCCTTAGTTTCCTATGAGTTGCACTATAGAAATATAAGTGGTCGATCGTTCTTGCATGCAGCTGATAGTGTTATTATCCTTACTTCGTTTACAATGCATTACTTGAGGACAAAGTGTTCTCAAACACCAGGGCAGCAATTTTCAAGTCAGTCAGCATTAGGACTTGCCGCTGAGCAAAAATAATTGTCATGTCCATTAGAGCTTTTCCACAAGATTCTCGGCAAAGCATAAATTAAGCTAGTATCTTCTGTCAATGGTAATGGAGAATACTGCTGGCAAAGATGGAGAGGAAGCTCAGCACTGAACTGCAAGCTCAATATATTTATTTTTTTAAAGCCAAAAACAGCTGCTCCTTGCTGTGAATTAGCATGGCTGCAGTCCATTGAAACATTAGTACAGCCATTTGGGTTGGCATTATTTCTCAACTATTTAATTCACTACACACACCCCGGTAGTGCCTGCATGGTGGCACAGTGGTTAGCACTGCTGCCACTCGGTTCCAGGCACCTGGGTTCAATTCATAACTTGAGTCACTGTCTGTGGGGAGTTTGCGCATTCTCCCTGTGTCTGCGTGTGTTTCCTCCCACAGTGCAAAGATGTGAAGGTTAGGTGCATTGGCCATGCTAACTTGCCTGTTAGTGTCCCAGGATGCATAGGTTAGAGGGATTAATGGGGTAAGTATGTGAGGTTACGGGGATAAGGCTTAGTGGGATTACTGTCGGTGTAGACTTGATGGGCTGAATGGCCCCTTTCTGCATTGTAAGGATTCTATAAGATGTTCAGGCCAAGTTCAAATTATCCTCATCACTTATTTTGGAAACCTGGGCATACGTGGCACATTCCTCCATCTAACTCAGAAAGTTACGGGTTCAGCTTCTCAGTTGAGACACAAACACAATGTGCAATCCCGGAGACTGTTTTACAGTATCTGCCATTTTATTTTTGCTGATATGACTATTTTTTTAAACTACGCTTTTGTAAAGCATTTATCTTTCAATGGATTTATTCTTTGTTTCATGCATACCACGCAATGAAGATGTAACAATCATAGAATTCTCACAGTGCACTGATCACAATTCCACCCAGTTCTATCCCCATTGCCCCACATATTTACCCGACTAGACTCCCAACACTAAGAGGCAATTTAGCATGACCAATCCACCTAAACCACACATCTTTAGACTGTAGGAGGAAACTGGAGCACCCGGAGGAAACCCATGTAGACACAGAGAGAATGTGTAATCTCCAAATAGCCAGTGACCTAAGCTGCAATTCAAACCCATGTTCCTCGGTCTGTAAGGCAGCAGTGCTAACCACTGTGCCACCGTGCTGCCCCCAGAAATCTTAGCTGGGACACCTGGAGGACTTTCCTGCCTTATCAGAATAGTGCTATGGAAATATTTACATGGTGGCACGATGGTATAGTGGTTAGCATTGCTGCGTCACAGCGTCAGGGACCTAGGTTTGACTCCTTCCTAGGGTCATTATCTGTTCAAATTCTACACATTCTCCTCATGTCTGCATGGGTTTCCTTCGCGTGCTCTCTACAATGGTAGAGTATATTTGAGGGATGTATCGGGGATGCAGTTCAGTAACCATTGAATTGCTGTAAAGCAGTTTCCACTTTCCAACGATGCAATATGAGGGAGGGCCTCTGAATTCAGAGTGCTGAACTGACTATAAGCTGACACTCTAAAGCAGGGTTGAGGTAGTTGTTGTGGTGGAGACTGGGGTATGGAAGTGGCTGGGGAATCAGGGCTTTAGATGGTGCTGTTCTTTCATTGACTTGTGCTCCTCATTTAGTGAGGTTGGAAAATCATGGCTATATCCTTATTTCCTGCTCTCACACAGCTAGGCACATTCCTAGATGTGTGAGAACAGGAAATAAGGTCTCCTGCTTTCCTGCAGTATTATCAGCAGAATTTTCAGTATTGTAGATAAATTATGGTGATGGGCAGGAGAGTGGGCGAGTTTCCCACTGTTTGGCAGGCTAGGTTCCAATGCCTTATCTTTAGCTTGAAAATGGATTAATTATGCATCAGCAAGCTACTCATTGAATTATACGATGTGCTAGGCACTGACTTGTCCGGCTGCCATCACCTTAAGTGGTTGAGGTTCCTGGTGCCATATATAAGCTGTGTCTAAACTCACATTGCCTCTCTGGATACTGTATGAACCATTCTGTGTCCCACAACGGTCTCTCTCTGGGCAAAAGGCAGCCCTACTGTGACCCATAATCACCTGTCTGGTACAGTAATATCCTGTCTATGCCCGCAACAGTCTCTCTGAGTACTGTATGACCTGCCTGTGCCTCACAAGAGTCTCTCTGGATACAGGGCAGCCATGCCAGTGCCCCACAACAGTCTCTGTGGGTGTGGTCCACCCTGCCAGCACTCTACAACTGTCTCTGCAGGTATGGTGCCACCCTGCCCACCCACCCCCACACCAAAGGTAGGCGAATGCTACATATGTGCACCTCAAAGTTGTGAGGGGATCTTATTTCCAGTGAGTTATGATTTAAATAAGCATCCCTGAAATTCTGTCCTTTATTGCCCATCCATAATTGCTTGTAAAATGAACTGCCTTCGTGCAGCCCCTGATCCATGTCGAGAACCTTATCTACAATTATTAGTTGGTCAGGAATACTGTCAGGGATGCACTTAGCAGTAAAGTGCACATCCCATTAATGATAATGAAAGAAACTGGGAAAGTCGACTGTTCGGCTACTGTCAAAGTACTCAGGGGAAAATTCCAACTTCTTTTCCCACAAGCTGATATCCAACTTTTGACTTCATGCCCAATTTTGTGTTAGTGTCTGGCCTGAGCCCATCATCTTATCTCTGACTCTCACTCCTCCCTTGGGAGGCTGCATCTCTGGATGACATGAACTAAAGTGTTCTCATTTAATCTCCGGCCCCCAAACCTCTAATTGAGTGAGTAATCTTGGAAAACGAGGCTGGAATTTTATCACCATTCACACAGCAGGATTTTCCTGTCCCACTGTGGTGAATGGAGATTTGGCTGGGCATCAAATTCTCTGACCTCAAGCAATGGGAGTGTGGCATGAACAGCCGATAAGATTGTGCCCTATAGCTATTATCCTAAATTTGATTCACAATTCCATTTTATACAGTTACACCCACTCAGTTCTTCCTCATAATTCTCAAGTGGTGTCAAGCTAAGTTGTAAAGGTGTTCAGAGAGGCCATTGGTCTTCACAAGCAATTCATTACTGAAAGCAGGACCGTATTATATCTTTTAAGAATGTGAGCACTCTCTGCACCCCCACACCCTGTTGACTCACTTCAAGCTTAACCAACTATGAGCATGGCAAGTGGAGCTGTGATAGCATTAATCTGCATCTTCAGCAAGGAAAATAAGCAGACAATTTATTTACACTTACCTCCTCATCAGTCGAGTTTCTCACTGGTGAGAACCAGTGCTGGTTTCCACTCCTGGAGACCAGGTATGATGACCTCGCTGGGGGAATGAAAGGCCATTGAAGCCATTGGATGGTTGGGGTCAGAGTCAGGGCTGCGCAGTGCCTTTGGGGCAGCGAAAGCCTGGCAATGCCTGCCTGGCAGTCTGGCATTATCCTCTAAGCACCCTGGGACTGCCCACTGGGGTTGTGCAAAGGGGTAGGCCTAAGTGGGGCAGAGCCTGAATGGGGTGAAGCTATAATGGGGGAAGGGGAGTCCGCAAGGGTGGTGATCAGGATGTGATGCAGAGGGAGCTCCGCTGGGATGGTGATCAGAGAAGGAGGAGGGAGCTCTGCAGGGCTAGTGATTGGGTTGGGAGAGAGCTCTGCAGGGCCGATGATCGGGGTGGGAGGGAATTCTGCATGAGGGTAATCGGCAGAAGGAGATCCCTATGTCTGTGATGCAGGTTGGGGGGGTGTGACTCCCAGTGCACTGGGGTGCCTGTGCAATGGTGCCCCAAGGGCTCAGCATCCGCCTACTCCAGTAAGCTCTGGCTCTGCCCCACACCCTTGCCGTTAGCAAGAATCGCATCCCGGCACTGGCCCTTTTTTGCAGTAAGTGCCATAAGATTGCGACTTGCAGCTTGCTGAAAAAGCCAGAATGATTCCACCATCACCACCCCTCACATCCCCCTGCTTCCCTCAGCACTTAGAATTTTTTTTATAAGATCGAGCCTGGCATCACAATAGGATTTGGGGAAGAGAGAAAATTAGCTCAGATTTCTCCTGCTGTTCATGCCCACCACAGCTGCCAGCAATACTGGAGAATTTGGCATTCAGCCCAATCTCTGTTCACTGCCGCGGGACTGGAGAACCCCAGCTGCAGGCAAAGTAGGAGAATCCAGCCCCATGTGATGAATTGTGTTGGAGGATTGATGTCAGTTCATGTTGTGTTTTACAACCTTAATGAATACAGAAGCTTCAGACCTGTCTTTGTGTCATTTAAAGTACATCACGATGTCCCATCAATCCAGGTATCAGGTTAAAATGATTGTTTCCACTCACAGACCTGGTAATTCAGATTTCTCATTCATCCATAGAATGGGAACACACCCTTCCTGGGAAAAATGGAGCAATGGACATCAAAAGGTGGCACGGTGGCACACAATGGTGTGCAAGAGACCTGGGTTCAATTATAGCCTTGGGTCACTTCCTATGTGGAGTCTGAACATTCCTTCATGTCTGTGGGGTTTCCTCCCATAGTCCAAAGATGTGCAGATTAGGATGATTGGCCATGCTAAATTGCCTCTTAGTGTCAGGGGAATTAGCAGGGTAAATAAGAGGAGTTATGGGGATAGGGCCTAACTTGGATTGTGGTCGATGCAGACGAAATGGACCAAATGCCCTCCTTCTGAACTACAGGGATTCCATAATTCTATAAATATAAAAAGCATTTGAGAAGCCCGTACTTACCAAAGAGATTCCCCACACTGATGCCCCACAATTTGATTCCCTGGATCATGTGACCCTTACTCTGCAGATTGATCATTAAATAAACAATTGCAACAGGTCACCAACCTGACACCATTTTGAAGCTTGGGATCTCATCTTACATGGATCCAGTGAGCAAGAAGCAAAAGCTGCAGGTGTGATGGAACTCTATGGTCACAGAAAAGCTGGCTACCTCGTCTGCAGAGCCGATTAGCAATTTGGCCCTGAGTGGTGGGATAAAGGGATCCAAGGGAGGGCTATTGCCATAGGCCAGAGTTTCCTTCTCTGAGGCCAGGCAAGACCTTGCACTCGAGACAAGTTGAGAATATTTTGTGCTCCTTATCTGAGGATGCTGATTTGCATGTTTTTAAAGTATAAGAGTTGAAATATTATAGTGAGACCGTATAAGACGTTGGTGGGGCCGAATTTAGAGTATTGTGCACAGTTTTGGTCATCTAATTACAGGAAGGATATTAATAAGATTGAAAGAATGCAGAGAAGGCTTACAGGGATGTTGCCAGGACTTGAGAAACTGAGTTATAGTGAAAGGTTGAATAGGTTAGGACTTTATTTCCTGGAGCATAGAAGAAAGAGGGGAGATTTGATAGAGGTATATAAAATTATGATAGGTATAGGTAGAGAGAATGCAAGCAGGCTTTTTCCACTGAGGCTAGGGGAGAAAAAAAACTAGAGGACATGGGTTAACGATGAAGGGGGAAAAGTTTAAAAGGAATATTGGGGGGGGGTCTTCACACAAAGAGTGGTGGGAGTGTGGAATGAGCTGCCAGATGAAGTGGTAAATGTGGATTCACTTTTGACATTTAAGAAAAACTTGGACAGGTACATGGATGAGATGGGTGTGGAAGGATATGGTCCAGATGCAGGTCAGTGGGACTAGGCAGAAAAATGGTTCGGCACAGACAAGAACACCCAAAAGACAAGTTTCTGTGCTGTAGTGTTGTATGGTTCTATGGTTCTAGATGCTATCCATAAGGAGGCAAGCAAGACCCATCAAAAGGCCACTTCAAAGATGATGATGGTTAGAGCACCAAGTAAATGGGACAGAGAGTGACTAATCCCAATGGATCACTGTCAAAATTTCCTCCATTTGTTCCTAAGCATTGCCATTTGGCACTGTCACATTATTGCGAAACTGATATAACTTCAACCTTGGAATCCGCTACAAAATACTTGCTGCAGATTTTATTTGAAATGCTCTGAGGGTTTTTATTGTGTCACATGAACGATTCTGACTCTGTTTAAACCCAAAAACTAATTAAATAAACAATACCAAGACAAGAGTTCTCAAAACGCATTTTATAAAATCAACCCTGGAAAAAGTGGAAAATTTATAACTTCCACTGACTGCATAGAAACAGCTTTAGCAAATCAGTTTCATGGGCCTTTAGGGAATGTTAAGCCTCTAGCCTGTTGAATACTTTCTTCATGTTATGAATGGCTTGTAAAATGTATATATTCTCAATAGCTCGACATTTGCGTTTTATGGTTACAGAACAAAAGGGAATGTCAGCATTTTTTAATGTTTTAGATAAAAACTGATGTATAGATCTGGAACAACAGATTATTTCAAAGCACTAATGGTGCTGCTGTTTTTTGATTCAGTATTGAAGGCAAAACTTTTTTAAAATCTCAAAGAATTGTGGTAAAATATTGGCATAGGCAAAAAGAATACACCTGCGAACAGAAAAAAACAAATACAGAGGTCAGGAGACATCACTATCAGATGTTTTATAGGCCTCCATGCGTCTTCCAGGCTAAGTTTTTGATGTAATCAACTCTGTGCCAGAAATTGGCATGGACTGATCGTCATATTAAAATCAGCCTTTCAATATGATTAGTGATCTGGGACTGAAGTCTCCAGGCCCACTACCATCTCTCTCCCCAACTGAGAGTGGTTCCTGGCATTTATGACAGCTTCCCATTAACGAGGTTGAGGGTAAAGGGGAATGCCCCTTGGCAATGCCAGCCTGGCACCCTGGCACTGCCCAAGGGATTCACTGGCACTGCCACTGGGCAACTTGGCGCTGCCCATTCATGCCAAGCCAAGGAATTACTGTTTCTAACAGGAGAAAATCTAACATTCTGGGGGTTTTGCCATTGATCAGAAACCGAACTGGGCTAGCCATATAAATTGAATAACTCACCGCCCTGACTCCCCAAAGGCTAACCACCATCTGGAAGGCATAAGTCAGGAATGACTTGAAGGGAACTTATAGGAACAATATAACTACACTTCTGCTGATCTTGTTCTTAAGGTGGTAGAGATTGAGAATTCAGAAGACATTGTCAAAGGAGACTTGATAGACATAATTTTATGAGAATAATTCTATGCACCCAGCTAATGTGAAAATGGGAGTGTTTCTGATCCATTTTTTGAGTGAGTTTTCAAGCCCAACCTTGTGCACTCAGGTTTTGAAATTATGGGGCTAGATTCTTGATAGCTGCTGTAGGCAGTAGACTGGGCTTAATTCACCAGTCAGCCCGCTGAGAGAGCTATTGCACATGTGCAAACCTCTGACTCTTTATATGTGCAATTTCAACAGCGGGGGTCTGACAGACAGAAAGAGAGCTGCCATGCCCCTAGTATTGCAGGCAGCCTCATAACTGTTACACACCCCACAATCATGGGGAGCCTGCAGCCGACTGCAAGCCTCACATTGCATGGACATGTAGCCCCTGCTCCCTCCCTGCTCCCCCATGATCTAATTACTAGCAGAGTGGCAAAGATCCGCCTCTCTCCTCCCCAATCCAGTCACCAGTAGAATGGCAGCAGGACACCCCCCCATCCAATTGCATGTTTTCCTGTGTGTGGGTTTCGTCCAAGCGCTCTGGTTTCCTCTCATAGTCTGGAAGATATGCTGGTTAGGTGCATTAGCCATGCTAAATTCTCCTTAACGTACCTGAACAAGTGTTGGAGTGTGGCAACCTGGGGCAGGATTTCCAAGTCACGCTTGCCCTGAGGCTGGAAAATCCCACCTGAGGTCAACAAATTTACATGTGCCCTGCCCTGCCCTGCCTGTGATTATTCCTGTGGCGGGCAGGTGGGACGGGAAAATTCTTCCCTTGGGGATTTTCACAATAACTTCATTGCAGTGCTGATGTAAGCCGACTTGTGACACTAATAAATAAAATTTCAAACTAATGAGTAGAATCTGAGAAAGAAAGAAACCCTCAGATTGCTCATGAAGGAAAACATTAAACACAAACAGTTTATAGAAATTAATTGGAGGCTGCCTTGGAGAATAGATTTTAATGATACCAGAAGGCTTTATGCCATTAGTTAGACTAGATAATTTTATATTGACAGTTCCCAATCTTCCTTTCAATATGTTCATTATTTTTGCTAATTATAGTCTTTGATGGAGCATAAGTAATCAGTTTCTGTGATGAAACAGAATATGAAACTGGCCAAAGCAGACAGCTGAATCTCCTGCCCATTGCCATTGAATGATTCCAGAGTTCTGACAAACCATTGTGATCCATAGTTTTTGGGTGTTTCTTTTACCAGAACTTAAACACACATTTTGGCTTCAGACAATCAAAGCAGGCAAGAAAATTCATCTGCGTGGCAATTGAATTCTGACTTGCACACAGCTATGCTTCTTGGATAGGCCACTTCCTTTGTGAAACCAATTCTCTCTCGCTCTTTGAACTCCACAAATCTCCAGGGCACAATGTGTGGTATTTACTTCATACCATTCGAAATCTAGAATTGTAAAGAGCACTCTTCTTAATGGTCTGCAGTCAGGGCAACCATCAACCTACTGGTTGAAATTCATCTTGTGAAACTGCACTGGCATGGGTGCCAATGTATTGGGGCAGTGTTTGAGATATGCAATTTGACCAAGTAAAGTAATACTTCATTGCCACAGATAATTATACAACATCAAATTTAAATAGGGTTTAAATAGCTTCGCAGAATACCAAGCAGACACCAGGGAAATAACTGATGCATTCAGTACAACATATGTACAATGGCCTCTCCAAGAGTAGTGCAGGCAGGCTTAAAAATATAAAAATAAATTAAATTGAACCACGATAGACAACAATTTGAAGACTCTTCGAGGTGTTTTTTTTCATTAGCTTGGTTCAATTAAGAATTTGGGTAAATTGCACAGTCCTATCTGACTGAGGCAGGGGATGAGGGGAATTGAAGGGAACAGAGAAAGAAAGAACAATCTATAAAACACTTTTCACTAGCTCATAATGTCCCAAAGTGCTTTATGACCAACAAAGTGTTTTTGAAATGTTGCTAACATTGAAATATAGAGACAAGGTTCTTTTCCTGTTGTCATTGTTTATTTGTTTGTATGATACCCGGGAGACATGGCCATCTTTTACTTAAAATAGCACCACCTGAGAGAGCAGATAGTGTCTTAATTTGACATCTCACTCAAAAAGGAACCCAAGTTAGAAATTGGACCATGTGGATCAGAGAATTGATTCTCTGAATCATAATAACTTCTCCTGTGTCCCTCCCACTGAAGAGCACAGGATCACTGGTTACACCTCATTGTACTTTGTGATGGTCATTGCATCCACACTGATAATTAATATGTAATTTATACTATATGCCTTCTCCTATTTTAAATTTGTTTTAGCTTTATAGTAGTATAAAATATATGTTCCAATTTTCAGTGAGTTAGGTGACTTACAAGTTTCACTGCCTATAGTCGAACTATGTGTGGAAGGCAATGGCAAACCAATACAGAAAAGCAGCCAAGAAAGTGACTTAGAATGAGGCACAGCAGACAATGAGCTAAGGTCCTGCCTGCAGGCAAAACATGCATGAATGAGCTGAACTGCAGGAGCTGAGCAGTAAATTAATAATGGGATCAGAAATAAATGTTGGCCTTTCCAGCAACACCCACATCCCGTGAATGAATAAAAAGCAAACAAAAAAATCCACATAGCTCAACAGGTTTCCTGGAAGCACTTCTAAATTAATTTTGTTGCTTTTTAATGTTAGTAATATCCATTCCCTCAAGCTATTCATAAGCACAAAGGGGTTGATTTTTTGACAGTGCATTCAGGTGGTAAAAATCTGTTGACTTTTTGCACTGTAGCTTGCTTTGCTGAGCAATGAGGCATTTGAATTCAAACTTAATGTTTGCTGTTTTCCAAACTAACTGACAGGACTTTCGTGAAATATTTAATTATTTTTTCTCTCTTTTTTTCTGGCCAGCTCAGAGGCCATGAGTTGAGGCTCAACTTGGGAATTGGGGTTCAAACACAGATTTCTTATAAATGGCATTTCTATTACTGAATTACATAAAGGAATTCTCAGGATTTGCTGCACCCTGAAATGTTAAAAGATTTAATTCACCTCATAGGCACTATTGACTCTGCACTCTGAAGCTGGGCTTCCAAAGTAGATTCAATGGAATCTTTAGCTGTTACAAAAATCACTACCTGCAATCTTTACCCTGGAACATTTTTTGATTATTTATTTGCTTTGTACCCTTAGCTTATTTTAGGACCTTCTTTTAGTTCAGCAGCTTTGTTGAAGTTTTTCTTAGTTTTCAGCATTTTAGCAAGATTGATGTTTCCATTTATCAGGAATAAAAGTCAAAGATTCAAAAACTATCAGATACCATCATCGTCCTGACCATAAACGATGCTGACTAGTGATCCGGTGGCGTCATTCCCATGACTCGCGGAGCAGAGTCCGGGAAACCAGTCTTTGGGTTCCAAGGAGAAGTATGGTTGCAAAGCTCAAACTTAAAGCTGCCATCATATTGGGAGGGTGTTAGTTACAGAACTATATCTCTTAAGAAAGTCCACATTGTCTTCAGCAAGTTTTTATTAACTCCTAGAACTATTTACTTATGTGCAATAAAAATTATAGTCTAAGAGTTACCTCCATGCTTTGGCATTTACAAGTTTTTGCTGAATACTACACTGACCCCTGGGTCTGGTGCATCACTGCATGAGCAGTACCCTACATTAACCAGTATGTGCCAGACCTTTGTACTACAATATAAGCCTCAAGCCTGCATCTGTTGTAGACAACAGGTCTAAGCATGAACAAGTTACAGATCTGCACTGATAGTTGTTGTTGATTCTCTTTCCTCACTGAGTAGTGCACAAGGCAAACATTCTTCTATTCCCATGGCAATTTTTTTCCTGGATCAAGTTGCTAGTCAGTCCCCCTGCACTGGTAGTAGGCAGCATCAAAAGAATATGACTCAAGCTGGAAGTGGCCTCCTTTTTCACATTAGAAAAATGCTGTGTTTATTGGAGCAGAATAACAAAACACATTTATGCTTTAGTTTTGTAAGTGTACTTTTTGATTTGATTTGACATTAGTATACAGTGAAAAGTATTGTTTCTTGTGTGCAGACAAAGCAAACAGTTCATAGAGAAGGAAAGGAAAGAGTGCAGAATATAATGTTACAGTCACAGACACAACATCTGGTGGTGTCATCAGCAAGTTTCAAAATCGAGTGAAAGAGGAATTTGGCCACACAGTCATAGGTGTATAAGGAATTTAGTAGGGATACTGAGGACACAGCCTTGTGGGGCACTGGTGTTGAGGATGATCGTGGAGGAGGTGTTGTTGTGTACCTTTACTGATTGTGATCTGTGTGTTAGGAAGCCTAGGATCCAGCCACAGAGGAAGGAGATAAGCTTCAGATACTGCTATGGCCGTATACCATGTTGCGTATTAAACAATATGTAGCCCCAACTCTGGTTTGTTCGTGAAATACACATCACTCATTATCAATCAGGAATTTTAAAAAAGTGATTGGACAAATTCATACTGATTGATGACAGAGGGCGGAATTAACAAAACCAATTGAATTGGCTGATGCAATTGACACAGAGACCGAGATTTTTATAGCCCCACTCACGGCAGGAACTGTCACAGGTGGGATGGAAAATTTGCAAATCAGCCAAAGGTCCATTGACTTCAGGTGGGAATTTCCATGGGATAGGAAGATCCCAGCCATAGTCTTTAAATGTCTGATGGCTGGTAAGGTGAAATACAAAGCAAAAAGGACATCCAATATATTCTTCATCAAGTGAATAACTTCACTCATACGGTGCTAAATTCAAAAACATCACATGAGTAATTGCAAAACCATTTAAGTCAACCGTGGTCGAATTATAGCCCTCCAGCCTTTGAGCCAGAAGTTTCGGGTTCGAATCCCGCTTCTTGAACTAAAATATCTGGCTGATAATACAGTGTGGTACCGAGGCATTTTGCACTGTCAAAGATCCATCTTTTTGATAACACCGTAACCTGAGGCCCATTCCACCTCCTCAGTTGGGCACTGATGTTCTCATGAAATTATATTGAAGAAGAGAGGAGTTAATCCGGATTTCCTGATGAATATTGACCCCTCAATAAACATCAGGGAAACAGAATATCACATTGCTCTTTGTAGAAGTTTGCTGTGTACAAGTTGGCTGTTGTGTTTCCAATTTGTAACAGTGCTTAATTAGTCTGAAGAGCTTTGAATCATAGAATCCCTATGGTCTAGAAGGAGGCAATTCAGCCCATTGAGCCTGCATTTACTGTCTGATAGAATGCTTTACCCAGGCCCTCCCCATGCCCTATCCTCATAACCCCATATATTCACTATGTTAAATTCATTTAACCGACACACCTTGGGACACTAAGAGGTAATTGAGCATGGCCAATCCACCTCACCTACACATCTTTGAACTGTAGGAGGAAACTGGAGCACCTGGAAAATGTGCTAATTCCATACAGCTAATCACCCAAGGCTGGAAATTACCTGGGTCCCTGGCTCTTTGAGGCAACAGAGCTAAACATTGTGTCACCTCGCCCTCCTTTGAGACTTCTTGAGATCATAGGAGGGAAGTACAATTGTTTCTCTTTAGTAATTGTAGTCGTTGCTGCACTATAATTAATTAGGCATTGAAAATTTGTCTCCAGATTGCCTGTAATAATATATCATTATGATTTTATTTACGGATATTTCTAATTGCTACACAAGGGGCAGAGTTTTGACTAGCTTGCAGCAAAGTTTCTGCTGCAATTTGCTGAAATTGGCCAACTCAATAGAAAAGATAGCTGAGGTGCAATACATTACATCCAAATACAAATCAACTTTCCACAAGTTTACACTGGTTTAAAAACATTGCACAGGAATCTGGCTCCATCCACAATCCTAATCACACCTCCCCAGATCAAATTATTCACCTTGGTAAATTTCCACTAAGCACACACAAATTGAACTTACAGTTTTAAGCACATGGGCAAGAATTAGTATCTTTTAGCCCCCTTTTAATCTTAAAAAGGTATTTATTGTTGACTAAGTTGTATATGAATGAAACTAACCCGAACCCTATAGTAATTGGAAGGATTGGTGACACCAGTTAGTATATAATAAACCAGAGTGGTTTATTTACAAACAGATAAATACATAGAGTACTTCCATGATGTTAACACTTCCAGCTCTAGGATCTACTTTGGCTGCAAAAGCCCTCATTCTGCACCAAGATCCCCATGCTCATTTCCCATTGAGCAATTGGGTCATATGACCCCACTAATGCATGTCCCGTAAAGGGGCCAGCTACTATAGTTCTGTATAACTTAGTTTCATTCTTAACAATCTAATTGTAGCTAGGAAATAACCCACAATACCTTCCCTTCCTGCTCCTGAACTGTTTACCTCTGGTGTCCCTTCAAGATCAATCTTTGGCTTCCTCCTATTTACATGTTGCTCCTTGCTGGCACCATTTGAAAATATATTTTGATTTTCCACATACATAATGAGAAATGATAGCTCCATCTCAGTAACACCTTTCCTAAACCCCCCAACAGTTTCTAAATGATCAAATTGCTTGCTTGACTTCCAATAGTGGGTGAACAGAAATTTCCTCCAATTAAATATTGGGAAAGCCAAAGCAATTGTCTTTGATCCCTACTACAAGTTGCATTCTCTAGCCATTGATTCCATCTCTGTTTCCTGCAATTCCCTGAGACTGTTTGGAACCATATGTCATATTTGACTCCAAAGAACTTTCTGACCATGTATTTATATAACCTAATTCCTCTTGTTTAAGATTACCCCAGTCCATGATTATCTCATCTGCAGCTGAAATCCTATCCATGGCTTCATCAGCTCCAGATTTGACTCTTCCAATACACTCCTACTGAGCTCCCACATGCTGCCGTACATAAACTTGAGGCCAGCCAATCTCTGCATGTCTTAACTTAAACCAAGTCACATTCACTCACCATCTCTGTTCTTACTGACTTACTTACTTAATTTTGGTCTTGGCTAAGCATACATCAATTTGAAAATCCCCCTCTTCCTTTTCAAATTCCTCCATAGCCTAACCCACCTCCCCCATGTCTGTAATCTCCTCCCATCCTACATCCTTCCATGATATCTGTATTTTAATTTTAGAATGTAGAACATAGAAAAACTACAGCACACACAGGTCCTTCGGCCCACAAGTTGCGCTGAACATATCCCTACCTATTAGGCTTACCTATAACTCTCTATCTTACTAAGTCCCATGTACTTATCCAAAAGTCTCTTAAAAGACCCTAATGAATCTGCACTTAAATATCCCTGATTTGAATTGTTGCATCAGAAGGCATCTTTCACTGAGGGGGAAGATGGTGGTACATTGGTAATGTCACTAAATAAATAATCCAGAGGCCCAGACTAATGCTCTGGGGACAAGGGTTCAAATCCAATACCAGGGCCACTGGTGGGATTTAAATTCAATGAATAATCCGAAATATAAAACTCGCAGTGATGGTAGTCATGAGCTATCATCGATTGTAGTAAAACTCACCTGGTTCACTAATGTTCTTCAAGGAAGGAAATCTTCCATCTTTACCTAGTCTAGTTTACTGTGATTCCGGACCCACGATGTAAAGATGCCGGCGTTGGATTGGGGTGGTAAGAACTCAGTAAGAATTTAGCAACACCGGACCCACAGCAGTGTGGCAGATTTTAGCTGCCCTCTCAAATGGCCTAGCAAAACATTCAGTTCAAAGGCCATTAGAAACAGGCAACAAATGCTGTCCTGCTAGTGACCCCCCACCCCCCCAATAGAATAAAGAAAACAAAAATTATTTTTGGCTTTCTACTTAGCTGCTAAGCTCTGGGATATTATAATCTTAAACACTGCCTGATTGTGAAGATTCATGCATGATTTTATATTAGTGATAATGGAAAGAAAATTGAGAGGAAAGATGAAACACAAACTGAGTTTGCATCCCATTGCTAACTGTGTCTAAAACTGAAAACTGATTCCTGACAAACAATGACAAGTTGTTAAACATTTGAAGAGCATTCCATTTTAGTTAGCGGAGCTTTATAAAATGAGATAAAGGTCGGGACTATGCAGCTAGATTCTATTTGACAGGGTGTCTGGAATGTGGTTAAAATGGATGGTGTTGTAATCTCATTCATATTCGATATTGATTCTTCTTTTATCAAATAAACAGAGATGGAGAGCAAAGGTTACTGGGTATGTTCTTCTGGGATGTTTTTGTTATTTAAAATGCTGAGTTGGGCTTTGCTAATGAGAATAAAGTTACCAGCAAATGAAATTACACTATTAGCAGTTTCGGGGATAGGTCTTCCCAAGGCACAAGGAAGGGCTTGCCTGACTGCAAAAGTTAGCCCCTCACTCTACTTCTGGTACACTTCAAATGGCTCGAAAATGGATGCTAACGACTGGGCCAGATGCACGAATAGCAATGAGGGGTAGTGGATGGGAGGGAGACAGGATATATGATAGTGCAGCAGCTCTTTAGGAGCCACTGTTTGCCCTTAAAAAGGAGTGCTCAGTCCTGTGTTTCTGTTACAGCTGAGATGAATTCAGGGGAGACTGAGGATAACGGGACAATGCAATTGAGGCACTGATGAAGGAAGTATAGCAAAGAGAGAAAGAGGGAGAGACAGAGTTGGTAATGTTGCTCAGCAGTTGAAGCTTTAACGTAATCAGAAGGAGGTCTAAACAAGCGTATAATCAGTTGCATATTTTATTAATATTGGGAGGTACAGATGGTACAAAACTGAAATGAAGGTGCCATACATAACAAACCATCTTCTTTTTTACACCAATTAAATAAATGTTGCTGGAGCTAAAGATTGAAATAAAAGGACTTGCATTTATAAAAAGTTTTTAATTGGCTCCACAGTCAATTAAATACTTTTGAAGTGTAGTGGCAATTATAAGATTGGATGCATGGCTGCCAACCACACACAGCAACCTTCCACCCTGCTAATGACCAGATAATCTGTTTTTGTGATGTTGATTGAGGGGATAAGTATTGACCAGGACATCAGGGATAACACTGCTCTTCGTCAAAGTCATACCATGGGATCTTTTGTGATCACTTGAGAATACAGACAGGGCCTTGATTAATGTCTGATCCAAATGACAATACTTCTGACAATGCAGCACTCCTTCAGGGGAGTGTCAGCTTTGATTTGTCTACTCAAGTTCTGTAGTGAGACTTGAACCCACAACCTACAGACTCAGAAGTAAGACTGATACCAACTGATCCATGGTTGGTACAAAACAGCAAATACATAGCTTGCATTGTTATGTTGACAAGTGTATGTTGAATCTGAACTGCCACTGGACATGTTGTTACATGTCATATTGGAATGCACACACACAAAGTGTTTGTGTTAACTGACTGACGATTACTAATAAGCACTTATATTTATATAGTGCCTACTATATAGCGCCATCTGATGGGCAACACGACAGCTCAGTGACTATCGCTGTGCTGTGCAGATACATGGATTTGGGCCTGTGTCTGTGGGAGTTTGCGCATTCTTCCTGTGCTTGCGTGGGTTTTCTCCAGGAGCTCCGGTTTCCTCCCACATCCCAAAGATGTGTTCTTAGGCTAATTGGCAAAACAAATTCTCTCTAAATTGTCTCAAATTTGATTTTTAATCTATAGATCTATAAACATGGACAGGGATCGCGTGTAGAAGTGGGAACATCGAGGTGGTGGCGCGGGCTCGTTGGGCTGAAGGGCCTGTTTCCTGTGCTGTTTTGTTCTTTGTTCTTTGTTCTTTGTTCTATATCTTCAGGGACAGCCCAAAGTACTTTTACAGCAATTTAAATACTTTTGAAATATTGTTACTGCTGTAAAGTAGGAACTCAGCAACTGACTTTTGTATAACAGGGTCTGACAAGCAGATCATTTATTCAAGTGTTGGTTGAAACGTATCATCCAGGAGACTGTGAAGAACTTACTTTCTCTTTCTTGAATCATGGGATCTTTTAACTTCATCTGAGAGGATAAATAAAGGCTTGTTTGAACAGCTCTTCTGAAAGATGGTATCTCATCAGTACTGCACTAAAATGTTAGTTTGGATTATTTGTATAAGTCTCTGGACTGTGACAACCAGCAACTAATATTCCTAGGACCATTTCTCAGTTGCTCGAGAGTTTAGCTGTGTTACAACGAGGTGAGGAGGTTGCTTTTCTGTTCAGCATCTTCGATTATTTATAACAAAGATTTTATCATTTCTTCTCCCTGTAGATGCCTTTTTCAATCCAAATGTATTGATTTGTTAATAAGAAGCCAACCAAGCCTAGTTTTCTTTACTCAAAGAAGGAGTAAGTTTAGTTGATACTAAACCCAGGAAAAAATGATAAAGACAAAATAATAAACAAACACAGATATCAGAAGTAAGAATGTTAGAGTCCAATAAAAAGTTGATAAGAATACACAATTAAATCTTTTGCTTGCCTTCAAGGCACAGATTGTTAAACATTGTGATGATCTGAAGTTAATTGGTTTCTTGTAGAATCTCCTCAAGATGATTTTGTTCATTATTGCACTTTATTGAAGATATCCTTTTGGGATGAGAGATTTTTCCTGCTCTTTTCCACCAATGCTTCATAAGATTACCATATTTCTTTCTCCTTCTGTTTCAACATCTTTCTTTCTTTCCTGGACAGAACCAGTTTGAAAACCCCTGTTTATTCCTAGAGGGGAATTTGATTAACATGCCTTGCATCTATTGTTGTAGACCAAATGATCCCATTTTATAATGTTTTCATCTCCAAAATCTTGACACATTTCAAGATGTAAATCAACAGGAGATGGTATTTGCTTTGTCCTCCACAAGTGTCTAATCAGTATCTTATCAAACTCTGGTGCGGGGTTGGGGGGAGGGGGACAGGGTGTGGGCGGAGGGGTGTGTGTGTGTGTGTGTGTGTGTGTGATCTTACCAAAACAAACAAGGGTTCCAGGGTGGCAATGCCAGGGTGCCAGGTTGGAATTGCCCTATATGCACTAACTGGCCCTGCCTCATCCACCTGGGAATCTCAATGGCTTCTTGTCCCATTGGTGAGGTCATCACCTCAGGTCCCTGTTGATGGAGTCTATATGTGATCCATGCTGGTGAGGACCTCCACCAATGAGCAGATAAGGACAAGTAAGTCCAGGTGATTGCATCTGAGGCTCACTAATAACACTTAAATTAACTTGCGAATATTTAAATCAGCAAGTGTCCTTCCCGGGTGCAAGGTTGATTTCACTGGCAGAATGGAGAGGTAGCATCATAAGAGGAGAAACCAGGCGAAAGCCTAATGTTTTGCCTCCGACTTGATTTTACTGGCTCACCATGCTGACTGACAGGCATGGTAAGTTGGTAAGATCGCTCCCTCGCACTTTGCATCTTTAATATCTTCCTGTTTGAAGTGAAGTGCCTTTCTTCAGATGTGAAATTCCATGCAGTGCAATTTAGAGAATGGCACATTTTACAGTCATGATGTAGAGATGCCGGCGTTGGACTGGGGTAAACTCACTAAAGTTTTACAACACCAATTTTAAATCCAACCAATTTATTTGATAGTAAATCACGGATTTACTATCAAATAAATTGATTGGATTTAAAATTGGTGTTGTAAAACTTTACTGACATTTTACAGTATCAGCCATCAAGTGACACATGGCAGCCATTTTTGATCAGTGTCTTTTCTTGTATTTTTTTCAAACCAGACATTCTTTAAACACTTCAATATGCCTGTGGTTAGCTGCGGAAGGTAGCTCTCAGTCAGTCACTGTTTTTGTTGTTGTGACAACAAATAATACTGAAAGGATTTATGTTTATCCTCTGTGAGAATTGCCATCACTGTCCTTACTTGGTCTTGCTGTAGCAGCTGATTACTTTAGGGACTAATTCCAATCCCAACAGAGCAGACAAATAGAAGATTAATATCTTTATTTTTCACAAGTGGAATTGAGTTTAAAAATAAGAACATTGGACTGTAGAGCTAGATTATATTTGCATATGTAGGTAAGATGGAATGCTTAAAGCCACGCTCAGTGTTCAATACACTGATGAGGTTGGGAGCACTTGGTTGGAATCACTCTGTCAGAGTGTAAATAATGCAACAGTACATCACGCTTTATTTATGGCATTTAGTTTAGTATCTACATAATATGTTTTTTTTATTATCAGACCAACAATTTTCTTGAGGAGAAACTTTAATGTTAAATGATTAGAGAATTTCCTTGCACATTTTTGGTTTATCTTCTTATCAGATTTACAAAGCTGAAAATATTAATAACTGTAATTTGTATTTGCTCATACATCACTGCACTTTTTAAAAACAGTGGAAATAATAAAGCTCTTTGGGATGTTACAATTGCATTATGAGATTCTATTCAGGTAATTTGATACACAGTGGAAGAATGGATCAAAGATAGGACTATAACAGTCCTATTCTAAATGGTTTCATTGCTCTGTTGAAAAAACAATTGTGGGACTGCCATTTTTACATACAATCAATCTTCCAATGCTAATATTTCTATCAGCAATCCCTGTGGTAAAATTGTTCAAAGCTGTACATTTGTGGTTAAGATTTGTGCAAGCTCTTCCTTGAGGTGGGGGTAGGGGATAGGGGGGTGAGTGGTGGAGAAGGTGAGGGGGAGAGGTGTTGGGTATGGTCCAGAGGAAATACGGAGAATAGAATTTTCATGTCCCGCCCACCATGGGAATTGTAGCGGGCAGGAAAAGACCATGCAAAGGTCTGCTGATCTTGGGTGGGATTTTCCAGTCTTGGGGTGAGTGTGGCTGGAAAATCCCATCTGTTTTCCTGCATACAGAATCTGACCAGGATGGCAAGGGAAAGCCAAAATGCTTTTTGAGTTAAGTAATCCATCAAAAGCTGCAGGCTGCTTTTGTTTCCCAGGTAGAAAAAATCATTGTCTGACATATGGCAATGGAATATTTAGCAAGAGGTTCAGGATGTAATATTGGGCTGAAACCAATAAATAGAGAAAATTCAAAACTATGTTTTCCTTTGGTAAGAATTAAGTGAAGCTTTACCTTTCAATAGCTTAAAAAAATGTGAAGGCTGGTATAGATGAACATGTTTAAAAATGCTAATTCAGCTGGTTTAGTATTCCACATAGTGTTTTGAAAACTGCAGGAATTGACACAAAATGGCATTGATTGATAATCCCAGAGTTTGTCTTCTTTTGAAATGAAGGGAAATCAATTTCACAAGAACCTACAGATTCTCTTTTATGCTTTATCATAAGAACCATCACTTTAATTCATCAAGTAACATCCTGTAGGAAATCAAATGCAACATTGCAAGAATTTGCCCTGATATTGTACAGCAGTTACAAACTTTCTTTTTCATCCTTTCTAGATGTTAGAAATATCTTTAGATCATAATCAGCACAACTTCCTTTCATGATCACACACTATTCAGGACGACTAAGCAATTAAATAATCAGTGTGTCTCAAAATATTACCTTAAGCCATAATTGCCTAATATGCCATCTAATTATTTGTTTGGATTTTGATAGGACAGTATGAAATTGTCAATGAAACATTATTCACATGTTAGAAAGAATATAAAAATTGTTGTAAGGAATTATTTGATGCTGATGCCAAGCTGAAGAGTGATTGATGCGGGGGGGGGGGGGGGGGGGGGAGCGTGGTGATGGCTTGCTGGATGAATCTGTGTATAACTTAGTATCATATCCTTGTGACTATTAGGTGGATTTCTAACAAGTGTATCATATTAACTAGTGTTCATTCCAAACCTAGTTACGACTGTGTTTAATCTGGGATCTGACTGTTGTCTCAATACTTCTCCTGCCTAAACAAGAAAGAAACATGTCCAGGGTAGGAGATTATGCCTACAAAATGCTGTAAAAAATTCTGGTTCTTCAATAAATTATAACAGATTCCTTATATAGACACCTTCCCCCCAACCCCCCAAAGCATGTTTTTCATCTTATGTTTCTATGTGCTGGTGTTCAGCACTCACAGACTAATTGCAAAACTTACATCTGAATTGCACCAATGAGGTGTCTAGCTTGCAACTTCAGAACATGGTTTTGGTGTGGGACTTCCATGTCCATCACGAGGACATTTATATATTGGATCAGAATTCAGGATTACATTCCTCCCATTGAGTAAAGTTTTAACTTCCTTCTGTCCATTCATTTTTTCAACCTTTTAAAAACTAATTTACACAATTTATTTTCAATTTTGTCCGTTTTATATTTCATAGAAGTACTGCGGCCGAGATTCTCCCATCCCGCTGCAGAGAATCCACGGAGGATGATGCATGGGATTCACGCAAGAGTTCACTAGCGTCTCCCAGCGCCGGCAATGAGCTGGGACAGTATTTAAATGATATTTTAAATATTTAAATACTATTATCAGGCCCGGGACTATATTCTCTGGGCCCGCTAGCTTCTCCTACCCTGCCACAATATTTCACTCCGGCATGACTTAAACTAACTCCTCTGTTTCGGGGAACTAGTGGCCTCGCCCTGCTGGTTTGAATGGGGGGGTAAAGAGGCCTCCCCAAGGGATTGGGATGTAGGTGCTTATGCCCCCTGCTTATGGGCCCCTGGCTGTGCCAGCCTGCACCCCCTGGCACTGCCTAAGTGCAAATTGCCCATCCCAGGGGGCATCTTGGCACAGCCCACCAGGCATGGGGCAGTGCCAAGGTGGGGGACAGTGCCTCAAGGATGATCAGTGGGGGTTCCATTCTGCCATTGTGATTGATGCGGACAGGAAGGAAGCCAGTGTTTGGCACGAGCTGGGGGATGGTTGCTGTGCTCTGTTTGCAGGGATGTCTGCACTGCAGATGGATGGGGGATTGGCACTGTGGGGCGGGGTGCGGGGAAAACTCTTGCTGGAGGTGTCTGCACTGTCGGCTGGGGTGGAGGGGATTAGCACTGTGGAAAGAGGTTGGGTAGGAGATTGGGGCAGTCTGGGACAAGGCCGGGGTGGGTGGGGTTTCTGGTTGAGGCTGGCCCAGGAATGGCTGGGGCCGTACCGAGTTTGAGCCATTTTGGGGGTCACAGGATGGCCAATGATTGAGCTGGCAGCAAATGGAGGCTGATAATTTGGGGCTACTGTGCAAGCACAGAAGCCTGCTGGTCTCAGTCTTGATGTAGAGATGCCGGCGTTGGACTGGGGTAAACTCAGTAAAGTTTCACAACACCAATTTTAAATCCAACCAATTTATTTGATAGTAAATTCGCGAGCTTTCGACACTATGGCCTTCGTCAGGCAAATGCCTGACTTGCCAGTCTCAGTCTTGCCAGCGGGAATAGCTCTCTCCCTCCCTCCCTGAAATTTAATGAAATTCCCTCTGGTGGCCTCTGCATTGCACAGAGTGTGGCAGATTCTAGTCTGAAGTCCCACTGAAAAATCTAATGTGAATAACTCCAGTTTTCCCACAAATTCAACACTTGGAATTACTTTGGGAGAATTCCACTCATCAAGTTTATTTTTAAAGATCTGATTTTTTTTGTTACGTGAGATGCATAACATGCAAGTATTCCAATGTACATTCAATTGCACTCTCACGTACCTGCAAGTTTAAAACTCACCTAAATTCCTCATGATTCATCTCCTCCCTCTCTCTTGTAACATCTTCCCGTTATAATATTTTTCACCCCTTGAAACCCTTCACTCCTTCACTATTTATCTTTCCAAGTTATTAGTTATTTATCCCTTCATTGCACCCTTGGTTAAGCGAATCATGAAGAGTAGCCATGAAGTTCATAACGTATGCTTGCAAAGGGCCTTATCCCTCTGGGTGGGGGCGCACATATTTTCTCTCTAGCTAACATAGATGGCACACATCCCCGACAGATATGCGCACATGCTTTCTTCACGCAAGACTGAAGTTTAATATTGTATGAATCAATTGCTTAGTATTTGTTCCTCCCATTTCAGTTGCTGGTATTTATGCATTTTCACTGGCAGCTTGCTTTACAACTCCAACTGACATTGCTAATTGACAATCTTCCAACTGATTGTAATTAATATTGTTGCTTTACTATTATAACAACTACAAGAGAAATACTGATCGAAGTTAATGGAAATCAAAGTGATTGCCTGAATAAAAAGGTTAATTGCTTGGAAAGAGACGCTATTGTCAATCTTACCAGGATGAAAATAATGATTAATAAATCATGCTGGACTGTCTATTATAGCAGTGATGTTTACTTCCTCTGTGTACATTGTGAAATCACAAGTTAGTCTGGTTAGAGAGCGATCTTTAGGGAAACTGTAGAGTATTTATTCTGGTCTGAGTGTCTTAGGCTACTAACAACCAGGCTGTGGGGTCAGCCAAGAGAAGAGTCAGCTTCTGGATTTCATGGACTAACAAAATACCACTATGCTAAGGGGCTGGAATTTGATTGACTAAAGTCTTTGATAGGCATTATTGTTGATTTGTATATCCCGAAAATGATTGATTTAAAGTTATTGAAAGGCAGGAATGATTGATAAGAAAAAAGCAATAATTGATCTGTTTTTGATTGTACATGTTAGATTCATTGCAGAGATCTTGCTGCTCTGTGTCAGAACTACTTAAACCTTTGATGAATCCCTTTTGGCTGCTGGTTTATACTTGCCTTGTGAGTCTTGTATTGTCTAAGCTTTAGGCACTACTATTCAAATCGGGTACCCCACAACAATATCTAAGTGGACTGAAGTTCAAAGATGGCTGAATGAACAGGTATTATTTGGTGTCTGGGAAACAATAGCCATGACCAAGGATATTTTGTATATATGTGGAATGGCTCAAGATGTTTTTAATTCATTATGCACGTCTTGTTGAGAGCCATCACTCCCTATTGAAGCAGCTACACCTTAGAGAAAATAATGCTTGATAGCTCTTATTTGCACAATTGTCACTGCCACTGTGGGTCAGTGGACCTGGAAGTGCTATTTCTTGATATAGAGGATATGAACGACAATGGGGAATGAGTGGAGTGCCATAGCTTGACAGTATAAAGAGCCATCGGTCATTGGTGAAATGTCTTGCCTTGGTATGTGAAAGGCCATGAAATGGGTAAGGTGTTTCATCCTGGAATTGAGGGCTTTAGGGCCTTGGAGTAGGAGTGTAGCTTAGCATGGGGCATGGCAAATGTGTGACAGTGAGGGACTGTGAGGTGTGATGGTTGGAGAAACTTTGTTTTTATTTTAACTGGGATGAAGCCTCACAAACCAGAGGATAGCCTTTCAAGTAACTCACCTATGCATCAGGCAGTCCTGTGACTGGCTTTTAATTTTATCCCAGTTTGGTTAGCCCAACTCCAACCCACACCTGCCCTCGGTTAATGAAGATCCCACCTTTATGGGCACTTTATCCTGAGGCAGGGAGTGCTGAGCCAGAAAGCTTCCCAACTCCTGCCCAGAGGCCTACGTACCTTTTCATGAGGACGGGAGGAGTGTAATAGCACCCTCCTGTGGTCATTTTTATACCTGATATGTATATAAATAAACCACATTAAACTGGTTCAACAGGGTTGCATGCACCAGCTTCCTTATGTCCAGCAAGGTGTTACAGAGGGATATTTTAAACAGACAGAATTGAGATTATTCAAGAAGAATTGATTTGTTGGGCTGAATGGTCACTTCCTGCCCTAAAATTAATGTTGCAAATTTAAAAGTTAGATGAAAAAAATGCATCACATTGGCAGTCTGGGATTTTATAGCCAGATTATCTGTCCATTAACTGATTGCCTTTTTCTCGATTGTTGCAGAAATGCAATAATTTTCTCACAAGCCAGGTACAAATTCCCACTGTCTAGGCATATGGAAGTCTAAAGGCTCAGCATATTGCCTGAGCTTGACATTTGCATGTCATCTGAAGGCACATGGCTGAGCTCAGCTGCAGCCTAAGTGTGTACATGACATTCCACAAGGTTTGTACAAAGAAGCACGCTCCGCTGCCTCTGACAGGCAATAGCATGAATGTATTATACAGCTCAGCTGAGAAAGGCACTTGGAAACTGCCATAGCATGAATTATAGGATACCATTCCTCTTTGCATGTCAGTAATATAACAACTATTCTAGTGGATATCAATAGCACAGCTTGCTAGCATTCTGTAAACAATGATGCCGGTGTTTGCTAGTCATTTAACTTTAAGTGATATAAGTTATTAGTTTAGTACATAGGGAATGGCCCAAGGTTACTTTGTTAGGTTTTGTGAAGACTCTGAGTATTTTTGTAGAATATTCATTCAAGTTCCATTCTATTCCTGAATTAGGAAATGTTGCTTCTTTAAAGCTTAGCTAATGAGCGTCGGACTAGTCAGGGTAAGATTCAAAGCTGGAATAAGAAAGTTAATATCATGTACCAACTCATCAGAATGTGGTATAATAATGATCGAATAGTGAAACTGGCAATTAAGAATAACTGAAGATTTTTATTAACAACTGCATTGAGCCTAAGTGATTTATTTTTCAAGAAGCTTTTTCTCTCTGTCTGTGCCAGGCTTCTGCTCTCAGGAGTTCTACAATCGGTTCCAGCACTTGTGCGATTGGTTAAGGAGGTAGAGCCAGCAGCAAGGGGTATATTAGCTGTTGTTTGCAACAAGGTTTTGGCTGTCTTGTTATGAAATTCAGGGTAATGCTATCATATATCCTCAAATTGTCTTCAGGGAATGTCTACTTATATACTAGAACCAACAGAAACTTGCTCAGCTTTGCTTGCCTGTAGCTTAAGACAACAATAATCCAAGTCCTAACCAGAATCTTGCTCTACTATGATATGCCACATTAACATTTCATACCAAAGAACATCTTCAATTGCAAATAGTCAGACTCTCTCATTCCTGTAAAGAGTTTTGTTTGACCATCAGTTTTGGGAAAACAAATACAGTCACCCAGGGTGTTGTCATACCACCACCAAACATTCTGAAAGACATGCTGGTTAGGTGCATTGGCCATGCTAAATTCTCCCTCAGTGCATCCGATCAGGCGCTGGAGTGTGGCCACTAAGGGATTTTTACAGTAACTTCATTGCAGTGTTAGTGTAAACCTATTTGTGACTAATAAATAAACTTTACTTTACTTTACCTATCAGCATTGACAATGTGACACTGAGGATTGTTGATAGCTTCACATAACTAGATTCTCAATCACTAGCAATCTGCCACTTAATATAGAAATCAATACACACATTGTAAAAGCTGAAGATCTTATATCTATGTTAGTAAGAGAGTGTGGAACAACAAATTGTAAATCAACCAAACCTGCATCGAGTGCAGTCAATGTAGGTGAGATCTGGTCAACATGTGCTTGGCAGGAGAAAAGGCTGAACAATTTCCACTTCACTGTATCAGACAAATCCTTGGCATCCCATGAAAGAAGAATTCACCAACTCTGATCTCCTGGAGTGCACCAATTACATTAGCATACACTCATTGCTAAGCCAAAGTCATCTGCACTGGCATGACCACAATCATCAAATGGATGATAGTTGAATACCTGAAGACCTCTGTACAGTGATCGGACATTGGGTTAAAAAATTTGAGGTATCCATGCCACTGTTACAAGGGCACCTCATATCAACTTCTACAGATGCCTCATAGAAAGCATTCTTTCTGGTTGTATCACAGCTTGGTATGGTTCCTGCTCTTCCAAGGTTACAAGCAACTACAAAAGGTCATGAATGAAAACCAGTCCATCACTCAAACCAGTCTCCCATCCATTGACTCTGCAAAGCAACCAGCATAATCAAGGATGCCATGCACCCTGGACATTCTCTTTTCCATTTTCTTCCATTAGGAAAAAGACACAAAAATGTGAGATTACACACCAATAGCTTCTTCCCTGCTGCCATCAGACTTTTAAGTGGACCTACCTTGCATCAAGCTATCACTGTAATGCTCCATTCTGCACTCTCATTTCCTTATTAATGCACAGTATGCTTTGTCTGTATAACACACAAGAAATGACATTTTTCACTGTGTACTAATACAAGTAACAATGATAAATCAAATCAAACCCGTAAGATAGAAAAATGGCAGATATCGACACTTACAGCGGGGACACAATTGCTGACATAAATGACCTCTAGAGGCTGACTGGAAGAACATTGGAAGAGGTGAGCAGAAAGGAAAAGCTCAGCTGGGTGAAAGGAAGTCCCAAAGAAAATCAAAGCCAACGAGTTGAGAACCTTCTCAGCCATTGGCTTCTTCTGCATCAAATACAGCAGAGCCTGAACCACACCAGATTATTCTTAATTCAGAGTTGCACAGCGTAAACCATTCATCTTACAAGATGTAAAGCTACCATCAGAGATCATTTGACTGGATCATTCAGATTTATGAAGCCATTCATGATCAATGTAGATAGCTACCCCAAATGGCCTGTGGATAATCCAGGGAGGCTGTGATTAGAATATTCATTGGTAATTCTGTTCTGCCTACTACCTCTCAGAAATTTTCTGATTTGGAGGATGAGACTTGTGGAGGTTGGATGGGGTGCACTTTGACTTTGAATTGGCATATGTGTCTTGTTGAAGGTAGTCGTAGCGCCAATCTGGCTCGATATCTCTCCATTCTCATCTCTTAACCTCTAGTTTTAGACTTATTTTCTGCTTTCTATATTGTTACCAAGCTTTTCTGTCTTCTCCAGACTGTAACCTGTTGTTGCTAAGACCACCAATCTTCCCAAGCCCTTCGAACTCTGATGTCCTGAAGGCCCATGATCTCTGATGTCCCCAAGGCCTCAAATCTCTCTTCCCCCTAAGGCCTCGTTCTCAGATCACTTTTAGATTTCTGATTTCCAAACTCTTCATATCTCTTCTGATTGCTTTCTCCCTCTCTCCTCTCCACTACCCAGTACCTCAGCGGTTGCTGTCTACCAGACTCTCAGTCTGTCTGGTTGTCAGTCTGGAAACAAAGGTCAGAATTTTGAACAAGGTGTTGCTGTTAAATGGATGCTCTCCAGATTACTCACTTCTCTGGGTCTCCCAGTCATCCTGAGTCCATCCATACTTTCTCCACATTCTCTCCTCATTTCCTTGGAAACATCATGGCCAAAGACAATATCCAGCAGGTATTTGTCTTTTCTCTTGTTGCTGGTCTGCTCCTGATTTCCTGTATTCTCCAGATACTTTAGCATTTTTCTTCTTTTAGCTTGAGGTCTGACTCCTGACCTTTGTGGATTTTGTCCATTTTAGAGAAGATTGGAAAGCCCAGTCAGGAAGTTAGGAGTGGCATCATTTGTTAGAGAAGGGCTAGTTACAATGTTGTGGATGCTGGAGCTATCTGTTGAGCTTCTTTGCATGGAATTAAAATTGAATAAAGTTAGGAAACTCAAAGTTTCAACACTTGAACAACAGCTTGAATCATTTGTTGCATCTGGAATGTTGACAGCTAAATGGATAACATGTTTAAGTTTAAAGTTTATTTATTAGTGTCACAAGTGAACTTACATTAACACTGCAATGAAGTTACTGTGAAAATTCCCTAGTCACCACACTCTGGTGCCTGTCCGCTACACTGAGGGAGAATTTAGCATGGCCAATGCACCTAACCAGCACATCTTCCACACAACTTAAGGATAGGCTGACAGAGAAAGAATGTGTGATTGCCAATAGTCAAGAAAGAACAGGGGCAGATAGCGCAGGGTTCTCCTGAGTTAAACATTGATGAAGGGGAGATATTAGATGGGTTGTCTAAACTGTTCTTAAAGTTGCTAAATCACCAGAAATGAATGGGATGCATCCAAGGATACTAACGGGAATAAGAGTGTAAGATATAGAAACCCTGGCAATAATCTTCCAATCCTCCTTAAATACAGGAAATGTGCCAGATGATTGGAGAATTACAAATATTCAAGACAAAACTCAGCAACTACAGGACAATCAGTTTAACCTTGGCTGTGGGTAAACTTTTCGGAATGATAATCCAGAATAAAATTAACAATCACTTGGACAAGTGTGAACTAATTAAGGAAAATCAGCATGGATTTATGAAAGACAGATCACGTTTAACTGATTTGATTGTGTTTTTTGATGAGATGACAGGGTTGATTGATGCACAAGGACTGCCAAGGGTGCTTGATAAAGTGCCATAAAGTGGGACTGCCAACAAAGTTGAAGCCCGTGAAACAAGGGAGGCAGTTGCAGCATGGATATGAAGCTGGCTAAATGACAAGAACACAGTGTGATGAATGGTTGTTTTTCAAACAGGGAGAAAGTATAAACTGGGGTTCTCCAGGGATTGGTGCTTTTCTTGGTACAAATTAATGACTTAAACTTGGATGTATAAGACATAACTTCAACATTTGTAATGACACAAAACTTGGAAACATTGCTGTTTGTGAAGAAGATAATGATAGACTTCAAGGTGACACAGACATGATGATGGAATGGATAGACATGTTGGCAGATGGAATTTAATGCAGCGAATTAATGTATTTGGTAGGAAGAATTGTGAAATGTATGACAGAGAGACCTGGTTGTCAAGCCATTGAAGATGCAGAAATGAAAAAGAAATGCTGGAAAATCTCAGCAGGTCTTGCAGCATCTGTGCAGAGAGAAACAGAGTTAACATCTTGAGGCGAGGTTAACATCAGGGAGGAGATGGCCTCGTGGTATTATTGCTGGATTATTAATCCAGAAACCCAACAAATGTTCTGGGGACCCAGGTTCGAATCCCACTACAGCAGATGATGGAATTTGAATTAAACAAGAACAATACTTGGAATTAAAAAAAAGCTACTGATGACCACCAAAAACGTTGATGTTAGAAAAACCCATTTAGTTTACTAATATCTTTTGTGACGATCACGAGGGGTCACAGATTCAAGGTGAAGGGGGCGAGGTTTAACTCAGATATCAAAGGGACATATTTTATACAGAGGGTGATGGGGGTCTGGAATGCACTGCTGAGCAGGGTGATGGAGGTGGACATGCTGGGATTGTTTAAGACTTATCTGGATAGTCACATGAACAGACTGGGAATGGAGGGATACAAACAAATGGTCTAGTTAGACCAATGAGCAGCGCAGGATTGGAGGGCCGAAGGGCCTATTTCCTGTGCTGTATTGTTCTTTGCTCTTTGAGTTTGAAAGACTCTTTTTCAGAGCTGAGGAGAGACAGAAATGTGATCGACAATACAGTTGGAGAGGTGGGGGTAGGGAAGCTGGAGCAAAATAGAAGGTCAAGGTTAGATTGAAGATAAGGAGCTGAGGATGCAGGTCATATTATAAAGTGGTTAAGAAGCAATATGGCATCCTGTCCTTTATAAATAGAGACATAACAACCAAAAACAATGAAGTTACGACCAACCTTTATAAAATGTCATTTTGGCCTCAATGGGAGTAACATGTCCAATTCTGGTTGCTGGACTTTAAAAAGGAGATAAATGCATTAGAGAAGGTGCAAAAATCATTTCCATGAAAGATTTCTAGTAATTTCAGTTATGCAGCTGGATTTGGAAAACTGGAGTTCTCCTTTGAGAGAAGATTTGAGGAATCAAGACAGAGAAACAGTGAGAAATTGTTTCCATTGGTGGAAGGATCCCAAACTGGAAGATAAAGATTTCAGATGATGGACAAAAGAACGAGAAGCTGGATGAAGAGAAAATAAATTATACAATGAATGGTTAGGATCTGGAAGAGAGTAGTAAGGGCAGATTCAGTCTTGATTTGCAAGGAATTGGATAATTACCTAAAGAGAAAAAAAAATACACTGCTATGGGTGAGGGAGGAGTGCAACTGGCCAAATTACCCTTGCAAAGAGACTCATGAGATTGAATGGCCTCCATCTCTGTTTAATCACTCTATGATTCTCTATTAGCTGCCACCAACTGATCAAAGGGAGACTGAAGTAGCTTTCATAGGGTGATAAGATCAGTGAATGTTAACTCTGAAGCTGTAATCATCTGCTACTGGAAACAGGTTTCTGTTTATTTACTTAAGCAAAATTTTCCAAGATTGTGAATACCTCTAAATCTTTGCCTTCTTTGCTCAAAGGAGAACAACTTCAATTCCCCTTGTCTCTCTCTCTGTGATCTGTGAAGAAATCTAGCCATAACGAGGAGTTATATGTTTGAGAATAATTTCCCTATGAATGAGGGCTTAAAAAATTAAAGAGTTCATTCTCCAAAGAGGTTCAAGAAGTTCATCTCTCTCACACTGAATGATAATGGGTCCCCTGAGTGAAAAAGCTTATCGCACTTAAAATCATGACTACAGCTGCCGAGTTAACATTCATTGATCTTATCACCTTATGAAAACTATATCAACTCCTTTTGATCAGTTGGTGGCAGTTAATAGAGAATCATAGAGTGGTTAAACAGAGATGGAGGGCATTCAACTTCTTGAGACTCTTTGCAAGAGTGATTTAGCCAGTTGCACTCCTCCCCTGGTAAAATGGTTTTGCTAAACCTCACAAAAGCTACCACAATGGAAGATTTGATATTTTTATTGCTAGACTTAAATCACAGTCTATTTTGTTAATGAACCTAACCAAGTCTAAACTGAAGTATAACTAACTTTTTAATTTGAAACACACAGTTTGATGAATCATGAAAATTGACCATTATGAACATTTACAGCTTGCACCTGTACTGACTTCCTTGGAAATCAAAAGGGAATGAACAATACCTGGAAATGAGCAACAGTATAATCTTATTCAGGAATTAAAACGGATGGACTCAATTAGAGTTTGGGTACAGTCATTAAATGGAAGAAATTTGTTATGAAACTTGAAAAAAGTAGAAATATAAAGCTAAAGTTTATTTATTAATGTCACAAATAGGTTTACATTAACATTGCATTGAAATTACTGTAAAAATCCCCTAGTTGCCACATACTGGCGGCTGTTCAGCTATACTGAAGGAGAATTTACATGGCCAGCACCTAACCAGTACATCTTTCGGACTGTGGGAGGAAACTACTGCACCCAAAGGAAACTCACGCAGACACAGGGAGAATGTGCAGATTCTAACAGACAGGAATTAAACCCGGGTCTCTGACACTGTGAGGCAGCACAGCTAACCACTGTGCCAAATATTGGGAGCTGACATTGGATCTTTCAATCATTGGATTTGACTGCATTTCCTGGTAAAAGTATGACTAATAGAGCAAAGCAGTGACAATTCTCCATTTAATTGGGTCAGAGGGAGCTCGCTAACTCTGTAATCTTTGACTAAGTCTAGAGTTTAAAGTAAATTATGTTATACTGATCGATGGATATCCAACATAAATATTTTACTGGAATAATATTTTGATTTAAAAATTTGATTCTCTACTAGAAATAAAATGTCATTTTCTGTCTTTTCTTAGAACTGTTAACATTACTATTGACTACCTGATCAATTATATTTGGTGAATGAATTACATATTCAGTTTTTTAATAAATCTCAATATAGTTTAGAACTTATTTTGTCTCACATAGTCTCCTGCACTGCTAACTCATGAATCCCATCATAGAGAAGCTCGCTACATAGATCAGATTTTCAGATCCTTACAATATCTGGGATATTATAATCTGGCTGAAACTTGTTAAAAAGGCTATCTGGAGGATGGTATTTTTCTTAACTGCTTTCCTTCCCTTTAGCTTCCTTAACCTTCAGACTCATTCAGTGTCTTTAGGTTTTGGCTTCCTTAACTTTTAAGTTGAGAGTAAACATTTGTGAAATATATTTGATCTGTGATGACCCCAAAACTGGGCCATAGATCCATGACAAACCAAATTCTTTCTTCCTTGGTACCAGTCTAAAAATTATCCTATACATCCTCCTTAATACATCAATGTCATTCCTCAAGTGTAATACCATATTTGTAACAGTATCCTAAATGATATCCCACCACTGTTTTATAAAGGTTTAGCATGATCTCCTTGCATTTGTACTCTACTTTAAAAGCTGAGGATCCTGTGTGCATTTTTAACAGTTGTCAAGAAAACAAACAAGTGGTAATATTTTTCTGTCGGTAATATCGTTGTCATTTTTCTCATGGAAGGCAATGTTCGGTGTTTGTGAGTATGGTAGTTGGAATAAGAGACAGAGTGATTGTAAGAACTGAAGCTACCAGTAAGAAGTAGGTTTGATATAATAATAAGCCAAGATGTACTTCAAAGAAATGTTTACATAAAGAGTAGATTTGAACGGGCTGTTTTGGTTCAACAGAGAATATATACTGTAAATATATTTACATATATTTCTCTGTAAAAACAGAGAATATATATTGTAAAATTCGTGTAAAGAAAGAAAATAAAGATAGGTGAGTTTACTATTCTTTTAGATCCTAAGAGTTAAAGTAAATAAGGCTTAAAATGTCTGTATGTCTTGATTTAGAATATGGAAACTAAAATGTGATTGGAAAGAAGGAATGTTGGGACTTCTGGCTCTGTGATTGGATATCTTATTGCATGAGGTTGAGCAAAGGAGAATTCACATTTGGGCAGTGGACAATCTAAACTACCAGGTGTTTATCCTTAGTACTCTTCTGCTTAAACCAAAAGAGAAAATGCTGGAAAATCTCACCAGGTCTGGCAGCATTTATAAGGAGGTAGCCATGGAGGTGACAGAAGTAGAGTTTCTTCCGCCTATTTTTTGTTTTAATTATGTTATTCATTTATAATTATCTCATATTTAAATATCGTGTTTTGGTGTTTCAGTAAAGCATTAGTAGAATTTTGTAAAATTTAATGGAAAACATTTAGTAACAAAAATAATGTTACTAATACAAATACATTACTAATACAAAACATTTCCTTCTGGGATTTACACTGTTCAGAGTTGATAATCGGCTGTGCCTTAACACAACATTCTCAACTTGCTCTGCCACCTTCAATGACTTGTGCATGTAGAATCTCTGTCCTTCATTTCCTTTAAAACTATGCCATTTATTTTGTCTTGCCTATTCTCATTCTTCCCATCAAAATGAATCACTCCATACTTCTCAAAGTTAAATTTCATCTGCTGTCTGTCTGTTCATATCCTCCAGGATAAAAATAATTATTATTGCCATAGAAGGCATATGCCTTTTTAGTTTTACTGAAAAAAAATGAGCAAGATGGAGGATAGTTGCCAGTTGTGGTAAACATTTTAAACAGAACCCTTTGTCAGTGTAAAATAAAATAATTGGTTAAATCTATGTTGCAAATAAGGAAGCAAAATTTGAATAGGTTACATAAGCAACACGTGGTATGTTATTACTGGTGAGTTTAGATTTTCAGCACTGGAACAGAAACAGAGACAAGAAATAATTACCATTTGAACATCACACTAAAACTCAATGTCCAAAGAACTCCAACATATCAGTGAATTAATGGTCACCATGGAGCCAATGCATTTGAATGTGACAGTACCAGCTCATCAAAAGGTTTATAACAAGGCTGGAACTTAATGAAGGGCAACAGTAAGCACCAAAAATGTCTTAAACTAGCAACAATATTAAAAGATATGAGCTTGGATTCTCTGAAAAAAATTTGTTGCACTGACTTCGCATAAATGCTGGAGCAACTCCTGCTGTTTCTTTTAGCAGATTTTTCAAAATGAGTCTCTAACATTCTATGCACTGCAGAGTGCCTCAGGGAGATTCAGGCTGAAACTCTAGGAGGTGGGGGGTAGTCAGGGAGGGACCCATTCCTGCTGGAGAGGCCGGTTGTATAGTCCTGAGCAAGCCACTGCGTATGCGCCGGTCTGTCAGTACTAAGATCAGGGTATGCACAGTGGTCCCGCACTGCCGGCCTCCTGATCGATGGCTAGCCCCATGAGCCTGGTCACATGCTGGGATATTGAGACCCTGGTCAAGAAGAAGAAAGTGGCACATGACATGCATAGGCAGCTGGGATCACATGAATCTCTTGAAGAGTGTAGAAAGTATAGGAGTAGAGTTAAGAGAAAAATCAGTAGGGGAAAAAGGAGACACAAGATTGTTTTGGCAGGTAAGACAAAGGAGAACCCAAAGAGATTCTACAAATACATAAAGGGCAAAAGAATAACGAGGGAGAGAGTAAGACTTCTTAAGGATCAATAAGGTCATCTATGTGCAGATCCACAAGAGATGAGTGAGATCCTAAATGAATATTTCTCATCAGTATTTGTATATGTTCGTAGCTTTTTGAAAGTAGAGTCCAGATGGACAGAGTGGTGAAGGAGGCATTCAGCATGCTTGGTTTCATCAGTCAGAACATTGAATACAGGAGTTGGAATGTCTTATTGAAGTCGTACAAGACATTGGTAAGGCTCACTTGGAATACTGTGTGCAATTTTCGTCACCTATTGTAGAAAGGATATTATTAAACTAGAAAGAGAGCAGAAAAGATTTACGAGAATGCTACCGGCACTTGATAGGTTGAGTTATAAGAAGAGGCTGGATAGACTGGGACTTTTTTCTCTGGAGCGTAGGAGTCTGAGGGGTGAACTTATAGCAATTTATAAATTGCTATAGCAATATAGCAGCACAGATCAGTGAGATAATCAATGTCTTTTCTCAAAGTTAGAAGAGTTTAAAACTAGAGAGCATAGATTTATGGGGAGAGGGGAGAGATACAAAAGTGTCCAGAGGGGTAAATTTTTCACACAAGAGGGTGGAGAGTGATTGGAATAAGCTGCCAGAGGTAGTAGAACAGGCAGGTACAACTTTGATTTTTAAAAAGCATTTAGATAGTTACATGGATATGATGGCTATGGAGGGATATGGTCCAAATGCAGGCAATTAGGATTAACTCAGCAGTTTTATCAAAAAGAGCAGCATGGATAAGTTGGGCCAAAGGCTGCCAGTGCCATTCTAGAACTTCAGAATTGCTACAGTGCAGAAGGTAGCCATTTGGCCCATCAAGTCTGCACTGACTCCAAAAAAGCACTTCACCCTGACCCAGACCTATGGTCAAGGTGTTAGCAGTGGTTCTCTTGATAACACTCCTAGCCTGCAACAGAAGGTTGTGGGTAAATCTCTATGACCCTGTAACACTGTCCCTCCATTAACTTCCAGATCTTTACCAACGTCCCAACCCTACCAACCCCAATCTTCCCTCCTCCCTCCACCCCTGCCACCAATAGCTACCCCCTGGTAGCCCATTCTATTCCTCTGCCTGCGATCCCAATTGCAGAGTGGCAGTGGGACCTCCCCCACCCCACCAATCTTACCCCATTGCTCTCGCTCCTAACAGGCCTCAGTGCCACCTTGGTACTGCCCAATGCCCCTGGGCATTGCCATTTTTGCCCCTTGGAGAGTACCAGGGAATCAGGCTGGCATAGCCAGGCTGGCAGTGCCAAGGGTGCATCTTCTTACCCTTGACCTCCTGGGGGGCCTCCAACACCTCTCTTCACTCCACCGAAGTCGGCTGCCAGCTCCCCATTAATGGAGCTGGCATTAATGGTTCTTATTTTGATATATGCAAACCTAAAATATATTTCCATTTTTGCTCATTATAGTGTGTTTTTGGAAAGACATCATTAGTCTTTTCCAGCAGAACATCAGGTTCAATAAAATTACCAGTGTGTGATTTTTTTGTATAGTGTGATATTTGGCTCATAATCCCTAAACAATTTTTTGGTTTTTATTCTGTGTTTCCATTGCTTAATAAATGATTCATATTTTTTGATTAGCTCGTTTCCTCAGTTCTAGGGACAATGAGTAATATCTTTCATTAGATGAAGCTGTGGGATGTACCTCAATAGGTAATATCAAGGACTGACGGGATTTTTATGTGAGAAGAAAGCAAGATATTGCATTATTTTAACACTTTTCAGAAAACCACTCCATTCCAACATGCTTTACTGCCAATGAAATATTTATTTCCTTTATGAAGGGTCTTTACTGAAGTTCTGTAGGAAAACAATCAACCAATTTACAGACAACAAGGTTCCACAAATAGCCATGGCTGTTGCACCCGTGGCTGGATCCTCCAGTCTTACTGCAGTGCCTGGAGCTTTGGCTGAGTGCCAAATTCTCCATTCTCGCTGGCGATGGAGGAAGGATGAGGGAAATCGACTAGTGTATTTTAGTGTAGGTTGAGCATTTATGTTGCCTGGGACTAATGGGAATTCTCCTGCTTTTTTTCAAAATGGTATTCTAGGATTATTTACATCTCATTTGAAATATAGTTCGCTGCATTGGAATGTCAACCAGATGTTGGCCAGAATTTGCTGACTGTTCGCATCCTGCCACCACTGCTAGTCAGGATGGAAATTTTGGCGCTCAGAAAATTTCCGTTCATTGGAGCAGGATCAGAAAATCCTGCCAGCGTGAATGGCAGGAAAATTCCATCCTTTGTGTGAGTGGGACTTGAACCCACAACCTTCTGACGCAGGTTAGGAGTGTTATCAAGAGAACCATTGCTAAACACCTTGATCATGAGTCTGGGTCAGGGTGAAGTGCTCTTTTGGAGAGTTCAGTGCAGACTTGATGGGCCAAATGGCCACCTTCTGCACTGTAGCAATTCTGTAGTTCTAGAATGGCATTGGCAGAGTGGCAGCTGTGGGAATAAAGATGATATCCTAAAAAACAGATTTGTGTTCAATGGAGATACTGCCATTCATCCTGGGCTAGTAAGTTGATTAGTAGAAAATCGAACATAGAACATAGAACATAGAACATAGAACACTACAGCACAAACAGGCCCTTCGGCCCACAAGTTGTGCCGAACACATCAAAACCTACCCAGCCATAGACCTATCTATACCCCCAATCCCATTGGATCCCATATACTCATCCAGAAGTCTTTTAAAAGACCCCAGCGAGTTCGCCTCGACCACCACCGACGGCAGCCGATTCCATTCACTCACCACCCTCTGAGTGAAAAACTTTCCCCTAGCATCCCCTCTGTACTTGCTTCCCTGCACCTTAAATCTGTGCCCTCTCGTCGCGACCATTTCAGCCCTGGGAAATAATCTCTGAGAGTCCACCCTCTCTATTCCTCTCAACATCTTGTAAACCTCTATCAGGTCGCCTCTCAACCTTCGTCTCTCCAGGGAGAACAGTCCCAGCTCCCTCAACCTGTCTTCATAAGGCATGCCTCCCAATCCAGGCAACATCCTTGTAAATCTCCTCTGCACCCTTTCAATAGCTTCCACGTCCTTCCTATAGTGAGGCGACCAGAACTGCGCACAGTACTCCAAGTGTGGTCTGACAAGGGTCCTATAAAGCTGCAGCATTACCTCCTGACTCTTGAACTCAATCCCTCGATGAATGAAGGCCAGTACACCGTAAGCTTTCTTAACCACATCCTCCACCTGGGAGGCCGATTTGAGAGTCTTATGGACCCGGACCCCAAGATCCCTCTGCTCTTCCACACAGCTAAGACTCCTACCTTTGATAGTGTACTCATTCATCCCGTTGGATCTGCCAAAATGGACCACAACACATTTATCCGCGTTGAAGTCCATCTGCCACTTCTCCGCCCAGTCTTGCATCCTGTCGATGTCATGCTGCAACTTCTGACATCCCTCCAGACCATCCACAACACCACCGACCTTCGTGTCATCGGCGAACTTACTCACCCATCCCTCCACTTTCTCATCCAGGTCATTTATGAAAATGACAAACAGCAAGGGTCCTAGAACAGATCCTGGGGCACTCCACTGGTGACCGACCTCCATGCAGAAAAAGAGCCATCCACAACCACCCTCTGCCTTCTGCAGGCAAGCCAGTTCTGGATCCACAAGGCTAAAGCCCCTTGGATCCCATGGCCTCTCACCTTCTCAAGAAGTCTTGCATGTCTGGCAGACTGAAAAGATTGAGTATGTAGATATTAAGGAAGCAGATGTGTTAGAACTTCTAAATGCTATCAAGATAGACAAGTCTCCGGGACCAGATGGGATGTACCCCAGGTTATTGTGGGAGGTGAGGGATGTCATTGCAGAGCCCCTGGCGATGATCTTTGCGTCGTCGATGGAGACGGGAGAGGTTCCGGAGGATTGGAGGATTGCGGATGTGGTCCCTATTTTCAAGAAAGGGAACAGGGATAGTCCTGGAAATTACCGACCGGTGAGTCTGACCTCAGTGGTTGGTAAGCTGATGGAGAGGCTTCTGAGGGACAAGATTTACGAGCATTTGGAGAAGTTTAGGTTGATTAGAAATAGTCAGCATGGTTTTGTAAAAGGCAGGTCGTGCCTTACGAGCTTAATTGAGTTCTTCAAAAATGTGACTGAACACATTGACGAAGGAAGAGCAGTGGACGTGGTGTACATGGACTTCAGCAAGGCATTTGACAAGGTCCCACATGCAAGACTTCTTGAGAAGGTGAGAGGCCATGGGATCCAAGGGGCTTTGGCCTTGTGTATCCAGAACTGGCTTGCCTGCAGAAGGCAGAGGGTGGTTGTGGATGGCTCTTTTTCTGCATGGAGGTCGGTCACCAGTGGAGTGCCCCAGGGATCTGTTCTAGGACCCTTGCTGTTTGTCATTTTCATAAATGACCTGGATGAGGAAGTGGAGGGATGGGTGAGTAAGTTCGCCGATGACACGAAGGTCGGTGGTGTTGTGGATGGTCTGGAGGGATGTCAGAAGTTGCAGCATGACATCGACAGATGCAAGACTGGGCGGAGAAGTGGCAGATGGACTTCAACGCGGATAAATGTGTTGTGGTCCATTTTGGCAGATCCAACGGGATGAATGAGTACACTATCAAAGGTAGGAGTCTTAGCTGTGTGGAAGAGCAGAGGGATCTTGGGGTCCGGGTCCATAAGACTCTCAAATCGGCCTCCCAGGTGGAGGATGTGGTTAAGAAAGCTTACGGTGTACTGGCCTTCACTCATCGAGGGATTGAGTTCAGGAGTCAGGAGGTAATGCTGCAGCTTTATAGGACCCTTGTCAGACCACACTTGGAGTACGGTGCGCAGTTCTGGTCGCCTCACTATAGGAAGGACGTGGAAGCTATTGAAAGGGTGCAGAGGAGATTTACAAGGATGTTGCCTGGATTGGAGGCATGCCTTATGAAGACAGGTTGAGGGAGCTGGGACTGTTCTCCCTGGAGGGACGAAGGTTGAGAGGCGACCTGATAGAGATTTACAAGATGTTGAGAGGAATAGATAGGGTGGACTCTCAGAGACTATTTCCCAGGGCTGAAATGGTCGTGACGAGAGGGCACAGATTTAAGTGCAGGGAAGCAAGTACAGAGGGGATGCTAGGGGAAAGTTTTTCACTCAGAGGGTGGTGAGTGAATGGAATCGGCTGCCGTCGGTGGTGGTCGAGGCAAACTCGCTGGGGTCTTATAAAAGACTTCTGGATGAGTATATGGGATCCAATGGGATTGGGGGTTATAGATAGGTCTATGGCTGGGTAGGTTTTGATGTGTTCGGCACAACTTGTGGGCCGAAGGGCCTGTTTGTGCTGTAGTGTTCTATGTTCTATGTTCTATGTTCTATGTTCTATGTGGGACCTTGTCAAATGCCTTGTGAAGTCCATGTACACCACATCCACTGCTCTTCCTTCGTCAATGTGTTCAGTCACATTATCGAAGAACTCAATTAAGCTCGTAAGGCACGACCTGCCTTTTACAAAACCATGTTGACTATTTCTAATCAACCTAAACTTCTCCAAATGCTCGTAAATCTTGTCCCTCAGAAGCCTCTCCATCAGCTTACCAACCACTGAGGTCAGACTCACCAGTTGGTAATTTCCAGGACTATCCCTGTTCCCTTTCTTGAAAATAAGGACCACATCCGCAATCCTCCAATCCTCCGGAACCTCTCCCTTCTCCATCGACGACGCAAAGATCATCGCCAGGGGCTCTGCAATGACATCCCTCACCTCCCACAATAACCTGGGGTACATCCCATCTGGTCCCGGCGACTTGTCTATCTTGATAGCATTTAAAAGTTCTAACACATCCGCTTCCTTAATATCTACATACTCAATCTTTTCAGTCTGCCGCAAACTTGTAGTGCATCCTCCCAGATCACTTTCCAATAATGAACTTGTTTGATAAAATTGGCCTGAAATGTTTGTTTCGTGATGGATTTTATTTCAGCATTGTGGCCATGACTGTGATGATCAGTAACAGGCAGAAGGGGAGGGGTGAGGCTTTTATTGAATGGGGAATAAGGGTTTGCATTCACTTGTACTGCAGTTAGATAAGCTGCTGAAGGGTAATCTGGTCATTGCTTTTCCATTTTCCCCCATCTCTCTAAACACATCCCTGGTAGCAAGGGTTATTCCCTACAATGGCAAGATTGTACAATACATAGCAGCCAGTAATGAATCTGATAAGTAATACAGGGCTCTTCCAGAATGGTCCAGGCAGCAGAAGCATTGGCTAAGCATCCAATGGTCTGTTCAGTGAGATTTTGCATGGCAGCATGACATGGCTCAAGTTATGTATATGCAGCCCATGTATGCATAAGTTGCACACTGTAATCATGAGTTAGGCTATTTGTGTATAGCTCTTATTGCCCCAGTATCCACAATGTTTGCTTTGACATAGCAGCTGAAATACTGAAGGTGCAGTGGATGCTGTAGAATAAAGGCATCATGACTGCTGCTGGGATACTGGGCATTAGCCTGCAAGATGAGTTGTGCATACCAGCTGCACATTCAAAGAGTGGAACCCATTGCAATGGCAGACTCTGCTTTTAGATTTCGCCCTCGCAAAGCGAACAGTGTGCATTCTGCCCATGGAGGAATCCCATTATCCAAGCAAAAAAATATATGTTTTACCGTCTCCTTTTTGACCAGAAAAGTTGAAATGTAATTTCCCTGCCCTGACATGCAGAGCACCAGCGACCTTTCTTTGTAGCAGTAAGACTTTAGAATGCCAGCTGCTCAAGCATGGAAAGAGCCCAATGCAAGGAAGGTCATAACAAAGGTCATAACCAACTTCTCACAGCGCTATCCTTAACCTGCTCTGAGGCTGCCGGCAGAAAATTTCAATGGGGATCTCCTTCATAAAATGGACTCCTCACTTACAATGTTCCTCAATGAGCTTGAGACAGGAGAAATCTCCCCCAAAGACAATAAATGGGATTTTTTGGCCACGCTTGCCTCAAAACTAGAAAATCCTGTCCAAGTCAACAGAATTTTGTATATTCCATCCCCCATCCACTACGACTCCTGTGGCGGGTGGGACAGGAAAATTTCCACCGCTGTGTCCAAAATAACCACCTGCTAGGACTCTTTCTCCCTCTCCTTCTCCTCTTCAAGCAGCCTGTCCTCCTCTGTGTTGCCTTTGCCTAATCACCCCATCAGGTAGCAGGCCAAGAATATATCGCTCATCATCACTGGAAGGCTTGAAATGAAAAGCAAGGTTTCATCACTCACAGCACTATTTCCTGGTGACTTCACCAACTTGAACTGCAGTAGAAAACTCAGAACACTTTTGCAAATCAACAACAACCTGCAATTAACTTGGAAGGAGCTATATCACTTTTAAATAATCTTTGTGTGGAATCCTGTCTGCTGTTCAACACGTTCAGCTGTTCATAAGAATGCATTCAGAGTGTTGTGATTACAATTGGACAATAGGCATCAAATATGACCCACAAACTGCTTACCTTGTATACTTCTAGTGTCAATCTTAATGCCCTTTCCAAAATGCCCACCAGTGATGCATACTGGAAGTATACACTTGCAACATGGACATGGCAGCATGGTGGCACAGTGGCTAGCACTGCTGCCTCACAGTGCCAGGGATCTGGACTCAATTCCAGCCGCAGGTCACTGGCTGGAGTTTGCACATTTTCCCTTATCTGTGTGGGTTTCTTCTGCGTGCTCCAGTTTCCTCCCACGTTCCAAAGCTAAATTGACCACAATGTCAAGGTAAATATGTGGGGTTATGGGAATAGGGCTTGGGTGAGGTTGTAGTTGGTGTAGACTTGAAGAGCTGAATGGCTCCTTCTGCACTGTAAGGATTCTAGGGATTCTGCATTCAAAACTATAGCCATAGCATCAAATTACTGAAGTTATACAATCAAATTTGTGGGACGTGGGCATCACTAGCTGGTCAGCATGTATTGTCCATCCCTAATTACCCAAGGGCAGTTGAGATCAACCACGTTGCTTTGGCTCTGAAGCCACATGTAGGCCAGACCAGGTAAGGATAACAGATTTCTTTCCTTAAAGGACATCAGTGAATCAGATTTTTTTTTGACAATCAGCAAAGTTTCATAATCATCAGTAGCTTCTTAATTCCAGATTAATTTCATTGAATTCAAATTTCACCATTTGCCATGGCGGGATTCAAACCTAGGTCTCCAGATCATTAGCTGAGTTTCTGGATTAATAGTCGAGAGATAATACCACAAGCCCATCGCCTCCTTCTCTTTGAATGATGGCAAAAAATGTAAGTTATAATTATCGTTTGACTAATATTCATTACAGACTCCCAAGCTCTTGCAAGCTATCGAGGGTTGATCCTCTTCAGAAGAGCAATTTACCTGCTGTGCCTATATGATGGTCAGCCCAGTGATCTGTAATTTTGTTGGCGTTCAAGAGTTAGATGAAAGAACCCACTGCCCTCGAATTGAAGATCTGATCCACCATAATTAGAGGAATTTTGCAGCCTTGCACATCCTGATGTGGGATGGAAATTGTGTAAAATAAATGAAATAATGAATGAGTAATTCTATTGAACAAAAGTGAAATAAAAGTGAATATTTTGAATGTTCAGAATGAACATCACAAACCAGTCTAATAAGCCAGTAGCACAGCAGCGGGAGGCTGAAGAGAAACCACGGCTTTTTTTTAATGTTATGTGCAATTGCTGCTTGAGCCCACTTGCTGTGACACTGCAAAGACACTGAGAGAAATGTTGTATCTTTTCACATCAACATTCTAGTAAGTGTAGTATTAGGGTGTACAAGGTTGAAAGGTTAATATGTGGGATTGGAGAAACAGTACTGCCAGTATGTTCCTAATAGGATGATGTATGAGAAAGACACATGCCTAAGAAACAAGGAGAGAGCTTGTGGTTTAGATTGATACCTATACTCTTATATAACTGTATGGCGACGTTTATCCAATAAACTAATTATTATTCAGACATACCTATATCTCTGTATTCATTTCTTAGCCAGCCATATCCAACATACAACAGCAGGTTCACAATGTTTATGTCACTTGTATTTTTCCATTGCCAGGTAGGAGAAAGAATTATTATCTCTCAAGGAATGAACTGGATATTTACAGCACTGAACGTTTCTGTAATTATGAAGACTGGATCTTATTATTCTTTTCTTTAATACGATGCTTCAGTTCATACTCACGATTTCTTCCAATTGTTAACATAAACTGACATTGCACCACAGCTAAATTAAAACATCTACTGCAGATCCCCAAGGAAGAAATAAATTATTTTATAATCAGTGAAGTAGAAGGGAGGACAGAAGACTGAATAAATGAAATATCTTAAAATCTAGCAGTGATCATGCATCAAAAAAACTTCATTAGCTATCAAATATGTGAGACATTCTATGGCAACAAAAGGTGCTAAATATGCCTCTAATATGAGGGTGAGAGGAAAATTGATCTCCATTTAAAGTGCATTTTAAAAAATGAAAAGAAAGATAAAGTTACTTCTTCAAACTCTGTATCTATTGCCTAGTCATTGCCAAGAGGGAACCAGGAAGTAACCCCTTGCTTTCCACATTGTTCTGAAATGGAGACTAATACCTTTTAAGAGATTCCCTGAAACGGGAGAAAAAAATTGGACAGAATTACAATTTTTAAAACTTTTACAGTAACAAACCATCTAAAACCAACATAATCCAAACTTTAATAAAGATGCAAAGGATATTTCAAATAAAAAAAATGTATATTTCATGTTAAGTACTTGATATAACAAAGATACACCTCACTTAGTTTCAAAAACTTGCATCATTTCCCATACAAAAGTGGGACCGTAAACAAACTCACAGTTTTTCACCATCCTGTAGGATCTCTTTCTCCCCATTCAATGATTTCAGCCTTTGAGTTTTATGCACCAGCAAATCCTGGACATAGTTAACACTGACAAGGTTCACATCTCTTATTTGGATCGCAATAGTCTTAATGGCATAGGTATCCAGAGTTGCTTTTCAACTGATTAACCAATACAACTAGATCATGGTCGAGCGGTCCAGTTTTGTGATTCAAACACTCAGCTTGCTCATGCACTGTCTCATCAAGAAAGTCTGGAATTGTGTCTTTTTCCTTACTACCAAAGAAAAAACTAGCCTCTTTATCAAGTCCTCAAAGTGCCTCCCCTCACATGAATTCTGTATTTTGAATTCCAGGTACTGATCTGAACTTCTGCCAAAGGCTGGAACCCCACATTACTACAATTAGCTTTCTATTTATCCTCTCCTTTTGCTTTGCATCCACAGAGCAACCTCAAATCTCACAGATATTTCTTGGAACGAGTCTGCACCCCTTTCAAAATACTCCCCAATTGAACTTTGGAATTAAAGGGACATCACACAAAAAGAATGTACAGGCTTTTCACTAAGCATATGGGTCATTGCAGCATCTCTTAATGTCTGACCAACATTGGCTCCCTCTTTAACATCACACCAATTTTAAAATTCTCATTTTTGTGTTCAAATTCCTTCACTGTCTTACCTAACTCGATGTAACCTCCTCTAGCTCTACAACCTTCCATCAATTTGGACCCTTTTGTATTTTTTACTTCCTTGGCCTCACTGTTGGTGACTATCCCTGCCAGCCATTTAAGCCCCAAGTTCTGGAATTCCTTCCCCAAACCCCTTTCCTCCTACTCCTTAACCATGCTTTCAGTGATCTATTCTACCATCTCTTTCTTTGTTCTGTGTTGATTTTTGTTTGATCACAGCCCCGTGAAGCACCTTGGGACATTTTGTTATGTCATAGGAGCTTTACAAGTATCATCAGTGAAGATTTGGTAGCATTAACTTACCTTCTTTCATAGTTGAAAAGAAATATGCTTTTTCTTATTCTTTCATTGGATATGTGTATTGCAGGCTGGGCCAGCCTTTGTTGCCTGTCTCTAATTGGCCATTGAATTGAGTTGCTTGCTAGATCATTTTAGAAGATGGTTAACAGTCAAACCACATTGCTGTGGGTCTAGAGTCACACGTAGGCCAGACCAGATAAAGATAGAACATAGAACATAGAACATTACAGCACAGAACAGGCCCTTCGGCCTTCGATGTTGCGCCGACCAATATAAAAAGCAATGCCCCTCCAAACTAACCATTCCCTTCTCTTCCATATACTTATCAACTAACCTCTTAAACGCCACCAAACTTGGCGCATCTACAACTGCTGCAGGCAGGGCATTCCACTCCCGAACCACCCTTTGGGTAAAGAACCTACCTCTGATATCCGTCCTATAACTATCACCCCTTAATTTAAAGCTGTGTCCCCTCGTGCTAGCTTTCTCCATCCTAGGAAAAAGGCTATCACTGTCCACCCTATCTAAACCTCTAATCATCTTATATGTTTCAATAAGGTCTCCTCTTAGCCGCCTTCTTTCTAACGAAAACAACCTCAAATCCCTCAGCCTCTCTTCATAAGACCTGCCCTCCATACCAGGCAACATCCTGGTAAACCTCCTCTGTACCCTCTCCAATGCCTCCACATCTTTCTTATAATGTGGGGACCAGAACTGCACACAATACTCCAAGTGCGGCCGCACTAGAGTTTTGTACAGTTGCAACATGACGTTGCGGCTCCGAAATTCAATCCCCCTACCAATAAAAGCTAAGACTCCGTATGCCTTCTTAACAACCTTATCGACTTGATTGCCAACTTTCAGGGATCTATGCACATATACACCAAGATCCCTCTGTTCATCAACACTATTAAGAGTCCTACCATTAGCCCTATACTCTACACATTTATTATTCCTGCCAAAGTGAATTACCTCACACTTTTCCACATTAAACTCCATTTGCCACCTCTCGGCCCAGCTCTGCAACTTGTCTAAGTCTCTCTGCAAACTATAACACCCCTCTTCACTATCTACCACTCCACCGACTTTAGTGTCATCTGCAAGATGGCAGATTTCCTTCCCTAAAGAATGTCAATGAACCTGATGGGTTTATGCAACAATGGTTTCATGGTTATCATTAGACTTTAATTCCAAGTTTTTTCACTGAATTCAAATTTCACTATCTGCAGTAGTGGGATTTGAACCCGAGCCTCCCAGAGCATTGCCCTGAGCCGCTGGATTACAAGTCCAGTGACAGTATCACTATGACACTGCCTCCCCTACTGAACGTCTTAGAGGAAAAGTAAGTATTAAAGCTCGGGCAAAAATAAATTCAGTATTATAACATATAAAACATGGGAAAACATAAATAAGCAATTGGTTATTGTTATTTGACAAATAGAAGAAAATAATACTGTTCACTGTGAAGAAAGGAGTGGAAAAAGTATAATTACTTAAAAGATTGAAGGATCCGGTAACAAGATTTACATGAATGCAGGAAACACTTACAATAGCACATTGGAGCTGGAGGTTAGTGCAGCCAGCCATTATTGATGAAACAGTGAATGTGAATAGAAAATGGATAAGAGATGGAGCTGAGAGGGTGTATTGAATGTTTTATAAAGATAGATTTGCAAAGCCAGGAGGAGTGGTATTGTTAGACAAGGATGGCGTATCAGACGATAATAGAAGCGCTGATGGCAGAAACAATTTGGATAGAAATTAGTAATGATAAGGTCAGCGAAGTAATAATTGGAAGCTGTCCACAGCAGACAGGTGGATAATTAGTTGCTTAGGCAAGAAAGAAATGTTGTGAGGAATTGTAATATGATAATTGGTAGGGGGGAGGGGAAATTTCCATATCCCAGAGGCAAAGTGGACAGATGGGAGACATCTGAGAGGGAGAGGAAAGGCACAAAACAATTTGAAAGAGGAATTTGTGGCTGCTTTTTAATATAACGCGTGAAGTTGACTATGATAACAGGTTTTGCATTAGATTTAGTATTCAGCGCTCAGCTGAATTGATTAATAAGCTGGAAATGGGTGACATTTAGTCTTGTGTTATGATCAAATGCTGAGATTTACTGGAATGGATAAGACTGATATAAGAACAGAAAAATGTAAACCTGTAGTGGAGTGAAATGTAGGTTATCAAAACTACTCCAGGAAGAATTGTATGAGTTATGGCACAAGAAATAACAAAGAATTTAGAAAAAATATTTTATGAATTGTTGAACTAAGAAGGAACCCTGCTTTGCATACTATTATCAGTCCTGCTCATCAAGAAATACATTATCAACTTGACAAGGTTCATATTCCACAGATTGGGCTTGTTCCTGTAGAGAGTATTTACTTTTCCAGCTTAATTCAAGCTATACGCATTGATAGTTTCCGCTCTGTCCTCTTTTCATCTTTTTATTAGTATTGTCAGCATGGGCATGATGGCCCAAATGGCCTCCCACTCTGACTTCTATGAATTGAGGGAAATTGGAAATAATTTCTGTGTGTCTAAATCATGAAATCAAGAGTGGTAACGTAAAGGAATTGTTAAGACAATTTATTTTAAAATCCACAGATGTGGGGTTAAGCTCCTCAAAATCACAAACTCCAAATATATGTTTTTTTCATTGATCTTAACTCTCTGCTACTGTCTCCTAACTCAGTGCTGCCAGTTTACTAACTTGCACTGAGCCTTATTCATCATTACTCCTCCCCTCACTGATCTGCATCGCTTCCAGGCTCTGTAATGTCTCGATTTTAAAATTCACATCCATGTTTACAAATCTCTCCAGGGTTTGTTCCTTCCTCCTCTAACCTCCTCTGAAACCTCCCCACCACTCCAATTGTGTGCTCTTGTGCAGCCCTGATTTTCAGCACTCTGACAATGCATGCCAGTGCCTCCAGCTGCCGAGGTTCTAAACTCTAAAATTCCCTCCTTAAATTTCTCTGTATCTCTATCTTTCTCCCATCTTTTAAGATGTTCCTTCAAACATATCCCTTTGACCAAACTTTGGATCACTTGTGCTAATATCACTTTATGTGGCCGATCATTTACAATGGGAATCATCTTATCAACTCGTCATGCTAGTCGATCAGTGTGGAGAGCCAGTGAGATGGCAAGAGAGCGAAAATTTGAGTTTGCACCCCATTTCTCACCTCTTATGATCTTACCAGCTCCGATCTGCCAGCATAATAAGCCTCGGGAAGGGCATGAGGCTGATTTTAATATTTAATTTCTATTTATATATTATATTATTAGTCAGTCCCGGACACAATTGTCTGGGCTCACCTGCCTTAACAGCCTCACCACTGGAGGTTTGCATTGGCAATGATCATATATGGTCACCAGCAGTGATAGGGGACCGTATCTGATGGCCTCACCAATGGGAGTGGAGGCCATTGAGGCCTGCCACATGATGAGGTCAGGAACTGCTGACCTGGCACCCTGGCTTGTCCACCAGGCACCCTGGCAGTGCTGAGGGGAAGGGTCTAAATGGAGTGCATGGGGCCTAAGGGGAGGATCATATGGGAAGCTGCACACTCTGCATTGGGGGATCATTGGGTGTCAATTGACTGGGGGAGTGGATGGAGTGAATGGGGGTGTTAATCAACAGGGAACTCAATGGAGGTGCGAACAGCCAGTAAGTGGGGATGTGAACAGAGGGGGTGGGGTGATAGTCTGGGCGATGGGAAGTGATTGATGAGGGGAACTGTGATTGATCCAGTTGGGGTGAATGATCCAGAGGTGCAATGTCTGGGGGGTGAGGTGAGTGAGATATCTTGTACACAGTTAGTGCACTAAGAGATCAGACACATGCGCAATGAAGCCCTCTTGCAGTCATGGGCCGGGTTCCTGATATGAATAAACTCCGTTCAATTCCCTGACTGGTGAAAATCGCATTTTGCCTCATTTTTCTCTCTAAGTGGCATAAGATTTTAATTTTTCTTTCACCAAAAAATGGATCTGAAACTCATCTTTTCATGCTCATTCGGTACTTAGAATTTACTTAGTAACATCACACCAACTTTTTTTTCCTTTAATGTGCCTTGATATGTTTCACTATGTTAGAGATGGTATATAAATGTAAATTGTTATTGTTTCAGATCTGAACAGACTGTTCACAGCAAAGGATTGGTTTACAACATGGGTTGCAACTCACTGTAGATTATACTGAGTTCAGGGACAAGACCCTCCTGATCATATTTGGATGCTTCAAGTTAGGCTCGGGACATATTTGGATTATAAGCAATAAAGTTGTTATTTCATCAGTGACCAGAAGCTGACTGCATGTGTATAACCTTGAAGTGTCAAAAAAATAGAGTAATAACAGGTAAAGAGATAATGAAGAAACAATGCTGGGTCATATACCTGCTAATGCTTGCCAGGCACATTACCCTTTAAAGAACTTCAGATGAGTGAGCATTAGCATCACTCTTCTAGCCCTAAGACCACATTTATGGGACAAAGGCCTCATTATTAATAATGTTAGGCCTTAATGGGACTTGGATATGTCTGCTTTTCCGGTCCTTAATATGAGAGAGACTTCTAACCTGACATTCAATGGCATTACCATAGCTGAATCCTCCATTATCAACATCCTGCAATACTCTCCATTTGCCTGGATGAGTGCAGCTCCAACAACATTCAAGAAACTTGACATTGTCCTGGAGCAAGCAGCCTAAAGATGTGCCAAGTCCTTCCATGGACATTCAATCCCTCCACCAACAATGAACAGTGGCAGCCATGTGTCCAACTCCAAAATGCACTGCAGGGATTTAACAAGGTTCTGGGAGGACAAAAGCAGCATCTGGGAAGATCACCACCTGAAGGCTCCCCTCCAAGTCATTCATCATTCTGACTTTGAAATATATTGATGTTCTTTCATTGTTGCTGGATCAAAATCCTGGAACTTCCTCCATAACAGCACTTTGATTTGATTTGATTTGATTTATTATTGTCACAAGTATTAACATACAGTGAAAAGTCTTGTTTCTTGCATGCCATACAGACAAAACATACCATTCATAGAGAAGGAAATGAAAGAGGCAGAATGTAGTGTTACAGTCATAGCCAGGGTGCAGAGAAAGATCAACTTAATGCAGGGTAAGTCCATTCAAAAGTCTGACAGCTGCAGAAAAGAAGTGTTCTTGAATCATGACTTCAGATTTTTGTATCATTTTCCTGACAGAAGAAGGTGGAAGAGAGAATGTCTAGGATGTGTCGTGTCCTTAATTATGCTGGCTGCTTTGCCTAGATAGTGTGAAGTATAGTCACTGTGGGTGTATCTACACCCTAGGGACCTCGTTGGTTCATAAAGGCAGCTCACTACTACCTTCTCAAGGAGAAAAATGGATGGGCAATAAATGCTGGTCTCGTCAGCGACACCGATAAAACATAAATTAATAATAAGAAAACCCATATCTCCTAAATTATGTGCAATAGATATTCAGCAGACCTAGTGACCAATGACATGGTCAATGAACATGAGTGCTTTGGATGTCCATCCTTTCACTATCAATTGTACACAGTTTACTTGGATTTCACAACATTTTAACTTGAGAAGGTTTAGCATTGAAATTTTTAATAAACATTGAAGGCCCATGAAATTAATGATAAATCGAAAATTTAAAGCTGATGATAAATGGATATGGCTATGTCAGCAACTACATTTGCTATTATTAATATATTATCAAAACAGGTCAAAAACTAATCAATTGAGCTGACTTGCACCAATGAATGTCCAGCAAGGAGACTCATTGTTCAAGTTGGTATAGTCCCATATGTGATGTTAAACGAAATTTTGTTTTATGAATATCCTATATGAAGCCACTATCAGAGGAGTGAGTGAAGGTAGAGGCTTTGATGCATGTTCACTTATCCTGTAGAAACCTTAATCTGTTCTCCTCCAGCATTGGGGTTATTTGATGGCACAAGCTTCTCCACTTGGAACTGTCCAGTAAACCCATTCTTCCCCACCCCCACTCCCACCTCCACTCCCACCCCCACATATAGTGAGGTCCAACTTGCAGGCTCTGAAATTTACTTTCAGAGAGTCTTTGCACTTAAGTTTGGAATGTGCTAAGGTGCCACATCCCATGTTTGATTGGTCCTCCTTGCAAACAATATTGCCAAATCAGCAAAGCTAGCTCTAAAGAGAATGCTCTTAGTACTGGACATATGGTACCTTGCAAAAACTTTGGTGTTTGGGATCTTGCCCTGCCTATTTTATGTTGCAGTTAGATCTTATATAATGAAATTGGAATGCATCTAGTTGTGATATGTGTTGCCAGTAGATTGTCTATGCCTTACAGCTGTAAAAAACAATGACGTGAGAACCATTGCCTGGTGGACTTTGGTTTTCTGTATTGAGGCAGACTCCATACTTTATCCAAGTATTGTGGGAGAGTCTGCCAAATGCTGAGCTGTTTTTGCTGTCATTGACCTGCTCTGTCCAATGAGAGAGAATGTCATGACTGTCCATTGGAAGCTCATTGGCACCTATTGAGAAAACTGGATGTCACACCTTTGCTTTTGTGGACAGATCTGAGACCTTCATGGACAATCTACAGAGTGTGCTTATCAGCCATTTCCTGAAGTTTTCCAACCTTATTCTTCCATCTTCAGTTGTTTCTCTCTCTTAATTTGACCTGCAGCACGTGTTTTGTATTGTAATATCAGGCTTCTCATGTTAGTAATTTTTTGTCAGGTGTATCGGTGTTTGGCTATGTCACAGTCACTTTTGTCAAATCAACCTTCTGTTTTATGAGCCCAAGGACATTAGATACCATCTTTAACTTCTTCCAAATATTTTCAATGTCTATATTTTCTTCTGGAATACTAGCAAATTTTAGGACTCAACTTTCTTTCTCCAAAGTGCCTCCTGTTCTGTAGAATTCCAAGAAAACCAATTTGAATTTGTTCATTTTTGAATTATCTAACATAATAGACAAGCACTGTGTTGATGAAAGGCCACAGACATGAAATATTATGTCTATTTTTCTCTCCACAAATGCTGCCTTGCCTGCTGAATATTTTCAACATTATCTCTTACTATTTTAGCTCATGGGAGTTTAGTATGATTTTATGTATTCAATGATGTAAACGTTATTGTTATTCCCTATGTATGAAGCCAGATGGCTAATATAAAGGACAGTATTCAACTAATTTATATAGATGCTTTTAATTCATGTTGGATAAGCTGAATGAATGCATGTAAAGGGATGTCCTGTTGACAATATATAGGATTTTCTTCTGAGATTATTCTTAAGTTGGAGTTAAAACAATGCAGAGGGACATTGCTCTGCATCTAACCTATATTACAGCAGATCCAGAGAATGTTTGGTGGGAACAATAACCAGTACTGGTGACAGCCTTCAGTTTCATAAGACAATGGTTGTCATCTCTGTGTAAGCATTACCTGGCATGGCTCCTGAGTGTTTGCAGCAGGCAAAGAGAGTGGAGTGAGAAGGAGCCAAATTCACTGGATCTGTTTCCTCTTGGGGCCCTTCTCTGTTTATCTCTATGATTCTATGATTCTTCCAATGCCATTCCAGTCAGAGGCCAGATGTCATACACATCAGTAACTGTCTCCAATTTATCACTGTCCATGTTCATCATCTTCATATCTCATTTGCAGGTGTCCTTGTAGTAGAGATATGGATACCCAAGGAGTCATGACCCAATGGCCTATTCATCAGATAGAAGGTTTTTTGGTGCATGGCCACCATTCATCCAATAGGCATGACCAAGTCAGTGCAGATATCATTGCCTTAACAATGGAATTGGTACACTTTAGGAGCTCTGAGCTGACAACATCATCCTGCAAGAGATGCCGAGGATACATCTGAGACAGCACAGGTGGAACTTATCCAGCTTTTCCTCCTGCTCAACATACGTTATCCAGATCTCACCATGAAAGGAGAGTGCACTGAGGATTCAGGCTTGTTTGACTCTGAAGATTGATGTTTTCAGTTAAGTTGCGTTCCACACACTATTATTCAACTCGGATGTAATAGCTGCAGCTTTTATGATATGTGTCTTGATCTCTGCATCAAGTGACAGATTGCTGATGATTCTAGAGACTAGAAATAGGAAGATATCAGCAACTACCAGTGCCACCTTGTCAAAAGTAAGGAATGGCAGTATGACAACTCCTTGGACCGTGACACTTGTCTTGCTGATGGTCAGACCAAACTCTTTACTGCCGTGAGATAGTATGTCCATTTTCCACTGTGGGTATTCACCTGTATAGAATGTCAGTGTGGCATAGAACAGCACTCTGTTGAAGACTTGGTGCATCCTTGTCTTGGATTTAAGGTAAGCAAGATTGAAGCTTTCCATCAGTTCTGGTATGTAAGTAAACACTCTGTGTAGATGACCTGATTTGATTTCATTTGATTATTATTATTGTCACATATATTGGGATACAGTGAAAAGCATTGTTGTTTGTGCACTTCACAGAGAAAACATACCATTCATAGCGTACATGGAGAGAAGGAGAGGATAAGGTACAGAACATAGTGTTGTGGTTACAGATAGGATAAAGGGCAAGGTCTGCTTAAGTCCATTCTAAAATCTGATGGCAGCTGGGACAAACATGATCGCATATGACAGCAAGAAAGAAAAGAATATGCCAAAAAGTTTCCATGTCAGAACACAACATTGTCTAATCGCACTGCAGTTCTCAAAGGATTCAGACATCGTCCTGTCATAGCTAACCTTACTCATCATGTTGTCATGGGAAGTGGAGCTCATGTTGAGCAGTTTCAGCAGATAGCCAATTTTCTGTAGCAGCTTGTATGATTGAATGTCTTGGTGGGGTCAATGAAAACTTTATCATGGTCTCCTTTGTTCATCACATCTCTCTTGCAGCTGTCAGACTGAAAAGATCATGTCAGTTATCAGCTGGAAGTCAGGATAGGTGTGCTCAACCAGGATCTGACAAGAGTAACACGGGCAAATATTTTTTCCACAATACTCGGCAGGGAGATGCTTCAGTGACTGTACCAATGGCTGAGGTTGCTTAAGGCTAGGCTTGGCCGATAGCCCAGACAACTGTTACTCTTGTTCAAGCACGTATCCCCAAGAAAGATCATTGCTTCATTGACAGCACAGACTTTCTGAACTCAGTGTCAATGTCACAATGTTTATTTACACAAGGTTAAGTGGTTTCATAAGTTTGTGGTTTTGTTGTTGACATTATAAAGGGTCTATATGAGTTTGCTTTTATTGCCTTGTAATGAATTAGTTTTTTTAACATGGTAGAAATTTATGAATGAATTATGTTTTCCAAGGTTTTAGTTTTATTTCTACACCCTTCTGTCATTTTGGGTTCATTGGTTCTATAGAGTTCTATTGGGACAATGAGCATGGAAATTGTCATAGCTTGGCATTGGGGATAAGAAGGGACATGAAGGGTTGGGTGGAGAGGCATAGCTTGAAATAGAGAGCTCGAAGGGCCATGGGATGGGAGACATTATGTAGCATGAATGGAGGATGTATAGGGCTAAGGGGGCAAGGGGTAAGAGCTAGAAGGCCTTTGTGTTTTTGTTTTTTAACTGGGATCAAGGTCCTACAACACCCACACTAGCCCACCACAACACCCAGCAGCCCTTGTGTCTACCAATGACACCTTTCCTTGATTGGCCGATTTGACTCCTGCCCTCATTCACTTGCCTTCACTCACCTGCCCTCACTCACCTGCCATCATCAGCAGCAGCATGTTCTCCAGCCCAATACGGATTGCTGGCAGCAGGACCCTCCCAATGAGTGGAGGGTCCTCAACATCCTGCCTTCACCACCTTCTCATGTCAACCACCCTCTGCATGCCCCCCCACCTTGCTAATCTCCCATATATGTCCCCTTTGCATACCCTCCCCCCTTGCAAATCTCCCACTGTAGCCCGACCATTGGTTTTTTCTAACATAATGCATAGCCCCACTTGCATAGCACCCCTTGCATACCTCCTCTACATTGTCCTGTCCTTGCAGAACTTCCCCTTGCAGAGATCCACTTCGTCATAGCTCCCTACACTGCCCTGCCCTTGCAGAGCTGCCCCCCTTGCATAGTCCCCACCCCCATTGCACAGCTATACTCCCGCATGGCCCCCCTGATATAAGTCCCCCATTTTTGTGCATGCTGCCTCCATCATAGCCCCACCCTCACTCAGGCACCAGCTCCACTCAGCCCCATCCCCTTGGCACTGCCTGAGCACACTTATCGTGCCCAACTTATCGTGACACACTGTCAGGGTGTCAGCTGAGCACTACGAAGTGCCACTGCCTGATGAGCACAGTTTAGCCATGTCCCCAACCATCCAGGAGCTTCAATGGCCTCTGGTTTTCACTGGTGAAAACCAGTACTGATTCTCGCCAGTGTGATGTCACACTATCGAGGGGGAAGGAGGCTAGAAAATGCCTTGCAGGAGCAGCTAAGTTGTTTTACTTTTAAGCAAATAGGCTTTGCTCCCTTTTTGGGATTGAAGCAGATCTTGCCAAGGCCAGGAGACTAGCAAACCAGTTTACATATTCTTGGACATGATCTTCCCATCTCACCATGCTGATTGATCAGTGCAGCAAGCCGGTAAGATCACACCCATTGACCTTTCCTATGTTTCCCTCTCTATCTACGTCTATCTAATCCTTACCATGGGAATACGAAAACTCTGATGTATAACACTGCCACAGTGGGATAGCATACTTGGGGAGTAGTATAGGCTGCAGGAGTAAATGTGCAGTAACCTACAAGGTGAATCTCATTGATAATACTACATTCATCAGGATTCTAACCACAACAGCAAAACTTTCTTTTGAAGAATTAGATCAGTTCGGATAGTTGGAATAAGCAATCACAATAATGTACAGTGTTATGGAATGAAATGAGTTTACAAGCAAAATCAATACACATAATACAATGACACTTGCACCCTCAGCTGGTAATAACTGAGTGACTGTATTATTGCATTTCAAGAAAGCAGTTCTGCATTTGTTAAAGGATCAATAATGCTGCATATTGTTCATGAAATGGAATTAAACTTTTTAACCATCTATGTCTCATCGGCAATATTTGCACTGAGCTGTGCAGCATACAGATGGAGGGATTCTGCTCAGCTTGTGTTGTTTTGTGTGTTAATGTGATGCACATCAAACTGTGTCAAGTGGAGTCTGCTGTTCACTCCCATTGTGTCTCAGACCTGGCACGCTTGAAGTAATATTTTAGACAGAATGTGCATTATGTGCAATGTATGATTGACAACTATGCAAACAATTTGAACTACATTACACGGTATAATGTTATGTGATTTTAAAGATGCACTTATGCTGAACGTTGGAATTTTTTCCTATATCGCCAGCTTTAAAATTATCAGAATTGATCTGAAAGAGGCAGGCAGAAGCACGGTCAGTGGCCACCATTTTAGCATTGTTTTATGTCTCAATTTGGCTGCTAAAATGTTTTTCTGGTAGCGGGATGGGCCTTTCCTTTTGTTTTTAGCTTCAGTATTGGCATTGACGGTGGCATTCCAGAGGATTTCTTGTTAATCGTTCAGCCATAAAAGCCCAGCACACAGGTATTTCCATGAAGGATTTCTGTAAGCTCTATAGAAAAGAAAATAACTTACATTTATATAGCGCCTTTCATACCATCGGCATATCCCACTGTGCTTCCCAATCAATTCAAGCATTCTTGATAATATATATGGAAGCAATTCATGCACAGAAAGATTTCACAAACTGTTGGGAGGACGTTTATTACAGAACTTAAAGAGTAGTTTTCAGTTAGTTAATTCTTAAGGTCTTCATTAACAAGTAGGACTATTTATATATGTGCAGTAAATTGTACAGGCTGAGAGCTATCTCATCCTTACATCTTGGATAGTGTACCACCAACTTCTAAGTATGGATTGTATACCTTCTTACACTAAGTGGGTGGTATTGTACTCAATTCTACATTAACTGTTTTTTCATTCATTCAAGGAATGTGCTCATCATTTGCTAGACCAGCATTTATTACCATCTTCAATTGCCTTTGAGAAGGTGGTGCTGAGCTGTCTTCTTGAACCACTGCAGTCATATGGTGCAGCTACACACAGTGCTATTAGGAAGAGCATTCCAGAATTTTGATTCAGTAATAATGAAGCAACAGCAATATAGTTGCAAGTCAGGATGGTTGAAGGGGATTTTGGAAGGGAAACTCCAGGTGATAAATCATGTACCTGTTCCCTTTCCCCTCTAGATGGTAGTGGGTCATGTGTTTGCAAGGTGCTGTTTATGGGACCTTGGGGGTAGTTCCCGCAGTGCATCTTGTGATAGGACACATAGCTGCTGTTGGTTGTCGGTAGTGGAGAGAGTGAATGTCTGTGGATGGGATGTCAATCAAGAAGACTCATTTGTCCTGGATGATGTCAAGCATATCAAGTATTGTTGAAGCAGCACTCATCCAGACAAGTGGGGAGGATTCTGTCACACTCCTAACTTGTGCTTTGTGAACAGGCTTTGGAGAATCAGTAGGCGAGTTGCAGAATTCCTAAACTTTGACCTGCTCTTGTGGCCACTGTGTTTATGTGGCAAGTTGACTTCAGCTTCTGGTTAATGATAACTCCTAGAATGTTGACAGATGTGTGTGCTAGACTCTTAAATTGCACCATCACCAAAGTCTTTATCCAAAGTATATGGAGTTTTACTCAAACATTATATACGATATATTTAGATAAATGATATTGCATTTTGTGGTGATGTTTGGAGGGATAAATGTTATGATGTGGAGATGCTGGCATTGGACTGGGGTAAACACAGTAAGAAGTCTCACAACACCAGGTTTAAGTTCAACAAGTTTATTTGATAGGGAACACACCAGCTTTCGGGGTCTGCCCCTTCACCAGGTGAGTCAAATAAACTTGCTGGACTTTAATCTGGTGTGCGAGACTTCTTACTGGGATAAATATTAGCTAGGGCATGATGGAGAACTCCTCTGCTCTTATTCAGATAGCTCAGGTTGACCAGAGAGGCAGATTGGGAGGGGAGCCTTTTTAGTGTCATATCTGAAAGATAGCATCTCTGACAGTGCAGCAGCACTCCTTCAAAATGGTACTGGAATGTCAGCCTGGATTATCTGTTTCCGACTCTGAAGTGAAATCTGACAAGAGACACAATTGACATCTTAATACAGAGTAATCTTTATTGGCAAGATCTATATATACATTAATGAAGTTAGAATGCCTTATTACCTGAAACTGTCCCCATCCTTGTTACATTTCCAAGTGCCAATAGCTCCTGTAGGTAATGCTATAATAGAGTTTCCTCATTGAAAGCATTCAATTCTTTCCTATGCTATCCAGTCAAAAACGTTTCATTCTGAGCAATAAATTATAATAATAATAGTCACTTCTTGTCTGTGCAGGCTGTTCTGCTTACTCAGTGTAAGGGGTGCATCTGTTTGTGGGCTGATTTGTTGGACAAAACCTGACACATGAGTGTGTACACGGGACACATGGAGAGCACTGGAGTACACAATGTGCTTATGACTGCCAAAGATTGATGTGTCACTGACCTTATGCAATGATGGAGTGTGTGCAGGCATGTGCAGAAGTGCAAATTCTCCAAAATGCATATAAAGGTCAGGTTTGCTTAAAGTTGGGAAGGAAATCAGTGAGGTTTTTCTCTCACCTCCCTCTGGGGGTTGGGAAATGTGTGTGTGCTGGTGTTGCCTAGAATCACTGCAGCAGCAATGCCAAGTCAGTCAATAGGTCCTGACTAGCTCTGGTCCACTGACAAGAGTGCAGTGGGACTGACAAGGGAAGTTGCTCCAGTGTTGCTTCAAGGAGTGAAGCTAAGATCTTTTTCACTTTGAGAGCCATTGCTTGTATTCAATTGGAGCTTAAATGATCCCATTAAAATTTCATGATTTTCAAAATGTTGGCCGAGGGACTGATACTTGTGGAGCTGGGATGGTTCTGGGGGAAGAGTCATAGCCAACATGGAAATATACTAAGACGAGGATGGCATTAAAGGGAGGGCATGGGAAGGATGGAATGAGAAAGGATGGCATAGGAAGGAAGATGAGATATTGGAGTTTGGTTAATGTGGTTAAATGGCAGGGCCAATTACTTAATACACTATATTTTTTTGTGTCGGTAATGAAGATACACTAAATTTGAATGAAAACATTTTTGAAAATCTGTCAGGTGAATCAAAACAGTTCATCACTATTGTTTGTACAAACGAGAAGGTAATAGCCTATAGTGTGCAGAATTGCCACACAGTCAAACAGAAATATTGTTGCCATGAAACATCAATCCTAAACAAGAATTTTGTCACGGTATGATTGGTATTGAGCAAATTGTAGTCTTTGATGAGATGCAGAAATTGTAATTGACAGTTTTCAAGGAAATAGAATGTTTATTGAGTCCATTGTATGTAACCCTTTCTTTTCATCCCTGGGGCAAACAGTTCCTGAATAGACTTTATATGACCGCAAACAAGTCTCAAGAAAGACTTTTGATTAAACTTGTATGTTTTTCCACGTATTTGCATGCTTTATGTAGTTTTTATTCAGCGTGAGAAGTGTTGATTCTGTTCAACTCTCCAGAAGTATTGTCGCAATGAAGAATGTAATTTGATTGCTAATGTTTTTGTCTGTCTTGGCCGGTTTGCCCCTATTAAAAACTTTGGCAGTGTGTTGGCAAGCTTATGTGCTGGCCACTAGATGGCTCTATAGTGCAATTGAAACAAATAATTAATTCAGGCCCACTGAACATCCAAAAGTATTTCACAACAGAATAATTAGTTTTGAAATGTAATCACTGTTCTATTTTGCTAAATGTGGTAGACAGCATGTGAATAGCAATATCCCAGCAGCAGCAATAAGGTGATTAATCAGTTCTTCCCTTCGATTTGGAGCTTCTCAACTTCATTGTGTCAGCCATCTTGGATAAGGTAAATCAGATAAATAATAAAGTTTCCAGCTAAATTAAGCTTTGACCAATTTGTTGTCTAATGTTTTTATTTGTTTTACTCCTGAGCCCATTCTCAGTCTGTTCTCTACTCTCTATTCAATTTGATTTAATTCCTTTCATTGGAATTGTCCTTTAAAATGACAGGTCAAATGTTTAATCTCTTTCACCTCTCTATCATCCTTTGTTGCACTTCTCTTCTTTGCCTTCTGCTAACTTTCCCGTTCCTCTCTTCTCCCCAATCAACTACCATTCCAATTACCTTTCTCCCCTCCCAACGTCTCCCCACCTTCTCCTTCACTCTTCTTGCTCTCTGAGTCTTGAAGATAACAGCACGCTTGTGACACCAGTGATAGATCAACTAGTTTCAGAATGGAATGAGATAACAAAAAAAAGAAAATCCCTGGATAAAAAAAACCCATGAGCACTGGAATATTAAAAGCAGAACTTGCTGGAAAGACATAGTGGGTCTGTCAACATCTGAGAGGTGTAAAACTATTTTGACTGATGGCTATTTTATCCAAAATGTTAACCTGCCTTTTCTGCTCACAGAGAAAGGAATAGCTGTCTATTTCCATCATTTTCGATTGGATGTGACAGATATGTTGCTATGCAACAAGACCGTTTATTTGCATTTTCAGACCACACTAAAACTGACCTATTTACTGTGGCTGGAATCACAATTACATCATTATCAGTGGAAAGTTCAGTGCAATGCTTTTACTGTGTCCCCCTGGATTCCTCCTTCCAGCTCTTGCTCATGTGTATCCTCTGCCAAATGGTGCTTATAACCTGCATGGGATGAATTGCCGATTTACAAATCGAGATGGGAGTTGAGGGGAGGTTGCTTGTACTGAAAGATTTTCAGGAGTTACTTTGATATGTTAATGCCCAATACCTTAACCTTCCTTGATACAGATTTTGTGGCGGTTCCTATTTGCCACAGTGCAATACTGAGTGCAGCGGATGTTCAGTTATCTAGTTCAAGCACAGCGGGGGAAAAAAGGATGTGTTCAGTGCAGCAAAACTGAAGGGAGATGATGATTCCTTTCCATTGCATTGTCAAGTTCATTAATGTTGGAGCTGTTGGACTTGGCAAGGCTGCCTCGCATAGTGCAGAAGAACCAAAGTGCCTGATATATCACTTTTGGCAACACAGCAAGCGAGGTCAGCTATAATAAGTCCTTGTAGGCAGAAATACCTTCACCAAAATCCCTTTATTTACAAATCTGACAACAGCATACGGAATGCTTTCAATTAGCAATCTACACTAGGAGTGCCAGAGCAACTGACACTTCTCGTTAAGTACAACAGACTTCCTGATTGATCCATCAATATAATCCTTAATCAGGGGGTTCATATTCTAACAGACCAACTTCAATTGCCTGATTAAAGTCATTATATCAGTGTTGCCCTAAAAACAGAAAATGCTGGAACTACACATCAGGCCAGACAGCTGTGATCTTTCATCAGAACTCGGAAAAAATTAGGAATGAAATAGGTTTTAAGTGAGTGAAAGGGGAAAGGGAAAGAAAAAAAGGGAAGGTCTGTGATCAGGGTGAACGACAGGAGAGGTTGAATGATTAAAGAGTTGATAGCACAAATACAAAAGGGAATGGTAATGGAATAAGTAAAGAAAAAAAAGATGTGTCCAGGTGTCGATTGTAACGTAATGAATAACTGCTGTCTGAAAGGAAAAACAAAAGAAAAGTAAAACCAGAACCACCAGAAAGAGAGGAAACAAAACAGGGAGAGAATGTGGTCTGAAATTGTTGAACAAGTGGTGAATGTAGAAGACTGTAAAGTGCCTAATTGAAAGATGAGGTTCTGTTCCTCAAGCTCACATCAAGCTTCATTTAGCAGACCAAGGTCAGAGAGACCAGTGTGAGAGCAAGGTGGGGAATTAAAATGATAGGCTGCAGGAAACTCTGGGTCATGCTTGTGGACTGAAAGGAGGTATCCCACAAAGCAGTGACCTAGCCTGCATTTGATCTTCCCAAAATAGAGGAGCAGTAAATATATGAAAAGTATATAAGTTGCTATTTTAGCTGAGATGTTGGGTAATGGGAAAGAAGGTGATAAAATACCAAGGCTAATTGCCCGAATCATGATTCTGGGAGGAAGGGTGAGAGCAGAAGTGTGGGAAATGGGATGGACTGCCTAGGGAGGCACTGTTACAGTGGTTTGTTGCTTGATTGGTGAACCAGAGACCCAGGATTCTGCTCTGGGGATCTGAGTTCAAATCCCATTGTGGCAGATGAATTTGTATTGAATTCAATAAATAAGAAATGGAATTCAAAGACAAATGATGATCAAGAAACCATTGTCAATCATTGTAAAAATCCATCCATCTAATTGACAAATCTGCTATCCTTCCTTGGTCGGATTCACAACAATATCATTGATTCTTGAAAAACCACAAGGTCAGCATTATAATCCTGTTCTTGCTACTGACTCACAAACAGGCAAAAAGAAACATACATCATATGTTGTACTACAGGCACCATTAAAAGGTATTTTTAGGGGCAACATTGTGATGTGTTCTGTATAATTGATTAAGTAGCAAAAGTCAGTGTTAAATTGAATGTTATATTAGCTTCATAGTTAAAAACAAAACTGATAATCTGAGATTGTAACTATTTTCACATCAAATAATTGTGGATTGTATTGTTCTAATTTTCTCATAGATAATTCTACATGTTTATTCTTTTCTATATTGATCTGATATTATTGAATGAAAACAAAGACTGTGGCCATAACTGAGTTCTAAAACTGCAATGTGCATTTTGTCCCATTTCAACGTTGGCCATACATTTGCCTATGCATTGAACCTTCAGAGCATTTGTATCTGTGTTTTGAATTCATTCTGAAAAGATAAGCAGAGGACTGCAGGCACTGAGTATTATATTTAAAGTGAAATTACATTCCTAATAGCGTAATCTGTTTTCTGTGAGTTGAGCAGAACATTCAACCATGTTCACAAGCAGCTCAAAGTCTTTTGCATTAACAGAAAAGGGGTTAGCATTAATATACTTAAACTAATATACTTATTCTAAGTGGAATAATGAAATTCAGCACGATTTTCACACACACACACACACACACACACATTGACACACACACACACACACACACACATTGACACACACTCGAATGTCACACATGGACAGCAAGGAGACCAGCACTGCTGCCTCACAGCATCAATGAACCAGGTTCAATTCTAGCTGTGGACCACTGTCTATGTAGAGTTTGCACATTCTCCTCATGTCTGCATGGGTTTCCTCTGAATGCTCTGGTTTCCTTCCACAGCTTAGGTGGATTGGATATGGTAGATTGACCCTTAGTGAGAGGAGTATTAGCAGGATCAATACATGGGGCTAGGGCCTGAGACAGACTGCACTGTCTCCTTCTGCACTTTAGGGATTCTATGGTTCTATGTAGCACAGTGGGGAAAGACAAGAGTCACAGATGGGATGAGGTATATTTCTATGGGGAAAATGGTTGCATTAGTTGGAGTCAAATTCAGTCAAATATCCCAATTCCACTGGCTACCAGTTCAGTGAGACATTAATGCCCTGCTTGAGATTAAATATCACAGTCAGTAAAGTACTGGTGGAAGATAGAAATGACTGTGTCTGCAGTATCGGAGAATCATCTCAGTGGATGATGGTGGTGTCTATGAAAGACAGAGTTTCAGCGAATTATTTAGTGACTGTGGGAGAGTGGGAAATCACTTAGAAGGGTTAATGGGACAAAGAGGGGTGTGAGATTGTGTTGGGACAAATGGAGAAAAGGAGGAGCAAGGTATGTGTGTGGGGGGGCATTAGAACACATAAATGCCAGTGACAGGCTAGTGGCAATGTCCAGTACTAGTATACAAGGTGGAGAACATTGGGGTAAGCAGAAATGGGGTACACTTGGGCAATCAAAAGGCCCCTATATATGGGGTCAAGTGGGGAAACTCTATCTTGCATGGATTTAAAAGGGTGTCAGAAAAAAAGGTACATGTGATGCTGTGCCCATATCATTTGAATGAATTTGACTAAATAGTGAATGTGTTCAAATTAATGTGCAACTTATCAATTGCACTGTGGAGGTGACAGTTCAGCACCATGTTCAGGTCGCATATAAGGACAATAGAACAATACTGCATTACTATCATGATATATGTGGTGCCCCATTCAGGACCCAATCTTCTGTTTTAACCCCGCATTGGAAGTCAAGATTTCAATAGTAACAATAATCCCTATCTGGAGACATAGCTCAGTGAATCCTCCAGTAGATAGTGCCTTCCCAAATCTTTAAGATTATGTAGCTCACTTTAAATATATTGTGCCTGTACACCTCACAAGATCAGTAAAGGAGAATTTTCTTAAAAAAGTATTACACACTCAAACAGAAATATCAAGATCTAGGGAAAGCAACCAGAACAATGACATCCACACCTTGGTAGGATCCTCAACAGTGAAAATGTTATTGTGAAAAGAACCAGAGGGAAGAAGAGGGGATTTTTTTTTGAGTTATTATGATTTGGAATAACTACCTGAAAGGATAATTTTCAAAAGGAAATTGAATATGTACTTGAATAGGAACACTTTGCAGCTCCCTATGGGGAAACAGCAAGTGAGTGGGACTAATTGGATTGGTCTTCAAAAACCCGCACAAGTTTAATGGACTCCATCGCCTCCTCCCGGGTTGTACGATTCTGTGATCTTTGTAAAGTGAATCTTAAGCACTGACTGGATGAGAAAGCATGCTGTCCTCCTGAAACGCCCCAGAGAAATTTTAAGAGCTCTGCCCAGCAGGTGGGCTGCATGTAAATCATGTAAATTGCTAAAACTTGTAGCAAAAGCTGCATAATTGGCTTCAGCATAAATTCCAAACTTTCTACCCTCAGATTTGGCTGATAGCCATTTGATAATCGGAATGGTCATACATTTAACAGGATAACATTAATGATAGTTTCCTTGCGTGCAGTTACATTACAGATGGATAGAAGTTGTTGCTCATATTCCTTTGTATACATTTCTCTCAAATTCATTCTGGAACATAAAATGCCTGCTTCAAAATAAACAACATGGTATTGTGAGACTGATTAGTCAATATGCTGATAGGAGACAATTTGTCTCATCAGCAATCTAACCACACACTGATGCTGGAACACATTTTAACTAAATACTACTTCCAGCCGGATCCTGGCACTTGTTTATTTGTTTAAGGGCAGGTGGATGCTAAAGGCTGTTATTACACATTTTTGTAAAGCTTTCTAGACCAGATCTGAGATATAATTGCCCTGAAATGAGATGAACCCCATTCTATCTTAGCGTAAATGACAACGTGAATGGATAATTGTTTGTGTCACGCGAAATAAACTCTGGCTTAATTGTCATTGTACAGCCATTCCATTTAATCTTGGTCAATGAGGTCTGAATGACAACATAAATGGCTAATTGCTTAGGCCCATAAAAATAAATTCATTGTTAATCACTATTGCTTAACATTCAATTCTGCCTGACAGTCTTTATGAATCTTGAGAGTGATGATTCCTCCTACTGTGCCCACTATATTATTCTTATGGATAAGATGTAAATTAGTAATGAGAAAAGTCGCAATTTCCATAAAGCATCTTTATTCAAACGCGGAGCTAATTGAGTGATTGCATGCTCCCATCAGGAAACACATTCAAACTGAGTACGGGTCAATGGCTTGGCACTACACACTATCACTGACCCATGCTCCCATGAATTATAGCTTTCTGACTTCCTGGGAGGATGGAATTGCTGACTTTACTGCTTTTTTTTTGCCGTTAAAAAAAGAGCAATGAAAGCCTGACCTCTTGAAAATTTGAGCTGAGACTAAAAGCTCCAGTAACTGGGACAAATGTGGACAGGGCAGTGATTTTAGTTGGAATGTCCATTGCCCCTACCCCAACCCTAACCCAGCTTTAACAACCCATTCCTCTCCTATGACCTCTTTATTTTCACGAGAACAGGTTTCCATCAACCAATTGACCAGCATTTATTGCCTATCCCTAATTATCCATGAGAACATGCTAGTGAGCCATCTTCTAGGCTTGCTGAAATCACTTTCTGTAGGTACATCCACAGTGCTGTTAGGGAGGGAGTTCCAGAATTTTGATTCAGTGACAGAGCAGGAATGTTCCCAACTGTACTGAATCTTTGAGGAGACATTTAAGGAAGTAACAGGAGACAAGGGGAATGCATTAGGTGTTTATCTGGGTTTTCAAAAGGCCTTTGATAAGATGTTCCATGATAGGCCAGAGAATGCTGAGTCAGGGGACAAGTGCAGAATAGATTGCTAGTTGACTTCAAGATGGGAAACAGAGATTAGGAGATAAAGTTAGTTCTTCAGAATGACAGAAGGTAGGAAGTAGTTTTTCACAAAGATTGGTGATCAGACCACAGCAGTTCATAATTCATTTAAGTAATTTGTACTTTGGAATTAAAAATATAATTTCTAAATTTGCAGGCCTTAAATTAAACTGGGTTGGGTCTCTTATCTCTTGAAAAAGAAAGGCCATGTGTGACCTAATAGAGGTCTTTGAAATTTTGAAAGGTTTTGATAAAAAGTGGATACAAAGAGAATGGAACAAACTTAACAAAATAGCCCTGAGTCCAGAACAGGCATGAAAACGGAAGAATTCCAGATTTGTTTTCTCAATGAGGCTACCAGTTAAATCTTAAGCACCTTGTGCATTAAAAAACCCTCAATCTTGCCCATAGAGGGACTGGGAGAGGCATAAATTGCCTGGCTGATTGCAAATGAGGGTGCTATTGCGCATGCACAGGTCTATGTGTTGAGAGCAGCAGACACTGTCACTCCCCCTGCTGCTATTTGGCAGCCTTCCAGCCAAGCACCCCCAATCTCCTGCTAGCATGGGACCCTGCAGCCATTCATGGATCCCACGCAGAACAACCGTGCCACTTCCCCACGCAGAATGATTGCCACCCTCCCCACAATTGCCATTGCAGAGTGCCCAGCAGACCCCTCTCCCTCCTCCCACCGATTGCTCTGCAGAGCGCGCAGCACTCCCCCCCACCCCAATGAAGGGCCCATCCCCCAGTCTCACCTACCCCTCCAGTTGGCTCTGCCCATCCCCTCTCAGACTCCAGCAAAGTGCTAGGCTGATATTGCTCAAGTGGCAAACCCTTGCCCCAATTTCCTGGGAGGGAGTCGGGAGGCCTCCGTGGCCTCCTTTTATACGAGCAAAGCCATCTCGTCTGGTCCCTGGTGGTGGGGGACCATACGTTATCCTCGCCAGAGAGAACCTTCCCCAGCAAGGCCACGCAAGCAACGGAGTCTGGGTGATTCCATCCCAGACTCACTAATTCCATTCAAATGAGTGTTAAAATAAATTTAAATAATATATTCAGATTTGCGAGCATTCCAGGTGCAAGATTGAACGCTCTGGATATACAGAGTACGTAAGATCGCAAGAGGTGAGAAATCAGGCACGAACCTAATTTCTCGGTTCTCATGTGATCTTTCCAGGCATGCCCCGGTTGTTGCAAGGCAAAATTGCCCCCAATGTTTCCACGTATATAACTAGAGGCCAAGAAGGTGAGATAGTCAGCAAGAAAACCAATTGGGAATTCAAAAGAAATTTCTTTATCCAAGGATTGATGAGAGTGTGGAACACACAACCATTGGGAATGGTTGAAGCAACTAATATAGATGTATTGGAGGGGAAGCCAGATAAGCAAATATGGGAGAAAGGAATAGATGGTTACTATGTGGAATTAGATGAGAACAGATGCAAAAAAGCTCAAATGTAGCATAGGTAATGGCTGTTGGGTGGCAGAATGACCTGTTTCTGCACTGCCTTAAATCTCATGTAATCCCAAATAACATCCACAACTTCATTGTCTAGCCATTTCAATTGGCAAAGACAATCTGGATTATTTAAAACTATGCGTCCTGATATCAGGCTGTAACCCTAGTGACTCCAATGCAGCACATTTAATGACCTCTAGCTGTGTTCCTCTAGCTGTGACTACACTCAATGAATATAAAATTTTTATATTTAGCAGTCATTTCTGACTATGGGCCTGAATTTGATGAACAACTTGCACTGGTTTTCGGGCGCAAAATCATGATGAAGTTGGGTGTGAGGCCTTTATCGCGATCTACACCTGAGTCTGCGCAGATCGCCACTTTACCAAGACCCGCGAATGTAGGGGATCCATTCCGCACCCAAATTGGGTGCAATGATGACTTAAATGCATTTAAATTGAATTAATGGACTGTCTGCCCAACTCTATCAGCATTTCCGTCTTTATCATCACATTACCAATCCAGAACTGCGCTATCAGGGATCTGCTGAATAAAAGTCTGAGTCAGGTGTTCCAGCTGCTGAGGAGTGTGATCGGTGTTTCCAAACACTGACAGTGGTGGGGGGAGAGGGGTAGGAGGAGGGGGGGGGGGGGGGGGTCAAAACATTCTCTGGTTGGAAGGGAAGGAGAGGAATGAGGACAGATCGTTGTCTGGTTTGGGAGGAGGAGGAAGATGTGGGGGGGGGTAGGACTAATCATTGTCTGGTGGTGTGGGGACGGCTGATCGTTGTCTGATGGTTGGGGGAAGGGCTGATCGTTATCTGATGGTGGGGGGGAGGGCTGGTCATTGTCTGATGGTGGGGGGAGGGATGATCAGTGTCTGGTGGTGGGGGGGAGGGATGATCAGTGTCTGGTGGTGGGGGGGAGGATGATCAGTGTTTGGTGGTGGGGGGGAGGGATGATCAGTGTCTGGTGGTGGGGGGAGGGATGATCAGTGTCTGGTGGGGGAGGGGAGGGCTGATCATTGACTAGGTGTTGGGGGGAGGAGACGGGTCAAGTGTTGTGCAAGGAGGGGTAGAGAGGCCAAACATTCTCTGGGAGTGGGGGGGTGAGGAAAGTTCGTTGTTGCGGGGGGGGGAAATAGGTCAGATCATTGTCTTGGGGCAGGGGGAGGAGGGAGACAGGTTAGATGGATCTCTGGTGGGGGGGGCGCAGATGGATGGCTGGTGGGGGGATAGGGGGGTCCGGTGCCACTCTGCTAGTGATTGGTGGGGGGGAATGAGGGCAGGAGTGGCAATCGGTCTGGGTAGTGGGGTGTGGATAAGGGAGGCAGTCATGTGTGTGTCCCCTTATCCATCCCCCCACTACCCAGATTGATCCCCATGCTGTCCCCTTCCGCCCCCACCAATCGCCCGCAGAATGGCAGCAGGCTCTCCTGCCCCTCAGCAGAGATCCATTTGCCCCACCCCAAACCAGAGATCCATCTGTCCTCCCTCCCCCAAGATATATCTTACCCGCCTCCCTCCTCCTCCCCACCCAAGATCCACCCTCGCTCCAGTTTTTCATCCCAGGCCACTTTCTTCGCTTTCAATGGCTTGGGAGCAATCTCGCACAGGCGCGCTTTTTCCAATTTTCTTTTCTAACTGCATATGTTCAGTTCAGAGCTCCGTTTGTTTTGGCTGTGCTAAGTCCTGCCCAAGCACAAATCGGACTGGAGATGGCTGAGAATGTATGGGGGGCGCCTGAAAGTGGATTTCTGAATCGGATCTGTACTCTGCCCAGAATCAGCACTTAGAATGAAAATTGTAAAATGGAGCCCTATGTGTCAAAAGGAAGCAGGTCAGAGGCAGAAAAATATATAAAATTCAATTTTCAAATGAAGATAAAACAATACTGAGAGCACAATTAAAAGCTATTTAGAGTAATCATTGCAAATGTTAGAATAAATTGGAAACTAGTTGGAGAAATCCTAATTCCTCTTTCCTTGTGTCTTGAGAGAGTGATGGTCAGATTTCATGAGCGATTCTTATCCAGAATCAATCACGTGCAAAAAGTGGTTTGTAAGGTGATTGGAATGTCAGATTATCAATAGGTATGATTGAGTAATACCTTCATCAGGGCAAATCCAAATCAATTCATTAACATCGCTAATCTGTTCCTTCAATCAAGCAAAACCAATTGTCAATCGTTCTGTCAGTGTCCAAAGATAATGAGGAAAACACTTATTTTTCAGAAACAAAGTTCTGGTATTTTTAACCTGGCTGTTTGAAAAAAAAACTCATGTCAATTGAAGTTGAAAATTAACATTGTCGTCACAGTTCTTCACCTCAGTGGAAACCCAATTGTCTATGGGTTGCTTTCCCCCTCATGTGGAGATTTTTAATAGACAGCTTATCAAGAATCTCTCTCTGTATTTAACCTCATAGTGGGCTTCTACCTTTTAATTGATTTGTTACATGATCAATTTCTCAGCGTGCAGACAAATCTCAGTTTCTATTTTGAGAGGGAAATAAAACTGAAAACAAAATTGACAACCTCCTGGCGCTCCTGAATTTATTTTTGCAAAAATATACTTTATTCGTAAGATATCTGAAAGAACGTTAGAAACCTTTCAGAGTGGCCATCAGCCAAAGTGCAATAATATTCAGGATCTCTACTCACATCAGCTAGGATTCTCCCATAAAACATCAGTGGGGAGATCTGTAACAGGACTCGCAACTAGTGTCCGGCCAATCACGAGTTTCCCAGGCCCTTTTTTGTCACGTAATCATCCTTGGGCCAGAAATCAGCATGGGGCTGATTATCATATGGGAATCACTATTTCCATATGATTAGTAAGCCCTGGAGAGTAGTTTCTGGGCCTGCTGGTGTCTCCCCACACACCGGGAATGATTCCCATCAGCGGGTTTACAATTGCACTCCACCAATGAGGAATAGGTGTGCTCACCCTGCTGATGGGGACAGTGGCCATTGAGGCCCACCCAATCGAGTGGTTGATGGCAGGATGCCCTACTAGTACCGCCCAATGGGCACTCTGCCACTGCCAAATAGGCACCTGGCAGTGCCAATGGGGTGGGGCAAGAGGGAATGGGATCTACAGGGGGGTGGTCAGTGATAGTGAAGGAGGAAGGGCACTGCAGACTCTGCAATGGGATTGGTGGCAGAGCGAGGGAGGTGGCAATTAGAGCTGGGAAGCCGGGGCAAGCCATGAGTGGTGTTGGGGCTGGTCATGGGAGACTGGTGATTTGGTCTGGCCCAGGGGGAGGTAGGCCAGCAATCATGGGTGGGAGGGAGGTTGATTCAGCTGGGGTGATTGAAAGGGTGGCAAATGTAATCCGAAGGCCATTGATCAAGGAGCTAATGATGGGGGGATCCAGTGTGCATGCACTGATCTCCCCACTGACAAATCAGCACTTGCGCAATGGCCTGTTCAGCATATTGATGCCAGTCTCTTGCACAGACGAGGCCCTTCCCCTCCCCCCCACTTTCTGGGTTGAATCTCTCTGAGGCACTGTGTGATGCACAGAAAACCGGAGATTCGTTCAACTAAGTATACCCAAAAAGAGGGCAAGAAATTGCCCCATTTGCCCATTGTCCACCTGTTGACCTCTTTTCTTTTGGAAGAATCCCACCCATCTTGTTGCACTCTTCACGTGCTTCAAAGAAATGTCACAATCATTTCAAAATTGTCATTAGAAATGATGCAAAAGTATTTAGGTTTTCCACATAGATTACTTTGCACTCTGAGGTGCTTCAATATAATTGTGACACCTTTAGTAGTCATTTTGTCTATTCAATGTGAGCCATGCAGCTCCTGATCCAAGTTCTAAAACCCTATTCACGTTCCCTAATCTGAGCTCTGAATCTTGGTGCCCTCCTTGTTCAAACCATGACTGCTGTTTGTGTTCATCAGACCCAAAGTTAAACCTCAAGCCTGAACTATAAATGGACAATCAGTTAACAGATACTTATGCTTTGAAATCCAAACTAATCAGTGCTAACCACTGTGCCACTGGGTGGTTAGCATCACTGCCTCGCAGCACCAGGGACCCGGGTTCGATCCCGATTTGAGTCACTGTCTATGTGGAGTTTGCAGATTCTCCCTGTGTCTGTGTGGGTTTACTCTGGTCGCTCAGGTTTCCACCCAGAGTCCAAAGATGTGCAGGTTAATTGGATTGGCAATGCTAAATTGCCCCTTGGTGTAAGCAGGACTAGCTAGGGTAAATAGGGTAATGGGGATAAGGCCTGGGTTGGATTGTGGTTGGTGCAGACTCAATGGATAAATGGTCTCTTTTTACACTGTAGGATTCCATGAAAACCCTGAGCTTTTCTACGGTCAATTCATAATTCACAATCACCGTCTTCAAAGTAAGTTAAGATTTTTTTATTCATTCATGGGACATGGGCATCAATAGCTGGCCAGCATACATTGCCCATCCCTAATTGCCCTTGGGAAGGTGCTAGTGAGCTGCCTTCTTGAAGGACTGTAGTCCATCTTCAGTAGGTTGACCCACAATGCCGTTAGGGAGAGAATTCCAGGATTTTGACCCAGCAACTGCGAAGGAACGGCAATATTTTTCCAAGTCAGGATGGTGAAGTCCAAGAAAAAAATCCTGTGGATAATCAAGAATGCAGACCAGGGTATGGCTTAACAGAGAGGCTTGGAAATGGAGTTGAATTTCAGGTCAGCTTTTTGACTGGGGAGCAGACTTGAAGGGCTGAATGGCCTCTTACCTCTGTTTCTATATTCTTATGAAAACTGAAATGAATTGCAGATGAAACTCTGTTGTTAGCGAATTTCAAGATTCTTCTTGCAGCTCATTATTGCTTTTAAGGTGATTTATTTCCTTTGAGGACATCACTCAATGCAGATGTTATTTGATAAATACGTGCCTAAAATCAAAGATCACTCGGATCAGAGATTATTGGAAGCAGGACAGAGGTGAAGAGGCAAATCAGACGACAAGTGACAGAGAGCAAGACCTCTCAAATCCCTAAATTAGTTCTTGATTGGAAGCGAAAACCACGTGTCCAAAATAATCCTCATGTATTAGTTGTACAGTGTCACAACTCATCAGTTTCTTTTTACTGTGAAACAAAGGGGACACTTTGCTTTCTTATGTGATTATCATTTGACCATAACCCGATCAGTCTTTCACCTGTAAATCTGCTATTCTATCCTTTTGGCTGCAGTTATGGTTTATTTGGAGATTATATTTTAACTTAACAGTCGCTTTAAACACAACATGAAAGGAAACATCTTCCAGCAAATTAGTTACATAAAACAGGTGACCCCGTATAATGTGTTTGGCCTCAATTCAACTGGTTTGACCAAATGGCCTGTATAAGCACTTTTTAATTATTTTGGAAGAAATGATCTATCAGGGTTCCACAAGATATATCAAAGTAGGAGAATTTGTCATCTAATAGTGACAGTATGTAAAGTTGCTCTTTAAAAGAATGAATGAAGTCATTTTCCAGTACTGGAATAATATTATTAAGATCCAAATAGACTGTGGAGTCAAAATATTTAGATCAATCAAATATCATGTTTCCAAAAAAAATTGTCAAAAAGCTAATGGCATACTGGCCTTAATCTCTAGAAGATTGGAAAATAAATGGTAGAAGTGGCGCTTCATCTCTACAAAGCCCTGGTTTGATCACAGCTGACATTCTTTGAGCAGTTCCGGCCATCACACCTTTCAGTAATTATCCATGTAAGGGCAACACAGCAGAGTAAGAATCGCACGGCCTGTATTACTCTTAAAGGCACAACCAGCACACAACTTATAAAAGATATATTGGCCTGTAACTTCCTTGGAATGGCAATCTCCAGTGGATTTCCATTTTAGAGAGACTAACCCTCGTTGAAATTCCAAAACCTCTGTCTCATCCAACGTTTCTCCTTCAGACGGCACACTCCCTAGCTGCATTGATGTGGAGTAACTTGAGCGCAGAGAGAAAGACACATTCACATTCCGTCCACCCCACCCTTTCATAGCACGAGCTGCCTTAAAATATTGATTAGACAATTTAAAGGGGGAAGGGCAGACCAGGAATGGTGGAGGGGAGAGGAGACAGGGGAGTGATGGGGGGGAGGAGAGTGTCAGAACAAAAAAATGGTGGGGAGGTTCGACTGGGGGAGTGGGGTGGGATCAGATTAGGAGAGAGGGTAGGGTTGACTGGGACAAAGAGGTGGGTTAACCTGGGATTAGGTCTTGGGGGGTCAATTAAGAGAGAGGGGTGGAGTCAGACTTGGAGAGGGAGGATTGGGTTGGACTAGGAGAAAGATTGGGTTAGCCTGGGAGAGGAGCTAGAGGTGTTGGGACTGGGCGACAGGGGTGGGGTAGGATGGGGAGGGTATGGGTGGCGATGGCCTTATGATACTATCGCTACACTATTAATCCTGAAAGTCAGCTAATGTTCTAGGGAGTTCGAATCTCCCAAGTGGTGGAATTTGCGTTCAACAAAAAATGAAGGTAATTGGCCAAAGTGAAGTGAAGCAGTTTAGTTTTAATTGAGCAAATTATTTTGATCTATCTAAAACAGTGGTGGAAGAAGATTCAACATTGGCTTTCAAAATGGGATGAGTTTGAAAATGAAAAATGTGCAGGGTAACAGAGAAAAAGTTGGACCTGGGACTATTTGAATAGCTCTTCCAAAGAGATGACGTAGGAACAGCAAACCATTGCTGATTGTCAGAAAAATTCCCTAATGTCTTTTAGGGAAAGAAATCTGCTGTTCTTACCTGGTCTGGCCTACATGTGATTCCAGAGCAATGTGATTGACTCTTAACTGCCCTCTGGCCAGGAAGCGAAGCCAAAGTCCCACAAATGAATGAAAAAAGGACGGGGAGAGAGATCTGGGTATTAGTACAGTTATTCTGAATGTAGAAGTGCTTTATTTCCTTCTAAATCTTTCAGGGTAACTACCGGGATAAAACTGACAGAACTATCTAAATTTAGCTATTTAAATTTCTTTGTCAAATGGTTCCAAGCCCAGCACAATTGTCCAGGGGAGGGTAGCCCTTCTGGATAATCACCAGATTAACCCTTACATGAACTTCCTAATGGCATTTACTGTGCGTTTTTGAGGAACACCCTAAATGCAATGCTGGGGAACCAGGAAGTTATGGACTCAGGAAGCAGAACTTTGGATGATTCCACATTTTCGGAGAGTAGAATGCGGGAGGCTGGTCAAAATTGCATTAGAATAGCCAGGTCTGGAGGTAACTAAGGTATGGAAGAAAGTTTCAGCAACAGGTAAGCTAAATGGTTTACTTCTGTTCTTATGCTCTGTTTTGAGGGCTATTTATTAAGGGGTAACCTTTTGACTTTTTAGTACCAGCAGGGTTATCTGACTTCAAGAAACAGAGAGAAAACTTTAAGTTTGCAGCGTCAGTGATCCTTGGACTATCAAAAAAATAGAATGGAATAATACAGAACAGAAGGTGGCTATTCTGTCCATTGTTCCTATCTCATCTCTTTGGAAGAACTATTCAAATAGTCCCAGATCCAACTTTTTCTCTGTAGCTCTGCACATTTTTTCATTTTCAAGTACATAGCTCATCCCATTTTGAAAGCCAATGTTGAATCTTCTTCCACCACTGTTTTAGATAGATCAAAATAACTTGCTCAATTAAAAATAAACTGCTTCACTCCGCTTTTGCCAATTACCTTCCATCTACATCCTCTGGCTACTGAAATTACTGTACCTGTAAACAGATCCCCTAATTTACACTACCAAAAACATGCATTATTCATAATACCACTATTAACCCACATTGCTCTAATATGAATAATCCCGTTTTCTCGAGTATCTTGATAACAAGTCTCACAACACCGGGTTAAAGTCCAAAAATTTTATTTGGAATCACGAGCTTTCAGAGCAATGCTCCTTCATCAGGTAAGCAGTACTCCGAAAGCTCTTGATTCCAAGTAAACCTGTTAGACTTTAACCTGGTATTGAGAGACTTTTTACTGTGCTCTCCCCAGTCCAACGCTGGCACCTCCATATCTAATATCATGGTGTAACAGAAGTCCCTCATCCTCAATAAATCTCCAGCTGCACCCTCTTCAGAGCCAAGATGTGCAAAATGTGTCTAAATCTACTTTGTTCAAAAATGCCAAGAGAATGGGCAGCATGGTAACATGGTATTTAGCACTGCTGCCTCTCAGCACCAGCGATCCAAGTTTGATTCTGATCTTCGGCCACCGTATGTGTGAAGTTTGCACGTTCTCCCAGTGTCTGTGTAGGTTTTCACCGGATGCATTAGCTTCCTTCCACAGTCCAAAGATGTGTGGGTTAGGTGGATTAGTCATGATAAATGTACATGGTTATGGGGCCTCGATGGGTTGAAAGACCTCCTTCTGCATTTAGGGATGCTATGAAATAGAATACTTCTTCACCATTTTCCACCATCATTGGGTATGGCATGGGTTCAAATAGTAATAACATTTCCTGGTCTCTGTTCCGAACATTCCAAGGGTAATCTTTGCTTCTGCACAAATATGACATTTTCCATTTTTCACCAGCTTGTGCCCTCTACCAATCTATCTGTCAGTGTAATGGTAAAATATGTCAGAAGTCACTGCATCTACAATGGTTTACAATGACTAATTATGTAGTTCAGAATATTTCAGAATTTTGAAAAACATGCAGTATGCCAGGAAATCTTAAACTTATCATTGAATGATACTGACTACTTGATAAAGAAAGAGATCTCCAATGTATAATGTTGAAACCTCACTCAGCCCCCAGTGCAATTTATATTAACAATTTAGACTATGAATCAAATTCATAGGTTTGTGGAAGATACTGGTTTCAGAGGTTAAGGAACACGGTTCAGGATTGTAACAAATGGGCAACATGGTGGTACAGTGTTAGCACTGCTGCCTCATAGCACGAGGGACCCAGGTTCAATTCCGGCTTTGGGTCATTGTCTGTGTGGAGTTCCTCCAAGTGCTCCTCTTTCTTCCCACAGTCCAAAGATGTGCAGGTTAGATTGATTGATCATGCTAAATTGACCTTAGGCTCATGAGAATTAGTGGGGTAAGTGTGTGGGATTACAGGAATAGGACCTGGGTGGGAATGTTGTCAGTGCAGACTCAAATGGCCTTCTTGTGTACTATAGGAATTCTATGTTTTAAATGACAGACATGAATAAACTTGCATAATGGCCAGATAATTGACAAACAAATAATAACACACAACAGCATGAGGTGTTACATTTCTATAAGAAAACAAAGAAATCATCTATTGCTTGGAAAATAAGAACCTAAATGAATGCAAGCAGCAAAGAGATTCAAGGGTACCAATCACCATCCAAGACAAAGTAGCTCACTTGATTGTTACCCCTTCCACAAAATTTCACATCCTCCATCACCAATGTGCAGCGGCAGCAGTGGGTACCGTTTACAAAATGTACTGCAAAAACTCACCACGGTTTCTTAGGCAACACTATTCAAACCCACAACAGCTACAATCTAGAAGGAGAAGAGCCACAGATACCTACGAACACCACCAGCTGGAGGTTCTCCTCCAAGCCACTCACCTTCCTTATTTAGAAATATATTGCCATACCCTCACTGTCACTGAATCAAAATCCTGAAATTCCCTCCCTAATAGCATTATAAAGCATATAAGAGGGCAGCTCCTTACCACTTTCTTCAGGCCAACTGGCGATGGGCGTTAAATGCTGGTCAAGTTAATGATGTCTCCAACCCGTAAACTAATAAAAACACTAAACAAATTTCAGAAGACAGCAGGAGGATTATCAATTGGAACCTGATTATCTGGTGTCCAGTTGCTGAAAGTTCAATTGCTGACAGCCTCCACTTCGTTGCTGGGTATTTGTTCAGAAATTGAAGGAAAAAGGCTGGAAAGCTAGCTCAACGATAACCATTCTTTTAATTTAAATATTTCACCTCTCTTTCGATATTTTAGTCCAACATGTTGGTTTCAGATTCCAGCACCTGCAGTAATTTGCTTTTATTATGTTTGATGTGGGAACCGAACAAGAGAGGGAATTTCAATTGGAGGCACAGCCTAGTGCTGTGTGTGGTTTGTGATTCTTTTTAGCCAACAGAACTGAAAAGATTTTGTATTCTACCAACTATTCTTGGTTGCTTCTCATCCTTTTATTTGGGCAAATCTGTTGTCAGTTCACTTGGGTTACCCTGACAATTTACTTACAATGAAGTTTGGGTAAATGAGCTAACTAATGATTGTCATTTCTGTATAATGGTATGAAAATAGTAGCATACCTAATAAAAGCTGGAGTAGGCCATATGGCCTTTTGAGCTTACTGCACCAGTCAACATAATCATAGTAGATCTATCACCTCAACTGCACCTTCATGTTCCATTCCCCTATTCCAGTAGTGTTGACAAATTTTTTTACTACAATTGTATATGGCGTTGGTGAGGCCACACCTCGAGTACTTTGTGCAATTTTGGTGTCCTTACCTGAGGAAAGATATTCTTGCCATAGGGCAAGTACAGAGAAGGTTTACCAGATTATTCCCGGGATGGCAGGTCTGTTATATGATGAGAGACTAAGTCGATTAGGATTATGATCACTGGAGTTTAGAAGAGTGAAAGGGGATCTCATAAAAACTTATAAAGCTCTGACAGGTTAGACCAGGGTAGATTCAGAAATAATCTTCCCAATGGTCGAGGAATCCAGAATGAGGGATCATAGTTTGACGGTAAGGGGTAAACCTTTTAGAACTGAGGTGAGGAGAAATTTCTTCACTCAGGATGATGAATGTATGGAATTCACTATCACAGAAAGTAGATGAGGCCAAAATGTTGTCTGATTTCATGAAGAAATTAGGTATAGCTCTAGGGGCTAAAGGGAATCAAGGGATATAGGGAGAAGGGGGATCAGCATATTCAACTTAATGAATAGCCATGATCAAAATGAATGGCACTGCAGGCTCAAAGGGCTGAATGGCCTACTCCTGCTTCTAGCTTTTGTGTTTCTATGATTTCAGCATTGGATATACAGAGCCCTTTGGAGTAAAGAATTCCAAAGATTCACAACCTCTGAGGGAAGGAATTTTTCTTCATCTCAGCCCCAAATGACTGATTTGATATCTGAGATTCAAGTTCTAGGCTGTCCAATTATCTGAGATTATGATTTCACATTCCAAAATCCTGTCAGCATCTACCCTGCCAACTTCTCTAAGAGCTTTCTACATTTGAAGTAGATAAACTCTCACTCACTTAACCTTCAAAGAACATTTACACATTCTACTCAACATTGTCCCCATGACATCAGTTTCAATGCTTCAGTGAGAATGATGCAATGGCAAAGGGTTTTGTAGTGAACTAGAAGTTTGTATTCACACAATTTAACTATAATCACAAGGAGAAAAAACAAATTAATGAGAACCCAGCTGGCAAAGATGAATGATTGCAGAATACTCCCACTGGAGGAAAACCAAACAGCTGAGAACCACTCATAATAAGAAGTTTGTAATGTAATAAAGGTCACCATGCTGTCAGGAAAAGGGGCAACCTTTGCCATGCTTAATGCTCCTCTGACTGGTGACTCTGAAATGTATTATTCACATAAGGGAAATCATTCCTCTTGGAAAAAATGGAGACAGGTCTCTTTTTGTCTCTAATTAGCAGTGTGCGAACACAGCAACAGACAGCTCCGGGTGGTGTGATTTCCGTGGTAGGCCTTCAAAATGGAGGAAGGCAGACGTTTTCAAGAGAAACGTTTTGCATTTGGAGGATTCTCAGCCTAAACGGCTTTACAGAGCTATTTCATATTAAGTTGATTTTTCTCTACACTCTAACTATGACTGCAACACTACATCCTGTAGTCTCTCCTTCTCTACATGCAGTATGCTTTGTCTGTATAGCACACCAGAAACAATGCTTTTCACTGTATATTAATACATGTGACAATAATAATATATCAAATCAAATCAAAAGGTATCACAGTAACATTTGAACAAAATGTGCACAACAGGTTGGTCAGTGTGAAAGGGGAGACCCTTTAATGGGTCTGGTGGGATGCTTCATCTCATTTGTTGCAGGAAATTAACCTGCCTCTTTCAATCTGATGCCCTTCCTGTGTATTTTTGACATTCACTCTTTTAATAGTGATATTATTTGGGTATAAAAAACAATGACTGATTCAAAGCTACCTTTAGCATTCCATGAATATTATTGTGATCCTGCCAGGGCCACTTGCTTACCATTCATGTCGAGGGCTAATTAAAAAGGGTCTCCGCAATGGTTTACGGCATCCATTTTCTAACCCGCATACCTCAGAAAAATGATTGATGTTCACAGCCCGTAATGATTGCATTTCAAACAGAAGCTTTTCAATTGATGTAGATGAAGGTGAAGCTTTCCATCACTTTCTGAATATGAAATAAGCTCCTCGAGTTTCATGCTCTGAGACAGTCTGGCTAGCACATTGCAAAAAGGGCAATTAGTTGATTTCTGCCACTTTAATGACTGACCTTTGCTGAAATATAAATCAGTCATCGACGGACTGTATTACTAATGCCAAACTGCAACATTTATGTTTTAACGCAGCATCCATTTTCAAGGAATGATCTGTTTGAGCCATTGCTTGTGTTTTTGTGATGGCTCATTGGCCCTTCTCCAGCACTTATCAGCTTCAACTTTGTTGGAAATTTAGAATTTATCCAAGGGTTAAGTTTCTTTCTGTTAAAAGAAAAAGCATGTTGCAACTTTCCTCAAACTAAATCTTCACCTTCTGATGCGAGTATCTTTCGCTGCACTCTATAGATTAGTCTGGCTCCAGCAAATTCATGTGACCTTTATCAGATGGATTTTAAACCTGTCAATTGGCAGTCAAGCATAGCAAGCATTGCTCTTCAATCCCTTTGGTTTGGCACTGCAACTTTTAATCCCCTAGAATTTTCTCTTTGACTTTTCTAAAGACCACCTGTTAAAATGTCAGCTATGGAAGCACTCTCCTCTGTGAGTCAAAGGTCTGAAATCCCCTTTTTAACATCAGCATAGTTAAACCTAGACTGACACTTCAGTACAGTACTGAGCAAATGCAGTGCTTTCTTTTGGAATAAATTAACTGATTATCTAACTATAAAACCTCAATGGTACATAGTTTGATTTGTTTATATTTAAAACTGGGGTTGTCAGAATGTATTAAAGGTGTTAAGGTTTTGGTGTTAAATTTCATTTTTTAAGGCCATGAAGTAAAGAAGGATCTGGGTGTCTGAGTCACAAGAGGCTAGTATGCAAGTACAACAAGCTATTTGGAAAGCTTGGATAGAATGATGTAATTTGAGAGCAATTGATTACAAAAGTAGAGAGGTTATGCTTCAGTTATACAGGGCACTGATGAGATTGGTCTCCTTATTCAGGCAAAGATGGAAATGCATTATGAATAGTCCAGAGAAGGTTAACTCAACTAAAACCAGGAATGGGCAAGTTGTTATATGAGGAAAGATTGGAGAGGTTATCTTTGTATCCAGTAATGCGAGAGGTTGGAAATGGAGAGGATGTTTCCTATCAGGGAATCAGAATGAGAGGGCCACTGCTTAAAAATAAAGGGCCACTCATTTAAGATGGAGATTAGAGGAATCTTTTTCTCTCAGAGGTTGTGAGTCTCTGGAACTCTCTTCCTCAAAATGCATTGGAAGCAGAATCTGACTATTTTTGAGGCAATGTCAGATAGATTCTTGATTAACAAAGGGAGGGGGTGAGATGTTATTGGGGATAGGCAGGAATATGGGGTTGAGGTTACATTCAGAATACCATGATCAAGTTGAATGGCAGGGCACGCTCGAGGGCCAAGTGGCCTACTCCTCCTTCTTATTCATATGTTTGTTTAGAAGAAAATATGTTAAATAATATGTTGAGTCAAAAGCCCATATTAGAACTCCTCCATTGGTGTCAACAGAAATATATATTGGGAGACATGTAAAACAAGTTGGTAACTCACTATCACCCATTTTACAATATCACAAGAAGTCAAAATTATCTCCAAAATATGTGATGGCACTCTTGAAGTGAACAACTTTGAATGCTTTTTTGGTTACTTACCTTTGTAATACTGTATTGCTTTATTGCAGTCCCCCTCTCCCACCTCACCTCCAATTTTATAACATTTTTAATAATAGGAGGTTTTGGAATTTTATTTGAGAAACAGTTTATTGTTTACTTACGTGGTGATTGCCCTTTTAGGGCAACACAGCAGAGTGAGGGTCACTTGGTGTGGGTGACCAATCGGGAGCCAGAATGGGGAATTACCCATGGAAGAGGAGTTTGCTGAGGCAAGAGACATTTCAGAATCAGCTGTAGACATCTTGTTTTCCTTGTAAATTAATCCTTTGTTGTTCGCTAATGAAGTTTCTGAAATTGCAATGCACAGCTTATCAGTTTGTTTTTAATATCCTGAGAGCAATGGTTTAGTAGATGGCCTACTTACTCTCTGGAGACTGAAACATGGGAAATGTTTACAGGGTAGACATAGATGAAAATAGAGTTAATTGAATTCTGATCTTTGCAGACATTCAGGAACTACATAACATTTCAATTCAGGTTGAAGAATCCTGTGATAAGCACAAAGTACAGCTCAAGTTAAGAGTGGGATTTGATTTGGATCGAAGGAATGTGGCAAGATGAATGGGTACTGAGCTGTTCTTATCTAAACCACCATTGTTCATATCTACAGGTTTTTTGCAAACCCGCCTCTGAGGAGCAAGTAGAACTGTCTCCCAGTGCTGGATCAGCAGGGAATTCTTTGCAGAGATGCTTGCCATCTGCTACAAGAACATCCAGAACAAGTTTGTAACATTGGCTTAACATTGCATTGCAGGCAAGGTCACTGCTAATCTTACTGCTGTGTCTGGCTCCTCAGCTACTACGGAACAAAATAATTCCAATGCGCTGCCAAACTTTGGAAAGGAAGAGAGGCCTTTCTTTGTAAATAGCATGTTCTTGCTTTTTGTGTGCTGGTCTCATTGCTTCTCTTCACCTGTGAAGAAATCAATGTAACTCCCTCAAGCTTGTTAACTGCATCTTCCAAGGTGTGCTGGTTTATGAAGAGAAGGATGCAGGAACATGTGGTGCAGCCCTGTTCTGCATCATGGATAGCACTCACAGGCTGCTTTCCAACACCTACAAAAAAGCAGTTAATGTCAGAATGATGACTGCAGAAGTCATCTGAAGCAGAGCTGATTTGTGATATGTGTGTGGATTGAGTTACCGTGGCTCAGCTGCAAGAACTCTCTTTTTTTGTATGGACAGTAATAAGTTGCAAATTAAAATCTTGACTTCAAGTCCTACTCCAGAAACATCTAAGTGGATGTTTTTAATGCAGTGCTGAGGGAGTGCTACACTGTTGAAGGTGCCATCATTCAGATGAAATGCCAAACTGAGGGCCTGTTTTTCCTCTCATAGAGATAAAACATCCCTTGGCACTATTTTGAAGAAGAAAAGGTGAAATCTCTCTGTTGGCCTTGTTAATATTGATCCCTCGGATTTTCCAATTATTTGCACGTTGCTGTTTGTGGGATCTTGCTCTGTGAAAATGGACTGTTATATTTCCTATGTCACAATCGTACTGACCTCATTGGTTGCAAAACCCTTTGGATACCTTGAGGTAAATACAAGTTTGCCTTCTTCATGAAAAGTGGAAACAACATTGAGGAGCTGATGATACCCTGAGTTTGGGGAAAGTTCTGGCTACTGCTTATTTCCCATGTCCTTATGCATGAGGATGCCAAATAATAATTTTGTTCAAAGGAGTCAACGACTTGAATTTGACCTCACCTACTCCTCCTCCTGCTCCTTCCCCCCATTACATAAAATCTTAATCGAGTCGCAAAGTATTCAAGAGATGTAAATTGAAAGAGCATAAGTGTCAGTGAAGTTGCTCATTGGTGTTACTAATTTGTAAAATCCACTCTCCAGAGTTATAACACTGGAGCACGGTGAATTATAAATAATCAAGGTTCACAAATAATCACCATTTCACTATGGTAAACACTCTAACTTGGTGAATCAGTCTTAGGCTGAAGGATCGATCATTTCAGATTAAGATGAAAAGAAATTTCTTGACACACAGTGTTGTGAGTTGTTAGCATTCTCAATGGATGTTCTGTCATTAAATGTAGCTAAAGCTGAAATGGACAACTTTTTTGTCCCTCAGGGGTGGTGAGAGGAGGACAAGAAAGCAGAGTTGAGGCTGCATATCATTGCTAAAATCATATTAAATAGCAAGGCAGACCCGAGAGGCCAAATGGTCTATCTATGTCCCCTTTTCATATGTTATTGTATTCTTTTGTGAAATGTAAATCATTTGCTAGGCAGGATTGAAGAAAGTATATGCTCAATATTTGAAGTGAGCCCTAAAACCATTTCTATCATCTTGGTAATATCCTGGGAATGTTTAATCATTTATTTGATATGATTATTGGAATACTTGAAAGGGATTATTCAGTTCACTGATAATGTGAATGTTCAGTTAACTGACTATCTGAATATATTAGTGCCATTTACAGCACCTATCAATCTTAATTATTTTCATAACTTGCTACAGGTTATAGACATGCGAGCAATTAGGTAGTAATGTTCTGGCAGGTGGGCAGTTCATTTTGTGATATGAACAAAATGTTTTGATGTTATAGCATCTTTGTTCTGGACCTTTTGAGTCTAGAACTCTTGAGGAGTGTCTTTTCTGGTGGTTGAATTTGTTGCTGGAGTCGAACATGGTGTGTAAGCAGAAGCCAGGAATTTGCAGTCTTTCAACTGATCTTTTTATTTGGTCCTTAATCTCACAAAATGGCAAACAGGGTTTCCGCCTCAGAGGGTATCTGGGATAGAGAATAAGTACTAAGATACCTGCCTTGTGTTTGCTTTCAATGTAAAATTCGACAGGGAATGCAGGCCGAATGAAGGTTGCCAACAATGTGTGGGTCTGGTTTGTACTCTGAGACCCAGGGTAATACCTCAGCAAACCTGGTCAACTGATGAGTCAACTGCTGCGAAACCAAGCAGGATGTCCCTCTGTACACTGGCAGAATCATCTTAAATTTGCACAAGGTGTGGCAGCAGGCAGAAACAATGTGATTTATCTGCTGGCTGCAATGGCGGGTTCTCATGCGGTTTCTTCCTATTCCATCTCATAAATAATGCAACCATAAGAAACACACCACTTTGCTGTGGGCAGCCTCAGTTTAGATGTCACACTGAGGGAAACATGATTAAGTTGTCACAACTATTTGTAGTTTTTATTTTATTACAAAAGGTTTGTGCATTGAAATCACAGGTAAAAATATAATACCACTTCAGGAGATTTAAAATATTAAATTGAGTTAATTTATTAACAGTAGAAAAGAAACTTAAACACACGAGATTACATTTATCAAGCACCATATTTAAACTGCAGCCACTCACACACCTTTGTGCTCCCAGCCCAAGACTGCTTCACTGATGACATGGCCCTGAAAGCCTAGAAGAGAGCAGTCTCTCATCTCAGTGACGCATCCCTGGGATACCTTTTGGATGCCATAAAGGCCTGCTGTAATGTCCTGTACCTCAACTCTGGCTTCAGGATACCCATCAACCTCACCACTATGATACAGAAAACGGTGGCAACAATAGCTGCTGCCAATGCAACATACAAGCGGTCGGCCATCCAGTGTAGAAAGAGGATCAATGATCTCATTTTGGTGCCAGGCAAAGGCAACCATCTTATTATTTTAAGCTCACACTCTCATAAGTTCATCACACATTAACTGGTATCTCACTCCCAGCCAGCTCCAGGGACATTAGCACTTGCTCTTTCACACATACCCTCATTTCACCACCTGGTGTCATATCCTCTGAAGACTACCTCCTCAGTCCTCATCATCTTGAGATCACGTGCACAGATTGACATGTGCTTACATGCACACCCTGAGATACCCCCCCTTCTCCAGTGCAGCCCTTGGTCTGCCACACGGGATGATTTCAGTGGGCAGGCACAGTGATGAGATACAAATGCATTGAAATGATGTTCTCGATGCTGGGCAGCAGAAAAGATGGACCACCATTCCACCATTGACAGGTGGAGCGGACAATCACTAACTGATTCTCGATGGAATGAAATCGATTTTTTCCTTTCTCTCCCCCCCAGCATGATGCTTGCTGCTATTGAGGATGGATAGTCCAGCCATTGTGTTGTGAAAAAAGATCATTGGGACAGAAAATAAAGATATAGAATCAGTGTGAGTGGTGTTATGATATGGCACGTGATAATACGTGAAACGTGATATGGCACCGGACTGACCAAATCCCAAAAGGAAACATGATCAAGGTGTCGCAACTATTTGTAATTTGTATTTTATTATGAAAAGTATATGCATTGAAGTCAGGGATAAAACTCCATACCACTTTAGGGAATTTAAAATATTAAATAGAAACCATTTATTAACAGTTGAAAAGAAACTGAAACACAAGATTAAGGTTAAATTTTTAGTCTTACAACATTTTCCAAAAGATTTCTACTTGGCTAGGCAGAAAAATAAACACTTCTTTCAGGCAACAGTTCATATGGATTCCTAATCTGTCAGAATTCCAGAAATATGCCATCCTTATCTGGTCAGGTTCAGAACCTTCAGAGTCACAGCAACGTGATTGACTCTTAATTGCCCTGTGGCCTAACAAGTTCACAGGTTTATTAGAGATGGGCAATAAATGCTGGCTAGACAGCAATATCAATGTCCCATGAATGAATAAAAAAAAATTACTGCAAGATACTTACTCTTCATATAGGAGAAATATTTCACAGGGCTCCTCTTCTCCTCTCATTCAGCAATGGAAATCCAAGGCTTACAACAAAATCTTGCTTCCTGGACCAAACAACACATCTGAGGTAATAGAAGTTGCATACTTCACGGGTGTATTCTCAGTACAGCACAGGGTATTACATGGCCTCTCCTCCTAACAATATATCTTTTCTCTTTCGTCTTTAAACCCAATATTCTTAACTTTGTTGGGCATTACCTTCCCCATAAATACAAAAAATGTTCATGTTGTTATGGTTCAGGTTAGAAACTCCAAAGTGTTTTTTGAAGCTTGCCTGAATCATAAGTTTTGTATTTTGAATTTGGCTAGGAGAAGCAGGAGATGTTTCACTTCAGATGTGATTCAAAAGGCCCACTAGGGACTAATAAGAAAATTAGCAAGAACTTTTATCAATTACAAACAAGAAGTAAAACAACCATTATAATATATACAGAACAAATATATATCAGATGTTCCAATCAAAACCAACATCCAATAAAGAAAACCCTTTAAACAATTTATTCACAGGCTAAAGCTCACATGATACTAGAATCCAGTTCCCTGGCTTGAATGCTGATTTCAAATGATCTTGAAAACTCAGAACAGGTTGTAGCCAGATCAGTTCCCCAAAACACCAAAGCACAGATTCTCTACTGCAGCATGGCAACAAGCCTTTCTTTCAGCTAACTGGTAAAATTTTCAAAGCAAAACAGAGAGAGAAAGAGACTTCTTTTCTAGCTTATTTTTAAGACTGCCTTTAACTCTGCAGCCAAAATGAAACTGAAAGCTAAAAAAAAAACAGTTTTCTTTGGCATCTGTTTTTGTTTAATCCAATTTAGAGTGTCAACAAGTTGAGATATTCCCGATCCAAGCTGACAAGACAGGGCTCTCATCTCCTGTCTTGGGCTTGATCTACATGATCCAAGCTGATTGGAGTAGGTATTGCACCTCTTCCAAGGCCTGATCTTATTTGCATCTTAGCAAGAAGGCCAAGACGCTGCTTTTAAAAATTGCTTCAAATGAAGCTAAAATGTAACCTAATGACTTCAACCAAGTACAGCATGTTGATACTACACTTGACCTTAGCCAAAAGGCTGAGAAGCAATCAGTTTTTTTTAATTTTAAACGTATATTGATTAGAAACGCTCATAAGATGTTGCAAAACAACATATCAAATGGTGTAAAAAAAGACCATTCATTTTTACAATACTACATGATGTTCATTTACAGGACATTACACGCACTTCATTTCAGTATTTGAAACTATATACATTCATTAGGTTTTACTGTGCTTTCAGATTAGCACACAGTTATGCAGTCCAAAGTTGTTCTGCAGTTACCGGGCCCTTGGTCTTCTTCACTTGGAAAAAGTTACATGGTGGCCTTTCCTCATTGTGCCTTTTCGGCAGCTGCCCCAAGCTGAGCGCATCCCTCAGCATGTAGTCTTGGACCTTGGAATGTCATGATGTAGAGATGTCATGAGGATGGCCTCAACAGGGATCTTGGGTTTATGTCGCACTATCTGTAACCCCCATGACTTGCCTGAACTTATAAAATTTCACTTACTGTCCTATCTGGAGACAATGCATATCTTTTTAGCCTGTGCTTGATGCTATCTCCACTCACATTGTCTGCATCTTTAAGACTTGAATAGCAAGTTAGCTGTGAAGACTCGCATTCTAATCAGTACTTTGTAAACTGTGTGTGCCTTTTATTTGCTCAGTTTGAGACCAGAACTCTCCACTCACCTGATGAAAGGGCAAACCCCGAAAGCTTGTGGGTTTACTATCAAATAAACTGGTTGGACTTCAACCTGGTGTCGTGAGACTTCTTACTGTGATGAAGCATTCTGCTAGATGACACTGACAGTCTGCTCAGGGAACCATCCAACAGGATCCACCATCTCCTTTTCTCTCAGGGCCTCAAGGACATCTTGTGTTGACCACTCCTTGATCATCATATGGTCAAAGGTGTGTTTTCAGAAAAATTTCTCCCTGAAGGAAAAGTGCTGCCCATAATTTTTTTTCCTCCTCCTTCCAACAATGACATTACTCAACGCTGGGACCGTGATTTAAAACACTTTAAAAGTATACTCACATCTCAATGTTATCTTTATGGCCACTACTTTCAGGTAAAATAAACTGAATAACATTGCTTTGAGATCTTTACCAGTTTTAAATCTTTCTTTGGAATCGAAGAAGTAAACACAAAGTTTCCTTAATTCCTCATGCAAATTTCCATTCATGTTGTTTACTCTCACCTTGGCTTTGCTGATTTCCACTTCAAAATGTTTGCTTTTACACTGAATCCTTTTGTTGATTTAAACCTTACAGTCTGACTGTCTTCAGTTTAATTAACTTAGTCACACAAACACAAACAAACCCACGCAGCCTGTTTTACAGTATCCCACAGTAATATCAGGAAAAATGATATTTCTTTGCAATGGAGCTAAAAACTGACAAAGTGCAGAAAACACTGGTGAGAGTAATTTATAAGTTCCCTAACACCAATCATAGTGCTATACAGAATATAAAGTCAGAAATGAGAAGAGTATGTAACAGTAGTAATGCAATGGCACTGTTGCAAAGTGGTTAACATTGCTGCCTTACAGTGCCAGGGATGTGAGTTTGATTCCAGCCTTGGGTGACTGTGTAGGGTATATACGTTCTTCCTGGATTTGTGTGGGTTTCCTATGGGTGCTCCTATTTTTTCCCACGATCCAAAGGTGTGCAAGTTAGGTGAGTTGACCATGCCGAATTGCCCCTTAGTTTGCAAGATGCATAGATTAGAAATATTAGTGAGGTAAATATGTGGGGTTGCTGAGTTAGGGCCTAGGTAAGATGCTCAGTCAGAGAGTCGGTGCAGACTTGATGGGCCAAATGATCTCCTTCTGCACAGTAGAGACCCTATGAAAATTATTGTGGGGAACTTCAATTTTTAGATTAATCAGCAATCCAAATTGTCAAAAGTAGCTTGGGGGACAAGTTGATGGAATGCATTTGAGGATGCTTGTTAGAATCACATGTTGAGAAACCATCCCATGAATAGTCTTTTAAAATTTAATATTAGCCAGGCTCTTCCAGCCCAGCCAAAGACGCCCCCCCCACCCCTCCCCCAGCGGTGGGACAGGCAAGTTACACAAAAAAATCATAGACACCAATAGGACCGGTAGTTCCTGCTGGTGGCCAAGGACAGGTTACTTTCACTGCTGGAAAACAAGTTGCGGAGGTGGGGGGAGGAGATTACTGAAAATCCCATCCATTTCTTTCTGCAGTTATGCAGAAATAGACATTTGGAATACTGTATGCAGTTTTGGTCTCCTTATCTAAGAAAAGATATTTGACTCAGGAGGATTGCAGTGATCATTAGATTGATTCCTGGGACAAAGTTGAATACAGAATGGGCCAATATTTTCTGCAGTTCAGAAGAATGGGAGATAATCTCATTGGAATGAATAAAATCCTGAGAGGGTTTGATAGGCAAGATGCTGAATGACTTTTTCCATTGGGATATGGGGTCATGGTCTCAGGATGTGAAGTCAATCATGAAGATACTGAGATGAAGATGACTGTTTTCACACATCGAGTTGTGTATCTTTGAAATTCTTTAGCTCAGAGAGCTGTGAATGTCCTTGAGCACATTCCAGACAGAGACTGATAAAAATTTGGACATAAAGGGGATCAAGGAGCTAGAGTAAAGTTCACGTTAATATTCATCCATTTGGGCCTACTCATGTTCTTGTTTTTTAAGTACTTATGTTCTTATCTCTGTATTTCATTTCTTTAAAAATAATGCCAATGATTTGGATCAGACTGTGCATATCCATCTGGAGTGGGCAGAATGGGAATCACCATGTTCAGGGAGCAGCTGTTCCCATTAGTTGAAGTTACAAGGGGACACAAGTTAAAAGTGAGGGGTGAGAGGTTTATGGGGATTTGAGGAAAAAAAAATTTATTCATAGAGTCTGGGACGTGAGTTCAATTCCAGCCTTGGATGACTGTTTGGAGTTTGCATGTTCTCCCCGTGTCTGTATGGGTTTCCTCTGAGAGCTCTGTTTCCTCTCACAGTTCAAAGACATGGGGGTTAGGTTGATTGGCCACAATAAATTGCTCTTTAGTGTTGGGGGACTAGCAGGATAAATGCATCTTCCAGAGCACGGGAATAGGGTCTGGGTGAGATTGTTGTCAGCGCAGGCGCAATAGGCTGAATGACTTCCATCTACACTATAAGGATTCTGTAACAACACTACACCAAATGTGACTGGGGGTGGGGGGTGGTAGTGGTGGTGGGGGAGCAGGGAGGTGGAGGGGTCACACCAGCGGAGGTGCCAATTGGACATTGTTTAAGGACTCAGTAGGATATGATATTCTCAGATTTGGCGGGGAAAATGGAGGCTAGGCAACTGTCTCAGAAAATCATGACTCAAGGAAGAATTTTTTTAAGTTGAGGATTTAGTCATGGTCAGAAATTTTGCTGAATGACCAACATGGGTGGCTAGTAAGTTTGGTCCTGTGCTTTCCACAATTTCCGTGTATTGCAGAGATGCAAAGATGTCACATCAAGAAACATGTAGGTCACTTGAGGAGGGGATGATGAATTTGCTCTTCTCCTTGATCCAAGCTTATTTTTAATTTCCAGATAAATCTCAATCAGAGTTGCGAAGTTCTGCTAGAGTTCCAAAATCCCTGAATTGACTAAACTTATGTCAAGTTGCTTTTGAGGGTGGTTCCCTGATGTTTTTCTGAAAATTGTTGCTTATGTTAATGTTATTTTGTTTTTATTTTCTCCTTAGGCGACTTCAGGAATTAGGTGGAATGAATGTGACCCCTTTAAGGTCGCATTCCTTGAGAGCCACATAGTCAGGCTGGACCCTATGGAAAGTTGAGCTGGAAGCTGAGCCGGTGGAGGGTAAGGCGGTGTACCCCAGGTTGGGGAGGATCCTCAGTTGGAGCCAGGGAGAAGCTGTGTATGATCATGTAGTTATTCTGTCTCATCCTATTTATTTACATAGTTGATTGGCACTAAAACTTTTTGTTCTTAAGCCTTATCAAATCACCATCCATTTATGACAGTGTTAAACCATCCCAAACAGTGTTTTGTGATGGATGTGGTCAATGTTGAATAAAGGCATGATAAAGAGATCGTGCCTTCCCGCTAGAGCTGAACTCAGGATTACATCACTAACCATATCTATACAGACTGCTGTATCAGAGTACCATTTCCTCTTTGGCTTCTCATCCTGGTTCACATTCATTAAGCTAGAGAACAAAATAGAACATTTGCATTGATACTGTAGGTGTCCTTTTTAGCTTGAATTTAAGGCCAAGATACAGGAAGTTCTCCATATGTGCTACATCTATCTAAATGAACAAATCAACAAAATCCCTTGAATTCCTATTTTTCCTGTAGGTGAACACAAAATTCAATCCTCAATTTCTCTCCAAATATGTCTTTTGAGGCTATTTCAATTATGCAGCACACTATGTACTTGATTCCTGGAAGGTTGAACATAGGATTATGTATGTTCTCTGTAATCTGTGATCTACGTTAGCAATCTGTGCTGGGTTTGTTGTGGGATATTACAGGAGCTGGGAAGGAGAGACAGAGAAAACATTAATCAGAGATGCAAGACACCTCACAGCTCCTTTGCATCAGTCAGTATAGAGTAAAAGGCACTGATAGTTGGAATTAAGTTATGAGGCTTCCTTCAGTCAGAGAATGATGAGTGCCAACAGGAATTGGAACAAAAAAACAAAGAGAAAAATAGTCCATTTGAACAGGAATAGAGAAAAATGGTCTTATATTGCTGCAATAAATAAAATACCTGTCTAAATCTGACTGAGATATGCATCAGAGAGTAATAAAAGAACGACTTATTATTTTTAATATCTGAAGACCATTATCAATATTAGCTTGGATGACATTTGCTGCTTTTATTATTTTTATCTGCTTGCGAGGAATTTCTATAATACACTCCCCCAATTTTACCAACCTTGTATTGTTACACATCAACTTCAGTAACAAAGCAATGGTGAACCAACGCAGATGGCCTAGCAAACAGGATCTGCTTCTAGAAAGCTTTGTAGGATGGTAGCAAACTCTACAAACTATAGATAACGAATTAGGATTTCTTGCATCTGTTTTTTAGGTGCTAGGAATGTCTGTGAGACTCCAGAATGGAATCCAGCATGCTTGTGCACACTTTCGGGATAAATTGCATTGGAGGCTATGCTGATGAAGACCTTAAAATGTGTGCAGAAAATAACCACACAGAGTAGACTGAGCCTGCAGCACCATTTTGGAGTTCAGTGCTCCAGCTATTGCTTTCTCTTAACCTGGCACAACTGAGCACATGTTCAGGAGCAGGTTCAACCCTCATTTAAAGGGACTACTCACAGGTAAGTTGTTAGGTTATTTCTTCTGGTTATTACTATGATTTTGTAAGTACTTGCTGCTTTCTATGGTGCTTCAAGTTGAGGAAGTCTATTGCCATGCAGTCAAACAATATGTCATGTTGCAGACCATTGGCTTAAGACAGCAGATATGTATATAGACTAAACACTCACAGTGTGGCAACTGGTAAAATAATTTTTGCTGACTTCAAAGCTTCTACATAAATAAGTTGCTCCCAAATGAGGGAATATTGCATGACTTTGAGCACAGCATGAATTTGAAAATGAGCAAAGGTCACACAGAGCTGGACAAGCTGCTCCAAGACGGAGGAGGAAGAGGGGAGATGCTTTCAGCAGGAGGCAATATCCACACTGGGTGTTGAGGCAGCAATTCTCCTGGAACTCATTGTATGAGACATCCACGCTTCAGTAAAGATTTCCTCATTACGGTGAAGAGATGAATACCTACTCATCTGGTTCCTTCCAGGATTGAATTGTATATGAACAATATGTCACAGTTTGCCAACTATTGCTGCATTCAGTAGGTCACTGACATCCTCTATTCCATGAGGGTTAATTATACTCTCTCTCTTGCCTGACAGAAGCCGGAAAAATGAGCACACGGGTTTGCTAAGATTGCAGGCTAACCCACAGAACAAGGTGTTAATAGCTGCCTGCACATCACTTTGCAGAGACTGCAAGTAAACCTTAAGCTCGTGCTAGGACCAAAACAAATTTCACTTCCTTAATGGCCAGCCGATACATCACCCTAGCAGAACATTATGTAGATCAATGCCTAGTAACTTGGCAGCATTCACAATGCCTTCATACTACAGTAGTCCATTGGGGCAGCTCTACTTAAACTACCACAGAGTAGCTATTGAGTGACAAGACTAACCCACTGACCGCATGGCTGAAGGCTCCAGTGCGCAACCCCCATGCTATTGGGCATCATGCATACAATGTGGCCATGTTGTCACACAAAATGTGTTAGGGCAGACCATTAGCATAGGACAGCAGATAGTTGCCCATGGGGTCACTGTCCTTCCACAGTAATTCTGCTTTGGACTGCTGTGATGTCTGTGCACACTGTAATCTGTAATCATATTGGCAATGTTCTGAGCTTCCACTACAATAAGCTAGTTTTGCATAACTACAGTCTTGAGGTTCCACTATAGCTGTGTAGTTAACTGTTGGAAATCATCAAAATGAAGCTCTGTCTATCGTCGTAGGTTGATGGCATATCGTGATCCCGTGCCTGCTTTCAGAACTATTGAGGTTAGCCCCAAATCTGCTCAGCCTGTTGTTTAAAATTAGGGACTCTCAGAGGAAAATTCTTCCTTAAGTTAGAACAAAAACAAATTTGGTCTTCCCAGTGAATTCATTCAATGAACACCAACAAAGCCAAGGGAAGCCATCGCAGCCAGGGCAGCCGTACAACTCAATTGCCTACCTTGGGTTATAAATGAGAAAATCAGCCAGCCTCCCAACTCTTGCTCACCATGGTGTGGCAACCACTGTTGGAAAAATATAGATCAGCTGAGGACAGACTGGTGATGGGAAGGATCAGAGGAAGAGGATGAGAAAAGAAAAAAGATCTCGATAAAATTATTTGCCTGATTATTCAGTTGAGAGATATCAATTAGGAACCCAATAGCCAGCAACATTATTAGAGAATTAAAGAATGTCCCCCATGGCAGATGCCAGTTCAAAATGCTTCTGCACGTTATGCCTGAAAACAATTATGAATATTTGGCTTCCCCTCAATCCTTGGCTTCAGATCCAGTCATGGCACAACTGTGCCAGTTATTGGGAGAATGTCACAAGCCTGGCTCTACTAAAATCAAGAACTAAATATCCTGATCTCAGAGTGTCCCCAAGTGCTTCACAGCTAATGAAATGGTTCTATTTTGTTGACATGTAGGCACTGCTTTAACATAGGGAAACATGGCAACTGACTGCTTGAAAGGGGAAAATTTGGATTAGGCATGTGTTTGTCACATTGTCCCAGCAGTGACTCTGAAATTTGGTCAAAAGCCAATATTGTTTTCAGGTTTCATGAGGATAAAACATTGTTTCGTTCTGTTTTCGCTCAAAGTTGTCACCCACCCCTGAATAATACACAGAAGTTATGCTCAGGTAAGTGAGATCATTGGACTAAATTACTAACACTGTGCAGTCATTTTGTAAATCTAAGCTTAAAGAGATGTACTAAAAAAAACCTTTGCATCCCATAACTGAAATCTAGCTCTATAAACTATCCTGAGCTAAAGGAGTTTGCAAGGCTGCTGAAAGAAAACCATTGCATTATAGCTATTTCACCTTCATCTTAACACTAAAATTAATAACAGGGTCTACTCATTGAGAGTGAGTTGGATGTTGGCCTTTCAACCCTGGAACTATCAGTTTATACTCTACAACAAATGTAATGAATTAAAGGTCTCGTCCATCTATGGCAATGAGGATCCTGGGTGAATTGAATCTGAGTCATTGTAGATATTTCATGGCGGGTGTAATGTCAGGTTTTAGTTCAATTTAGTCACAATACAGTTCAAAAACAATTCACATTTCCGTACCACATCAGTGCTAATACACTGCTGCCAGTTTCATTGCATTCAAGGTGAAGAGAAAAATGAGTTAAGTTTAAATGGAGGGTGGAATTTTCCATCTTCCCCTTTCCTCGCAGTGGCATGTTTTTGATGGCAGAGGCAGCCTGCCTTTGGCCGCTGGCAGGACCTTCTTGTCCAAGACATTTTACTTGTACGTCCTGCTGCTAATAAAGCTGCTGCAGGGTTGTCATCTTTGGTGAAACTCGAAGATTCCACTGCAGGAAGAGCTGGAAAATCCCACATGAAATTGTTTGACTGAATCAGCTGATAGTTCATTCTTAAATCTGAATAGTCAGATATTCAAATACCGGCAAGTACAGATAATCTCTTTTTTGGGATTTGGAGGAGATGTTGGTTTGGAGTTTCAGTGAAGGAACTGAATGAGGAAAACCATTCAGTTCTAAATTTTCAAGGAGTTTAGCATAATATAATCTCCCACAACAAAAAGAAATTCATAGAGTAAGGAACCAAGGAGCTCAATTGCTCAGTTTCTGTCAATGCAATCATTTTACACTTAAATATTTAAGTAATGGATTTTTAAAACTGTAACTGCATCAAACTGTCACTTGACTGTTATTCTGTTGAGGGGTCATCTAGACTCAATGATGGCTCTATTCTCTCCCCACAGATGCTGTCAGACCTTTTGATATGTTCCAGCATTTTCTAGTTTTGTTTCAGATTCCAGCATCTGCAGCAATTTGTTTTAACCTATTATTTGTTCTTCATTTGTTAAAATATTTGTTAGGTTTTCTTTTTGTAACATTTTTACATGGTAGGTGAGTGTTGCTAGCAAGATCATCATTTATTGCTTGTCCCTAATTGCCTCTGATAGAGTGGCTGGGAGTGGCCTTCTTGAACCACTGACTGCAATTCATCTGGTGTAGATACACCTACAGTGCTGTTAGGTGTCGAGTTTCTTGTGTTGTTGAAGCAGTACCCATCAAGCAAGTGGACAGTATTCTAAATCACATCTGATTTGTGCCTTATAGATAGTAGACAGACTTTGGGGAGTAAGGAGATGAGTTACTTGCCACAGTAGTTGCAACCTCTGACCTGCTCTTGTAAACACGACATATGTATAGCTGGCCCAATTGAATTGCTAGTCCCAGGATGTTGAAATTGAACTATGGTAATGCCTTTAAATGTCAAAGAAAGATGCTTATATTCTCTCTTGTTGGAGACAGTCATTGCCTGCCTCTTGTGTGACTTGCCACTTATCAGTTCATGCCTGAATGTTGTCCAGGTCTGGCTGTATATGGACATGGGCTACTTCAGTATCTGAGGGATCATAAATGAAACCATATGCAAACATCTACACTTCTGACTTTATGATGGAGTAATTATCAGTGATGAAGCATCTGAAGATTATTGGGCCTTGAACACAACCCTGAAGAACTCCTGTAGGGACGTATTGGGGTGAGATGATTGACCTCCAATAACCACTTTGTGCTAGACCCCAGCCAATTCAGTGTTTTATATTTTCCCATTGATTTCAATTTTGTTATGGTTTCTTGAAGTTACTCTTGGTCAAATGCTGCGTTGACATCAAGAACAATCACACTCTTCTTAAAATGAGGCCTGTGAAAAGAATATTTTGATTGTTCACTGAAGGTGAGACAGGTGGCAGGAATAAATTCAGCCACTGAAAATAAGTAACAATTTTCTGTTTTGTTTTTTGGCACACTATTGAAGCTTAAAAAAGAAAATGCTGGAAATAGCCAGCAAGTTAGGCAGCGTGAGCGGGGACAACATTGAGTTAACAGCTAAATTTTTCTCTTCCCAGTCAGTTTCCTGATGCTTTAGGATTGTAGGGGGTGTGGTGTTGGCTTGTATGCTCGATACATATGGGTAGTCAATTTATCTCATACCTGAAGAGAAGTCAATACAGACTGGAAACATTGACTTTCCATAAATGCTGCCAGACCTGCTAAAGTTTTTCAGCACTTTCTGTTTTAATTGTGGATTTCCCCCAGTATTTTACTAATATTAAAAGCCTTTCTGGTACTGATAATACAGAACAGCCAGCATTTTGCCAATGTCATGATTGCTTTCCACAACATTGGGGTGCCAAATGCTTATTGGAGATGACCTCCCTGAGGTAGTCAGGAGCCAGCAGAGCCAGAGGTTATTTGGCCCAAAGAGAGGTTAGCCTTGTGGCCTCAATGATTTCTCCTCTGATTCTTGGAACCCCTGATTTTTTTAGTTTACTGACCTAAAGGTGCCTACACCTCCTGGGAGTATGGCTGAAGTTTTAGATCTACCGGCTCTCTGTCTGGCTCAATCAACATTAGGACCTCATCCATTGTTCTGGATTGAACGGCAGGCCCACAGATGGACAATTATGAAATGACCTGCCATAAAATCACCAGTTCCACTATCAGCAAGTGTGAATTCAGGAACTGCTTTTAACCCAGGCAGCTGGGTCCTATAGCTTGTGGTAAAATGTAGCTCAATTTTATTAGGCTGATGACTTTTAATCAAAATGTATTTCCAAAATTTTCTGTTTAACTTTCAGATTTGTAACACCAACAGTATTTTGTTTTTGTGATATTGAAAGTTAATCTAATTTGTAAGGTCAAGGTAGGTAGTCATGAAGATACAGTGAACTTGAAATGACAATAGATAATATAGATAATAGATAAAATTAATCTAATGAAGAAGACCAGGAAGACCTACATGGGTAACAATGAATGTGGATCCACACCATAATGATGTTAGCTTGGCCCTGACTTGCATTAATACCATTTTTTTGTCTTTGCACAGTGTGTATGATGCTGGAGTTGACCCTGAGGTTTGAGTAACTCAATGCCGATGTTGTCAGCGACAATACAATTCTCCTTGAGTGCTGTTGAGGTAAATGTTTCCTATTGCAGATACTTGTATTAAGATAGTCATTTTGACTTGGCCCATAGACAGACTCCTCCCTATGTGGCTAGGAAATTAATTTTGCCACTCACTTGTGCAGAACAGTACAGAACTTTCTCTAGCATTGAGAAAGTTATAAACATAACTTTGTATTAATGGGAATATGTGAATTTTGGATATGCGCGGTTATTCCTTTGCTTTGAATCGACCATATATGTCTTGAAGGTGAGCTACAGTTTCCCTAACTAGCTTGAACTTTTTAAGGAAGATCAATGTTCTTTTCAAGATTTAAGTAAAGACACTGTTTAATGTCTTTAGATGGCTCACACTGCAAAGTGACCACTTTCTGAAAATTCCTAGTGGCTTATGCTGACAAATCTTCCTTAGTGGATGTGGGAGTTTGTACCTGGTAAGGAGACAAAGACCTCTTCAAACAGAGACACTTGCAAAAGAGGTATGGAAAATGAAAAGGGTTGGACTAATCTCCAGGGCTGATGGAGGCAATGTTTCGCATATCTCATCAGACATCCAAACACACCCATCTCCTGTTGATTTATCTCTCAGAATGTGCAAAAACTCCAGCAATGAATGAACATTTGCCTTCCTGGGAATAATGTTTCCAAAAGCTTGTGGGATTACTATCAAATAAACTGGTTGGATTTAAACCTGGTGTTGTGAAACTTCCTCTTGGGAATACACATGGAAAATAGGTTAAAAACTGGTTGAAAGCCCATGAGAGGTAGGGAACAAAGAAGCAAGAATGTCTCCCTTCTCTCTCTCTCTTCTCCTGGAGGCAAATTGTCTGGTAGGCACAAGCAGAACGTAACATGACAGCCTCTTCATTTAACCTTGCATGGGCACGCAGAACATCTCTCCCTCTGGAATACACCAACACGTGTCTCCAACTGTAGCTCACCTTCAAGACTTTAAACCTGCCAAAGGTAACTCTACTGAAATCCTGCAACTTAACAGCCACATTGCACCACCAAGAACAAGATATGTGTGTGTGTGTCTGATTAATAACTAATAAACTTACTCTTTCTTTGATTCAAGAAAACCTTTTAAAGTATGTTCTTATAACAAGTAAATACATGTTATAGAATCATTGAATCCTACAGTACGAAAGGAGGCCACTCAGCCAATCGAGTCTACACCAACCACAATCTCACCCAAGCCCTATCCCCATTTACCTTAGCTAATCCTCCTGACACTAGGGGCTATTTAGCATGGCTAATCCACCTAACTCGCACATCTTTGTGCATGTGGGAGGAAACCAGACATCCGGAGGCAGACACAGAAAGAATGATCCGAACAGGGAATTGGTGATGGGTTCCTAGTGCTGTGAGGCAATAGTGCTAACCACTGTGCCACCAAAATTGATTAAAAAAGAAATTTAAACAAACCTTTGTTGTGACCTATCAAGCAGTCAGAAGAAAGGGAATCGGGCTTATTCCTCCACATCTGGGAGCGTAGCAAAATTGGGAATCTCCCCACCTGGTCATAAACAGACAGATATGGCACTCATGAAGAAGTCTCATATTGTGAAGCTCACTTTTCATTGGAAAAGGTGTTCTAATATGAACGTGGCATCACTAAAAAGACTCAGGTTTGGTAAACATGTTAACGGATTTGGATCAACAGTGTTTTAATGGAGTTGTGGTACAGATTAATCACAATCTGGTTGAATAGCAGAATTGGTTTGAAAGACCAAAAGGTCACTTCTGTTCAGATTCAGAGAAGCTACCTGTTGATTCAAAGAACAAAGAACAAAATAATTACAGCACAGGAACAGGCCTTTCGGCCCTCCAAGTCTCCATGCTACTTGACTAAATTAAAACCCCCTACCTTCCGGAAAGATCAATTCATTTGGGAAATGGAAGCTGATGTGTTGGTGCGACAGGAATGTTCTTCTGCAGAACAAGGGTAGAAGTAGAGTAATGGGAGCTTTCATACCATGGATATGAGAACACACAGGGTGACATTGGGTGGAAGATGCTTCAGTTTTGAGCATAAATCTTCTGTACTCGATAGGTGAAAAAGCCGTAATAAAGTAAGTAAATATTATGAAACTGTAATACCATTTGCAATTGGTCAGTCAATCCAGTCACTGATAGTCATGCCATTGTGTCCTCTTCTGTATATCTATTTTGCAAGCACAGATTTATTGACCAAAGACAACACAAAGAAAAGTTTTTTGTTTTGGATTTGGAATACACAGCTCAATAGGGTGCTAGGTACAGATTCAATAATAGCCTTCTGAAGGAAGTTGGATAAATATTGAAAAATAAGAAAAAATTACAGTGATTGATAGTTGGAGAGTGGGACTAATTGGATAACTTTTCAAAAAAAATTGGCACAAGTTCAATAGGCTAAATGCCCTCTATGCTGTTTGATTCTATTAACTAGTGATTCCAATAGTGTGCCGTGAAGACCCCGAGTGTACTGTGAGAAAAGATTAAAAATGATACAAAATGCAAATAATTAAGCAAAAACTAATTTTCACCTTCACCTGTGTGGTCAGTATCTCCAAGATCCAACCAACCTTGAACCTCCTGCACTTGCACCGGCTAGAAAAGAACTGCCCATGTGTGATGTAGATTTGACTCATGACCAATGAGATTTGGGGCTAAAGACAAAGGCCCAGATGCCTGCACAGAAAGCGAAAACTCAAAGAGTGCAAAACCCCTGGAAGAAACAACAGTGACATAGAGAGATTGAAGTAAAACAGGCGAGAGGACAGGAAGAAGTTAAAAACAAAGTCCCCAGTTAGCAAAGAAAAGGGAGAATATAGGAAGTATGTCTCACAATCATTTTATAGAATAGAGATGCGCCAGGACATATAAAAGCTTGGCAACCACTGCCATACACATCTATTTGAAGACCAATAAGGAGATTTGTCCATTGTATAGTAGAGCAATACACATCAGGAAGGTCCCAGCTTTGATTCTCAATTTGAGCGACATTAGTTGATGATATTTGCAGAAAGTAACACTGGCCAGAGTTCGATTGTTTTCCACAAAGCCCTGACTGGGAGGATTTATGTTTGGGGATTGAATTAGGTTTGGCTGCATTGCATTCGCACTGAAGAACCTGCTGCCATTCACAATCACAATCCCCCAAGGGTCAGCGCATCAAATCCAGAACAGAAAGGGAAGGCAACAAACTGGCTCAGGGATCTAAAAATGTAGTGCACGTGTCATTGGAAACAAGGACAAAGTTTCTTCAAGTCATTTGAAATTCACTCAAATCAAAAAAAATAAACATTTGCCAAATCTCCGTGAAAGCCACATGAGCAGCACGGTGGCCACCAGCAAGCACCACTATGATGGTCACTTAATTTCAACAGTTAACAACAGAGTTGGAAAATGAAACTGTAAAACAGCCCCACATATTCACAGAACTAACAAAATCAGGAACTACCACCTTGCACCAGCCGTGACATTGTCTGGGGGAATAGCTACTTCTTATGGAGTCTGACTTGAACTGAAATGAAATCTTTTTACACTTGGGTCTGTAAAGAGCTACAATTAACAAGTGACTAGAATTAAAAAAAATACTTCATTGTAAAATGCTTTGTGGCATCCTTAGACTTTGAAAGATGCTTTTTGTTTGAGAGGCCCAATGCATTTGGAAACTGGGGACTCATTTGTGTGGAATCAGTCAAAGCAGAAAACGTCACTGTGTCTTGACATTTCTGTGGTACGGTTTGACACTGCCCCCTGGGGTGGACAAGATGAAGAATGCCCAATAAAAAAGCCAATGAAACAAAGAGCAAGTTGAAATGCCGGTACAGGTTGCACATCATGCTGTGTGGGACGCAGATCACAAAAAGCTGATTCCTAAATGGGCAGCTCTCGACTTCAGCTCTTCCTGATAAGTGGATCGCCTTGCTCCCACTGTTGTCTTTGTGCTGTGATCTACCTCCTCCCTATTCAATGAAACATCTGGGAACCTCAAACCAGCTGTGGCATCATGAATGCGCAGATAGCTCTTGCTGTGTAGAATAATGAAAAATAACACAAAGGCCCTACGTTAGCATCTGAAAAAAAATAGTTTGCTGTTTAGAATGTAAACCCTTCATGATTCAGATGTCAGATTTATATCTGAAATATTAATTTATCTTTTCTCGCAGATGTTGATGGATCAGCTGCATATTTCCAGCATTTTATGTTTTCATTACAGATTTCTAACATTTGCAATGTACTTTAGGTAAAACCTCATTTTATTTTCAATATTTGATTGACCTAACTTCAGTGGATAATGAAATATTAATAGCAGGGCATCTAGATATGAGGAGAATAATTCTCATCATTTCTTGAACTTTTCATGAATCCTAAGTTTCTAAAGGTAATGAGATTGAGCCAACTGCATATTTCAAAAGAAGATTATGATTGACGATTTCCTGCAGCTGAGACAGAATGAATAGTATTAAAAAGCACAATTACAAGATACAGTCAGTGCACAGATAGAGATTAAGTGCTTTGTAACTGGAGACAGCAGTCTCCTTTGATCAGCCAGGAATATTTTCTATGCAGTGTGAGTTAAGCAATGCGAGATGAGCCCTGAGATTTTTATTTGAAAACTAATAATCATGGAATAATTTTACTTTCATGTAAATATTATTCCAATTAGTTTTGCAGCAAATGAATTTGAAAATTTGGAATTGTGAGTTGAGCTTGATTGTAACAGGCTCAGAATTTAGGAACGGTACACACAAACACACACACACATACACCAATGTTTGCCAGCCTGGCTATTTTTACAATAAAATAATTTCATCAGAGAAATATTTTGAATTGACCCTCTTAGAAAATACCTATTTACAGTGTTTCTACAGGTGTCTGGTTAGTGTAATCCTCCAGAACTGGGAGTTTGCTATTTTTACTTAAGGTAAATAATAAATATAATATTACAATATTTACTAGTTAATTGCCCATGTCCAGCTCTCATACCTTTTGTACATATTCACAGTTAATATATAAATTGATCCACAGATGATGAAGTTGAGAGAGACCTTAAAGATAGAGCCACCCCATGGCCAAAGCCAGCAATGACACCATGAAAGTTCACAGTGAATAGGACGTGTGAATAAAAATAGCGCATGCTTACTGCATGATTTTATATATTGTAAGTATAAACTAAATTTGTATAACAAGGCCCTTCACGTGCAGTGCAGTAGAGTGGTTAGGTGGTAACTGCTCCTATCTAAGTTAAATGCACACACGTACATAGGCTTGCTTCTATTGAAGTCCACCTCACACCCAAAGCCATCTACAGCCTGAAAGTGGTAGTGCGTGTTACTGACAGCGCTGATGGCATTGAGGTGCCTCAAGCATATAGTGGATAGCTGTCAAAACTGACTCCCATTTGGATGGAATTCCGCATTGGTCCTTCTTCCTCACACCTCACTCGGGAGGCGTGGCTCCTCCGTTCGCTTCCATGCGACACACAGGAAATTCCTGTATGGCCTGCTGCTACTGCATGCTCTCCACTTCCTTACCTTCCTCCAGTGCCAGGACATGCCCTAGTGTTCTGTTCTACTGCAGACCCCTTGGGGAGTGCTCTCTACATGGGAGTCCTCCCATTGTTCCATCGGGAACCTGGTGTGGAGGGTGCGGCGTGCAGCAGAGCCAAGCAACTGTAGATTAAGATGATTCACAGAGTCCCAGGCCGCATGTTTTCTCTGTGGCTAAGGGAGTGTGTGCTCCATGTTTATGTGGATTGACTGAGATTGCAACCCATACTTAACTTTTTAAAATGGCTGCCCCTTGTTGTTTTGGTTGCACATCAGCACCCTACCCCCTGATATTTGGTCACCTGGTATAGAGAGAGGCGGGAAGTAGGAGGACATCATCATAGGCCCAAACCTGGGCCTGGCTGAGGTGACTATCACCACTTTCAGGCCATGAGAAATCAAGGCGGGGGGGGGGGTGTCATCTGACACAAATGTCTGTCTCCCTAGCCTGGCTGCTGGTCTGGAGAAAAAAATACACAGTATTCAGGGTATGCTTCAGCTTTCTGTAACCACTGAAAGGGGGCTGGAGTAAATTGTCGCCCCCCCCCCCCCCCCCCACCCCAGAATAATATTTTGGTTTAATTAGTTAAATTTCCTTTGACATTGTTTTAGTTACAGTGCCCCACGAGGGGTGGTCACCTCTGTCATTTTTTGTTTAATTTACTCATTTTCATTTTATGAAGAAGAATAAACATTATACATATACAGACAGGCTAACACACATATACTGAACAGAACAATAAGGTGATCTTAGAAAATGCTAAAACAAAAGGCATTGATTTTTTCACTGATAACAGGTTTTCACATAGAGCCAGTTCCATTAATAACAGTCTGCTGTGATGATAGAAATCCATTGAGCTGTCTGTGGAATCTTTCTCGAAGGACTGCACGTTGAATTTGTTCGAGATCAAAGAGTTCCATTTGGAGTGGATAGGGTCTCAAAGAATTCAGCTTGCTAGGAAGTCTCAGCAACTTCAATTCAAAGCTGTTACGCAAATGTTAGGGCAAACTGAAATCTAACCACCCCTCAGCCCCAGGCAAAATTGAAATCAGAGAACTTCAAAGGGTTCTGCTCACATCTGAAGCTTTTGACAGGGAGAAAGGAATATGTCTGCTGAAGAATGGAGTGTTGCAGTGATTTAAAATCCTGCCAGGTGATTGGGGGAGTGGAGATTAAAGTAACCTGGCCACTTCAGTATGTTCACAGTTTACAGGCAAGAATGCAAATATTGATTACAGGGCTGCCTGAAATCACCATAGTAAGAAGTCTCACAACAACAGGTTAAAGTCGAACAAATTTATTTGATAGTAAACCCACAAGCTTTCGAGTTTTGCTTCTTCTTCAGGTGAGTGGAGAGTTCTGGTCTTAAACAGAGCATATAAAGGCACACACTCAGTTTACAGAATATTGATTAGAATGCGAGTCTTTACAGTTAATCAATTCTTGAAGATACAGACAATGTGAGTGGAGATAGCATTAAGATTAGGTTAAAGATGTGTATTGTCTCCAGACAGGACAGGTAGTGAGGTTTGCAAGTTCAGGTAAGTTATGGGGATTACAAATAGTGTGACGTGAACCCAAGATCCTGGTTGAGACCGTCCTCATGTGTGCGGAACTTGGCTATTAGTTTCTGCTCAGTGACTCTGCGCTGTTGTGTGTCGTGAAGGCCACCTTGGAGAATGTTTACCTGAAGATCAGAGGCCGAATGCCCATGACTGCTGAAGTGCTCGCCAATAGGAAGGGAACAGTCTTGCCTGGTGATTGAACACATTGTCGAGCTGTGTTCATTCACCAGGCAAGACTGTTCTCTTCCTGTTGGTGAGTACTTCAGCAGTCATGGGTATTCGGCCTCTGATCTTCAGGTAAACGTTTCCTAAGGCGGCCTTCACGACACATGACTGTGCAAAGTCACTGAGCAGAAACTGATAGCCAAGTTCCACACACATGAGAATGGCCTCAATTGGTACCTTGGGCTGATAACACACTATCTGTAACCCCCATGACTTGCCTGGGCTTACAACATCTCACTTACTACCTTGTCTGGAGACAATACACATCTCTTTAACCTATGCTTAATGCCATATCCACTCACATTGTCTGCACCTTTAAGAATTGATTAGCTGTAGAAACTCCCATTCTATTCAGTATTCTGTAAACTGTCTGTGCCTTTATATGCTTTGTTTGAGACTAGTACTCTCCACTTACCTGATGAAGAGGCAAAGCCTGAAAGCTTTGGATTTACTATCAAATAAACTTGTTGGACTTTAACCTGGTGTTGTGAGACTTCTTACTGTGTTTACCCCAAACCAACACATCTTCATATCATGAAATCAACTTGCCAGTGGTGTTCTTCCAGTCTGCCAGGAGAAAGAGGTGAAGTCAACTCTTTTTCCCCAGTCTGAGCCCATCCAACCCCCAGAACTCCTGAGGGACTCTTCCTCTGCAGCATGGCAGCAACAGAGGGGCAAACAGCCACTGGACCGACCTCCTTGAATCTCCTCTGTGCCCACCTGATGAAGGAACAACCAGTTCTGAAAGCTAGTGGCTTTTGCTATAAATAAATCTCTTGGACTTCAATCTAGTGTTGTGAAACTTCCCAAAGCACCAGGCCAGAGTGTCAGTGCTAGGGGGCAGTGCATCATGGGCACTGCCAAGGTGCAACCCTGAAGGGGGAGCAGAGTAGTGGACCTGAGGGGAAATGGGGTCTGAGTAGTTGTCTCAGTGGAAAAGGGGATTAAGTGGAGGTCGTCTAAGGATCGAGGATACCTGAATGGTGATGTGAGGGGGGAAGTGGTCAGGGTCCTCCTCATGCCTGTATGGTGTAGAGGAAGGAATGACCCATTATTCGTGGGTGGGATGGAGGATACCCCTCTTCAGTAAGTGGCTCCATTGATTGGTGGTGGAGGCACATTTCATTTTTTAAGGGGGAAGGCCTGTCTCCAAATGCGGAGATTGGGGAGCAATTTAAAAATAGCGGCCCAATCTCTAAACACCTGGATTGGCCGGCAGGTAACTCAATATGAACTTATCTGCATCTTTCTGGTGGCTGAACTCCACTTGACAGACACTGTCAATGTTAGTGGGAAACATTCTTTTTTTTTCCCATCAGCATAGGCACTTAGCCTCAAAACAGGAGAATCGGGCCTATCACGTTTACTACATACATTTCATGTCAAACATATAGCCTAGAGGTTCTACATGGCTTCCAGCCTGCTACTGTACTATAGTGAGAGGGCTTTAGTTGGTGCTTTTCTTCATTGAGCCCTGTTGGCAGCTACCTATAGCACCCTCAAAACATAGTCCTGGAACATGAAACATATCAGTCTGCAACACTTGGCTCTGCACAGATCTTTGCATTGGAAGTCTATTTATCTTCATGCACTATCTTGGTAATCCCCTCATGTTGGTAGAACTTAATCTTTTTGTCTACTTGTAATAACCATTCCTCCATGAATGTATATGTGCAGACAATTTAACAAAATATCAAATATTTGTTTCCATCAATATTTCAAAAATGTAGCAAAGGGTTGGTAGTTATGAAATGCTTTCTTTCCAAAACTACAGTACACCCCTTCAAACATTTTATGATTTATTTTCCAAAATGTCTAAAGTCAAAAGTGTTTAAGACATTTTGGGTCATAGATCTTAAATGCAGAAATATGCAGGAACTCTACTACATCACCCGCCAAAGAATTGGAGAAAAGAACAGAAATCTCCATTGATCTCCTGGAAATTTCTAGTCTCGTTCGAGTGAGGTTATAAAATCCTGCTCATAGTCTGTTATTGTGCTACAGAAATGTCATGTGTTTATGCTTCTTAATTTGCACTGACAGTAATTAAAAAGCAGCAGATAATAATGGCACTATTCTTTGTTCCATTGTGATGTGAGTTCTTCAGATGCATCTGTAGCAACCATTCAAAGAGCAGGAGGCATCTGCTTGTTTTTGTACATTAAATCATCTCAATGGAGCAGAAATTAGCATGAGTACCTCTGTAGAATCATAGAAAGCCTACAGTGCAGAAAGAGGCCATTTGGCCCATCGCATCTGCACCAATTACAATCCCACCTAAGGCCTACCCTCATATCCCTACATATTTATCCACTGATCCCTTTAACCAATGCATCTCAGGACTCTAAGGGACAGTTTTTAGCATGGTCAATCAACCTAACCTGCACAGCCTTGGACTGCGGGAAGAAACAGGCGCATCTGGAGGAAACCCACACAGACACGAGGCGAATGTGCAAACTCTGCAGTCAGTGACCCAAGCTGCGAATCGAGCCCCAGTTCCTGAAGCTGTGAAGCAGCAGTGCTAACCACTGTGCTATTGTACTGTACCTCCATTGTATCTCCTGAAGCATGACACTTTATACCATAAAGTTCATGTTACACACTTGTTCACAAGTTCTGTGTCACAAATACAATAAAATCTAACATATCCCAAATAATCAGTGCCAGAGCATTGGACAATGAAGTGAGTTAATACATTGGCCAAGTTTTTAGGATAGAAACCTGTTGTGTTGGGCCTCAGTAAACTCCCTCTTCCCTTCCCCCAGGGAATAGGTGGGGATACAGACACAAATCCTGCCCACACTTTTCTCCAGCCTTGAGATACTTATGGCTGGAGTTTGGTTTCTAGTTTGGTAGTCCCACTGTACAAATAGAATTTAATCGAAATTGATTTATTATTGTCACATATATTAGTATATAGTGAGAAGCATTGTTTCTTGCAGGCTATACAGACAAAGCAATACCGTACATAGAGAAGGAAAGGAGAGATTGCAGAATGTAGTGTTACAGTCATAGCTAGGGTATAAGAGAAAAATAACTTAATGTGAGGTCGATCCTCACATTAGGTCGATCATTTAAAAGTCTGACGGCAGCAGGGAAGAAGCGGTGCAGGTTGATGTGCGATTTCTCCACTTCTGTTTTTGGCTGTCGGCAGGAGTACAAAAAAGCAGAAAACATCTTCTTACATTTCCAAAAAAATGAACAAGCACATAAGCTACTGCTGTAGGGAATCAAAGTCCTTTCACATAAGCTGATGGAATAGAGACACGGGACAAGACACAGGCCGTGACAAAAGATGCATTGTTCATTTAGAATCCAACAGTCTCGTTAGGCTACAAGTATCATCACTCCCTTCCATCAGAAGCAGGGAAAATGCGGCAGAATGAGACTTGAAAGAGTCTGCCACAACTTACAGCACACACATGCGGGAATTGCTTGTCTTCAGGGTTAGAGCGGGCACCAGTTACCTTTTTATTAATTGAGATCGTTTGCTGTAGTATTCCTAATGTACATTTTCCATATCACCATTTGGCACCAGTGTAATCCCAAAGGAGGGATGACGAAATGCGAACAAGTTGTCAAGTAAATACGAGATTTTGAATTAATTAAGCATTTCAGCTCCTTCATGGATAAAACAAGCACCTGCCTCTCCTGATGTCTCCAGTGCCTTTGCTAGCTGTAACTGTTAATGAGGCACCATGTTATTGACAAGCTGTTTAACAATTCTCTTTTTTTTAATCGTACAGGAGGGTTGACAACACTGAATAACTAGACATCAATCTTACCACAATAGTGGGACATGCACATGATGAGCTGATTCAACTCGATGCAATTTGTGCAATTATGTTGTGTGTCCCTAAGCAAATGATAAACTTGACTACTTCTTTCAGTAACACGGTGGCCCTTTGACAGCGCCTGAGGTGATTTATGCCCTTATTATTCGGAAATCTCTACAAAACGCCCCTTTGTTTTGATACACAGTTTCCCGTTACAATTTAGCATCATGGAACAGTGACATTTTCTTAATCATACCATTGAGTCCAATCTATGGACATTTTTCTTTTGCCAAACCCGTAGCAGATTCATTTTATTCACAAATATTTTCTGATTGTAGTTGAACATTACGTTCCTGTTCCTCGGCTTGTCCACACAAAGAGTCTTTCTGCTGTTTCGAGTGGGTGTCCCGCTGACTGCTTCAGTATTTCCCGCACAACTTGCGTTGCCACAGAAAAAGACTATTTCTCGCAATTGAATTTGAGTTTGATTGCTTACGGTTCATTCTAATGTACGCCGTGTATGAAATTTAGAGAGTGCAATAATAGAGGTCAACCTTTTATCTATCTTTAAATCGGGCAACCCAAAATGATGGGGTTTGATTCACTAATCCCTGATTCTATTTATATTACCAATTCATCATTAATACTTTTACATTTTAAATGGCGGACCTCTTCTGCAGTAACTACAAAAAGGCTTTCGAACACTTCTAACTTTTTAGGACATCAGCCCTTTTGTCACTGATGAACTAAACTGTGCTTATAAAGCAAAGGGCAGGATCAATAAGTGTTGCCTTCTATCTGGGTCACTGAGGCATGTATGGTGGCACAATGACAAGTTAGCTTTCAACCACTGATTTGCTTTTGAAAAGTTTCCATTTCTCTTTCAAGAGTCCATAGCATTAAAGGTTTGAATTAACTCCTTCATTCATCAGTTGTAGCCTTTGGACAAATGTTTCCTGCCCAATTTGTACTGAGCTAACCAAGTATTCTCAAATCAGTGTAAACAGCGGCCTCCAAAGCTTGGCTTAAAAAAGAAAAAGCATGAATGATTCATTGCTCTTGCCCTCGTATCTTTTTGTCATCTTTGTTAATTCACAATAACAAAATCCCTAAACTGATTTAACCCTTTGGTGATTTAATCCTCTGAAATGTAACCCTTAGAAATTAGACAGACTTCATCAGTTGAGGATGTGTCACAAGTGGTGAGACTGCAGATCTGAACCCAAGTCTTTGTGCGATGTGTCATGAAGATACGGTGGATTCTCTAAGTCAAAATCCTTTCTTTAATAATGGAGGCCAGAAATATGCACAGTATTAGTGCAGACTAACCTAGATTTATATATGTGTAACATAACTTGTCTCATCACATTTTTATAATTGTTTGACAAACCCTGCAAAGATCATTGCTGTTGTTTGTCCATCATCATCGATGAGGACCTCAACACCATTAGTCATTTTAACGCTGAATGCGATGTGTCCAAAAATGACTGATCAGGCCAATTCAGGCATGGAATGTTCTAGCACATATTGGACAGATTTGTGTAGGCACTATAATTGTTGTGCTGGTGGCTCTGGACTTGTGCAGCTCACACTTAAGTTGCACTTCAGAATGCACCTTGCTTTGTGAGCTTGACAGCCCTAGTGCATGAGGCAGCGCCAGGTAGGGCAGTTTTGTGCCAGTGTTTCCTAGGTGGTTGTGTCAATGTCAAGTGATTTCAGGAAGACCTTCAGTGTGTCATTGTAATATTTCTATTGCCCTCCATGCGAGTGCCTTCCAGCAGAGAGTTCCCCAAAAAGGAGCTGCAGGGGTATGCACTTGTCTGGCATACGGATGACATGACCTGCCCACCGGGTCTGCGCTTTCATCAGCAGTGTGTGGACTGATGGTAGACTTGCTCTAGAGAGAACTTCAGTGTCTGGTACCTTGTCTTGCCATCTGATGCTAATATTCTGCCAAGATAAGTCATGTGGAAATAATTGAGCTGTCTTGCATGTCTTCAATACACAGTCCACGGATGATTATGGAGGTTGGAAGATGGGCAACCAGGCAGGAGAGCATTGGAATAGTCAAATCTAGGGGTAACAAATACATGGATGAGGCAGTGGTGGGAACAGGAGATGTTAAAAAATGGAAATAGATGGTCTTAGCAAAGGACGAGATGAGTGATTGGAAGCTCAAGGTTGCAATTAGCATAGTTCAGCCTCAAACAGTAAACAGGGAGAAGAATGAACTCAATGGTTGTGGAGAAGATTTTCATAGAATAGAATCATATAATCCCTACAGTACAGAAGAGGCCATTCAGCCCAATGAGTCAGCATCAACTCTCTGATAGGGTGTTTATCCAGGCCCTCTCAGCTGCCCTATCCCTGCAACTACCTTCAATTTACCATGGCTAATCCATCTAACTTACTCAGTATGGGATACTAAGGGATAATATAGCATGGCCAATCCATCTAATCTACACATCTTTAGACTGTGAGAAAAAATTGGGGCATCTGGAGGAAAGCAAGGCTGACATGAGAGGAAGTGTAAACTCCACACACTCACCCTGGTGCTGTGAGGCAGCAGTGCTAATGGCTGTGCCAACATGCCATCCACTTTGTAGCATAGGAAATGACATTGGTCTTCCCACTATTTAGTTGTGAGAGAGTCTTCTCAAATGGATGGCAGAACAAGCAGTTGTACAAAATAGACACATTACAGATGGTGATGGTGAGACAGAACTGGGATGTTAGCAGCATAGATGTGAAAACTTGCATTTTTACTGACGTTTTAGCCAGGAAGATGAAAAATAACAGCAATTTAAAGATAGATTCTTGGGCGACTCAGTTATGGAAGTGCAGGAGTGAGAAGTAACTGTAGGTGATTTTCCAGCTACAATTGGGTAGATGAAAATGGAGCCAGAAGAGGGCAGTACCACTTAACTTGACAATGGAGTCACTCTTAACCGATGTGGCTGTCTCCCAATTTATTTTGTGCCAGTATTGCCTTGGTGAGTTTGGTAGGTGAGAACAAAGAACAAAGAAAATTACAGCACAGAAAACAAGCCCTTCAGCCCTCCAAGGCTACACTGCCTGACTTAGCTAAAACCCCCTACTGAGTTTCCTTTTGGGGATCATATCCCTCTGTTCCCATTCTATTCATGTATTTGTCCAGATGCTCCTTAAAAATCACTATCGTATCTGCTTCCACTACTTCCCCTGGCAATGAGTTCCTCAGTGTAAATAACCTTGCTTTGTACATCTCCTTTAAATCTTGGTCCTTGCATCTTAAACCTATGCCCCCTAGTAATCAACTTCTCGGAAAAATTTCTGACTATCCACTCTGTCCATCTCCTTCTTAATCTTGTAGACTTCTGTCAGGTCATCCCTCAACCTTTTTTGTTACTGTGAGAATAAACCAAGTTTCTCCAACTTCTCATAGCTAATGCCCTCCATACCAGGCAACATCCTGGTAACCCTTTTCTGTACCTTCTCCATCTTAGTGTGGCAACTAGAATTGAATACTATATTTCAATTGTGGCCTAACTAACGTTCTATAAACTTGCAACATGACTTGCCACTTTTTAAACTGAGTGCCCTAGTCAATGAAGGCATGTATGCTGTATGCTTCTTGACTACCTTCTCAATCTTACAAACTCTGCCCTGTCAACTAGTACTACATGAGTCCCAGTCAATATAGAGGAAGTTAAAATCTCTCATCACAACAACCCTATTACTTTCACACATTGCCAAAACCTGCATATATATCTGTTCCTCTGGGGTGGCCCAAAGTAAACTGCCAACATTGTGACTATATCCTTCCTGTTCCTGAGCTATTGTATGAACCCTCTGAGGTGTCCACCTGCAGTACAGCTGTGATATTCTCTTTAATCAGTAATGCAACTCCCCCAGTCCTTTTCCATCCTCCTCTATTCCACTTGAGACATCTGTATCTTGGAATGTTAAGCTACCAATCCTGTAGTCCCCTTAACCAAGTCTCTGTAATAGCAACAACGTAATTGTTCCAAGTAATACTCAAGTTCTAAGTTCATCTGCCTTACTTTTTACACTTCTTGCATTGGAACAAATACACTTCAGTCCACCAGACCCACTTTGATTAGCAACTACACCTTGCCTTCTCTTTCTCTGAGTCTTATTGGCCCTACTGTCTCGTTGCACTTCAGCTAATTCACTTTGGTTACCACCCCCTGCCAAACTAGCTTAAATCCTCCCATGTGACACTAGCCAGAATATTTATGCCCTTCCAGTTTAGATGCAACCTATCCTTCTTGTGCAGGTATTACTTGTCCCGGAAAAGATCCCAATAGTTCAGATATCTGAAACCCTCCCCCTTAGTTGTTTAGCATGTTGTTTAGCCACATGTTGAGTAGTGCTATCTTCTTATTTCTAGCCTGACTGGCACGTGGCACTGGGAGTAATCCTGAGATTACAACCCTAAAGCTCCTGCTTTTTAATTTTCTATCTAACTCCCTGAACTGCTGTTGCAAGATCTCATCACTCTTCCAACCTATGTTGTTAGTACCAATATGTACCACGATCACTGGCTGTTCACCCTCTCCTTTCAGAATGCTTTCTGCCTGTTCAGAGACATCAAGGTAAGGTCAAACCACAGTCCAAGGCAAGTGTATTCTTAACAGCCATTGTATTGTGCTGAGAAAGTGGCTACATTGTTGGAGATGCCAATTTTCAAATGGAGAAGTCAAACCAAATTCCTTTTCAAATGGAGCTTAATGACACTGTAGGGCATCTTAATGAAATGCTGATGTCTATTTCCCTTAGTGTCTTGAATAAGATGCAGAGCATAGAGATGAAAAATGGAAAAGTAGTTTTGCCATTTCTTAGCATTGAAATTTTTATGGAGCAAAGTGAACTATGTCAGAAAATAAGATCAAACACAAAGGCAACCATATATATTTGCACCGTAAAATACGTATCTTTCTGCAAAGCCAAATTCTGCCTCTAGTGTTTTCATTTCTAACTCTCTTAATCTATGTTCATCCAAGTGTAATGATCAATAACTCTGCCTTGTTACATGGAAGTAGAATGACTCGATGTTGGAATTAGGGAGGAAAATAAAAATGCCTTATTATTCTTTGTTGTCATGATTTTTAATCACAAATAGTCCCAACATAACAAAGAGAGAATATGACAGGGCAGGTTAGCGCAGTGAGTTAGAACAGTGTCCTTTCTGTTCCAGCGCTTTTATTCAAATCAACACACATTCTGTATTTATCTCAGCTTGCACTAAGGATATTTTGTGGCATTAGCCGGAGCTGCTTCACTGTAGTTGCTAATAGGCTTCCATTCGAGGCATAAAACTAATCATAATTCAGAAGAAGTTAATATGAATTTGACTGCCTTACTTGGAGAGACCACAAGCATGACTGGTGTGGGAACGAGAAATCTCACATTGCAATGGTATTTTCAAACTGGCATTTTTGTTTTTAAATGAGCCTATTTAGTTATCTGCCTTTGTATAAAATTCAATTGTTATGCTTCTTAAACAAAGGCCTGTTTAAAATACACAAGTCAAAACTTCATTTACATAAAGGACAGAGAATATTAACTATGAAGGAAGGCTGGGGTTATTTTCTTTAAAGCAGAGAAAACTAGGGGGACCTGATTGATGTGTGCAAAATTGTGAGGGACATAGATAACATCAAAAGAAAGAAACTTTTCCTTTATAATATCATTCAATAACCAATGGGTATAGATTTAAGATCTGAAGCAGGAGATTTAGACCAGAGGGTGGTGAGAATCTGGAACTCACTGCCTGAAAGGGTGGTGGAGGCAGAAGCGCTCACAACATTTAAGAAATATTGAGATAAACACTTGAAATGCCATAGCATAGAAGGCTGTGGGCCAAGTGCTGGAAAGTGGGGTTAGAATAGATAGGTGTTTAATGGCTAGCAGGAACATGATGGCTGGAGGCCCTCTTTCTTGCTGTAAAACTCTACAGGGATGATCTTATTGGCTCATCATGCCGATCGATGAGCTGGTAAGATTGCAAGAGAGATGAAAAATCAGGTTCATGTCCGGTTTCTTACCTCCTGTGACCTTACCATCCTGGATTTCCTGCATGATCAGCCTCGCATCCAGGAAGAGAGTGAGGCCAACTTAAATATTAAAATCTACATATCCACTGCCATTCTGGCACCCTGGCAATGCCAGCCTGACATCCTGGCACTGTCCAATGGACACCTTGATCTGCCAACGTGGTACTGCCCACCATATACTGGGCAGTGCCAAGGGATGGGGCAATTATAGGGGCAGGGCCGAAGGATAGGCCTAAGAGGTGGCAAGGGGGTGGGGCAATCTGGACACCTAAAAATGTGAAGCTTTTGACCCTTTCTACTTTATCCCCATTAAGGTAAATGGGGCATATCCTCTGCTACACTTCCTGAAGATGGTGACAATCGCCTTCATGTTGTTGACATTCAGGGAGAGATTATTATACACCAATTCACCAGATTCTCTATCTCATTCCTGTATTCTTCTCATTATTGCTTGAGATCCGCCCCACTCTGGTGGTGTTATCAGCAAACTCGAAAATCAAGTTGGATGAGAATTTGGCCAACAGTTATAGGTGTGTAAGGAGTATTATAGTAGGGGGCTGGGGACACAGCCATGTGGGGCACTGGTGTTGAGGATGATCATGGGAGTTGCCTAACCTTACTGATTGTGTTCTGTGAGTTAGGGAGTTCAGGATCCAGTCACAGATGGAGGTCATTGAGTCATCGAGTCATAGAGGTTTACAGCATGGAAACAGGCCCTTCGGCCTAATTTGTCCATGCTGCCCTTTTTTTTAAACCCCTAAGCTAATCCCAGTTGCCCACATTTGCCCCATATCCCTCTATACCCATCATACCTATGTTACTATCTAACTGCTTTTTAAAAGACATAATTGTACCGTCTCTACTATTATCACCTTGTTAATAATTGTTCCAGACACTCACCGCCCTCTGTATGAAAAAATACTACCTGGACACTCTTGTATCTCTCCCATCTTACCTTAAACCTCTGCCCTCTAGTTTTAGACTCCTCTACCTTTGGGAAAACATATTAACTGTCTAGCTGATCTGTGCCTCTCATTATTTTATAGACAGCTATCAGATCATCCCTCAGCTTCCTACACTCCAGAGAAAAATGTCCCAGTCTATCCAACTGTTCCTCATAACTCAATTCATCAAGTCCTGGTAACATCCTAATAAATCTTTTCTGCACTCTTTCTAGATTAATAATAACCTTTCTATAATAGGGTGATGAAAATCGCACACAGTATTCCAAGTGTGGCCTTACCAATGTCTTGCACAACTTCAACAAGACATCCCAACTCCTCAATTCAATGTTCTGACCGATGAAACCAAGCAGGCTGAATGCCTTCTTAGCCACTCTGTCCACCTGTGACTCCACTTCCAAGGAGCTATGAACATGTATTTCTAGATCTCTTTGTTCTGTAACCCTCCCCAACACCCTACCATTAACTGAGTAAGTCCTGCCCTGGTTCAGTCTACCAAAATGCATCACCTCACATTTGTCTAAATTAAACCCCATCTGCCATTCATCAGCCCACTGGCCGAATTGATCAAGATCCCAACCCTGGTGTCATCTGCAAACTTACTCACCATGCCTCCTATATTCTCATCCAAATCATTAATATAAATGACAAATAACAGTTGACCTAGCACTAAGGCACACAGCTGGTCACAGGCCTCCAGTTTGAAAAACAACTCTTTACAACCACCCTCTGGCTTCTGTCAAGAAGCCAATTTTGTATCCATTTAGGTACCTCACCCTGAATTCTGTGAGATTTAACCTTATGCAACAACCAACCATGGATTACCTTGTCACAGGCTTTGCTAAAGTCCATGTAGACAACATGAACTCTACATAGGTGCCAAGCCCTAGGCCACAGAGTTTGAAGATGAATTTCATGAACATAATGGTGTTGAAGGCTGAGTTGTAATCAATAAATCAAAATCTTTGTGTCTACGTGTTCCAGGGTTGAATGTAGAGGCCAAGGAAATGTCATCTGCTGGGGACCTGTTGTGGCAAACTGAAGTGGATCCAAGCAGTCTGGGATGCTGAAATTGATTTGTGCCATGACTAACTTTTCAAAGCACTTCATAATGATGGATGTCAGAGCCACTGGGTTCTTTAAGGCATGCCGCCTAGCTTTTCTTTGGTACCGGGATGGTGGTCATCTTTTTGAAGCAGATAGGGATCTCAGATTGGTGTAAAGAGAGTTTAAAGATGCCTATGACTACTCTTGCCATCTGATTCACGCAGGATCTGATTGCTCATCCGGGTACCCCATCTGGGCCAGTCATTTTCCATAAAGCGGCTTTCGAGAAGACTGCTCTGGCATCTGTGATGGTGGCCTAGATACAGGATCATCGGAGGCTCCTGGATGGAGGCTTGGTGATCTCTTGTTCAAAACGAGCATTGAATGCTCATCAGGGAAGCATGTAGATCATATTTGGATTTTTTAGCATAGGTCAAAGTTGCCTGACTTGAACGCCTCAGACATAGACTTCAACAAGTAGTGGATATTCCTGTTCATCCATGGTTTCCAGTTAGGAAATACATAGATTTGCTTCTTTGGCACACATTCTTACTAATGACAGTTGTTGTAGTGACATATTTGTTCAGGTTGAATACTGGGTTTTTAAATATTGACCAGTCCACTGACTTGAAGCAGTCCCATGGGAAATCAGCCGATTCCTCAGACCAACATTGCACAACTGTTTGATGGATTCTCCTGTCTCAGTTTTTGTTTGTAAGCTAAGATCAGGAGCACAGCGATATTGTCTGATTTTCCAAAGTGTGGGTGGGCGATAGTGTGGTAGACTTGTTTGATATTTGTATAGCAGTGGTCTAGAATGTTTGGATCTCTGGTGGGACAGGAGGTGTGCTGATGTTTTTTTGGTAAGACACTCTTGAGCTTGGTCTGATTGAAGCCCCAAGCCATGATGAACAAAACCCCAGAACGTTTCATATCAAGGCTATTTGTAGTGGTTTATATTTCGTCCACTGCAGGCTTCATGGGTTGGGATGTAAATTGCTGTTGGTATAACAGAGGTGAACTCCCACGGAAGTTAGTAGAGCGGCATTTTAGTGTCAGGTATTCTAGGTCCAAGGAGCAGAATCTCGCCAGCGTAGCTATATCTAGGCATAAAGAGGTGTTGATTAGAAGGCAGATCCCTTCCCCCCCCTTGCCTCACCTGAGGCCACTATATGGATAATTTGGTGGATTGAGATCCTTTCTAGTTGTAGGGCACAAGGCTTCCCCTTATTCTTTGGGAGTGGGTTTATTCTGTATCTGTGGAAAATGGGGGAGAATTTTTTTTTAGCACAGATTGGAGTGCCCTGGCTGCTCTATCAGGCTGGTATCTCTACAGCATGCTCTATTAGGCCCAGCCTTGCCAATGTTAAAACATCAGAGACACCTGCAGTGCTTTTTGCTCTTAAATGTTCCATTATCCGGTGAGAAGACCTGGCATGCAGCCAGGGAGCTGCACATTGGTTTTCTCACCAGAAACTGAACTTAAGAATGAAGATCAGAAAATTTTGCCCTTCATTTGACCAGGAGGTGTGAGGTGAAATTGCTGGGCCTCTGACGCAAATCTTTGTCTCTTCTTTGGACACAGGTGAAGTCCCAGAGGACTGGAGAATAGCTAATGTTGTACCGTTGTTTAAAAAGGGTAGTAGGGATAACCCTGGAAATTATAGGCCGGTGAGTTTGACATCAGTGGTAGGGAAGCTGTTGGAGGGGATTCTTAGAAATAGGACGTATAGGCACTTAGAGAGTTGCAATCTGATTAGGATATGCAGCATGGATTTGTTAAGGGGAGGTTGCGCCTTACAAATCTGGTAGAATTTTTTGAGGAGGTGACGAAAACGGTGGACGAAGGGTGAGTTGTTGATGTTGTCTATATGGATTTTTTTAGGCATTTGACAAAGTCCCTCATGGGAGGTTAGTTGAGAAGGTCAAGGCTAATGGGATACAAGGACAGGTAGGTAGATGGATAAGTAACTGGCTTGGTAATAGGAGACAGAGAGTAATAGTGGAAGGGTGTTTTTCTAGCTGGAGGTCGGTCACTAGTGGTGTGCCGCAGGGCTCAGTACTGGGACCTCTTCTATTTGTAATATATATAAATGACTTGGAAGAGGGAGTAAGTGGAGTGATCAGCAAGTTTGCAGACGATACAAAGATGGCTGGACCTGCGGATAGTGAGGAGCATTGTCAGGCGATGCAGCAGGACATAGATAGGCTGGTAGCTTGGGCAGACAGATGGCAGATGGAATTCAATTCTGATAACTGTGAGGTGATGCATTATGGGAGAAAGAATGCAGAGGGGAGGTATATGATAAAGGGTAGACATATTAAGGGTATAGAAACGCAGAGGGACCTGGGAGTGCAGGTGAACAAATCTCTGAAGGTGGCAGAGCAAGTGGAAAAGGTTGTGAAGAAAGCATATAGTATGTTAGCCTTTATAGGAAAGGGTATAGAGTACAAGAGCTGGCCTTTAATGTTGCAGTTGTATAAAACGTTGGTTAGACTTCATTTGGAATACTGCGTCCAGTTCTGGTCGCCCTATTACTGGAAGGATGTGGAGACTCTGGAGAGAGTGCAGAGGAGGTTTACCAGGATGCTGCCTGGTATGGAAGGTCTGAGTTACGAGGAGAGATTAGGTAAATTGGGACTGTTTTCCTTAGAAAGACGTAGACTTAGAGGAGATCTAATAGAGGTGTACAAGATTATGAGGGGTATAGATAGAGTAAACAGGGTTAAGCTCTTTCCTAGGATGGATTCGAATGGCATGAACAGAATGGGAATGGAGAGATATAGAAAACTGATTTAAAATAGGGATCATGAGCCTTGGGAATCCCTGGGAAGTGTGTAAATAGATGATGATATTGATGTACTTGTTTTTATCCTAGAAGTGCTTTGGTCCACCTTGTTGTCTAAAGAGGGGCATACACGTGATGGGTCGTGAGAGGGCTGCTCTTGGATTTTTTCTTTCGAGAGTATCCTAGTGCTTCACGTCGTTAGTGTACGCTTGACCTGGACCATTTGACGGACAACATGACAGCTCAGTGACTATTGCTGTGCTGTGCAGATACATGGATTTGGGCCTGTGTCTGTGGGAGTTTGCGCATTCTCCCCATGCTTGCGTGGGTTTTCTCCGGGTGCTCCGGTTTCCTCCCACATCCCAAAGATGTGCTCTTAGGCTAATTCGCAAAACAAATTCTCCCTAAATTGTCTCAAATCTGGTTTTTAATCCATAGATCTATAAACATGGACAGGGATCACAGGTAGAGGTGGGAACATCGGAGTGGTGGTGTGGGCTCGTTGGGCCGAAGGGCCTGTTTCCCATGCTGTTTTGTTCTTTGTTCTTAATATTGTGATGTTCTAAGGTTGTGAAAGTTATTGTATGCATGCAGATTTCTTTATTCTTTCCATTTCTTGAAGCATACTTGACGGTAACATAGAATAAAAAACTGAAAAGTAATAGCTTACTTAATAGCGCTGACCTATTAAAGGATGCCCGCAGAAGGCTTCAATGAGATTACATTAAGCAGACCTTCCCAGTGTTTACGCTTGGCCCAGTTTGGTTTAAAAACCAATCCTATTATTTACAGAAGTGCAAGGGAGGGTTTGCTTATTCAAAAACATGAGGCTGTGACAAAGGGATATTAAACTGGAAACTGTCAGTGATTTCAATAAAATTAAAATTTGGAGACCGAAATCCCAGGGGCCATATATATAATAATGATATGTCAAGAAACAGCAATCTGTGGAAGCATTATCAAATCCGAAAAATCCAATTCATTAAAAAAAAATCACCTCAGCCGTTGGGCGAAAGGAGATGAAAAGAGCTTACAGCATTTAGTAAATGCAGAAATCCCCATGACCGTTGGAATCTATTAAAGCTACAATGTATGCAGCTTTGAGTTAGCAGATTGATAGAATTCCATAGTCGGTATCAAAACTTCATCTTCCTAACCTTAACTTGGATTTGTGTTGTAGTTGCTCCAAAAGCCTACCATAGTTGGGTTGCACCACTGTTCAATCTTAAAATTAAGAGCTGGCCATTTAGAAGCAAAATCAAGTGTAATGGAAATCTGCAATTTATTTATGAAAACTTATGCTGAAACGTAAGGTTTGTTTCAATTACAAGGTGCCCAGGAATTCCAATAAAGTGTCTCCAGTATCTGAGCTGTAAGTGTGAGAGTAAATGTCAATGTTTTTTCCTTCATCACAGTCTTTCTGTTCTTCCACTTCCAGCACATCCACCACTGCCTGGTCAGCTCACAGTTTTTAGGTATCTGAAAAGAGAGCAGGATTTACACACCATCAGTGGCTTGTGAGAGAACAGATTATGGAAAGAGGGGAGAAGGACAATAAGGAATGAGCACACCATCATCTTCCAAGGTTTTAGTGCTTCTTGCTCACACTCTCTTCTGTAAATTGGTCCAGTACATGCTACAGACAAAATGCACCTGCCCCTTGAGAGGATTAGTTTTGTTTAATACTCTGCACTTCAGCTTTAGCTTATGTTAGCCACTCCTAACTCTTTTACCCTGTGTTCAAGCTGCTGACAATAATCATTTAAATGGGCAGGGGATGCAAAGTTTTGTTCTGCCTGCATCAGAAGCAATAGACACAGGGTTAAATGTGTATCATGATCTCTGCATCAAATTTCAAGTCCTACTGAGTTTTGTGGCCCTAGGTTGTTGACCATTTCAAGTATTTTTTACAAGTGTAATTTAAATGAATTATAAAGCATTTATTGATGTGTCTGCAGGAGCTATGATCATTAATGCATCACTTCCTTTTCCATTTTCACTTCTTAATATGCACTTTAGTGGCAGTATTAGATGTCTTCTAAGGTATTCTTTTAACCTATCAGATGTCTCCAGCCTGATTCACCTTTGAATCAGAAGGTTGTGTGTTCAAGATTCCACTCCAGAGCGCTTAAGTTTAAAACATTATATTAGGGTTGCTCTGTGGAAGTGTTACGCAGTTGGATGTGCTATCCAGTTTAGATGTTAAACCAAGGCCTGTCCTGTTTCCTCAGATGAACATTAAAGGTTCCACAAGTTGGCGAGTTTGCTCTGGAATCTAAGCTAACATTAGTCGTTCAAGCAATAGCTAAAATGACTTCTTTGGGAGGTAACCTTGTTTCTGGCACCATGCTGTGTTTCTTACTTTGCAAAAGTGATCACATTTACACCATCCTCAGATGCCCTGGGTTTCTGAAAGTTGTTCTATCAATGTGTGTCTTTCATTTCTTTACCTTCTGCCTCCAGAAAGAAGAGCTGGCAGTCACTAATTCTCACGCAGGAAACTGGGAACTGTTGGCAATGGCGATTTGTTTCCTTTGTTCATTAATGGCATGCCATTACTTTCAGAGACTATTTGTGATGTTTCATTAGCAAAGACGCCGAACGGATGTGGATTCTGTACGCTTTCAGGAGCTTGGTGCTGCTTTGTCTCATTTCATAACTCTTGACAAGTGCTATTCCAGAGAGAGTAAATAGCATTTCTGGAAGGATATTGGGTGGTTATGTGAATGAATTTGTGTGCCATATAGAAAAAGTCTTAATTAACGTGTCATTGTATGTTTAAAAATTCAGACTATTGGGATCATTACAGACCCATTGGCAGTGATTTGTTTGTGTTTTGGGGATGTAAGAGTGAAAATGAGAATTGCAAATCCTGTGTACTTAAAACATGGAAGCAGAGATGTAACATAAACTGGCCCCCTTGTTTGCCTCCCTCCTAAACAGCCTCAGCATCTGTTACCATTCCTTGCTGGCCTTGTTGTGCAGGATCCAAGGCCACTGTTTCCTGGTTCCTAATTCCCTACACTTGAGGGATATCGGGCATTCTGAGTAGCCTATGAACAAAAGTTAGGCAGAGATATGTCCACCACTGTTTACATGGCCCTCATCTTGGACTTTAAAAGTTTTAAAAGTGTGTTCTATTGGCTTTGTAACACTAATGGGAACAGCTCTTCTTCATCTAGCACATTTAAACCTGTCATAGTCTTGTAAGTTACTATCAAATCTCCTCTCAATTGTCTTTGCTCTAAAGTACGCACAAAGAATATTTCTATTTTATCCTGCAGTGGATAATTGATTTATTTTCATGGTCTGTCAACAGAGATGCAAATGTCTCCTCCATTTTTGCACCTCACTCAGTATCGTAAAAGGAGCACGTCCACTGACTCACTCTAAACATTGCCACAAAAAATGTCTCTAACATTTGAGCAATTATTATGCCAAATCCAGTTCAGAGGGATTGAGAATAGAAATGTAAGATGGTAGTTTCATTAACGTTGTTCATAACTGTGCTTCAAGGTTCTTTGAGAATGGTGAAAAACCGGTCCTCTTTTATCAACATCATCAATTATCACCTCACTTCATTTTAATGCCTCCTACTTAAGTTGAATACCTCAGAAATCACTTCTCCATAGTTCATCCCACTGGAGAGGATTTCATTTACTGTGAGTGCAGTTCAATCAGTCACTAATACTCACGTGGTCATGTGCTGAAATGCCATGAAACTGAATATACATGAGATGCAGTTTGAATCCTGACAAAAACATCTCTGCTCTTTGAGAGAACATTATGCATACATCTTTATTCTGGATATTGAAGTCCATAGTCAATGCAGGTAAATAACTACTTTGCAGTGATTGTATCTCAGCCTATGCATTGTGCACTGAAATCTAAAAGAGGGAACCTTTTCACTGCTAAGCATGATGATCAAAGCTATCCATTACAAGAAAATGTAAAAGCAAGCCATTTCACATGTTCTGAAAGGAACTTGAGAAAAAGATTTCCAAGCTTCAGGCAGACATCGCTTGTTCAAATTATGGCTGTGTACTTAAAAAGGTCTGCAATCCAAGAACGAGCTGGAATCAATGTGTTAATTGGAACTCTATGTCGGCATCAGATACATCTTCCTGGGACTGAATATAATGTGAATGTTAACATGCAGCTTTGTCCACACATGTGTTTTCAGAAAGCTGTGCCTTATTGGTCTGAAGTGAAACCATTTTGCTAACTTGATAACTCTCACTGTGAATAATTGTTACGTTTATAAGTGCTGCTGAATATTGCCATGTGTCTGGCACAGAGCCCTGGCCATCCTTCTGTTGATGCACTTGAATGCACCGTCTTTAGGAACTGCTGATCCATTGTAAACAGTTGGATCTGGACCCAAAATAGGCAGACATTTAAAAAACAGTACATTCATATTGAAACGGTATTTTGACCTCCTGAAAGCATGTTTTAAGTTGGCTGAAGGATGCAGTATTGGATGTTCAGAATCTGAAACGAATGTTGAGAAATTACAACATTAACGTTAGAAGCTCTTCTCTCCTGTATATTAACTCTTGCTCATGGCTTACAATAATATTTTTGATAGCCCAAAATTTTTGCTTCTGTGCCTTGCTTGGTAGCTTATTCCAAACATTTATCATTCTTTGTGCCAAGATGATTTTTCCTGGTATCTGTTTTAAATGTACTTCTTATTCAGGGAGATCAGAGAGGATGATTTATTGGGGAAACACTTTCCTGGTACTGGTCGACATGCAATTCAATTAATCCAGAAGTTATGCTTCAGCTGCTTTGTGTATATACGATGCCTGTGGAAGGCCCTTCTATCTAAATGCTTTTCTGTGACCTGCGTTGCATGGTTATTAACTTGAACACAACTTTTGTTTTATTTTTTTCCAGTTCGAATACAACTTCGCCAGCGATTGTTGCTGGCTCAAAGAGGTTTAAAGTTTACTTATTAGTGTCACAAGTAAGCTTACATTAACGCTGCTATGAAGTTGCTGTGAAAATCCTCTAGTTGCCACATCATGACACCTGTTTGGGTACACTGGGGGAGAATTCAGCATGGCCAATGCACCTAACCAAAGTACGACTTTGGACTGTGGGAGGAAACAGGAGCACCCGGAGGAAACAGGAGCACCCAGAGGAAACCCACGCAAACGTGGGGAGAACATGCAGACTCCACACAGACTGTGCCCCAAACAGGGAATCGAATGCAGGTCCCTGATGCTGTGCCACCATGCCACCTAAAATTACAATAGTGACTCAACTTCAAAAGTGTTTAATAGGCTGTGAAGCACTTTGGGACATTGAGACATTGTGAATGGAGCTAATATACACGCAAGTCCTTTTTATATCAGCAAGGTGAGAAAAATCTGGGGTCACGTACCAACTGACTCAAGAACAGCTCCTTCCCTGCTGTCGTCAGACTTTTGAATGGACCTACCTCGCTTTAAGTTGGTCTTTCTCTATACCCTAGCTATTCTGTATTCTCTCCTTCTCTATAAGGGGTATGTTCTGTCTTGAAACAATACTTTTCACTGCATGTTAATACATGTGACAATAACAAATCGAATCAAAAAATCAAATGTTAATGCAGGGATGCGGATAATTTTCAGATTTTGAGGCCCCGATTTCACCGGTACGCTGCCCAAGGCTCGTAAGATCACACCTGAGGCCAACAGGGAATGCCATTCTGCGAGCCTCACACTCCCCGATTTCGGGGCGGCCATGTTGGTAAAATCAGAGCCTAAGCGTCAATTGTCAGGAACAAAAAGCCTTGTAAACCAAACACAATGTAACCAACTGTAGAGTAAAAGTACTTTTGTCAAATGCATTAACCATAACCTTAGTTGTTTTTATTGAGGTGAATAATACTGATGGGTCATAGAGGAAACTAGATAGGAAAATGAGGGTGAAGGGATGAGAAAGATATGTTAATGGGTTAGATCAGAAGGAGCGGCTTGAGGTTTGTGAAAACTGGCATGGACACATTTGGCTGAATGGCCTATTTCTATGCTGCAAATATGTCATAACATTTTATAACAGGATATCATTTGTGATGCAAGTGGAAGAAGTGGAAGATGTTCTCTTTTATTGATTTTTACAATCATTAATCAATGATTGATACATTCAGTTTTTCAACAGCTACGTGGGAGTAACAGGAAAATAGTCGAATTTGACATTCTTTTAACAACAAATAAACCAATATTTTCAAATATATTTTAACCCATGGACTAGAGGATTCCATTTATAAGTCAAACAAGGGAGTGTGCAAAGGTCAGCTCAGCACTTTCTTCCAAGCCCGTGATGGAGGCCCAGCTGCTGAGAGATACAGAACCTGGGATTAAGTCTTGAACTGAGCTCCCAGTATCAGGAGTTCAGGAAATGGATGATCCAGCTCACATTCCAATACTGACATTCTGACATTTTATCTCATTGCGTCCGACTTGTTATGCAGAACTACTTGTATTAAGAAAAGCCACAATTATTTTTAATGTACAATCACTTTTTAATGACGTAACTATTTACTTATATTTTTTATATTAACGAATGTAGACCAGTTGATGTGTAACCCTATGTGTGGAGTCTGTTGTATGGTGGCAACATGGAACATTAAGGTATAAGAGGGACTCAGACTGAAGATATGTAAAGAACTATATTGAACTGTACTCTGAGTTCAAAACACAAAGCATGATGGTCAATGTAGTCAAGTCAAAGTTTTGCCAGAATTAGCAAGATCAATTGATCCCTGTGGACCTTCCAATATACTTCACGGCTAACTTGCTTTATTTCTGCACCTCTGGGGATTCCGTAAATGTCTAAGCTTTTGCATGTCTATTGATGTCTTTTCTTTTAGTTTGCAGGTGATTTGGTCCGCCTTGTTGACTAGCAAGGGGCATACACGTGGTGGGTCATGCAAGGCTGCTCTTGGATGATGCTTCGAGAGTTGCCTAGTACTTCAAGTCATTAGTGTATGCTTAAACTGGATCATTTGACGGGCAACATGACAGCTCAGTAACTATCACTGTTTGCTGTGCAGCTACATGGATTTGGACTGGTGTCTGCGGGAGTTTGCACATTCTTCCTGTGATTGCATGGGTTTTCTTCGGGTGCTACAGTTTCCTCCCACATTCCAAAAACATGCTCTTAGGCTGATTGGTGTAACAAATTGTCCTTAAATTAGACTTCCCTCAATCTTCCCCGATAGATGTAGACAAAGGTCATAGGTAGAGGAGGGCACTCATAATGTTAAAATGGCAGCGCGGGCTCGTTGGGCCGAAGGGCCTGTTTCCGGTGCTGTATTGTTCTTTGTTCTTTGTCTGCAAAACTTATAAAGTTGTGCAGGGGAACTGGCCTCAAATTGTGAGGAAGACAGATCCCTTTTGTGCTCATTAGCGGTAGCCAAGATGTCTGCTTGTACCATCCTGGGGATTGATAGCAGCGTAAGGAATGAGAATGTGGAAGTACAAAGAACAAAGAACAAAACAGCATGGGAAACAGGCCCTTCAGCCCAACGAGCCCGCGCCGCAGGCTGGTTCTTTTTTTTTAAAGCATGACCTTGGGAGAGATCGACGACATAGAAGATGGTAAACGATATTGATGTAATTAAAAACCAATTAAATGGTCTTAAAACAGACTCTACCTTATATGGCACAGGGCCATAGCAAAAAACAATATGAAGAAGAGCCCACAGAATCATTGTGGCTGGGGTGGTTAGAGCAATATGGTCTATTGATCAGAAGACATGCATGGAGTCATCAGATTGACTACTGAGACTGATTCTGATACACAGGGAAACTAAGTAACCAGTATTGTCCTGAGTATGTAGTTTTGCTTAGTGGTTTAGTGAAAGTGAATCACCTTTGGTGAAATTTCATTCAAGGGCAGCACTGTGACTCAGTAGTTAACACTGCTGCCTCACAGCAGCAGGGACCCAGGTTCAACTCCGGCCTCGGGTCACTATCTGTGTGGAGTTCACACATTCTCTCTGTGTCTGCTTGGGTTGCTTCGTGTGTTCTAGTTTCCTCCCACTGTCCAAACATGTGCAGTTCAAGTGGATTGGTCATGCTAAATTTCCCCTTAGTGTCAGGGGGATTTCTGACACAGCTACATGGGGGTTACAGAGAAAGGGCCTGGTGGGATTGCTGTTGATGGGCCAAATGGCCTTCTTTGGCACTGTAGGGATTCTATGACTGTAAGTTGTTCTATCAGTTTTATTGGAAGTAGAGACATTGGAACATTTACGCCTTATATTCTACAACTGCTGTCATCAGTTTTCCTTCGCTATGCCCATTGGTAGGGTAAGGAATGACCAAATGAGGTAACGTCCTAAATTTTAAACATCTTGCACACTCTGGCGGCCGGTGACAAGGGTAGGTGTCTGAAAACAGAGGAAGCTGAATCAATGTTAAAAAAAGCCCATGTTGAAAAAAACAATTGTGTGACTGTGTTTATCCATGTTGCAGTTTGCAAACTTTCCTCCTAAGTTATCTGGAGAAGCATTGTGCCAAAGACTCCTAAATACTTTGCTGTTCTGGATGAATTAAGAAAAACAATCGTGGCGCTTTGTGACTTTGAGCCGGCTGCCTGCATGACTTTCACCCACAATGTGTGGAATCCAAACAGGGCAGGATTGTTTCCTTCTGGCCTGTGAGGGCTGTGGCAGCTACAATTCTCGCTCACTAGCCTTTGTGAACTGAATGAAGAAAGAGCTGCTCTTTATACAGTATTCCCATCACATCCGCTTGTTTTGTCCCACACACTCCGGCCTTTAGACCAACTGACAGTTCCCTTGATAAATTCCTGCAGGGAGAAACAGAGAAAACTCATCTCTCATCAAATCCACTTGTGCCTTGCTTTAGACATATTTCTCTTAATGCCTCCAATATTCCTCAGTGAAATTCAGCCAAATCATTCATTTCTCAACACATTTTTGTTCAATTAAAGCGAGTCTGTATAAATATTGGATAAATGCAACTATGTAAAAAACATTGCCATTTTATAAATGGTGCCACATATTTCATTTGCTTTCCATGATTATAGAATCATAGAATTCTATAGTGCATAAGAGGCCATTCAGCCCATTGAGTCTGCACTGACCACAATTCCACCCAGGCCCTATCTCCATAGCCTGATGCATTTTACCCTAGCTAGTTCCACTGATACTAAGGGGCAATTTAGCATGGAAATCCACTTAACCCGCACATCTTTGGACCGTGGGAGGAAACTGGAGCACCCAGGAGAAATCCATGAGCAGACATGGGGAGATTGTGCAAGCTCCATATAAACAGTGGCCTAAGCCAAGAATCAAACCCAGGTCCCATGTGCTGTGGGACAGCAGTGTTAGCCACTGTGCCACCCTTATACTGATGTTGGCTATTGTGCTGCTCTCAAGGGGTTTAATTCAAGGGGAGGTGACTGCCTAATGTATCATCTTTAGGCTATTAATCCAAAAACTCTACAAATGTTCTGGGGACCTGGGTTTGAATCCCTCCATAGCAGATGGCGGAATTTGAATTCAATGAAAAAATACCTGGAATTAAGAATCTACTGATGACTCATTGTAGGAAAAACCCATCTGGTTCCCTTGAGAGAAGGAAATCGGTCATTCTACATGTGACTCCAGAGCCACAGCAATGTGGTTGTCTCTCAACTGCCCTCCAAGGGCAACTAGGGATGAGCAATAAATGCGACACCCATGTCACATAAGTGAATAAGAAGAAATTAGGGACGGGCAGTAAATGTTGGTCTGAATATGATCCTATTGAGTGGCAGAACAGGCTCAATGAGCCGAATGGGATCCTCCTGTTCCTGCTTCTTGTGAGATATTTGTCCTCCTCCAATTCTGCCCTCCCCAGCAATTCTATCGTGACCCCAATTAATATATTCACCATGACACTCCTGACATTCATTATTGCACATTCTGTTCATGATTTCTTTTCAAAAATCTTTACCTTTTCACCAGTTCTGTGAGTTTATATATTGATCAGGTGAAAATGCAGAGCTATTAGGGAGAATCCCCAATAGGCGCAAATTAATTTGCAAAACATCCTGTAAACCGATTGTTCTTTTCGAATTTAAGCTTTGGCTGTGTGTATGAATCCTTTCATCATCATACAGCTCACTATGTCTGTTCACCAAATTCACCAAAGATCCTTTCCAAACTTACAATCACTTCCATCTAGAAGAACAAGAGCAGCACATACACATGGGAACACTGCAACCTGCAAGTTTCCGTCCATGCTCTCACTATTCTGACTTGGAAATATATCGCCATTTGTTTACATTCGCCGGGTCAAAATCCTGGAATTCCCTGCCTCACGGCTGTATGGATCAACCACCAGAACATGGCCTGCAGCAATTCAAGAAGGCAGATCGCCACCACCTTCTCAAGGGCAACGAGGGAGGGGCAATAAATGCTGGCCAGCCAGCGACATTCATGTCGCACAGTTGAATATAGAAAATAATCTCCTCCAGGCCTGAAGCTGTCCAAACTCACTACTTCGCTGACTCATTGGGCCCTATTTTACCATTTTAATTCTAAGTGCTGGGCGGATTTGAAACAGTGAGTGTTTCAGATCTGACTTTTAGATCCATTCTCAGGCACTCCCATATGTCTGAAAAAATATCAGCGATTCCGAATCACACTGCACAAGCTTGTTGATGGGGCTCATCATGTCTGAAACGCTGCAGCTCCAATCGGAGCCTTCAATAGCGCATGCTCGGTAAAAAATATAGAAAAATGCTTCCTTGTTGCATTGCTCCTGGGCCGGATAATGCTTCTCTATAGACATTGCATCCCCCCACACAACATAACAGTCTCCCTTATTCCCCTCACTACCCAGGCCAATCTTGGCTTCTCCCCCTCCATCACCCCCATTGATCATATGCAGAATGGCAGTGGACACTATTTGTTTCCCTGCCCCTCTCCTGACCTCCACCCACCACAGAGCGATCTGACCTACCTCCCTATCCACCCCTACCAGGAAGCCATCTGTCCTGCCTTCCTCCCCTCCCGCCAGAGAGCCGTCTGACCCACCCCCTGTGCCCCCCACCCCACCTCCTCCCATTTAAATTGTCATCGTACCTGTTTCAGACATGGGTTGATTGCGGCAATTTTCAGCCATTGGTAAAGGAGGACAGCCACAGAGGCGGTCGCGGATCACACCGCTCAATTCACCCCTGACTTTACCGACATTCCGTGCCAAAAAACTGGTGCAGCTTAATGGTAAAATTGGGCCCTGTATGTCCCCTATTCCCATCTCATGATGCTCTATAACATTGCCTTCCTAAATCTCCTTACCTCTTTATTTTCATGTTTTCTTTAAGACGTTCATTAATATTCACCCTTATTTTCTAAACCAAGCTTTTAGTCCCCTATCCTAATACTGCCTTTAGTTTGGAAGCCATTTTTTAAATTATTACCTCTCTATGAATTGCCTTGATATGCTTCTCTACTTTAGAAGTTCCTTGTTGCTGTTATTTCTTTGAGCTAATCACTATCAGCTCTGAGCTACAATCAGCTTCAGGACTTTGGAATTCATTAGATCATAGCATGAGCAAAAAGCACAAAAGGAGGCCATTCAGCCTGTCACATCTCTGCTGGTTCCCTCAAAGGGCAACTCACCTAGTTTCAACTTCTCACCTTTTTTGCATAGCTACAAAAATGTTGTCTTCAGGCAGTCATTGAATTCTTTCTGAAGGCCTTGACTGAATCTGCCTCCTGCATCATCTCAGAGGCGGATTATAATCTCAAAGGTGGATTATAAATTCTAGCCATTTGCTGCTCTATAAGTTTCCTCCTCATATTAACATTTTTTCTTTTGCCAGTCATCTTAAATCTGTCCATTCTGGTTCTGCATCTTTCTATCAATGGAAACAATTTCTCTCTATTTCCTTTGATCAGATCCTTCATGATTTTAAGTACCTCTGTTAAATCTTTACTAAGCTTTCTAATCTTGAGGGGCAACAGCTCCAGTTTCTCCAATCTATCCTCTTAACTGAAATTCCTGATCCCTGGAACCATTCTCGTGAATCTTTTTTGCACTTTCTCTAATGCTTTTGTATCCTTCCTGAGGTGTCTGCAACTGGATATAATATGACAAATAAATTCATATGAATCTATCATAACTTTCTTTCTTTTGTATTTAGGTCCTCATTTAGAAAGCTCAGGATACTGTATACTTTATAAACCATTCTCTTAATCTGTTAACCAACACCTTCATTGATTTGCGTTTATATACCCACAGGCCTCTTTGTACTGTTGCTCCCTTTAGAATTATATCCCTATCTTGTATTGTCTCTCCTCATTCTTTCAACCAAAATCACAGAATCATAGAATTCTTACAGCACAGAAAGAGGCCATTTGGCCCATTGTATCTGCACCAGCCCTTCGAATGGCAACTTCTTAGTTCCATTCCCTCACTTCCCACGAAACCCATTTCAGATCATAGTTCAATTCCCTTTTGAATGATTCAGATGAATCTGCCTCCACAACATTCTCAGGCAATGCATTCCAAATCCTAACTACCCATTGCATAAACATGTTGACCCTTTCGTGAGTGAGAGCAGTTTCTCCCATCTACTCTGTCCAATCCTCTTATGATTTTGAATACCTCTATCAAATCTCCTCCCAACTTTCATTCTCTAACAATCCTAATTTCTCCTATCTATCTTCAGAACTGAAGTTTGTCAGTCCTGGAACCATTCTCATGAAGCTTTTTGGAACCCTCTCTAATGCTTTTGCATCCTTCATAAAGTGTGGTCCTCTGAACTGGACGCAATATTCTAGCCTGAGGTTAATCTAGTGACTTGTGTGAATTCAACATACCCTTTGTGTTCTTGTCTACTGCGATCCTATTAATAAAGCCCAGGATACAGTATGCTTCATTAACTGTGTTCTCAACCTGTCCTGCTATCTTCAATGATTTATGCACATTTACATCTGCCATTTTTCTGCATGTTCCGCTAGCCTGTCTATGTCCTTTTAGAGTTATAGAATCATAGAGATGTACAGCACAGAAACAGGCTCTTTGGCTCATTTCGTCCATGCTGATCAGATGGCCTAAACTGAACTAAATCCATTTGCCTGGGCCCATACCTCTCTGAACCTTTTCCATCCATGTACCTATCGAGATGTCTTTTAAAATGTTCTAATTGTACCTGCCTCTACTATCTCCTCAGGCAGCTCATTCCATACATACACACACCCTCTGTGTCAAAAGGCTCCCCCTAAATCTTTTCCCTCTCACCTTAAACCTATACTTTCTAATATTGGACTCCTCTACTCTGGGGAAAAAAAAACCTTGGCGATATACCTTATCTATTATTTTGTAAATCTCCAGAAGATCATCCCTCATCTTCTTACACCCCAGGGAAAAAAGTCCCAGCTTATCCAGCCTCTCCTTATAATTCAAACCTTCCAGTCCCAGTAACATCCTTTAAAAATCTTTTTTGCACCTATTCCAGTTTAATAAATCTTTCCTTTAACACTGTCACCTTCACAGTTCACAATATCTCCAAACTTATTGAAAGAAAGATCAGCCTCATGATTTATTCTTATCCGTACTGGAAGTATTCTTTTGCTGGTGGCAGTTGAGGATGTCCTTGGGCTTGCGCACTAAGAGCTCTGTGGTCCATCCATCTGCTGAGGTTCACACATACTTACAGACCACTTGGATACAGTATAGAGCATGTTCAGAACTTGAAAGGAAACCAACAGTGAGTCACTATCTAGAAGAGAAAAAGAGGGAAACAGGATTCTAGGCTCCTCTTCTGAAACATCGCAGTTGAGAGTGCCAGAGGCTGGTCACAAGGTCTCCAAAGTATGTCAGCACAAAGAACCCGTTGGTACTGTGGGGCAGTGTTAGGCACATTCCAGTTGTTTCCACTGAGCTAACAAGCACAGCTGTGATCGCAGACTTTTCACAATGCAGAGTTTGTTATCAGCTACCATTTAGCAGCTATTTATTCTGCCACTTAACGTCAGAAATGCAATCTATGTTCCAGTAGGGTGGGGGTGGGTGGTGAAGAAATAAAAGCCTTTGAGTCACAAGACAAAAGCGATAGCTGGAAAGCCATTGGTAAGGAGCATTAAAAACAAAGGCATGATTTAAATCACTCTTGTTATGATGGACCTCTGTGAGCTAACCACAGGATATTTAGATACAGGTTGTAATTGTTTATTCAAATGATTACAATGCTGGTTAGGTGCATGGCCATGCTAAATTCTCCCTCAGTATAGTCAAACAGATGCCAGAGTGTGGTGATTAGGGGATTTTCACAGTAACTTCATTGCAGTATTAATGTAAGCCTAGTTGGGACACTACTAAATAAAATTTAAGCTTCAAACATGGAGAGCACTATCTTTGTGACCCTAATAAGGCACTGTAAAACAGAACTTTTCCCTGAAGCAATATTCTTTCCTAATACATCATTCTCCCTGTATTTAACACACAGTTAATCAGCACACAGAACTTTGTTTAATTTCCAATTTTCCCTATGGATAGGTTTATTATTAAAACTTTACATAGAAACAAGACCCACCAACCCCTCCTCACGCTATGGGCATGATATCTGGCTCTTCAGGCCAATGGGATCTTCTGGTCCCACCAATGGAGCAGCCCGCCATATATTTCCTGGTGGCGTGGAAATTTCATTAGGTGAGACCAGAAAATCCCACCACCAGCCAATGGCATGCTGCTTCCCACCACTGAAAAAAATGCCTCATGGAATCCAGAGAATCCCGGCAAAAGTCTGTCCTTCTAATAGTAAACAACCAAGGCCGTGCTGGAGAATTCTTGCTAATCACAGATCATTAGATATGTAACATTCTCGAGGGTATAAGCATTTGACTAGCATATAACTTTATTCAAAGTCAAGTTTTACTAAATTTATTAATTTCCACTGATACCCCACTACCCTATGATGGAATGGAAAGGTCAAGGTGAGGAGTAAATGTAATCCAACCACAAATCAATATGAATGCAATTATTTCTAATTTAATAACAGCAGTTTTGGGATTTGATATAACATGCTCTGAAATAGCAGACCAGTCACCATCATATTCAAATGAAGATCCATTCTGCAGATTCTGAGGGCCATTTGAAGTAATAAAACTGCAGGCTGGACTTCACTGCACTTGAGCAACTTGGCAACTGTTGGAAGTAGGAGCTGCCTATTCCAGCAGCTAAGGTATTTTACCAGTTCAGCTTGGACCAGGGGAGCACTTCATCTGATTCCTCAAACAAATTCCTCAAACAATGATTCCTCAGTCTCTCCTCTTCATGATCAACTACCCACTCTTCCACCGCTCCCCAACAGAGATCTTCAAACCTCCCTGATCTCTCCCCTCCAATCTCTCCCCTCCAAAATCTCACCTCCCATTTTTCCTGACCACCTTTTCTCCTTCATGCGCCCCCACCTCCTATAACCCTTACCTTCTTTCCTTCCACCTGCTGTGTTTCAAGCCCATCCCATTGGTTCCTGATTGCCAGGATTCAGAGGAGGATGCAGAAGGAGGCCATTCAGCCCATCGAGCCGACACCAACAACAGTCCCATCCAGGCTCTATCTTCCGTAACCCCATGTATTTATCCTAATAATTCCTTGACACTAAGGGGCAATTTATAATAGCCAGTCAACCTAACCCGCATATCTTTGGACTGTGGGAGGAAACTGGAGTACCAGGGGAAACTCGCATAGACATGGAGAGAACAGGCAAACTCCACACAGACAGCGACCCATGGCCAGAATAGAACCCGGGGCCCTGGTGTTGTGAGGCATGAGGGCTAACCATTGTGCCACCATGCCAGATGGATCAGCCTTATTAGGTCTTTCCTTACCATCAACTTTCAAGCAGGCAAAATATAAAAGCAAACATTCAGCTCAGTATAACTTCTATCTTCTCGATATCTTCAGGATCCCCTGGTGCAGTTACGTGTCCCTTCTCTCTTTCTGGAAATATCAGTGTGATCAACAGATTGATTGCTATTATCGCCATCAGAATTTCAGAAACTCTAAGTGACACAGTAGCACAGTGGTTAGCACTGCTTCCTCACAGTGCCCGTGACCCAGGTTCAATTTGGGTCACTGCCTGTGCAGAGTTTGCACATTCTCCCTGTGTTTGTGTGAGTTTCCTCTGGGTGTTCTGGTTTCCTCCCACACTCCAAAGATGTGCAGGTTAGGTAGATTGACCATGATAAGTTGTCCCTTAGTGTGAAGGGCATGGGCCAAGATGGGATTGTGGTCAATGCAGATTCAATGGGCCGAATGACCTCTTTCTGCACTGTAGGATTCTGTGATTCTATACTGGAATTCCACAGGGATTCTCTTAGAGAACCTGCCCAGGAAAATCTAGAAAAAGGCCTTTAAATCTGTAAATGCCCATTGAAATCTTTCCCCTGTGTCACCATTGGAGTTTGAGTGAACCCCAGTTAAATTTAGTATGTCCAAGATCTTTATGCCACAACGTGAATCTTCAACCAATACAGGATAGCACGGTAAGATTTGGTCATTCTACAACACATACTCAGCTATAAAAATGTATGATTAGAGAAAGGGTAAGAAGGAGGCCTTGGGAAAAGACATGACTGTAGTGCCAATTGGTGCTCAGGGAGACATTCTCATCTTTGAAAAGGTTATGGCCAGAATTTTACAGCCTCGGCTGCCAGGGGGATTGGAACGGGTGAGGGGCAGACAATGGGAAGGTCTGTTGATCTTAATCAGGATATTATGCTTTCAGGACAAGTGAAACCATAAAATCCTGCTCTATGGTTCGACTTCCATACCAGACATTTGATCAGAAAGTACAAACTGACACTTCTATGCAGTACTAACTGCATTGTTCAGTGCTCTGTCTTTTGAAAGGGATATAAACCAAAGCTCCAACTGTCCTCTCAGGTGGATGAAAATCCCGTTGTACTGTCTGAAGATGAGTTATAGAAAAGGAATGGTTTGCTCAGTTGACTAGAGGGTTAGAATATGATGCAACACAGTGCGAATGGTGTGGATTTAACCCATATACCAGCATGCTTTGTTTGACGTTTGGTGCAGAGTGGTGCCTTCCAAGCCATGTAATCAATTGTCTCTCTCTAACAGAGAAAAATGCCAATGTGTGCTGTGTACTGTGTACAGGAGTTATCTAACTATCCTGGCCAATATGAATCCCTTCAATCAACATCACTAAAATGATCTAGTCATTGCCTCATTGCTATTTTTGCACACGTTATGGCAAATTGACTGTTGCATTTCCTACCCTACAACAATACATCTTTGATTGTAAGGCATTTTGTTTCCTTGACAAGAATCCTTTTTTAAAACAAGTTAAAATAATAATAAAATTAAAGGTCTGAGGAAGAGTCAAAAGACTTGAACCATTGACCTAAATCATTCAGTTCCACTCACCATGGGAATCATCGGAGGTGAGATGGTGAATAAAATCTCACCTGGCAACTGTGTTTTTCTTTCTCCAAAGATGCTGCCAGACCTGCTGGCTTTTTTCTAGCATTTTCTCTTTTTATTTAAAATCACACTAGCTTTCTTTACTTACAGATATTTTCTGTGGAAAGTAAAAAATTTACGCAGCAATTATAAATTTTCTAAATTATAGAATTCCTGTTGAAGGAAATAAAGAAAAAGTTTGCAACTTTGTGACAAATGGAAGGAAAAATTGCATTATTGAAAATTATACTTTTACCTTCTGCTCATAACGTTTACCCTTAATTAACATAAAATAAAAGTGAAATCAAAACATATAAATATGAAAAATGATTCGTAATTAGTTTTTCCATTGGTAAATATGAAATACAACAATTTGTCAGGGAAAGGACAATACATAGATGATATAATGAGCTTTATATTTAATTCATTTGGTGAAGCCAAATACAAGCTTTTACTTTTACGTGGATAACAGGCTGTTTTGTTTTATTTTGTTCTACTCTGCTAGAAAGGTTCAGCAGTGATGATAATCTTAATTTTGCAACAAATTTATGCTGAGTTGATTGATCTTAGCAAGGGTAGACATTAGTGACAGAGCTTGGTGAAAAGAGAAGTCAGTGTCCATTTCTTGATGAGGGGTCTGACAAAGCTCTGATGAAGGGGATTATCCAGATTTGAAACTTCTGTAGGAATTTTACAACCTTGCCCATCTGAGTCCAATGAAAAATGCCATTAAGAGAGCCTTACCCGGCATTCACCAATGCCGGCATGCTAGGAAAATTCTGGAATTTAGTTCCATTTTCTCCCCACAGATGCTGTCAGACCTGTTGAGATTTTTCAGCATTTTCAGTGCTTGTTCCAGATTCCAGCATCTGCTGTATTTTGTTTTTATCTTAGTGTTTAACTTACTGCCATTTCTCTTGCAGGAATGTCTACTCTGAAGAAGTACTGCTCTTGTACCTGACAGAATTTCCACTTGTCTCTTTTACCCGTCCACCCGTATTCATTTCCTGCTTTGTCGGAGGGTCATCTGTACTTGAAACTTTGGCTCCAATCGCTTCCCAGGTGCTGTCAGACCTGCTGAGATTTTCCAGCATTTTCTGTTTTTGTTCCGTTTCTTGACATGTGGCCCGTGGTCCTTGTTAGAATTATTCTATTATGGAGACCTAGTTGACAGAGTTACACACTATTGCCATGATCCTCTCACAGCCATCAGCATACCACCAATTCCTCTTATTGAAAATGATGGACACTTGCGTAAACATGCTATAAGAAGCCAAAGAAGTTAACATTGAGTATTGTTAACCTTAGGAACCTCAAGATGGGGATGGTGGTCTTGCTGTGTTGTCAGTATCACCAAGAGAAAATGGCTGGAGGGTAAAGAAAGGGAAAACTTAAGTAACATAATAAGGTGACATCACTGATTTCTTCGTTCACCATAAATGTGCATTCCAACAAAATACACATTGTATTTTATTGTACACAATGTGTATTTGATTGGTTACCAGCACTAATTATTAGGTTTTAGATTTAAATCTCGCAGAAACAGCATCTTGAAAGAAGATATACAAAGATCTAACATGATTGAGACAGCCCCAGTAATTCAGCTTTGGAGCTGCAGAATAATTCCTTTTTGGACAGTATGATGGGATTATCTTGCAGTGACGATGCTATAATAGCTTTTCTCTGTCCTCGATCAATGTACTTTAAGTTGCTTTCATCTCCTAAATGTAGGTTTCGGGTTATTGAACAATGAATTTACTGTGTTGCAGATGGCAGAAAAGAACAAAACAAATTTTATTTAATCTTAGGGGTTAGATTATGTTCCAAAACCACTTCATTTAACATTTGATTATTTCATAGAGATTTTCTTTTTTATTGCTACCTTGAGAATAAAATGACCCAATAAATCTTTATTTATTCATTCATGGGATGTGAGCATTGCTGATAGGGCCAGCACTTATTGCCCATCCCTATCTGTCCCCGTCTTTAACAGGGCATTTCAGAGTTAATCACACAGTGTGGATCTGGAAACACATACAGACCCTCAAGGTAAGGTCAACAGATTTCCTTCCCTTGGTGGGAATCTGTTCCCCCACCTCCCAGTGAAACTGACCTCTCCTGTCAGTTAAAAGATATCAAATAGGTCTTCTCATAGCTGGGGCTTCTGAGAGAGGGAAAGAGAAATCTCTCCTGCAGAATGGAGTGCTGCTGTGATTTGGAAGCCTGCCAGGTGCCCGGGAGACTAGAGATTAAATTGACAAGGCCACTTAAAATTTCTTTTAGTGCACATAGCAAAATGAGGATTTTGATCAGAGAGCTGCCTGAAATCACCATGCTAAGAGTGATCGTCAGATTTCCGCGGTTAGAAGGGACAGTTCTGCCATGAGATCCTCATTTGGAGAATCCTGAGGTCAGTTCCTTGCCCCAGCCTGAGCTCCATCTCCAAACCTCCAGGTCCTTTGAGTACCCATCATCTGCAGCCTGGCAGCAATGAAGGGGCATCTGTACAGATCACTCACCTCTTTGCCATTGCCCTTAAAGTCCAATGAGCCAGATTCATATGTCACTGCCAGGATATCAGTGCTAAGGTGCCGGGGCAGTGCAAGATTGGCACTGGCAAGGGACAGGATATGGAAGGAGAGCCTGGGGGGACAAAGGCATTGTCGGGGTCTCAAGGGGTGGAGCCTGAAGGTACCCTATATCAAAGTATAGGGCAGATTGGTCAACATCATGACTGCATGGTGTTGGGGGGGCGGTGAGATGGGGAGAAGAGTTATCCATTCTCTCAGTGGTTATGTAAGAATCTCGGTTAGACCACAGTTGGAAAAACAGTTCTGACCTTTACATTATTTAACAAAAACATTTAACAAAAAATGATGTAAAGGTACTAGAGAATGTTCAAAAATATTTATTAGAATAATAACTAGACCGAGTGGTTAAACCTATCAGGGAAAATTAAATAGATTGGGTTCGTATTAGGGCTGGGTTTAGAGTTAGGTTTAGGGTTAGGGTTGGTTTAGAGTCAGGTTTTTGGGGTCAGACAGAGAAAGAACATATCCCCTTTTATTTGTACTCTGCCACTTTTCTTTTGGCTCGCGTCCAATCCTTGTTGCCCCCTGTAATGCCTTGCTTTTCCCTTGAGGCTTGTTGTCTTCTTGTCTCCTGGATTTTTTTCTTTTTCTTATATATTATTATTCATGTTAGTTTAGGGTTAGGTTAAGTTTGGTTTAGGGTTAGGATTCAAAAAGTGAACAGTGTTGAGGGTGTGGGAGAGGTTGAGAGGTGGAGGTTCTCAACTTATAGACACTTTTAAGATTATATCAAGGTTTTTGATAGGATATGATGGAGATAAACATGTTTAAGATATTTCAACTTGTGAATGAGAATATACCAGAGGTCAAAAATATACTATAACCATTAATATACTCAGATGGAATTCAAGACATTTTCTTTTTACAGAGAGTGGATAGAATGTGAAAGCTGTAATGTTCTGTGTAAGGTCTCAACTGTTCGTGGCATTTATTTGTAACTTAACGATGGAGTAGAAGGCCAAGTTTGGCAATAATACATCGTGAGAGAATACACCATAATTTGAAGTATAAAGTTAAAAAGAAGACATACATAGATTATGCAAATAGACAAAACTGACAAATTGCATTCAACCAAGGCAAATGCAATGAGATCCCAAAAAGATTTTGCTAACAAATATCTATCAATCTCAGATTTAACATTTACAACTGCTAGCATGAATTGCCGTATGTGGGACAGAGTTCCAAACTTCTATCAATCTTGTGTAATTTTATTCCTGAAAGGTCTGGTTCTAACTTTGGGGTCCAACCTCTCTAGTCCTAGTATTCACAACCAGAAGAAATAATGTTCAGAATGAAGGGAATGTCAAAGCTGAGGCATTTTGAGAGGTTTCTCCAGCAGCTAGGACATGTTTAATAAATTAATAAGTTGATTATGTCAATTCATGTGATATATAATTGCCTTAAGATACCACGGTAGAATTCCACATCTTTTTCTTTGTGCCTTTACTTAACTTTTTGTATATATTTATTTTGTATAGTTCTTGAAGTAAAACATGACTAAAGTCCATCCTGTGCAGGAAATAGGTCCCAATTACACGTGCTACAGTTTCAATAAGACCTATTTCCAATGGTGTACAAAGGTCTGGATTTAGAAGATGGTGTGTAAATATGTGAGAAACATGTCAGGATGTGCAGGGGAAAGAGTATGAAATTTTGTGAGATTAATGCCGTCTCTTGGATAACAGTTACATTGAAGCACAGTTTCACTAATTAAAAGGAGTGCCAGTAATGGTAATAGATGCCTCTACTAATCCTACAAATGTGGTGTAACTGATTGTGGGTGACAGGATATCACACTATTACTGTCACGGTTGATTCATCTACTGCATTATTAAATGGTTTCTTAATGAGCTTTCAATGCCAATGATTTATGGTAACAATTTTTAGAATGATACATGAGCTTCAAACATGGAAGTGTATATCTTGTCAGATTTGTATCCACCAGGACAGGACGATTTACAATGAATTTTATGATCTGATAAAACTGTGTACCACTGACACAGATAAATACTGTTCTGGTGGCATTACGTTAGACAAGTGACAATTAGTGATCTAAAGGATGGTTCAATCTGGCAGAAGGAATGATCACACACTTTAAAAGTACACAAGCCTGAGTGTGAGAATGTGCAGAAGCAATGATAACTCTTGAGTGGCTGCTATAACACAGCACATCAATTTTATCTGATGAATAAACAAAAGGGCACAACAATATTTCCAACGTGTCATCCCTGGAGCACAATTATCACCTTCTAATGCTCTTCCTAAACCTATCTTTAAGTATAGCGCACTCTGACACTGAGGCAATGACCAAAATTTTTTTATTACAACATTCAGAAACATTGTTCATTATCTATGATTTGGCTGTTAACATTACTGAATACAGAAAGTATGTGTAGCTCAATAAGGCTAAAATATCCAGTTATTCGACTGCTTTGGATCATTAACTATCTTAGTGACAATTTTGTTTTAAATGATTTTGGCTCATTTTTAAACCATGTGCAGAATTCATGTTCGAACTTACGAATTAAAACCAACTCCTGAAGTATCTAACAAAGAATAAATAATAAACATTAAGAACTTGGCTGCAGACCTCATTAAAGCCTTGGGCGGCACAGCGGTGCAGTGGATAGCACTGCTGCCTCACAGTGCCAGGACCTGGGTTCGATTCTGATCTTGGGTGACTGTCTGTGTGAAGTTTGTACATTCTCCCTGTATGGGTTTCGTCTGTGTGCTCCGGTTTCCTCCCACACTCCGAAAATGTGAAGGTTAGGTGGATTGGCCATCTAAACTGATCTTTGGTGTTCCAAATGTGTAGAGAAGATGGATTAGCCATTGATAACACATTTATCAATGCTGTCAATCTCACAAACCTCTCTATATCACCAGCTTTTCAGCAATAGCAGCCACATAACCTGAATACAGTGCTTCTCATTCATTGACTTTTGGCTTGTGCATGAAAAAGTGACACACAATAACAGAACTAGTAAAGGACAAGGAAGCCGCCGTCTCCCGAGCCATGTGGAGGAGATGGTTTTCAGCATCATGAGGCTGACAATGTGACAGCTGCCATAGCTGTGAACATGCTATGTGATGATGTATTCCTCGCCTGTGTCTCTTCTCAACTCTCTGCACAATAACAGTTGTTGCAATAAGCACATTGCTGAAGGTGTGGCCATTGATCTCTTAATTTCCACTCTACACCCTTTCCCTCATGCCAAACCTCCTCATTTGGATATTTTGCTTTCAGATGTGTACTCAGCAGCCTCGGAAGGAGAGGGCAGCAACTCAGCATTGATGGTCAGGTCCCATCAGTTGATATGATAATAAGAGGCACAAATTGGATCTATGTGCACTGTGAAGGCTAGTATTGAGTGGAATCTGCATAAATCACTAGGCATGAGAATTATAGCCAGCCCAGGGGCCATGATTCATACCCCAACTCAGTGGAGGTCACAGGCAAGCTCTGCTACAGAGTATTCAATTGAAGATCTCAATGGGATGAAAGGCAGGAAAACACAGATGCATGACAGAATGCGGGATGCATTGGCTGGCCCGACAGACAGCGTGGGTTTTCTCTAGAGGCTCTGGTTTTCTCCCACAGTCCAAAGATATGTGGGTTAAGTTGGTTGGCTGTGTTATATTGACCTAGTACCAAGGGATTAGCAGGGTAAGTATGTGGGGTTGCGGGAATAGGACCTGGGTGGGATTGTGATTGGTGCAGACTAGATGGGTTGAATTGCCTCCTTCTGTATTGTAGGCATTCTATGATTCTATATAAATATTTCCTTAGCCTTCAAGGCTTAGAGATTTTCAGCTCCAATGTGACAGAAAGTATCAGGCAAAGCTTACCTTCTCCGCAATCTCTGCTTGTGTGCTCCTGTTGTTTTGCGGACCAAGAGGTGCTGCCAGTGCAGCCCCCATACAGTTACACTTTCTGCATGAACAGGTAATCTGTCCTCCCTGTGAGGATGCAGCAACCCTCCCTATTAAATCCAGCAACTCAACATAGGACTCAATATTCAGATATTTGATCATCCCAGATAGTCTTCAGAATTGACCTAACCTCCAAAATGGGTACCTGCCCTTCAAGAAAAGCTACTGCAGGGTCCATCTCATAGCCAAATGTTTGAGCTCTGGTGAAGGATGTGGAAATTTGTTGAAGGGACCTGTAAGACTAAATTTGGAAAATAGACAACATTTCAGCCAGTAGTGCTCTGCGAAGTCATGGTAGGACTAGTTGCTTCCAGTAGTTGAATGTCCATTTCAATGTGTTCATCATGTTGCCTTCACTGAATACAGCTGGTACCACAGCACCAACCCCCAGGGTAGTGTCCAGTCTTCACTCGTGCTATGGATCCTAATACATGCTCCACGTTTCAGGTGCAGATTTTGCCTTTGCAATTTGAAGTTTATTTATTAGCATCACAAGTAGGCTTACATTAACATTGCAATGAAGTTACTGTGAAAATCCCCAAATCACCACACTCCAATGCCTGTTGGGGTACATTGAGGGAGATTTTAGCATGGCCAATGCACCTAACCAGCACATCTTTGGACAGAGTGAGGAAACCAGAGCGCCCAGAGGAAACCCATGCAGACACGGGAGAATGTGCAAATTTCACACAAACAGTGACCCAAGCCAAGAATCGAACCTGAGACCCTTGTGCTCTGAGGCTGACCACTGTGAAACTGTGCTGCTCACGGACAATTCAGGGGTTTTTCTTATTCTATCTGTTCTTTAATTTTATTTTCTTTTATCGCTTTGTGTAAAACAAAAGATAACTGAAGTTATATGTACTTAACACTAATCCAAGTCAGTAAGTAAATGTTTTTAACTTAACACCAAAGTCACTATGCATGAACTTCAGCAGCAAAACTCATAAAATTATCAATAATGTTCATTTCTCTTTCTCCCAATTGCTAAAGATGAAGAAAAATCAATTGTTCATTCTTTATTTTCCACAAAAAAGGCGATTATTCAAGTGAAAATGACTTTTGTTGTGGAAATTCCAACAAATGTACTCAATCAGTGCTGGAGAAATGTTTCTGTTTGACATTCAATGTAATAGTTGTTTACGTTCAGGAGGACACTATAGAGTAAAATCTCCAATATATGTAATAAAAACATATGAATCAGGACACACAGAGAAAATCCATTGATATCAACCAGGTGTAAAAAAGGGATAACTTTACAGTCCAATCCACAGCACAGTAGGAATCTCTTTCATGCTTTCCACTTGTGGTCATCATTGGAACTGAAACCAACCACATCAGTACCAGAGAAATTTAAATAAGTCTAATCTAGCTGGAATATCTTGGAATTCATCTCCACCCTGAGGGACGTTTGATTACTAGGAGTGGGCATTCCAAATAATTGAATGGCTTTTTTAAAAAAACCTGCATATTGAACCTACTGTAAATTTGTCGAATTTTCAGATAACTTTTAAGGTAGAGTGATTATTAGAGACAGAGAATTGAGCTATAGATTCGCAGAACATTTTAAACTTGCATATGACTATGAAATGACAAGAGAATTTTATATGTTAGTATCAAGTACAGCACATTGTTGAAAAAATGTGGGACATTATACATACAGGCATAGATATATATACACATATATTGTTCATACCAAATTTTACTGCCTCTTAATTTAATGACATCATTAAATGTCTTGAAAGGGGAAATAATACTATCACACAATCCAGTTTCCTGACTTTAGAAAGGGAACTGGTTCTAATATAAGATGCACAACCCTGTAGACTCCAGAAAACATTTTAAAACAAGTTTTTAAAAAAGCTACTAGCATACTGCAGTATTTGCCAGAACAAAAGAATACAAATTTAAAACAAAAATCAATGAAAATATTCAACAAGTCAGGCAGCGTCTATGGAGTGAGAAACAGAGCTACTTTTCAGATTGATGATCTTTTCAACAAAAGATTTAGAAAACTTTTTTTTACAATGTGTGACCAATAAAAGACATGGGAGTTCAACTTCCTCTGAGTAATGCCCTGGTTGGAATGGTTATTTCAACATAGCCAGAAGTTGTTTATTTTAAATTAAGTAAACCCAGATTATTATCTCAAATTGCCTCAGATTAATAAGGTTGGGTTGTAGAGCTATGCGCATTGGGCTTGTTTAAATTCCATTTGGATCCTGTGAAAGGGCAGCTAAAGTGCTAGAATATTGATTACTGCATCAAATGCATCGTATCTATGATGTTCCTTATAAAGGAAGAAAGGACTTCCACATATGGTATATCTTTCATCTCAGAACATTCTAAAATTCTTTACAGACAACAAAATACCTTTGATTTGTGCCCACAGTTAAAATTGGAAGGTCCCACTTGATGGGTAAGCTCCCCTCCATACCCACCCACACCCAGTGGCATGTTTTGTGGTGGCGAATGCAGCATGTCATCGGCCAGAAGTGGGATCTTCCAGTCTCACTGCTATTAATGGGTTCTCTGGTTGTTTGCACCTTCCTGTGCTGGGAAGCCAGCAGTGAGGTTTGCCTGCCAGTGGGAACAGAAGATCCCGCCAGTGGGAATAGCCAGAAAATCTCAGCCATTCTCTTAGTTGGATCTCTCATAGCACTGTTTGAAGAAGAACAAGGGAGTTCTCCTGATATACTGCCAACATTAATCCCCCAAGCAGCATCACCTCAATACGGTAATTTACCTTATTGATGTTTGTGGAATCTTGCTGTATGCAAATTGATATCTGCATTTTTTATATTACAATAAGGATTACATTTCATATTTTGTGCACTATGAGATACTTTGGGAACGCTGGAGCTCAGAAAAGGAAGTGTAAAGTTAAAGATGCTTAATTTTCTTCCAGCCTATCGAACTGCCTGCAAAATCAATGTCAAGTCATTTCTCAATTTTCCCTTGGGTGTTAGCAGAGCAATAGATTGGAGAAGATGTTCTCTTCTGTTTCAAAATCTTTAAATACGTGGGCTGAGCTATGGGTTAATGACAGCTGTGAGATCTGGTGCTTGTTTGTGACTTCTGTCTTAATGCCTGACTGCAAGAGTTATTGTGACTTATTCATCAATCTCATGCAAAAACTCCTTTTTCAGATTATGGAGATAACCTCCTCCCCATCGCTTGGAATACACTCTCAAATCTGAAACAAAGCTCTTGTAAATAAAGTTTAAGTTTATTTATTAGTGTCGCAAGTAGGCCTATATTCTTACTGCCAAGAAGGTACGATGAAAATCCCATAGTTGTCACACTCCAGTGCCTGTTTGGATACACTGAGGGAGAAAATAACATGGACAATGCTTCTAGTGAGCATGTCTTTCAGACTATGAAAGGAAACTGAAACACCTGGAAGAAACATATGCAGGTACAGGGTAAAACATGCAAACTTCACACAGACAGTGACTCAAGCCTGGAATCAAAACTGTCTCTGGTGCTGTGAGGTAACGGTGTGAACTAGTGCACGACTGTGCAGCCTAGGATTTATTGCAGTACGTACCAATGATAGAGAATTGTAATCTTGTCTGTTGGCACTCTGGTGTAATTTTTCAGGTCATTTCATCTCTGCATTAACATCAAGCTTAACTTTACTATTAATCCTTTTAAATTATATTTGGGGGATGGCTGGATCCGTTAGCATTTGGAGTAAATTAACACCAATGACATGGGGTTCACCTCCCTATTCCAGCTAAGGTATATTTGGGACTTGTCTCCTTGCCCTACTCATAGTAAAAAATCGTAGCATTTACTATGGGTAGGAAAATAAGCATCAAGGATCTGCCTTTAGGCAGAGAATGAAAAAAGATAGTTGCAACCCGTTAATATGCTTCTTAAAATGCATAATAATATTTTGAAATGATTCGGTATTGATTTCCAGCCAGCCATATAATGCACTTGCAAACATAGAGATTTGAAGAGCAAGAAGAGGTCAGCTATCTCATTATGTCTACTTCAGCTCTTTGCTGGAGAACCCATAATTAGTTCCACTGCCATGTAGTCTCCTTTAACCTGTAACCAATGTAAATGCCAAAAATGCATAATGATGGCCAACCTAGCACTTTGAAAAATACCTCCATTGACATCATTGCCAACTTTTGCATTGGCATTTATGGAGCGGTGTTAGGATTATTCAAGGGAATAGCCAGGAAAATACAATTGTCCATTTCCATGGAGAACCATGTCAGTGAACATAGTTTGTGCGAAAATATATCCTCTCCCCTTTCATATAAGGGTGTATGAGTAAGATAAACTATTATAAAACAATCAAATAAGTAGTGTTGCAATCTTTCTTGAAGGGGGCACATAAAATTCACCAGAACAATGGGGCTAAGAGGGTTATATTATATGGCATGATTGCACAGACAGTACGGTGGTGCAGTGGTTAGTATTGCTACCTCACAGCACCAGGGACCGAGGTTCAATTCTGGCTTTGGGTCACTGTCTGTGTGGAGTTTGCACATTCTCACGATGTCAGCGTGGGTTTCCTCCGAGTGCTCCAGTTTCCTCCCACAGTCCAAAGATATGTAGATTAGGTTGATAGGCCATGCTATATTGTCCTTTAATATCAAGGGGACTAGTAGGTAAATAAATAGGATTAAGGGAATTGGGCCTTGTTGGTGCAGACTCAATGGGCTAAATGCCCTCCTTCTGCACTGTATTGATTCTATGATTAATGGTTGAACTAACTGAAGAGTCCATCATACAAAAACTGAGGGCTGGAATTCTTTCCATTCACGTCCAATGAACTCTGCCTGAGGGGATGGAGAACTTGAGCTTTGCCAAATCTCCTTTCGTTATGGCGGGACAAAGAATTCCACAGGCATGAAAGGATAGAAAATCTTACTAAGGTATTTAAAGTCTAGATATAGATAGAGACAAACTATCTCCTCCAGTGTATGAGGATAGAACAAGGAGTCATAATCTTAAAATTAGAGAAAGGACATTCAAGTGTGATACCAGTAAATACTTAACAGATTGTGGAAATCTGGAACTCCCTCAGGAAAGCTGTGGAGACAGAGTCCAGTGACAATTTCAAAACTTAGATTAATAGTTTTTGTTAGGCAAGGGTATTAAAAAATTTCAGAACTAAGACATTAAAATAGAAATCGACAAGGATCTTACTGAATGGAGGAACAGACATGAGAGCTGAATGATTTAGTACTCTCCCTATATTCCTAATTATTACTCACCTTCTAATTATTCACAGTATTGGCATCATTGTACAGTTAGTACAACAACTACAACTTCTTCCTCGATTCTGTTGGTCATCTTGTAGTACGTATGCTGCATCACTGATGCAACCAAAGGTTAGCTCCAAATTCATCTATTCTATTCACGTGAATCATTGGCACATTTAAAATGGATGGCTTTGGCATAAGTACATTTGCATTCAGTCCCAGTGCAACACAAAAGACTTTATCCACTGTCTAGGTATAGTACATGCACCAACAAAAGAGCGTTAGATTCAAAATGTGACAAAGTGATGGCACCCTTCAGCTTCTGATGAATAATTCAGGATTTCTTTCCCTTTGAAACCATTCAAGTTTCAAAAAAGAACTTTGACTGATTGAACTTTATATTTTCTGGATATCTTTCACAATGTAAACTTAGTGTCCATATTTTGTGAATTTTTGATATTTAAGATCATAAGAATGTAGCATAAATAGGAAAAATGTACTTAATTACTGATGGGTTTTTAAAAACCAGTCTTACTTTTGAAAAGAAAAAAATATTTTTCAGAATAGTCCTTTTATCTGCACTGCTGTGTATAATTAATTTGTGTTTCTCCCCTAAGTGTTTTATTTTGGATCAGACACATACACCAATGCCATGATAGGCACTGTATGTTTAATGTCACCCAACAAACTGGCTAGCAATTGAACAAAACAATCGGAATGCATTGGCTTGAATCCTCACTCACTCAGGTGAGAATGGACAATGAGTTTACATGGGTATGAATCCAAAATGGAAAGAAATTGCCACATGAGGGTCATTATTGCACAAATTGACTACTTAATAAGAACAGCTGTACAAACAGTCAGTGTTGGAATAAATAGTTCTCCCTTTTTTCATTAATGCACCGATTAGAGGCTCCACTATTCTGGCCGTTAAGCTGGCAGCAAATGTGGAGTTTGTATGATTTCTCTCACCAACAGGAGTTTATGATTAAATATTTTGAGATCTTGTGAGGAAATTTAGTACCCTGGTAATGACAAGTATGTCTGGCATTGGTTCTAAGATAATAATAAAGAAATATAAATATAAATGTTGACAGAAAGATTCTCAGTAAGTACAGTCTTTACTCTATTTAATGAGATCTCTCTTGATAAAATCTGCCCTCAAAAAACTTCAACGCAATTAATAATAGGGCCATGAACAATTAGACCCACCTGTCTCAGTATAGACTAAGGAAATTTGGCACATCTGCTATAACTCTCACTAACTTCTACAGATGCTCCATAGAAAGCATTCTTTCTGGTTGTATCACAGCTTGGTATAGCTCCTGCTCTGTCCAAAACTTTGTAGTAAACTACAAAGGGTCGTGAATAAAATCCGTCACTCAAACCAGCCTCCCATCCATTGACACTGTCTACACACCCCGCTGCCTCAGAAAAGCAGTCAGCATAATCAAGGACTCCACGCATCTCGGACATGTGCTCTTCCACCTTCTTCCGTTTGGAAAAAGATACACAAATCTCAGATTACGCACCAACCTACTCAAGAACAGCTTCTTCTTTGGTGCCATCAGATTTTTGAATGGACCTACCTCGTATTAAGTTGATTTTTCTCTACACTTCTAGCTATCTCCTTTCCTTCTATATGTATTGTATGCTTTGTATGCATAGTGTGCATGAAACAATACTTTTCACTATATACATATATATGTGACAATAATAAAACAAATTAAACCAAAGACTACAATCCCTCCGGTGCTGTTTCTGAACCTATTTGTGCTCTTTGGACAGGAATTGATGTGTGGATGAGGATTTGTATTCAGCAAGGGCCTCACCAACTGATTATTTCAATGCATTGGAATATTCTTTAATATATATTTAATTAAAATTGGATCTTTATGATTGGGTAATTTTCTTCTATTGTTATTACTTATATTCAGCACTACTGCCTTACAGTGCCAGGAACTCAGGTACAATTCCTTGGGTGACCGTGCAGAGTTTACACATTCTCTCCATGTCTGCATGGGTTTCTCTGGGTGCTCCTGTTTCTTCCCACAGTCCAAAGATGTGCAGGTTTGGTAAATTGACCCTGCTACATTGCTCCTTAATGACCAAGATGTGTGGATTAGCAATGGTAAATGTATGGGTTTACAGGGATAGGTGGGGGAGAGTCAGGGAGTCAATGCAGACTTAATGGCCTCTTTCTGCACTGTAGGGATTCTATGAAGTAACGCACCCACTACAAATTTCCACATGGATAATAATTGATTGAAAGTAACTTGACTAATAGGGAATCAGGGAAATGCTTCCCATATAGATAAGCACTAAAATGAATAATTAGTACAAAAATTAATGCAAGTATAATACAAATACAAATCAATAATGAGGAGCCAAAGGCTTTAAGCTTAATTTTATAGCTACATAAGTATGTATGGGGGAACTGAAAGCCAGCTTTTTCAAAGAAGAAGCCCTATAACTGTTGAATATTGAGCTACTGAACTAACTCCATGCATATTTTTCAAGTTTTCCTTCAGTTATGCCAATTCTCAGCCTAAAGGAGTTTTGCCTTTCGATACATCATTAGAATTCATTCTGTTCCACTTCATTTGCAGAGTTCACCTTTTAATGCACATTGTACAAAGTAAGCAGTTAATTTGAACTACTGACTGACATCAATCTGTGTCAGTTTTTGCAAGGGTAATATTGCAATGTAACTTTTTTTTATAACTGCCACCAGTACACCAATGCTTAAATCTATATTCTACACAGATTTTGCTCTAGGAGCAAGAAAACTTTGGTCATGTTGTGAAGATGCCTGTCATTCATTTCTCCAATCACAAGATAATTTAACCAGACTGATGAAATTGACTGAGGTAGTTCCAGCCCAATTATGTTAGATATTGTGAGTCTTATTACTTATAATAAGATTCCAAATGAATTATACTTACCAGTAATTGCCAAAAAAAATTTCAGCAAATCTCTCAGTAAGAATCTTTAGGAACTTTTTTTTTATTGTAGTGATCTTTCATGCTACAATTATTATATTGGGGAACTGAATGCTGGAACATCTTCCCTCAGGAAACTCAAGGCCAGCAAACTATCCTGCACAAGTTAGATTAAATTTAAGTTTATTTATTAGTGTCACAAGTAAGCTTACATTAACACGTCAATGAAGTTACTGTGAAAATCCCTGGTCACCACACTCGGTGCCTGTTCGAGTCAATACACCTAACCAGCACGTCTTTTAGACTGTGGAAGAAAACCAGAGCACCTGGAGGAAACCCAAGTAGACACAGGGAGAACATGCAAACTCCCCAAAGACAGTGACCCAAGCCAGAAATCGAAATACTGGCTCTGTGAGATAGTGCTAATCACTGTGCCACCATGCTGCCCTGGTGTAGATGAATCCATTTCACAGTTAGACAGACTTTCTAAGATTATTCACTATACATTATCATTGTATTGTTATCTGGCACTAAGGCTAGTGCACAGCCAAGTTTGAAGCTTTAAGATACTAAATAGTGAATAAACATCTTAGTGATTCTATTTCATCACATGCTGTGGAGAATTATGTGGCCAAATGAATATTTATTGTCCCACTGAAATTATTTTTTTGCTGTGCTATTGCATCAAAGCTACTGAAATCAAGGCAGAGTTAATGAGGAATTGATTTACACATTATGAGAATCTGGCAGGTGCCCTCAGCACAAACATATATTAGAGAACAGTGTTTTATCTGGATCTGGACTACTTATTTTTGAAGCCAAGTGCATTAACATGAGGTAACCATGCTCATTATTCCCTTTCACTGTTTTCCTTTTCCCCACACCGCGTACATCAGAACATTGGAGACAGATGGATGTCAGGAGACACTAAGGAATATTCAAGTGAGTTGTACTCATTGATGTGAACTTGCAACATTTGAGGTGTTCACGCACTGAAATACCAGGCTGGGTTTTAAGGACTCACTCAGCTGAGACCGAAAAATTCCACCCGAGGTCAACAGGAATTTCCGTTGTTAGACCTGCGCCTATGCCAATTCCGTGTGGCTGAGGTGGTAGCATTCTGGCCATGGTCGATCTCACTCTTGGCTCAGTTTTTCTACCACTAAATCTGCACCCATGCCTTTGTTACCTTTATACTATGCTAATACACTCCTGGCTACTTCCACTTTTTACGTTATTAGTTTCATAAGACATAATTTCTGCTGAGCAAGCTCTCTGGGTCTGAAAAGTTAATTTTATATTAGTGGTATGTCAATTCTTTTCATTGCATATTTAAAGCGCCATTGTTTTTTCAAAATACTTTGATGGCAATCTTACCAAAAATATTTGAAGTACTGAACGAGTGTAAAAATATAAGAGAATTGCACCTATTTATTCAGTAAGCATTCAGGCATAATCTTATGCACTTAATGGCAAAGTATGATTCATGCCTGTAGAGGGAGTAGACAGAGTGTATTCTCACCGGAAAGTCAACTGCTCACACTGAAGGTGCTAATGCACCTGCGCATATCTCTCTGTTCTGTGGACTGAGAGATCTGTTAGTCCACTCACTCCATTGAAATTTCTTCCCAGTCGTTGACCTCTCTGGAATATCTCCCCATCCAATGGCTATCCCCCCACCAATAGCACCCTGATATATATTACTCTGGCCAATCAATGCCCCAATATTTGCTGTGGTCGATTGCATCCCCTCCCCCACCAACTCCCATTGGTCACTGCTCCAGCCTATTCCCAATTGCAGAGTACGCAACTGCCTCCCCTTTGGTCCTATCCCTATTATGGCACCACACCCTGGCACTGCTTGATGTCTAGTAGACAGACTGGCATTTCCAGGGTGCCAAGCTGGCACTGCTAGGATGTTAGGCTGACATTGCCCAAGGGGCACTGCGTCCCCTGGCCATGATAACCCAGGGGGGTCCAATGGTCTCACTGATGAGGCCAACACATCAGGTCCCGGTTTTTAGGGACCATATGTGATCCTCGCCTGTGAGAACCTCCTCTGATGAGGTGAGGTGATTCTATTCGAGACTCACTAACGATATTAAAATAACAAGTTAAGTATTGAAATAAGCCTTGTGCCCTCATTCATGTATGTATCCCAATCTTTATTTTGCTTTCAATAAAATTATTAGAAGTGAATGATAAAGTGCTTGCTACTTCGTGGTTTGTTATCTGTGTAAAGTCTTACATCTGGTTGGCTGTTTAGCCTTCTTGGCAACACTTGTGTTCCTAAATGACAGAGATGCCCAGTAACTGGCACCATAATGAATTCTTTAATCAGGAAAGGTGAAATCCATGCCAACGAGACCACTAGATCTTTTTGGACAACTTTCTTTGAGACCAGTAGTCACTTCATCACTGATTGCAAAATCCAGACCAATATACAGTCGATCACTTATTGAAGTGGTCAGAGTTTCTTATTATATTCTTTGTTTAGTTTTGACTTGAATGTTTAATGTTGGATGACCTGTGTCGAATTCATACTTTCCACTGATGTTGCTATTGCCTCCCTTTTCTTCACTCAGTCCCAGATTCCAATGCCGCTGTCTTTACCAACACTGCAATTGCTCTCCATCTAAATGCAATGCAGTATCTGGGTTATCTATTATTCATCATTATCACCCATGGCATCTTTCTCTCTTCCCTGACCTCAATCAAAAGAAGTCAGAGATCTTGATAACAGCGTCCATCTAATCGACTCTGATAGATTGAAGATGACAGAATGTGGGTTGTATTCTTAATGATATATTTGGAGCTTACAAGGATGGGGTGCTGCACAATTTTACAATAATGACTCTTCTATTGACTTTTTACATGCCTAATATTCAGAAAATGTAAATTTTGTTGCTCTGTCTTTGTACTGATTTCTTATTCTTGAACTTACATGATTTTTTAAATTTGTTTCTCTGTGACAGTCAAGCTCTACATCTCCATGGTTGCCTCCACACAGAAACAACTTTACACATTGTGTCCTTTGTTTTCTACCTTTTTACTTGACATAAGTCAACCTAGCTGTATTGTTCAATGCCACTAATCAGACAACAGGAAGCTTTTCTGGCGAGGCAGATATTCCTCTTTCCAGAAGGTCTCCATAGCTCTACACATGTGTAGAGTTCCTATTTTTGCATGATAGATACAGACTAAGTTCACACTGAGGGCGGCATTTTACCGGCATGTCCACCCAAGTTTCGTGTGATCCAATGGAAAATGCTATTCCCCAAGTCGTGCCCCCCCAGAGTCAGAATCAAGGCAGGCATGCTGGTAAAATTCTGGCAAGAATGTTAGGACTTGCTATTTCAGTCAAAGTAATCTTTTTAATAGTGTGGTACATTTTATTTACCATCAAGAAAACTCTCTGGCATTGAAAATTAGCTTTAGCAAAGGTAGGGACTCAGCCCTTCAGATATTTATTATTGTTGGAGATGTTAATAATGATACAGTTTTGTACATTTATCTATTTTAATTCCATTTTTCTTTTTTTCTCATTATTTTGTCTTTTGTACATGGTTTAACATTGAATTCACTATTCTATGAACATACCCTGGGCGGAATTCTCCAGCTGTTGGTTTAAAAGCCAAAATTCTCTCCTAACTGTCAATGGCCCTTCACATTGTCCACAGCTCGCCTACTATTTTTGCAGTGGGAGGAAAGGTGAGAGAATTCTGGCCTTTGTTTCAGATTCTACCTGGGTCATTAACAATTCTTTAATTAATTGTTTCAGGAGATGATTGCTTTGTTCAGATTGTCTTTACAGCCTTTTCAGAGAGCTGCATTGTTAAGACCTCACCAATATCCAGTGCGAAAGATCATAGTCATTAAATGGATAATGCCAAGGCTAAAGAATGGCAGTGGTTACTTATTCACCTGCTAAAGTAAGTTCTGGCCCAATGCAGAGGAAATGGCAAAATTACTGGACAAAAATTGCTCTCTGTTCAAGGTCAAAATAGTTTGGAATAGAATAGCAAGTAAACATTCTTTTAGTCTGTATTTGCCTGGATAACCCCATTCTCTTTGCTGCCAAATGCTGTTACCTAATTGGGATTTGGATTCAAATTTAAGTTGCTGAAAGGAAGTTCAGTATTTTATTGGCAGAGATAATGAGGCATCTTGAAATCAGCGCAAAAAGATCAGAGCCAGGATTCTCCGACCGTTCACGTCCCACTGCCACTGCCACCCAGAATGGAGAATTTGGCCCTCAGCCAAATTTCCATTCACTGTAACAGGACTGGAGAATCCCAACTGCAGGTGAAGTTGGAAAATCCAGCTCCACATCCTTGAGAGAAAATACTTCCCATATCAGTCTAAGTGAGTATTAAATGTAAAGATATAAACAACACTATTTAAAGAGACTTCAAGTGGCAAGGAGCTTTAAAAACCAGGCTACTATTAACTACCATTCATTGATTTTTAGCACAGAAATCTGTGTTGTGATCTCAACCTCAACTAATAGTCACTCTCAAGAGCAGTGTTGATGACTTCATCTGCTTGTTGCATGGCAGGGAGGGAAGAAAAACATACACTACTCAATAAGTAAAATTTGGAGAAACAAAATGTTAAGAATGAAGTATTGCCATGATGCTGAATAGCTAATCTAAATGGAAAGGATTCTCAAAAGCCTGTCACACTTTTTCAACCTAAAGGCTGCATTTTGTATATAATTATAGATCATTCTATATAAAGATAATGCAGAAATATATGCAGAGTACTTTGCAAAAATAAAAGCTCTGCAGGCTAGCAGCCCTTGGAATTGCTGTATATTCTTTCCAGCTTGCAATATACATAATTTCTATTATAGATGCAGTGATAAACTTTAAAATTTGAAGGAAGGAAGATAACCTGAGGATTTAAAAGATGAAAGTGCCTGCATTCTCATAGTAAATCTAAAGACTTCACACTTTAGATAGTTTCACAAACTGACCAAAGATTTGCATTGGTATTTTCCCTTAGACTTTGGTTTAGTATGTAAGTTGTAACAGAGAACAAGGAGTGTGACAGTGAGAGAAAGAAAACAAAATTAACATTGATTCTATTCATTACGTTTCCATAAGTTTGGGAGGGATATTTCAATGCATGTTTCCAGCTCCTGTTCAATGTACAGAAGTCATGTTAAAGGTCTCACGAAATCTTTTGGTTTGTTATGGGCTGTCTTCAAGCACAACACTGACAGCTTTTTCCATCTCATTAGTTCTCCCAGCACCAGGCCCAGCCTGGCAGGTATGACTTTTAAGACTCAGACAGCTCGATCTGTAGTGGTGTTACCAGGCAATGAATGTTGAAATTGCTGAACCAGAGCCCTGTGCCTTTGCTACCCTCAGTGCTTCTTCCAGGTGGTGTTCAACATGAAGCAGTTTTGATTCATTAGCCGAGGGAAGGAGGTAATCAGCAGGAGGTTTCCTATCCCACCTTTGCCCTCTACCCTAAGACTCCATTTGATCTGAAGCCTACTTGAGGACTTCCAGGCAACTCTCTCCTGACTGTGCTGCACCCTTTGGTGTGTCTGTCCTGCTGCTGGGATGGGACTTACTCAGATTGGTGATGGAGAGGTCTGGGAGAATGGCTCTAAGGTATGTTTTTTTTAAATTTATTCATGAGACATGGGCGTCACTGATTGGCTAGTATTTATTGCCCATTTCGAGTTGCCAAAGGGCGATTGAGAGTCAACTACATTGCTGTGGCTCAGGAGTCACACATATGCCAAACTAGATAAGAACAGCAGATTTCCTTTCCTAAGGGACATGAGTGAACCATATGGGTTTTTCAAACAAACAACAATGGTTTCGTGGTCATCAGTAGCCTCTTAATTCCAGATATTTTTCCTAACTGAATTCAAATTCCACTATCTGCCATGGTGGGATTCAAACCCAGACCCCCAAAACATTACCTGAGTTTTTGGATTAATAGTCTAGTGATAATATCACTACGCCATCGTCTCCCCAGTGGTGTGTGATTATGTCAGGCTGATGCTCTTTTGTGACACAATCATTATTTCAAGAGTTCAGTATGGTCTCTAACAATGAGAGCATTTCCCCGTAATTTCTCAGTGTCTGGCCCTGATTGAAAACCAGTATATATCTCTGCAGATGAACAGCTGGGTTTTCAGACCAGGGCTGGAATTTTCCAGCCGTTCATGCTGGCAGTATTCTCTGGTTCCATTGCGGTGAGCGGAGATTTGCCTGAGAGCCAAATTCTCTATCCTTGCTTGCAGTGGGACATGAAGGGCTGGAAGATCCTGGCCCAGATTTGCAGCCTCTTTGATAGATTAAATTGGAGGGCATTTTTTTACATCCTTGATTTGGTGGGCTGTGCCTGATAGAGTCAGCAAGGTTGGCTCCACAGAGATCAGGGCACCTTCTTTAAAGCGGGTTCCATTCAGCACTGAGGTAAAAACTCCCACCCGATTATAAATATATTGGGGCTCTTCCTTTGCCCCATCCTTCACCACACAAATATCAAGGGCTCTTTCACCCTTCTCCCTATTGACCACCGTGGCAGTGTTGCAGGTAATGGTCCCTCACTGCCAAGTTCCCTTGCGTCTTCCCACATCACTGGCAAACCACGCTCCCCCCATCAAATGCATTGGCCTTTTTCCTGCACCCCACTCCCATACCACATAACTGGAAGCCCCTTACAACGCCGATGGGGTGCCTCAGATGGTCTGCCCCAGGACTGACAGATTGGTAGTGCCAACCAGTGCCAGTGGGCAATGACCTGCCACTGTTCAGGCATATGTTAGTCCTCCACCCCCCTCTCCATCCTGGTGCTATACTTACCTTGACGCTCCCAGTGCAATGCGCTTTACTGTTTCCCATCTTTAGAAAGCTGTTACAAAAGGTTTTAATATTCCATGAGAGATGATCATGTGGCAGGGATGGTCTGTGCTTAACCGAAGGACAGGAATCTTGTCACACCACCGGCAGGGGACAGGAAAAATTGAGAAATGAGATCTCACCGGCGAGAATCTTGATTCCTCAATTTCCCTGTTGAGAAATTTTGTGCTTGTGTTGCCATTTACACTTACAGCGAACACAAATCACCAAATGGCCTCTACTGCCTGATTTCTTGACATTTCATGTGTTCCTATTCTCATTGTCAGTAGCTTTCTAATGTCACTGAGAAGGTCTTTGCAGGATTAGTGGAGCTGAAGGTGGTATTAGATCATAGCTTCATGGGAGTGGCAATCAGCAGTGGATTGTCACACTGTATCCACTTAAATTGTCAAGCGCCTGTCCCAGCCGATTTTTCTGACTCATACTGAGTGAGATTGAGGCAGTACAGCAGGTCCCTGGCTCCAGTGATGAAAGGTAAAAGGAGTGTAGCGAAGGAGCACATGCCCTCTTTTTACAGCACCAGTTGCCGTAAAGCAAGTGTCCCATTGCAAATAACAGGAGAAGTAAGTGAATGGGATGTGGGCATTGAGGAAGGTCAGACATTGTGACAGTGTGGAGTTTGGGCATCAAGGGGAGGACAGTTAAACATCAGGCGAAGAGTCAGGTATCAGAAAAGGGGTGGAGTCAGACATGTGGGGCGGGGGGAGTGCAGGTTGGGTCAGCAAAGTTGTGGAGGTTCAGTCATTGTGGAGATTGCCAAGCAATGGAGCGGGAAGGATACGTTAGATCCAGGCAACTGGGGACAGAGGCAGCGCTGGAAGAATATAGAGAGTGTAGACGGGATCTTAAAAGGGGTGTCAGAAAGGCAAAAAGGGGCCACGAAATGGCTTTGGCAGGTAGGATTAAGGAAAATCCTAAGGCATTTTACTCCTATGTACGGAGCAAAAGGATGGTTAGAGGGAAGATTGGACCTCTCAGGGACAGAGGAGGGGAACTATGCTTAGAGCCTGAGGGGATGGGGGAGATCCTGAATGAATACTTTGTGTCGGTATTCACGCAGGAGAGGGGCCTGATATCTGATGCAGGCTTTGAGGATTTTGAGGACCCATTAAAGGAAATAATCATTACGAGGGAAGAAGTGTTGGGGCTTTTAGGTAGCATAAAGACTTATAAAGCTCCGGGGCCTGATGGTATTTATCCCAGGCTGCTAAGGGAGGTGAGGGATGACATTGCTGGGCCTCTGACGCAAATCTTTGTCTCTTCTTTGGACACAGGTGAGCTCCCAGAGGACTGGAGGATTGCAAATGTAGTACCGTTGTTTAAAAAGGGTCAGAGGGATAACCCAGGGAACTATAGGCCGGTGAGCTTGACTTCAGTTATAGGTAAGCTAATGGAGAGGATCCTCAGGGACAGGATGTATGAGCATCTGGAGCGCTGCGATCTGGTCAGGGATATGCAGCATGGCTTCGTTAAGGGGAAGTCGTGCCTTACGAATCTAGTGGAATTTTTTGAAGAGGTGACAAAAACGGTTGATGAAGAACAAGCCGTTGATGTCATCTACATGGATTTCAGTAAGGCGTTTGACAAGGTTCCCCATGGTAGGCTGATAAAAAAGGTGAAGGCGCATGGGATACAGGGCCAGGTATGTAGATGGGTTGAGAACTGGCTTGGGAGGAGGAGACAGCGGGTTTTAGTGGAAGGCTTTTTTTCCAACTGGAGGTCAGTCACTAGTGGTGTGCCACAGGGCTCAGTACTAGGACCTCTTCTATTTGTGATTTATATAAATGACTTGGAAGAGTGGGTAGGTGGTGTGATCAGCAAATTTGCTGATGACACTAAGATACTTGGATTGGCGGGGACTGAAGAGCAGTGCCAGGCAATACAACAGGACATTGATAGGCTGGTAGATTGGGTAGATAGATGGCAAACGGAATTTAATCCGGATAAATGCGAGGTGATGCATTTGGCCGGAATAATGTAGAGGGGAGTTATAGGATAAAAGGTAAAACTATCCGGAGTATAGAGACGCAGAGAGACCTGGGGTGCAGGTTCACAAGTCTCTGAAGGTGTCAGTACAGGTGGAAAAAGTGATAAAGAAAGCGTATGGTATGTTAGCCTTCATAGGAAGGGGTATAGAGTACAAGAGTAGGAGTCTGATGTTGCAAGTGTATAGAACGTTGGTTAGGCCTCACTTGGAGTACTGCGTCCAGTTCTGGTCGCCGTACTACCGGAAGGATGTGGAATCCCTGGAGAGAGTGCAGAGGAGATTTACCAGGATGCTGCCTGGTATGGAAGGGCTGTCTTACGAGGAAAGGTTGAACGCACTGGGGTTGTTTTCCCTTGAAAGACGTCGGCTGAGAGGGGATCTATTCGAGGTATATAAGATTATGAGGGGTATAGATAGAGTAAATGGTGGTAAGCTTTTTCCACCATTAGAAAAGGATAGAACGAGGGGTCACGGCCTTAGGGTGAGGGGGGCTATGTATAAGACTAATATTAGAGGGCATTTTTTCACACAAAGGGTAGCGGGGGTGTGGAATGCACTACCGAGTAAGGTGGTGGGAGCAGGCACGCTAGGGTTGTTTAAGGGTCTCTTGGACAGCCACATGAGCGGTCTGCAGATAGAGGGATATAGGAGGACTGTTTAAATACATTAATTGTTTCCACAGGCTATTCGGTCCACCTTGTTGACCAACAAGGTGCATGCATTCGGCAGGTCGTGTGAGGGCTGCTCCTAGAGGTTACTTCAGGAGTGGCCTAGTGCTTCAAGTCGTTAGTGTATGCTTAAACTGGACCATCAGATGGGCAACATGACAGCTCAGAGACTATCGCTGTTGCTGTGCAGACGCATGGATTTGGGCCTGTGTCTGCGGGAGTTTGCGCGTTCTCCCCGTGGTTGCGTGGGTTTTCTCCGGGTGCTCCGGTTTCCTCCCACATCCCAAAAATGTGCTCTTAGGCTGATTGGGTAACAAATCGTCCCTATATTGGTCTCTATATGTCATTAAGACGTTAGGATGGCAGCACGGGCTCGTTGGGCCGAAGGGCCTGTTTCCCGTGCTGTGTTGTTCTTTGTTCTTTGTTCTTTGTAGGTCGGATCATGTCAAGTCAAAGAGGTTGAACATGGGGAGGTAGATGTGAGGGTATTCAGGCATTGGCGGGTATGTGTCAGGGTTGGAAACCATGTGGAAGTGTAGGTCAGATTGGGTCAGGTCAAAGAGGTTGAACATGTGGGGCTGGGGGTGTTCAGGCATTGAGGGGGGTATGCACTGGGATTGGACATCAAGTGAGGGTGCAGTAGGATCAGGCCAGCGGTGTTGGGTCAGCAAGTGGGGGTGGGTCAATCGTCTTTTGGCCAGCTGATCTGTAGCCTCCTTGGTGGTCCTACCACGGCGGGGCTGGGAAATCTCAGCCTGGGTAACCCATGTTGTAGTTTCATCAATTAGTTAAAATCAACTCAAGATTCCTTTACAGTAAGAGCATCAGTATCATTAACTACTGTTGATGAAAATGGCCAATTCCATAATTAACTCTGAGCAACAAGTTGCTGTAAAATCTTAATACATGTCCATTCCATAATCAAGTGGAATATGACAGTAAGATAGAAATCCATAACATTAACATTTGGGATGTTGAAGTTAAGGTCCCCATGTTCAGATGGAGTGAAGGTGCCCTGAAGTTTGAACAACATAAATAATGCAAAATTTTTGTCGTTTGTTATCTTTTACCCAGTATCAAATTCATGATAGCATTCTATCTTTAATTTGTTTAAAGAAGAATGGAGACTGTAAGCATAATATTCAGGATGCACTTAGGTTAGGAATAGAGGAGCTCTGGACCCAGATATACCAGCAGTAAACAGCTTGCAGGTTTCCCTGACACTGGCCATTTTTGCTAATATGAATTTAGAGTCTGTAGGGCTATCTGACCCTCCCAAGAGGCTTATTCAGCTCAGTGCAACTCATTCAGAAATTTGTTAAGCAGGGTTATCCAATCAACTTTTCATTTTCCAACGCAAGAGATGGGGAGTCTTTTGTGATCTTGTGGAATCCGTGGACCATGTCAATGTTCATTGTTATACACTGCGCTGCCTTTTTAGTTATCTAAAAAAAACTTTTATTGATATTTAATTTGCACTTCAGTCCCATGCTCCTGATTTACGGGTACCCAGAATGCGATGGGGGCAGAGGTGGGGCTGGGGGAGGGTGTGCAGTGTTGTTGCTTGGGGGAACGTCATCGTGAATCTGCTCTTGGCCTTGTCAGATTGTAGCTATAAACAGATCCAGGCAGCGGACAACCAAAGTGGTCGTCCAGCCCGACTGTCCATCCCTCTATCGTGGCTTTATTTGCAGCAGTGTGTCCCTGGAGAGGGAGCATGCAGATTCCAAGGGCCATGTGGAGGTCTTCTGTGCCAAATGGGCACAGCAGGGTCTAGGGAATATTATCAACACCCCGACTTCCCCATAATCAAATTTTGATTTAATGTTCAAAGTTTCCACTGTACTTTGTCTTTTGTTTTCTCCAGTTCTTTTCTTTTTTGGGGGACATCCTTCTTTTTTTAACCTAACCGTGAATTTGTTTAATTTAGTTCATTTGGTGTGGGAGCAGTTTAACTGCCAACACCAGTGACAGACCATAAAGAACAAAGAACAAAGAACAAAACAGCGTGGGAAACAGGCCCTTCGGCCCAACGAGCCCACGCCGCCACCCCGATGTTCCCACTTCTACCCATGATCCCTGTCTATGTTTATAGATCTATGGATTAAAAACCAAATTTGAGACAATTTAGGGAGAATTTGTTTTGCCAATTAACCTAAGAGCACATCTTTGGGATGTGGGAGGAAACCGGAGCACCCAGAGAAAACCCACGCAAGCACGGGGAGAATGCGCAAACTTCCACAGACACAGGCCCAAATCCATGTATCTGCACAGCACAGTGATAGTCACTGAGCTGTCGTGTTGCCCATCAAATGGTCCAGGTCAAGTGTACACTAATGACGTGAAGGACTAGGATGCTCTTGAAAAAAATCCAAGAGCAGCCCTCTCACGACCTATCACGTGTATGCCCCTTGTTAGACAACAAGGTGGACCAAAGCACCTGTAGGATAGCACTTCGACTTACAGCCCTTCTGCCTGCATGTGAGTGCAGCCCCAACCTCTGCATTGGTGATCTCACTGCTTTTCTTCCTTTTTATTCACACGGTGGCACAGTGGTTAGCACTGCTACCTCATAGGGAACTGGGTTCAATTCTCATCTTGGATTACTGTCTGTCTGGTGTCTGCACATTCTTCTCGTATCTGTGTGGGTTTCCTTAGGTGCTCCGGTTTCCTCCCACGGTCTGAAAACAGTGCTGTTTAGGTACATTGGCGTTGCTAAATTCTCCCTCAGTGTACACAAACAGGCGCCAGACTGTGGTGACTAGGGGATTTTCATAGTAACTTCATTGCAATGTTAACGTAAGCCTACTTGTGACATTAATAGATAAACTTTAAACCTCAAATAAACTAGTAAAATGGTATTTTCAAGAATTCCTCTTTTGGCATCTTTTGCCTGATAGAAATGAAACTTTAAGCAATTAGATTTAAAGACACACTAACGTATGCTGCCAATCAAATGTCATGTAATAACTATACAGATTAAGAGATATATGGATATAAAAAACATAGAGTTGTCATGACCTTTAAGAAAGGAGCCATTTCTGCATTAGGTGACAGTCCGCACTGACAATTAATATTTCTACAATGAAGCCCTTCTGAATATGACCTTTAAATAATCAGTCAACGTGATGTAGCTTGTGCTACTTACAGCAAGACTGAAGAAACAAAGGAACTTGAACAGACAATAATTGGACCGCTTCACCATTCAGCAGCTGATGACAGAGATGTCCCACATATAAATGAAGAAGTCCCAGCTTTGTTCGGCCAGGAGAAGTGGCGCAGGGCGAATATATTCTCAGCTGCTATCATGCGATTGGCACAAAAAAAGGCCCTAATTAAATGCTAATGAATAAACTGAATGTCTGGTATTGTTAGTTTTAGGAAAAACAATGAGCATCAGAATTAAATTAATGCTGGCAGTTGTGTAATTATCATGCAAAAGCTTTGGAACTCAAGGGGGGAAAATAATTCTCAATAATTGTGACTAAAGCAATGCTTGTGAAAGCAACTGCTGCAACAAATGGGCTTGTGAAAATTATTGATAATGCGCTCATTGAAATTAAAAAAGCGCTCGAGATGACGTAGGACCATGTTTATACACATTGATTTGCCAGCCCTGCTTTCGAGTCTGAAGACGCTAACTCGGCAAAGTATGGGAGATTCCTTTTACAGTCAACAGCAAGAATGACACCATTCTTTGTTGCCCTCTTGTTCGCATGGTCTTCAGAAGTTACTCCCTGCAGCAGTGGGAACTATTTCCTACACTATATTAACACAAGCTCTTTCTTTATTCTTTCAACATGCAGATTTGCATCACAAAACATTTGTAAGGGAAGACATCGATGTATTTAAGCTCGATTTAAGGGCAGCACAGTGGCACAGTGGATGGCACTGTTGCTTCACAGTGCCCTGGACCCAGGTGTAATTCCAGCCTCGAGTCAGTTCTGTGTGGAGTTTGAACATTTTCCCTGTGGCTGTGTGGGTTTCCTTAGGGTGCTCCGGTTTCCTTCCAAGTTTAAAAATGTACGGTTAGGTGAATTGGCCATACTAAAATTGCCCCTTAATGTCAGGGGGAGTGGAAGGGGAAATACATGGGGTTACAAGAACAGGGTCTGGGTGAGATTATTGTTGGTGCAGGCACGATGGCCTAGTAATCTCCTTCTGCACTGTGATGCCATGATAAGTGGATGAGAGAGAAAGCAACAGAAATATATGTTGATTGGGTGAAGGAAGTTAGGACGTGGCATTGGTAGGGAGGAGTGTGAGTGGAGGTGCAGGAAGACTGATGTGTAGATACTGTTCTAGGGCATAAAACAAGCTACTTTGGTTCTGTAAATTCTGCGTAGTTCAATGTATTGTTACGGCAGCATTGCACTGATGATACTGCTGCAGTATAATTGTATTAAATTGCGCTGCCTTTAGGATACAATTGTGTTATGTGAGCCTGACACTGTAGGCCAACTAAGATTGTTCTGTTTTTTAAGAAGGGATACCCTGAGTGATTCTGTACCTGTCGGCCAGACCTCAATGGAGGGCAAATTATTGGAAACCATTCTGAGAGCCATTATAAATTGTCATTGAGAAAGGCATGAATTAATCAATGAGAATCAACATAGGCTAGTTCAGGAAATATTGGGGGTGATTCTGCCAGCCCAGCCTGGGAGACTCACGGGAGATCATGTAGCAGGCATCCCGTCTCCAGCCGCCGTATTTCTGGTGCCTGCTTCATGCCAGAAACTGGCATGGACTGTTTAACTTAGTTTAATTAGAATTTATATCTAATTAGTGGTCTGACAGTGAAGTCTCCAGGCCCAATAGAGTCTCCACCCTCCCCCATCAGGAGTATGGGAGATAAATTTTGGAAATCCGGCTGAAAAAAACAGCAGGATTTACTCCAGGTTTTACATGAATTCAACGTTAGAATTTTTTGGGGAGAAACTCACCCGTCATGTTTGATGAACTTGACTGAATTTTATGGAGAGGTAACAGGGAAGGTTGATGAAGGTAGAGTGGTAGATGCAGTCTAAATAGATATTTGCAAGGTTTGTTTGACAAGGTCCCACGTGGCAGATTGGTTAGAAAATTAAAACATTCATGGGATGCAAGGAAGGATTGAAAATTTGCTCAGTGGAAGGAAGGAGTAAATGTCAGAGGGTGTTTATCTGGTTAGAAGGCTGTTTCCAATGAGGTTCCACACGGCTGAATCCCCTTGTTGTCCATGTTATATATTAATGATTCAGACATAAATGAATAAGAAGTTTGCGGATTTTACAAAAATATTGGCCATGGAGTTGGTAGTTAGAAAGCTGTAGGCTACAGGAAGGTAGAAATGGACTTGCCAGGTAAACAGAAAAATGGCAGGAATTTAGTGTGGAACAGTGTAAGCTAATGCATTTGAGGAGATTCAATAGATGAGGGGCTTATACCATAAGACTTTAGGAAAAGGTGAGGTCATTTCATTGCAGCATAGATTTCTTACAAAGACTTTAAGGGCAGATGCAGAAAGGCCATTTCTCTGACTGGAAAGTCTCAAACTAGAGGGTCAGCCATTTATGACTGGGATGCTGAGAAACTTGCTCGCTCAAGGGATTGTGACCCTTTGGAATTCTCTACCATTGGGAGCTGTGGATGCTCAGACATTGAGTATATTCCAGTCAGAGATTGATAGATTTTTAGATATTATGAGAGTCAAGGGATATGTGGATAAAGAGAGGGAAGCAGAAGCAGAAGATGTTACTGAATAGTGGAGCAAACTCAAAGAGTCAAATGGCCTACTCCTGGTTCTATTTTAATGTGCTTAAATAATGATTCCCACAGTTCTGAATTTAGTTGTTGAAACAAATGTAGCCAAACTACAAACCAACCCTTTTAACACCATAGGAACATAAGAACATAGGATATTCTTATGTTCTTATTGATATAGTAACAGGAGCAACATAGAAACATAGGACAGAATTTTGACCTTAATGCACCTGTTTTGCAGCAAGAAAATGTAAGATTGCATGTGTTGCAATTAATGGGGACAGCACCCTTTTGCACACTCATTCCCACTTTACCAAGAAAAGCAATCGGCATGATCAGCAGCTCACCCAAAATGGGCAAAATGTCAGTTAGCATTTTTTTGCATTCTTCACGATATCATTAGTGAGCTTCACTCCCAATTGTCCCAATGCACCTGCCTTAACCACCTCGTTCACTGCAGCCGGGTCAATCAGGAAAACATCTCCTCGATAAACACCAGATTCAGCTGCTTAATCATTGAGGATAAGTGAGGAGGTTAGTTTCCACGTTCAAATTGCTCCGTGCTGCTTGGGAAGGGGAAGGTTGTTTCATGGTGACCATGTTGCATTTCAGGTTGTGGGCTTGCGAGTATGTGGCAGGGTGAGGATGTGTTGCTCAATCTCGGATTCTCAGCATGGAGCCAGCTCAGAGCACTGACCTTAGGTCTTCGCGCTGACTCTGGGTCCTAGTGCAGGCAGCAGCAAGCATTGTTGCAAGTGGGGAATGGGCTAGAAACTCTCTGAAGTGGCAATGCTGCAGCCTCAGGATAAGTCAGGCAGCACTATCTGTGGGCACTAATGCATGGGTATTCAGTGTGTGTTGCTGGGGATCTGTGGAGGGGAGTGCATGGTGCTGGGATCTGTGGGACGGTATGTAGAGTGTATGTTACTGGGAGTCTGTAGGTGGATATGGGGAGTGTGTGATGCTGGGGGTCTGTGAAGCGGTATGGGGAGTGTGTGTTGCTGGGGATCTGTGGAGCCTGTAGGGAGTGTGTGTTGCTGGGGATCTGTGGGGGCTGTAGGGAGTGTGTGTTGCTAGGGAGCTTTGGGGGGCAGTATGGGGAGTGTGTTTTGCTGGGGAGCTAGCGGGGGCAGTATGGGGAGTGTGTGTTGCTGGGGAGCTTTGGGAGGGCAGTATGGGGAGTGTGTGTTGCTGGGGAGCTTTGGGGAGGATGAGGGGGGTATGTATTGCTGGGGAGCTTTGAGGAGGATGAGGGGAGTGTGTGTTGCTGGGGAGCTTTGGGGGGGCGGTATGGGATTGTGTATTGCTGGGGAGCTTTGGGGAGGGTGAGGGGAGTGTGTGTTGCTGGGGATCTGTGGAGGCTGTGGGGAGTGTGTGTTGCTGGGGGGCTTGGAGGGGCAGTATGGGGACTGTGTGTTGCTGGGGAGTTTTGGGGGCGATATGGGGAGTGTGTGTTTGCTGGGGAGCTTTGGGGGCAGTATGGAGAGTGTGTTGCTGGGGGGGGGGGCAGTATGGGAGTGTGTGTTGCTGGGGAGCTTGGGGGGACGGTATGGGTAGTTGTGTTGCTGGGCATCTTTGGAGAGGATGAGGAGAGTGGTGTTTCTGGGGAGCTTTGAGGGGGCAGTATGGGGAGTGTGTGTTGCTGGGGGCTTGGGAGGGCAGTATGGGGAGTGTGTGTTGCTGGGGAGCTTTGGGAGGGCAGTATGGGGATGTGTGTTGCTGGGGAGCTTTGGGAGGGCAGTATGGGGAGTGTGTGTTGCTGGGGAGCTTTGGGAGGGCAGTATGGGGAGTGTGTTGCTGGGAGCTTTGGAGGGCATTGGGGAGTGTGGGGAGCTTGGGAGGGCAGTATGGGGAGTGTGTGCTGGGAGCTTTGGGGGCAGTATGGGGAGTGTGTTTTGCTGGGAGCTTTGGGAGGGCAGTATGGGGAGTGTGTGTTGCTGGGGAGCTTTGGGAGGGCAGTATGGGGAGTGTGTGTTGCTGGGGAGCTTTGGGAGGGCAGTATGGGGAGTGTGTGCTGCTGGGGAGCTTTGTGGGGTGCAATATGGGAAGCGTGTGTTGCCAGGGAGCTTTGGGGAGGATGAGGGGAGCATGTGTTGCTGGGCTGGGGGCGAGGGGTGTTCTTTATAGTTTCCATCTGTCTCGTCCCCTTCCCCAAATTCAACCCTTTCTTCAGACTAATGAGAAGCTGTTGTGTTGCGACCCATTGATCTTTTGGTTGCTGCTGGAACTGAGGAGGAGGAGCAGGAGAACGAATACTGGGCAGAGGGGTCCCTGGCTTTACCACTCGCAGAATAGAGGAAACAGTCACTGAGGGAAGGATGACAGGAGAAGGGTGAAAGGAGGTAGGAAAAGGAGGGAGCATGTGAGTGTCCTTTGAACATCTGTCAGACATCATGTGCTGCTGATGGATATGTCTCCGAAAGGAGACAACGTGACATTTGTGCCATTTGTTGCTGGACCTGGCACCTCAAGACATTGGCTGGGGAAGCGGGGAGGGGATGGGGGCGAATAACACATTCCTGGTGGCTGTAAGGTGATGGCAACCTTAAACTTTTACACCACTGCTTCTTCCCAGACTGATGTGGAGATGCTAGCATTGGATTGGACTAAACACAGTAAGACATCTACGGACAAGTGCTCCGTATATACAGGATCTGCTCAGATGAGGAGAATCACAACAGACACCTCCAGATGCTGGAAGATGCCCTCATAAGTACAAGATATGGTGCTTGACTCATCAATCGCAAGTTCCGATGTGCCACAGTGAGAAACCGCACCGACCTCTTCAGAAGACAAACACGGATCATGTGGACAGAGTATCCTTGATTGTCGAGTACTTCCCTAGAACAGAGTAGCTACAAACATCTTCTCCGGAGTCTTCAACATGTCACCGATGAAGATGAATATCTCGTCAAGGCCATCCCCACACCCCTACTTCTTGCCTTTAAACAAATGCACAACCTCAAATAGACCATTGTCTGCCGCAAACTACCCAGCCTTCCGGAGAACAGTGACCACGACACCACACAACCCTGCCACAGCAACCTCTGCAAGACATGCCAGATCATCGACATGGATGCCATCATCTCACATGAGAACATCATCCACCAAGTACACGGTACTACTCTTGCAACTCAGCCAACATTGCCTACCTGATACGTTGCAGGGAAGGACGTTCCGAGGAATGGTACATTGGCAAGAACATGTAGACACCACAACAATGGATGAATGAACACCGCTCGACAATCACCAGGCAAGAGTTTTCTCTTTCTGTTGGCGAACATTTCAACGGTCACAGGCATTTGGCCTCTGATCTTCGGGTAAACGTACTCCAAGGTGGCCTTCACAACACACAACACACAAAAAAATCAAAGTCGCTATGCAGAGACTGATAGCTAAGTTCCTCACAAATGAGGATAACCTCAACTGGGAATTTGAGTTCAGGTCACACTATTTGTAATCTCTGGGCTTGCAACATCTCACTTACTGTCCTGTCTGGAGACAATGCACATCTTTTTAGCCTATGTTTAATGTTATCTCCACTCATATTATCTGCACCTTTAAGACTTGATTAGCTATAAAGACTCGCATTCTAATGAGTATTCTGTAAACTGAGTGTGAGCCTTTATATGCCCTGTTTGTGATCAGAACTCCTCACTCACCTGAAGAAGGGGCAAAGCTCCAAAAGCTAGTGGCATTTGCTACCAAATAAACCTATTGGACTTTAACCTGGTGTTGTAAGACTTCTTACATGTCTTCCTGGACTGGGATTTAAAATTGGTGTTGCCAGACTTTACTGAGTCTTCCTGGACTGTCAGTGGAGAGCTTTGTGGCATTTCCCAACCATCTGTCCACAAGTTTATCAAAGAGGTCAGAGATGCCTGGTGTTAGAGGAATTGAGAAAACCCTGGGATTTAAAAACTTTGATTTAAAAACATAAGATAATATTACTAAACATTGGAAATTAACTTAGAATAAGGACAACGATTATGCCTTATACTTATTCTATACAAAGATACTATTTGCATAGACAGATACATAACTATTGTTATAGAAATTAAACATATGTTTTAGATTTAAACAAGTATTTTTGAATGTATTCTGCATCTTGGCCAAAATACAAACTACCCTGAAGCATAATGGGAAGAGAGTTAAATCAGACAGGCCACATTCTTTGGGAACAATAAGCCACAGAATAGTTATGTTATCAGAAAAAGTCATGAAGAGTGCAAATTGTCATGCTTTAGAAAATGAATAGAAGTATTCACAAAGTATACAACATGTTCAATTCCTGTTGATAAAAAGGCAGAGTGAGACAGTGGGATGGTTACCTTTTCAACTCTGTGGCTTACGGTAAGAAAGCAACTTTTGAACATTCTGGATTAACATAAGTGAGGTTGCTTAGTAACAATAGGTAAGAACTTTTGGGCCCTATGGACAAATAAATTTCTAATTCTGCTCAAAGGTAGGATGCAATTGGTCAAGGTAAATAAAGTGTATTAATGCAATTGGAGCATCCAGCTGGATGACAGGATAGGTGGGAGAAATTGATTTTCCAAAAATGTCTTGCCATTACATTGTAAACTTCAGAAAGTAGTTGGTTGTCCAGCTGCCTTTTCTTCCAGCGCGTGTTGGTCAATAAAAAAACATCTTTAATCAGCATATTGTCTTTCATGAGTCTTTGTATTTAGCTGGGTTCTTAGCATCTGAGAGAAAACCCCACTTCATCCTATATGTCCGGGCTGGCCAGTATATTAAACTTGACCTGGACCAGACCCAGCCTGGGCTTCAGAATTCGCGGCCATCACAAAGAATAGACTGCATCCATGTCACTCTTAAAGCCTTGGTGAAGAATCTGGGAAGATTCGTGAACAGAAAGTTCTTCCACTCAATAAATGTGCAGTTGGTGTGTGACCATCAGCTAAATATTGTGCACTTCTGCACCAGACACCGCAATAGTGTGCATGATCGCTTCATATTGAGGAGTTCTAGAGTATTGGAGGTTTTTGAGGAGAAGCCCAGGGTGCAGGGATGGCTCATGGGAGACCTGAGATACCCGCTTCGGACTTGGCTGATGGCGCCTGTGCAGAGACCTGAAATTGATGCAGAGACACAAAATAATGAGGCCCACGTTGTCACCCATTCAATAGGGAAAAGATGCATAGTGCTCCTCAAAATGTGCTCAGTGCCTGGGCCACCCTGGCGGCACCCTCCAGTATAGCCCCCTGATATCATCCCGCATTGCGGTGGTGTGCTGTGCCCTACATAACATGGAACAGCAGAGAGGAAACCTTTTTGAGAAGGAAGACATGGAGGCCAAACAACCAGGCGTTATTGGCAAGAAGGCCACTCAGCAGGAGAAGGAAGAAGAGAAAGAGTAGGATGACAACAACAAGAAACACCACCCAGGCACTGAAGGACTGGCAGCAGCAAGAGTCAGGCATGCTAGTGCAATAAGGAGGGCTCTGGTCACTGGATGCTATGGTCTCTAGGGGCCTATTTTGCACACGTAGTTACCATTCCTTTTATCCATCATCCTCCCTCCCTGTTCCCCCATCTCTGGCTTGGAGGCCCACAATCTTCTGCAACATTGTAACACAAGAGTAGTGGGCCTGGGTACGCTGTGTTAGCAAGTTTCTATGGCAGGCAGGGGCACAATGACAACTCATTAAGCACCATCGTAATGAAGCCCTGGTGTAAATTAGTCTGACTCCTATTTGAGCTCAGCATGCATGCTGGAACCTGGGCTCATGTCTCAGTGATGGGGTTGGGAGCAGGCTCTAGGCGGGTAGGGTGGGGGTTGGAATCTCTCAGGTGTTCTGAGGATGCCATGGCAGACGCTGTAAGCCACTATCTATGCATGCCACCCATTGTATTTGAGTGCCTTGATTTTCTCGGTAGAGTTCTTCCCCCACTGACATCAACATGCAGTCCGTCCGGTGACCATCGGGGTAAGCAGACCTCTGGGTAATTAGGGACAAGTTAGACACAGATGCGAGGTGAAATACATGTATTGTTACCAATAATAGTACTTTCACAATAAGTGATAACATAAAAACATGTGAACATGAGACTTTAAACTGCTTAAATATTCTATCTAACTAGTGTTGTCCTTCACCCATGCCCTCTTACTGCTGCTATAACTTTTTAACCCTATGTGGCCTAGCACTACATCTTGGTGTCACCCCAGTATGTATATCGGGGGTGGAGGTGGCCAACTGCCTATTACGTCCGTGACCTATGTTGCTCTTGGGGAGTTTGGGAGGGGTACCCGAGGGTGTTCTGTCCGCAGCGTTGCTTTTTTTTTTGAAGCTCCTCCTGTGTATGGCTCCAATCGGGCAAATTATTCCTTGCCCATTGCTTCTAGTGGCTTGAATGGTCTAGCCCATATTTTCAAAGGCTGATTGCATAAAATTGGGCATGAAAACTTACTGGAAAAACGGATCATGAACTCTCCCATTTTTACACTTACTGGACACTTAGGAAAAAAGTCTCGTAAAATTCCACCCATAGAAACTAGAAGCAGGAATTGGTCTTTTGGCTTCATCATTCATTTTGATCATGGCTGACCATCAAATTCAATATCTTGATCCCCCTCCTCCCCCATCCATTCATCTTTTTAGCCCCTAGAGCTATATCTAATTTCTTCTTGAAATCACAATTTTGGCCTCAACTACATTCTGTGGTAGTGAATTCTAACATTCATCACCCTCTAGCTAAAGAAATTTCTCCTCACCTCAGTTCTAAAACGTTTACCTCTTATCCTCAAAGTATGACTCCTAGCCCTGGGCTCGCCCATCACTAGTAACACTCTTACTGAATTTACCCTTTCTCTGTTAGAATTTGATATGTTTCTATGAGATCCCCTTTCCTGAGGTCCTCTCAGCCATTCAAACTTGTTCCGCCATTCACTAAGGTCATGGCTGACTGATTGTTGTCTCAACTCCACTTTCTGGTTAGCTTCCCATTACCCTCAATTCCCTGTCTGTTCAAAATACACCAAACATTGCCCTGAGTAAATTCAATTCCTCCTCTGCTTTCAGGGGAAGAAAATTCCACTATCTGATGGCCCTCTGAGAGAGAAATAAAATCTCCTCATCTCCAGCTTAAACAGTAGACCTCTTATTCCTGAACCGTAACCCTTGGTTCTAGTCTTTCCCATAAGTGGAAACTTCCTCTCAGTATCTACTTTATTGGCTCCCCTCTGGAGATCAATAAGATTACTGACCATTCCGCTAACCTCCAATCTGTTCAACTTCTCTTCATAAGATAAATCTCTTATCCCAGGAATGAGTTGTGCGAATTCTTCCTGAACTGCTTCTCATGCTATTGCTTCTTTTTTTTCAAGAAGGTGAAAACTCTCCACAGTTAGGCTGGGGAAGAACTGTACCTCATTCACATTCAAGGTTTTTTAAATCAGAACCCCTGGTATAGTATTCCAAAGTACTACCCATTCCCAATATCTCGTTAGCCCTACTACAGCTTATCAACACTGGCTGAATAAGGACCAAAATCAGTACAGGTGTTTCTTTGTCAGTGCTTCTAATTATTTATAACTTAACCCAACCAAATTATGTTGGTGAAAGTACTTTGCCAGTAGTATCCTAATGAGTATGATCTTTCATAAGACCTCAATCCCCTTTACTAATTAATCAGTGTTGGCTTGGTTGCTGTATAATTGTGTTCAATCATTCTTAACTTGATTGCAAGCCATGTTGTCATGGCTACAAGGTAAACAGCACATATTGCTTATCTTAGCCATCAACCATTCTCCTGTGCTGCACAGATTCTACACAACCTTGCAAGCCATGGTTCAGTGGATAGTTCCTTCATGTTGGAATCAATAAGTTGTTGGTTCAGATCCTGTTTTTGAGTGCATAGTCTAATACTTTGATGCAGTCTTTAGGCTGTGTTACGACGCAGTAGCACAGTGCTTAGCACTGCTACGTCACAGTGCCGGGAACCCAAGTTCAATTCCAGCCTCGGGTCACTGTCAACATGGAGTTTGCACATTCTCCCCAAATGTGGGTTTCCTCCAAGGGCTCCAGTTTCCTCCTATAATCCAAAGATGTGTGGGTTAGGTTAATTGGGCGTGCTAAACTGATCCATGGAGTCAGGGGAATTAGCAGGGTAAATAAGTGGGGTTGTGGGGATAGGGCCTGGATCAGATTATAGATTCAATGGACCAAATGGCCTCTTTCTGTACCGCAGAGATCCTATGTTACATCGTTGGAGGTGCTATAGGACTTTGGAGCAGGACTGTTAGATAAGAAATGTTAAATGAAAAGCCAAACTAACCCGTTGATATAAAAGACAGCCAATATCTCAAAGATCAGGTGAATTTTCTCAAGGACCTGGTCAGTATTTATTTGTCATGCACATCACTAAAAGAAATTATCTGGTTATTATCACATTTGTGGGATCTTGCAGCACACAAAAAGGCTGACTTTTCCCAACATTAAACCAATATCTATGCTTCGAAAATAGTCCACCTGTTGTTCTGAAAAATGCTATGTAAATACAAACCTGTTGTTATGATCTATTAGTAGCACAATATATCACAAAATTCTCTTTAATTCACAAGTATACTAAGTTAATACTAGTGAAGGATAAATAGATTGCCAAAATGAAAGACTAGAAGGCTTAATTCCTATCCATTTTGCCCACTTTCCCATCCAATATTTTGCTCAGAAAAACACAAGAACAACAATGGGATTTTTGTATCTGTTCTTTTCTTTTTGACATGAGTTTCTATTTAAACCATGAAAGTCATACAGGGCTGGTAATGGCAAAAGAAAAGCAAGATAAGCTAACAATGAGTGGCTTTCCATCACGAATGAGAGTGAGGAAAAACAACATTACTTACTTTGTAAAATAAATATAAATCCTCTAGTTTCTGAATGATAACTGCCCTATGGCCTAAGAACATAGAGCATAAAAGAGCGAAAATATTCAAGTTTATCAATGTCATTCAGCTCATTTTGGTTCAATAGGAAAATTATCTGGTTAAATACAGATGTGTAAGTTTGTATTAATATACTGAGTCAAAATTCTGAACTGCACTGTGAGTCTACTACTTCTCAGGGGATTCCAGCAGTTTAAAAAGGAACTCACACCATCTTCCCAAGGGAAATGAAGGATAGGCAATCAATATTGGCCTAGTCGGCAATGTCCTCATCCTATAAATTAATAAAACAAAACCCTGCTTGCAGTTTACTTGGATGTGCATTGGTTGAAGAAAGAATGTAGAGATCTCACAGTCAGTCTTGGCTAACATTGGTTAGAATGCTCTTGAATGAAGCAGTTGAAGCATTTCTCTATCTCATCCTCTCAATGATCAAATCCTTTGTTACATTAAATACTCCAAGAAGGGGAGAGGGTAAGATAGTTGAGATAGGAGAAGAAATATTTGGGAGGAGATTTGATAAAGATATTCAAAATAATGAAGGGTCCGGACAGAATAGTAGGAAGAAAAGTTTCCTATTGGTGAAAAGATCAAGAATCAGGGTACACTGCCAGATGTGGGAAATTAGAGACAATCTAGTCTCCGTGATAACTTTGTCTACAGGAAATGTGTCCAGTTGCAACTCCTCACAGGCCGCATTGTTTGGTTGGTACGGCAGCGGGGATGCACTGTGGAGCATACAGGAAGTAGAGCGTGTGATAAACATTAGTTACAGGGAGGTTGTCACACCACAGGTTCAGTCAGGTGACTATCAGACTCTGAACAACAAGTTCTTCATTCGGACACATGCAATAGCCATGGGAGCCAAATTCGCACATCAATATGCAACATCGTGCACAGGTTCGAACAAGAACTCTTCATCACACAGGATCTTCAAACGATGTTATACACAGATATATCAATGACATTTTTTTCCTTTGGACTTATGGTGAACAATCACTGAAACAATTATATGATGGCATCAACAATTTCCATCCCATCATCAAACTCACCATGGACTACTCTCTGGAATCAGTTGCATTCTTGGACACACGCATCTCCATCAAAGACAGTCACCTCAGCACTTCACTGTACCGCAAGCTCACAAATAACCTCACGATGCTCCACTTCTCCAGCTTCCACCCTAAACACATTAAAGAAGTCATCCCCTACGGACAAGCCCTCCATATACACAGGATCTGCTCAGGTGAGGAGGATCGCAATGTACTGCAAGATGCCCTCATAAGAACAGGAAATGGTGCTCAACTCATCGATCAGCAGTTCTGACATGCCACAGCGAAAAACCGCACCCACCTCCTCAGAAGACAAATGTGAGATATGGTAGACAGAGTACCCTTCGTCATTCAGTATTTCCCCAGAGTGGAAAAGCTGCAACATCTGCTTCAGAGCCTTCAACATGTCATCAATAAAGATGAACATTGTGCCAAGGCCATCCTCATGCCTCCAGTTCTTGCCTTCAAACAACCACACAACCTCAAACAGACAATTGTCCACAGCAAACTATCCAGCCTTCAGTAGAAGAGTGACCATGACACCACACAACCCTACCACAGCAAGACATGCCGATTCATTGACACAGATGCCATCATCTCATGTAAGAACACCATCCACCAGGTACATTGTACATACACTTGCAACTCAGCCAATATTGTCTACCTGATGCACTATAGAAAAGGATGTTCCAAGACATGGTACATTGGAGAGGCCATGCAGATGCTTCAACAACAGATGAATGGACACCGCTCAACAATCATCAGGCAAGACTGTTCTCTTCCTGCTGGGAACGCTTCAGCAGTCACGGGCGTTTGGCCTCTGATCTTTGGATAAGTGTTCTCCAAGGTAGCCTTCATGACACACAACAACGCAGAGTTGCTGAGCAGAGACTGATATCCAAGTTCCGCACACATGAGTATGGTGTCAACCAGGACTTTGGGTTCATGTCACAATATCTGTAACATCTACGACTTGCCTGGACTTGCAAAATCTCACCAACTGTCCTGGCTGGAAACAATGTACATCTGTTTAACCCATGTTTAACATCTCTCCACTCACGTTGTCCGTACTTTTAAAACTTGATTACCTGTAAAGACTCGCATTCCAATCATTATTTTGTAAATTGAGGTTGCTTTTATATGTCCTGTTAGTGGACAGAACTCCCACTCATCTGATGAAGGGGCAGCGCTCCAAAGGCTGGTGGCTTGTGCTACCAAGTAAACTTGTTGAATTTTAACGTGGTGTTGTGAGATGTCTTGCTGTGACTACCAGGAGAGGCAGGAAGGTAGTGCAGGAGTCTCCTGTGGCTATTTCCCCTTTCAAACAGGAATAATGCTTTGGTTACTGTTGAGGAGATAGCAAGTGAGGGGAAATACCAGCAGCAGTCAGGCCTGTGGCAATCACAGCTGATTCTGCTACACAGCAGCATTGGACAAAGAGCAAGTGAGCTTTAGTAATCAAGCTTTAGCAATCACGACTCCAGGATGGTGCGTTGCCTCTCTGGTGCCAGGGTCAAGGATGAGTCTGAGCGATTGGAGGATGTTCTTAAAGGGGAGGTTGAGCAGCCAGGGATCATTGTACATATTGGTATCAACAACATAGGTAGGAAAAGGAATGAGGTCCTGAAATGTGAATATAGAGAATTAGGCAGAAGGCTAAAGAGCAGGACCTCTAAGGTGGTAATTTCTGGACTATTATCACTGCCACATGCTAGTGAGAATAGGAATAGGAAGATTAGGCAAATGAATGCATGGCTTGAGTGCTGGTGCAGTGAGCAGGGATTTAGATTTTCGGATCATTGGGATCTCTTCTGGAGAAGGGGTGACCTGTTCAAGAGGGATGTGTGTTAAACCTAAACTAGAGAGGGACAGAAGAGGAGGTTAAGGACAGCACAAAAATTAAAGAGAACACATTTAGTAGTAAAGGCAGTGTCAGTAATCCTAGTGCCAGACAGAACAGGCAAAAGCAAGACAGAGAGGAAGGGAAGTCCAGATTAAACTACATTTATTTCAATGCAAGAAGCTTGACGGGTAAGGCAGATGAACTCAGAGCATGAATGGATACATGGGACTGGGATATTATTGCAATTACTGAAACATAGCTAAGGGACATATGGGACTGGCAGCTTAATGTTCCAGTGTACAGATGCTATAGGAAAGATAGAACAGGAGGGGGAGTTGCACTTTTCATTAAGGAAATCATCAAGGTAGTACTGAGAAGAAATATATATGGATTGAATTGAGGAATAAGAAGGAAATCATTTGGATAGGGTTGTACCATAGGCCCCCAAATAGTCAGCGGGAAATTGAGGAGAAAATATGTAAGGAGATTACAGATAGCTCCAAGTAAAATAGGGTGGTAATAGTAGGAGATTTTACCTTTCTCAACATTGACTGGGACAGCCACAGTATTAGAGGGTTGGATGAAGAGAAATTTGTTGAGTGTATTCAGGAGGAATTTCTCATTCAGTATGTGGATGGCCTGACTAGAGAGGGGGCAAAACTTGACCTCCTCTTCGGAATTAAGGAAAGGCAGGTGACAGAAGTGTTAGTGAGGAATCACTTTGGGACTTGTGACCATAATTCTATTAGTTTTAAGGTTGCTATGGAGAATGATAGTCTGGACCAAAAGTTAAAATTCTAAATTGTGACAAAGCCAATTTTGATGTATCAGGCAGGAATTTTCAAAAGTTAGTTGTAGGCGTCTGTGGGAAGGCAAAGGGACATCTGATAAGTGGGAGGCTTTCATAAATGTGTTAACTAGGGCTCAGGATAAGCACATTCCTCTTAGAGTGAAGGGCAAGGCTGGTACAAGTAGGGAACCCTGGTTGACTCAGCATATTGATGGCCTGGTCAAGAAGAAGATGGAGACACATGACATGCATTGACATGGGCTCAAGTGAATCCCTTGAAGAGTGTAGGAGTAGAGTTAAGACAGAAATCAGGAGGGCAAAAGGCGAGTCGAGATTGTTTTGGCAGATAAGGAAAAGGAGAATCCAAAGTGTTCCTCCAAATACATAAAGGCCAAAAGAGTAACTAGGGAGAGTAAGGCCTCTGAAAGATCAACAAGGTCATCAATGTGTGGCTCCACAAGAGATGGGTGAGATCTTAAATTATTATTTCTCATCAGTATTCACTGTTGAGAAAAGCCGGGATGTTAGGGAAATAAATAGTATTGTTTTGAGGAGGGTACATATAATAGAGAAGATGATGCTGGAAGCCTTGAAGCATATGAATCCCTGGGACCTGATGAAGAGTATCCAGGACATTGTGGGACACTAGAGAGGGGATCCTGGGTCCAGTAGTAAAGATATTTGAATCATTGAATGTCACAGATGAGGTGCCTGAAGATTGGAGGTAGCAAATGTCGTGCCTTTGTTTAAAAAGAGCTGCTGGGAAAAGCCTGGAACAACAGGCTGGTAAGCCTCACATCTGTGGTGGGTAAGTTACTGGAAGGTATTTTGAGAGACAGGATCTACAGGCATTTAGAGACATGAGGACTGATTACAGTCAGTATGGCTTTGTGAGTGGAAAATCATGTCTCACAAATTTGGTTGAGTCTTTTGAAGGGGTAACCAGGAAGGTAGATCTTGGCAGTGCAGAAGATATTGTCTACATGGACTTTAGCAAGGCCTCTAACATGGTATCACATGGTAAGTTGTTGCATAAGATTAAATCTCACGGGATCCTGAGTGAATTGTCTAAATGGATACAAAATTAGCTTGATGACAGAAGCCAGAGGGTGTTCATAGAGGGTTGTGACCAGTGATATGCCTCAGGGATCAGTGCTGGTCCACTGTTATTTGTCATTTATATTAATGATTTGAATAAGAATATAGAATGCATAGTTAGTAAGCTTGCAAATGACATCAAGATTGGCGGCATAACGAACAATAAAGAAGGTTATCTCGGATTGTAATGAGACCTTGATCAATTGGGCCAGTAGGCTGACAAATGGCAGATGGAGTTTAATTTAAACAAACGCGAGGTGATGTATATTGGTAGATTGAACCAGGGCAGGACTTACTCACTTAATGGTAGGGCAGTGGGGAGAGTTACAGAACAAAGAGGCACAGGTTCATGTCTCCTTGAAAGCGGTGTCACAACCGGACAGATTGGTGAAGAAGGCATTCAGCATGCTTGGTTTAATTTGTCAGAACATTGAATACAGGAGTTGGGGTGCCTTGTTGAAGTTGCACAAGATAGATATTGATGAGGCCATACTTGGAATACTGTGTAGAATTCTGGTCACCCTATTATAGAAAGGAAATTACTAAATTAGAAAGAGTGCAGAAAAGATTTACTAGAATACTACCGGAATTTGATGGTTTGAGATATAAGGAGAGGGTGTATAGACGGGGATTTTTATCTCTAGAGTGTAAGAGGCTGAGGAGTGATCTTATAAAGGTCTATAAAATAATGAGAGGCATAGATCAGCTAGATAGTCAATATCTTTCCCCAAATTAGAGGGCACAGGTTTAAAGTGAAAGGGGAGAGATACAAAAGGGTCCAGAGGGGCAATTTTTTCACATAGAGAGTGGTGAGTGCCTGGAACAAGCTACCATAGATAGTCGTAGAGGCATGTACAATTTTGTCTTTTAAAAACTATTTAGACAGTTACACGGTAATTTGGGTTTGATGGGATATGGGCCAAATGCGGACAATTGGCACTAGCTTACAGGTTTAAAAAAAAGGGCAGCATGGACAAGTTGGGCTGAAGGGCCTGTTTCCCATGCTGTAGATCTCTATGACTCACTGATTGGCAAAAAAGTGGCAACTTTTTTTTACGCAGAAATTGGTTAGGATATAGAATCCACACTGAGAATGTGCTGGAGGGAGATTAACTTGCAGCTTTCTGAAGAGAATTGGATTGCAGATGGAAAGTGTGCAGAACTACAGGGAACTAGCTCTGGGGGAACTGTTCCTGCGGAAAGCTGGTGCAGACACAAAGGACCGAATGCCTCATGTTGTGCTACATCCATTCTACCATTCTATTCTGCAAAGGCAAAGGAAAATCTTAAGTATTAGAACTGTCTCAGGTTTCTTTTCTCAAAAACTTTCTTCAATGTTTTTGTTAAATAAATAAACCTTCTGTTAAAACACTAAGCAAAGGAATTTCAGTAGCATGCATGATTATGTAATACTTGACCATTAGGTTCAGGTAGCCGCAGTGAATCCCTCTGTGTCTGCAATGAATTTTGATGAGAATAAACTGCAATGGCAATTCATTTGATTTTACAGCCTTTGGGAGCAGAATTGCTGCCTGAGTTCTTTGTGTTCAGTTTTACCATAGAACCCCTACAGTGCAGAAGGAGACCACTCAGCCCATTGAGTCCACACTGACCACAAACCCGCACAACACCTAACCTGGAACCCCATGTATTTACTATGCTATACCCCTGACACTAAGAGACAATTTAGCATGGCCAATCCCCCTAACTTGCACATCTTTGGACTATGGGAGGAAATCCATGCAGACACACAGAGAATGTGCAATCTTCACACAGTCACCCGAGGCCAGAATTGAACCTGGGTCCTTGGTGCTGTGAAGAAATTGTGTTAATCATTCTGCCTTCATACATATCATGTATCAACAAAGGCTTCCTCTGCTTTATTGGTTGGGGGAAGGATGGTGAAGGATGGTGAGAGGACAAGCATATTGCATAAACAATGTCTCAGTTCATATCAAGACAAAAAAAAGTCAGATAAGCTGTCATCGTGCTGTCAGAAGTAATAAATTTAATCACTTGAACAAAGGTGTTCCTCTTAAGAAAACAGTCATTAGTTTAACAGAAAATGAGAAATTTGGGGCATCCATTTGAAGGAAGCCAAATGTATTAATATACATATAGACATGTCAGGGGTGATAGTTTGTTGAATTGCATTGAAACACAAAAAGCAACTTTTCTATCCAATTTTTAGTGACTCGCATTCATACAGTTGTTGGTGTGTATACAGTGAAGCACACATTACAGCTGTTTTATTTTCAATTCTTTCCATTTGCCTGTTGTTTTGCACAATAATGGGTGTGAAGACATCGTAATATTGACAGGTTTATCCTCAGGGGTGATCACTTTGGCCTAAGGCAAACCAACAATTCCTGCTTTAGAATACAGTGTGAATACATTTTGGGGTGGTAGGGGGTTCCCAATTAATCTACACTCACCCATGGTGGTCCAACACAGAGTTCTACATTTTGCCAACTTTGGCTTCTGCGACTTCTGTGTCAGCTGTGCTGTGGAACTAAATTTTCAGCCATAACGTCTTCAAAATCAGTTTTGCATAAATGTTCTTTGTGTGTGTGTGGTGTTTTTCTCCCATTTGCTGCAGAATTCCTTTTGATTCAGCGGTTTTGAACTTTAATAGAAAGTACCCATTAGAGAGTTAGATCTGTAACAGTACATCCTTCATTCATGTTAAAACAACTAATTAAAACACCAGTAATTTGCAAATGTGAGTTAATTAGAATCAATATTCTAAAATATATGTGTGCTATGTAAAAACGACTACAGTGGAAATACTCCCATGTTTATTAGCATTGCAGACCAGGTACATTCACATCTTGTACCACCATTTGTCCAACTTAATTATTCTATTTAGCAAATCCCCCACAGCACATGAGACTCATTGAGAACATTCTATACGACAAGTGAATGTAACAGTACCACCTATAGTCCACTCTATAAAGCAAGAAGTAGGGAACCAAATGAGCAATAGGTTAATTATTTATAATGTTTCAGTTGCTTTCTGTAACAAATTGTTCTGATCCCAACATGGAGCTTTTGGCACAAAATCAATCACTGGATGAACTTTTTGCAAGGGGTTCAATAATACATCCCATTGCAGGCTCACCAATTGTGAAGAGACTATTTGTCTCATCAGCCCAGAGTTTTCCAATGCTATTAACGATGAGGAGCAGCCCCACAAACATGCAAGATTCCCCAGGAATAAATAAGCTGCTCTTCACAAAGGCACGTCCTGCCGTTCAGAATAAAGTGCAAAATAAAGATCTCCCGCACCAACGCAAGAAAGCAGCTGCGTTCAGGAGATTTGCACGGAAATAATGAAGCCCTGAGTGCACTTTACGATGGCACACGGCGAAGAGGCTGAAACTATCATAGCCACAGGCTCAAGTCTCTCATGTGCAGTCTGTTAAATAAGACAGATTCAGCGGGGACCCTCAGAGCAGGGGAAGATCATGTAATGAGAGGTGACATCTCAGAGAGCAGCCTTGCTGAAGGGGTTTCAGCAACGCAATCATTGGTTAGACCAGTTAACGGTGCAAAAAGAGGCGTTCATACCGGGGGCATCCTGGTTGACTGTCAGTGCTGTTGACAAATTTGAGTTTAGTACAATCACACAGGGAAAATTGCATTCATTTTCAATCGGTGCTAGTTAAATTCTGCAAAAAAGAAACATTTTTCACCTAGAAGGAGAAAAATAAGAGGCCATTATAGTGGCCGAAATCTGGTGCAGTATAGAAGCCAAATGGATTACAATAGCATCTTTATTGCTCCTATTTTAATTCTGAACAACACTATACCCAAACTTCTCCATAGTTTTCCCGGTATTTGCATCTGAAGAAGTGCAGAGATATAAGTTTTGTAGGAGAACATGTTAAAGGCATGAGAACTCAAGCTTTTTTTAACAACATTGGCTGCAGTGCATTGGAACAGAGTGCCCCAGGAGAAAGCTGGTACAATTGATTCCAGAGATATGTTTGCAGCAGGGCAGGTTGGTCTTCAGGTTTGACTCTTGCAATAAAACAAAATGGGACTTTTGCTTCTGTTTATTGCCAAATACAGTTCATATATTACAGGTAACAGTGGAGGCAATGTTAAATACCATGACTCACACATACACCTTTCTTATTTGTGATGTTCATTTGATTCAAGAAAGATTAGGGAACAAATACCTGCAGGTCACTCCTTAACAGCTGTTGACATTGGGGCCCTCTCCTGGGTCACAACCTCCTACTCCTATCTATAGGCTGATTCACTAAACTCCCTCAAGCAAGAATGTGACCTGTTTCTGTCTGAGGCAAAGGTCACCTTTAAAGCAAAGGTTTATTTATTATCACAGGTAGGCTTACATTCAAAATGCAATGAAGTGAAAATCCTCTTTTCACCACACTCTGACACCTGTTCAGGTACACTGAGGTGGATTTTAGCTGGGCCAATGCACCTAACCAGCATGTCTTCCATACTGTGGCAGGAAACTGGAACACCTGGAGGAAACCCACACAGACGTGGGGAGAACATGCAAACTCCACACAGATAGTAACCCAAACCAGGGATCAAACCCAGGTCACTGGTGCTGTGAGACAGATTGCCAACCAATGTCAATGTCTTGTGGCATTTATCAGTAGGGAGGTGTTTTCCCTGTTTGATCACCTAGAGTGTGGAAGAGGGAATAGTCAGAAAAGAATTCCCCTACATTTTTATCACAAGGTAAGCTCCTACCCCTCCCTAAACAAAGTAGGCTCCCGGCAAGATCAGTATCCCCCGAGAACAGGAACACCCAAATCAGAACCCCCCGGAAACCAACTCTGCGTGAGTACCCATCTCCCAAAAATGACTTATCCAGAATTCAAACCCAAGGTCAAGGACACCCAAGACTAATAGGTCCTTCTGAGCCAGGGGCACCCTAAGATTATGTCCCCTGAGCCCAAGGACCAATAAGAAAAGGTTCCTCCCCCCCAATCTCCTGAGATTGGATCCCCTAAAATCAGGCATCTGATACCAGCTCCCCACTATTTGTCTCCCTGCTAACTTCATCAGATCTCTGTTGTCAGTTTCTACATTGCCATGCATATTCAAATTAACTCCAGTCTCACAGGCAAAGATCTTCTATTCCAGTCAGTGGCAGCCATGGTGGGGAGAGTGATTTCCAGTGTGGGGTAGGGACAGCTGACCTTGCAGGATCTTGCTTGAATCAGCTCATTACATGTCCATCCATGAGGACTCAGCAAATCTCATGATGGGGACAGGCAGGAAGTTGCATCCCTACCTCATGGGGTTGAAAGTCTCAGCACCGTGTTTTAAAGAGCACTTGGACAGCCTGTTCTACCCACTGTATCAATCCAGGAGTTTGGGATTCTGCTGAGACCAAGATGTTGCAAACCAAACAACGTGTGGCTCCACAGTTCAGCACAACCTCCCTACAGGTTCTCCTCCAAGCTGTTCAAGTAAGGTGAAAGATGCTGTTTCCCAGGGATGGTGGCAGGATGCTTTATCATCTGACCACGGGGATCTGGGTCTAGGCTGGACCAGAGGTTAGCATAGTTGAGGCCCACAGGAGATTGTCAAGACATGCAGGAAAAGGATGAATGATCCATTACACTCCACCAGGGTGAGTGACACCATCTACTCTGTACCCATAAAGAACAGTATAAGTGTTTTCATGCATGGGGTTGTCAGACAGGAGTTTAGATTGCAGGGCTCAGCAGCAGATAGAATGTGTGCACTGAATGTGTGGCAGCCACTTCATGCTTTGATCCTCCATGAGTTGCAGGACACCCTATTTGTCAGTCACATATTGGGGAGGGCTCAAGAGCTGCCAGAAGCATGCATGCTCCTAAACTGTTTACAGAACCGTGGGGGTAACATACTATCTGTTTGTAGGACAAAAACACACACACACTGTTTGGACTATTTATTGATTTGGAAAAAGGATGATTGGGTTTGTGAAAAAAGGCAGCATGGTGGCATAATGGTTAGCACTGCAACCTCACAGCATCAGGGACCCAGGTTCAATTTCGACACTGGATGATTGTCTGTGTGGAGTTTGCATGTTCTCCCTGTGTCTTCGTGGGTTTCATCTGGATGTTTCAGTTTCCTCCCACACGCCAAAAATGTGCAGGTTAAGGTCATGCTAAATTGTCCCTTAGTGGCAGGGGTAAGTAAGTGGGGGTTACAGGGATAGGGCTTGGGTGGAATTCTTGTTAGTGTAGACTCAATAGGCCAAAAGGCCTTCCGCTGTACTGTAGAGATCTTACGATTCTACGTGAAACAACAGCTAAGCCAAACAGAAGACAGATTTTGCTGAGAGACAGACTGGACCAAATGAACTGAACAACTGCAGACAAAGGGCAGGATGCAACTACTGCAGAGACAGCATGCATAGGAAAAGAAGGACTGCCCAGCATGGGCAAAGCATCAATCCTAGCGATCCCTGAGTGCCTAACAACCACAATGAAAAACTGTCACCAAGGCAACAAGGGCCATGGTAAGGAAAGTATCAGAGACAAGCAACAATACCCACAGGTACAGTCAATGTCAACATGCATATGGAGCATTAACAGATTACTAATAAACAGTTGTCAGTGTACGAGAATGGTGGGTTTATAGCAGATAACTTGGACAACTCACAGTCACAAATGAACATGTATGCAAATGTGTGCTTTGTTAACTGGGGAAAAGAATATTCTTGTATCTTCTTTATATATGAAAAAGAAGATGTTTGGGATAGTTTGGGTTTTGAAAATCCAATTCTGTGCAGCCAGACTAACTGGCTTGCCGTATTTGTGTGATTGTGCCATGCAGCTGCCTTTGGAGACAATTCAATAAAATCTCTCACAAAAATAGACACTGAAGAAGACTGCTGTCCTTATATATGAAACATACATGTAGAGGAGGTGGACCGAGGCTGGAAGTAGCATTCCAGCAATTCGAATTCTCATTCCTTTTGAGGAGGAGGCCACAAGAGCTAGCCGGGGAAGGAGCAAGACTGTGTCTCAACTGAAAGCAAGATAGGGCTCCCTTAGGAAGCAAATGAATATGTCAACACTCTACAGTTGTCAGACCCAGTCACAGAGTAACACATTGCTCTAATTAAGCAATCTGCTCAGGCATCTACTAAATCTTTCTTTATTGCAGATATCGGCAAGAAAAGAGGAAAGGCCTACAATAAAGACCAGCCACAGCTCCATCTCCATCTCTGAGGAGGTATCTCGGAGAGCACACATCATGACATTAATCTGCACCCTCCACCAGTATGAAGCTAGTCAGCTCATTGACTGTTTTAAAGTAGGCTCAGGGTTGCAATCTGATGATCACATGACTGACATGGGTCTATAGCTGGAGGAGGAAATGAGAGCCAAAGTCTCTGATGCTCAGTGGAAGGCTGGAAACCAGGTCCATGCTTGGCTCCATACAGATGACGAGCCTCTGGACTCAGCCGTAACAGAGCCGATGGAGATGTAGAGACATGCAAAGGAAACATTAGGAAAGGATGCCAGAGGCCATGTGCAGACAGGATTGAAGGCTGGATAAGTCCAGCTATCGTGAAGTCTCTACTAGAGTGCTTCCAGCATATGAGCACTTGCCTGCCCCTATGGAAAGAGTAATGGCAGTGGTAGAGACCCAGGTCCAGTAAAACACACAGTGGCTGTTGGATATGTGCTCCGATCTGCATTCCATTGCTTTTATCATGAATGCTGTGCAGGAGGTTGTGTATGAAGAGCACAGGCCACCTCAAGCTTCTTCCGGATGCCTCTTCTCATCAAGCAGTCAAGGGGATGCTATTAAGCATCCACAGAGAGCACGAACACCAGCCAGGAACTCCAGGGCCTTTATCCAAGGGTGTCATGTTGCTTCATCTCCTCTGCAAGGAATCCATCAACTCAAGCAAGTCAGGCCGAGGAGGGTGCACCTGAGCAGGAGAACCTTATTAAGCCAGGGCTCCCAAGTCCTCAAGCCTCCAAAAAATGCCCATCCAAGTCAACATAGTCCAACAAGCAGGCTGTCTCCATCTTAACTATGGATGTTGGGGCAGCACCAAGACGTAGTGATAGAAATGACATACAAAGAATTGTTGAAGGCACACAGTGTACCATCATTCCATACAGTTTTGACACTTTGAGATATATGTTCACTTCCACAGTTTAATAGTGTCCTGATTCTATCTGCCAGTTGCTTCAATGGTCAAGGTCATTTAAGAGTGTGGAATTTTGGCCCCATCATATGAGAATGAGTTCCTATTTCACTCATGTTGTCAGAATAGTGAATTCAAGGCTTCCCTATATGTTTGGAGAAAGCTGTGGTGGACACATCATAAGACCTTCCTTTGTGATTTGAATTACTTACAAGTGTAGATTGTGAATAAAGAGGCAATGGCAAGTTAGCTGTGACTGCAAGAGAGTTCAAATATAGTATTAAAGAGGTGTGTGTGCAAATGACTGAAACTTTTATGAGACTTCACACAGGGATTTGTTTGGTCTGCTCATCTCCTTATCAAGGGTTGCAGTAGGCTCTGCATAAAGCAACAAAAGTTCACCAAATCTCATTGAAGGACAGGGGTCTTAGTCCATGACGTGACAAAGATTAAAATGAGCCTGTGTCCTGGCCTGTGCTGAGGATTGTCGATTGTCAGAATATCCATGCAAAGCACAACAACTCTATCAGGCGCCTGCAAGGTCCACACAAGAAATGTTTTTATTATGCTGGCAGGTCCACAATGATGGATCACTGTCTTGCACTAACATTAAGGCTATCTGGGACTAAGACTTGTAGGAGTTATTGGTTTTTAATTTTTATAGTGTAGGCGAAACACTTCTGGTGAGTGGCTTCCAAAGTAACCTCAAAACGTTTTGCTATAATAAAGGTATCAAGGGATAGGTTTACTATGGGTCAGTGGCAATTGGTGGAGCAGGAAAGTGGTCTCCCCCGATCAATCACCATGAAGGAAAGATCTCGGGGGGGTTAAATGCTGTTCTCGCACTATTCCTCCATCTGGACCCATATAACTGGCTCTGTCTGGTTTCTCCCTCTTCACCCACTTTGGGAGCTGGTGTGAGGGTGAGTTGAGAGCATCCCTGCCAAAGTGAGATTTGATAATGCTTCAAAGTTGCCATAATCATGGAATTTGTGAGGATGTAGGAAAAAATCTCAATTCTACTTGCGGGTGGCGAGGTCATGGAAAAACGGGGTGCTTTGCAGGTTCTAATGTGTGCACTTAGTGTCAGAGCACTGTATATCAGCAGAGTGTGGCACATGCCAAGGATCAAACTGCCAGCAGGGCAGATGTCATGTGGTGCAATTTAATTGAGCTGTCATAAATCAAGATACATCAGACAAAATGTATGTTTCCAAAAGGAGCTGGGGCCTTCCAACCAGCAAAGGATAGAAATAGTAAAACAAATGTCTTGGCAAATTGCCAGTGGACTGTCTGCTGAATCATAACCTTGCAATGTACACTGCATGTAGCTCTATGACTTCCCGGCCTCAGCATCGCTATCCTCCTCACCATTCTCCATGTCTCCTTCAGCCAAGACACCCCTATGTCGTGGCTACAAAGGGAACTGACATCATTAGCCAGATCTTTTGGAGTATTCCTTGTCTCCAAGGAGTCAGCCTTGCAATCACAGACATCCTTCAAAAGCTTGTGACACATGGGAGTGGGTCAGAATAGAGGAGTTGTGAGTATGGAATTAAGTATAAGGGCCTTGGGTTGCCTGTGGCTCCAGTTCTTTAGCAGATACATTCCAATGACATATTTGTAGATAGCTGTGTCACTTTGAATATAGGCGGTGCTTCTAATATATGCTCTTTTTTCCTCAACCATGGATTACCAACTACAGTTGTCGACAAGGCCCTCAACAGTGTGCAGTACATCTCCCATGCCAGGAACATTACCCCCTCTCCTGCCTCCCAGAACAAGGATACAGTCCCCCTTATTCTCACATTTCACCCCACCAACCTCCACATGCAAAGCATTTTCGCCAACTCCAACGTGATGCCTCCACCAAACACATCTTCCCTTCGCTCCCTCTGTCAGCATTCTGCAGAGACCCATCCCTCCAGAATCACCAAATCTACTTCTTCGCTATATCCAACACCTCTCCTGTCATTCACGAATCTTCCCATGCAATCACAGGAGGTGTGACACCTGTCCCTTTACCTCTTCTATGCTCACCATCCAAGGTCCAAAACATTTATTCCAAGTTAAGCAGTGTTTCAATTGCACCTCCTTCAATTTGGTGGATTGCATTCGCTGCTCCCAATGTGGTCTCCTCTCTATTGAAGAGACCAAGTGAAGAGACTGAGTGATTGCTTTGCTGACCACATTCGATCTGTGCGCAATTAAGACCCTGACCTTCCTAGTTTAAGACATAATCCTGCTCCCATGCCCACACGTCTGTCCTTGGCTTGCTGCAATGTTCCAGTGAAGCTCAATACAAACAGCATCTCATCTTCCAGGTAGGCAATTTACAGCTTTCCGGTCTCAACATTGAATTCAACAACTTCAGAGGATTTGCTCTACCCCACCTTGGCCCCCTTTGTTTTCATTCTATTTTATTTAATTTTTTACTACTCTCTACCTTTTATTTCTTTATTCATTTTTCTTCCCCCCCATTCCCTCCCCCCACTTTATCCCCCTTCCCTCATATTTTCTCCCCCAATTTCTCCTTTTCTACCTCTGTCCCATCTTACCCCTCCCCCAACATCTTCATCTGTCACAGCTTACAGTTTCTCTGCTGTTTGGCCATTCCCACCCTTTATTCTCTCTATGGACAGCTATTAGCAGTCTTTTCCTCTGGTTTGTATGGCTATAACTCACCTTTCATTCCCTTTCCCTGTAGTATAAATATTTCCCACTTTCTATGCCTTTAGCTTTGACAAAGGGTTGCTTGGACTCGAAATGTGAGCTCTTTTCTCCCTTTACAGGTGCTGCCAGACTTGTTGAGATTTCCCAGTGTTTTCTCTTTTTAGAATGATATATCTATGATTGGGCCACTGCCCTCTGGTCGACAACATCCTGACCTTCCTATTTCTCTGGCTGCACAGACCATTTCTCCTTCTAGCCCTGTACCAATCTGCACTGATCCCTCCTCCTCCTCAAATGGATGAGAGCTAGTAGGATTACAAGACTGCCTGGAACCTATCAGCTAGGCCTCAGTAAACTGCGGATGATTTGCAGTAATCAAGCTATTGAATATTTTCCATTCAGAATTGCTCAATCCCAGAGCCACTCACGCAGTTCTACACCCCTGTGCCTGGCTTCCATCTGGGGCCTGGCAGCCCCACCCTACTCTTTCCAGGTGAAGGGCATCCTGGTAGAATAGAGATGAATGTTCCTCCATTCATACATAATTACGCATTGCTCTTTGACCCAGGTTGATAATAGCCATGTGCAAGAACCCTCACTCAATAACTGCATGAGATGTGAATGTGTACGAAAAGATTTCTTGACATTGATATTAGGAAGGTTGACCTTCCTTTACCTCACCTGGCACAACAAGAATAATTAATTAATATTCCAAAAACAGAATTCCAAAACTTCATTCTAACATCAGAAAATGAATTTTTGGCTTTCTGCCAAATTAAGCCCCTCTATGCTCCGAGCTTCCCACTACTGGTGGAAGTGGAAGATCTTATTTATTGCCGCCTATTACTCACTCACTCATTCCCTTTTGCATCAGTTTGTGTGACAGGAGCCCCCCTTCCCCAAGCCCTGCATCAACAAGTCCTCGGTTGATTACTTATGATTAAATTATGAGGAGAGATTGAGTAGATTGGGCCTGTACTCATTGGAGTTTAGAAGGTTGAGGGGGGGAATCTTGTAGAGACTTACAAGATAATGAAGGGGCTAGATAGGGTATAGGTAGAGAGATTTTTTCCATTTAGAAAGGAAACCAGAACCAGAGGGCACAGCCTCAAAATAAGTGTTGGGGGGTGTGGAGTTTAGAACAGAGTTGAGGAGGAACTTCTTCTCTCTAGAGGGTGGTGAATCTCCGGAATTCTCTGCCCATTGAAGTGATGAAGGCTACTCATTGAATATGTTTAAGTCATGGGTAGATGGATTTGTGATCGATAAGGGAATTAAGGGTTATGGGGAGCAGGTGGATAACTGAAACTGATCCACTTCAGATCAGCCATGATCTTATTGAATGACAGGGCAGGCTCAAAGGGCTAGATGGCTTCCTCCTGCTCCTATTTCTTATGTTCTTATGTTCTTACTCTGGATTTATCTCAGTATGATTGACTGCTGACTGATCGGAACTGGGCTCGTACTGTCTTCTGATACTATGCTTCTGCCTTGATGAACTCCATTTTGAGCTTAAGGAGGCACTGGGTGAGTAGGAGCTGCAGTTTTACCTCCTGAGTTGTCAGGAAAGATGGATGGAGGGGTTCATGAAACAGCTTTAAACATATCTGCATTTTTAGTGATGCAGGGAAGGCCCTGAATGCCTGGATTTTCTCTTCTCTGTGTGGCTTGCAGCCAGTCACAACCTCCTGCCCTCATGCATTCATTGTACAATTCTCATATTTAATTCCCTTCAAGGCACTAGCTGTACATTTCAGGGGCACCTTCGCCACACATATTTCAAGAGGAAAGTCCACACTGTGTTCTCTAGGGCAGTTAGTGTTAGGCAATGATTGGCAGCAATGCCCCACATCTCGAGAATGATTTTTTTTAAAAGCTCCAAATTCTTGGTGAACATGGATGGTGGGTCACATGGCCTCAGATTTTAACAAGCATCAATTGATTTTAACACTGTACTCTTCACATCAACTTGATATTGCTACTCTCCACTGACATTGTTTCTGATCTCACCATTGCTAATTTACTATCTTGGATCTTTCTTACTGTTACCGACATTTCTTGTCATTTTTCACACCACGTGGTAAATGGCAGGGTTTAAATTAAATAACAGCTCCTGATACACAAATGTGGCACTTGGAGCAGGAAGTCAGCGTCTAGCTGTTCATGCGCACTTGATGGACTCCCTTGCTAATTCGACAGGAATTCAGAATGTATTTCGCTCCATCGAGCAGCATATTTAATACCTGCTGGCACATGAACTGAATGAGATAGGCTTCTGGCTAAACCCTGGAGAAGCTCAGTTCAGCTCATCCTGACTCAAACTGAGTGTGACCTCCACAGAGCTGTAAGCTTTTACCTACCCTGTTTTTATTAATTTCTGTGCTGTGGTCATGCAAGCTGATGTGTCCTGCTGGCTTTTCAAAGCTATTCACCAGCCTCCTGCCTCCTTTAGACTTTTCAACTGTTTACTTCCTAGTAAGTCCCCTGATAGCCTTTTTCATTCAGTACTTATTTATTCAATTACTGCATATTCCAAATTCCTTTTCCACAAAGAGACACTACTTTAATTCTGTGGAAAAAAAAACACTTCCCATTTCTAATACTACATGTTCAAAAAGATTCTTTTCAAGTGAAAGCTGGGTGTGTTTTAGTGTTATTTGAAAGAAGTGTAAATAAACATTGAGGAGTTTAGACATGTATGCAGACATATCATAAGACTGGAAAGGTCCAGTTTCTAGCAGAATGTGGTTTCAAACCTGTTTCCAAGTTGCCTGGTACCTTTCTCCAACAATTATGTGTCAGCAATGACTCAATGATAGCACTTCTGTCTCAGATTCAGGAAACTATGGATGAAAATCCCCACATCTCGGCTAACACTGCAGTTTAGCACTAAAGAAGTACCGCAATGCTGGGAGTGCTGTGTATTGGATGGGGCGTTAAACCAAGGCCCTGTCTGCTCTCTGAGGTGCATGTAAAGGATCTCATGGACTTTAAAATAAATAATGTGGTCATTTATCACGTAGCTGTTCATGGGACTTTATTCTATGTGCACAGGCTACCACACTTTCCGATTACAGAACTGGCTGCACTACAAAAGCTATGTCTTTGGCTGTAAAGTGCTTTGGAATGCCACACAAACTGTAAAAGCCATGAACACATGCCCCTTACCCAACCACATGGTATCTAGACTCCCTATGCTCCCCATATCCTTTATAGCCTCCATGCCAACATATGTCCCCCATGTACTACCATGGCCTTACCTCTCCATGCCATATCACTGAGTATCCTTTGACAATTCTGAAAGTTCTTTGACAACTTGACAATTCCTTGAAATTCATTGGCAGTTTAACCATCCCAATAGGATAATGCACTTTTTACACATATTTGTATTTGCTTTTAAAAGTCCCAAATGGTGTCTAAAGTTCCTCCAGAAGTGTCATGGGACCATATTCAAAGGATACTTTATCTCTCCAGTAGAGTACCCTGGATACCTACTTGGTTCCCTGGTCTAATCTTCACATTTTGATTTCCCACTCTTGGCCTACCGAAATTCAGCTTCAGTAGTGGTAGCAAGTGATTAAAAGGTTCAGCTACCTCTGCAAATCATGCATGTATAAAGCTCAACTTGACTTCACTCTGCCTCGCAAAGATGGAACATCTTTGTGGGAATGGGACTTAGAATATCCTGCCATTCCTGAGATTTTTGCCACAGAGACTATCCACCAAAAAATCTGGGCCAATACTCTTGAATCATTCTTGGATGTTGGTAGATCCAGCATTTACCACCCATCCCTAATTGCCCTTAACAAAATGATGGTGGATCATCTTAGAATCATGGAATCTTCATAGTGCAGAAGGAAGCCATTCAGCCCACTGAGCCTACAGCAACAACAATCCCACCCAGGCCATATCCTCGTATCCTTGAAATTTCCCTGACACTAAGGGTCAATTTAATACGACACATCTTTGGACAGCGGAGGGAAGTGGAGCACCTGGAGGAAACCTACACAGACATGGAGAGAATGTACAAACTTCAAACAGCCAGTCATCCCTGGCTGGAATTGAACCCAATCCCTGGTGCTGTGAGGCAGCAATGCTAACCACTATGCCACCATACCACATTATGCTGCAACTGTTCTGGACGTTGGTGAGACCACATTTGGAATACTGTGTTCAGTTCTGGTCATTTCACTATAAGAAAGATATGGAAGCATTAGAGAGAGTGCAGAGGAGATTTACCAGGATGCTGCCTGGTTTGGAGGGTAGGAAAAGTTGAGGGAGCTGGGGCTTTTCTCTTTGGAGCAAAGAAGGATGAGAAGCGACTTAATAGAGGTTTATAAGATGATGAGAGGGATTGATAGAGTGGATGTGCAGAAACTATTTCCTCGGGCGGATGTAGCTGTTACTAGGGGGCATAACTATAAGGTTCATGGTGAGAGATATAGGAGGGATGGTTCTTCACTCAGAGAGTGGTTGGGGGTGTGGAATAGACTTCCTTCTGTGATAGCGGAGTCATACACTCTAGAAACTTTCAAGCAGTTATTGGATAGGCACATGGAGCATTCCAAAATTATAGGGAGGGAGTAGCTTGATTTTGAGATTGAACATCGCTTGGCACAGCATTGAGGGCAGAAGGGCCTGTACTGTGCCGTAACGTTCTATGTTCTATGTTCATCTTCTTGAACTGCTGCAGTCCATGCGGTGAAGGAATCAGATGAACACCCAGTAATGCAAGTCAGTAACACAATATGAGGAAATACCGCCTCTATTTGTGCCATTGTCCCATATGTTCAATGGTTCATTTTCAATTGCAATACCCCTTTTGGGGTATATGCACATATAATTGTACATTAAGCTTGGCATCCATCATACTCAGATATCCAATGACTTGTTTTTGGATATGGGAACATTAAAGAAGTCTATGTACTGGTATAATTACACTCCATTATAATACGCAATAGAAACTGGTGTCAGATTAACATGTGCAGTCTTACTGTAACTTAACATGGACCCCATTCATTGTCACGTACATTTTAATCAAGAGTAGTATGTCATCTCAAGTTCCCTCCCACTATCCAAAGATATGCTGTGTTAAATTGACCCTTAGTGTCAATGGGATTAGCAAGGTAGATACATGGGGTTATGGGGATAGGTCCTGGCTAGGATTGCTGTTGTTGTAGGTTCAATGGGCCAAATGGCCTCCTTCTTCACTGAAGGGATTTCATGATTCTAACTTGATCCACCATCATTTTGTTAAGGACAATTATCTCAACTAATAATCTACCAAAAGGTGCACAAAATATCCTGGTAAACATTACTAATTTCTCAGGTCAGCATGACAGAGTTTGAACATCCTTAATGTGGTGAGTTTATTCCACTTGCCCTGAGGCCGAGATAACCTATACCAGAAACAAGATTAAAGAGTCAGAAAATGCTCCAGGATCAGCTGCCAATGATGGAGCCTTTCTTCAAAACATTATTTAAGAACAGGGAGGTTCTCTTCAGTGTTCTGGCCAGTATTTGTCCTTCAAACAATATCACCAGAACCTGGTCGTTATCCCACTATCTTTTGTGGGAACTTGCTGCATACAAATTGGCTGTCATGTTTTCTGTATTACAACAGTGACTGCACTTCAAGCAAAGTTCATTGGTTATGGACCACTTTTGAATATCTTATAATGATGAAGGGAGGAAAAAACAAATTGCATTCAGAAATATTGGATTTTAAATAAGACTTGAGATTTCTTAAATGGACACACAAGCTACTAGCTGAATTGCTGCAGAGTGATTCTTGAAGAGAAAGTGGAATCCTGAACAAGGTACTTCTAAAAGCATCTCCAGTAGAGACACTGGGGCATAATGGCCATCTTAGGGTGCTAGTGTCATAGAAGTTTACAGTATGGAAACAGGCCTTTAGCCCAATTTGTCATGCTGCCCACTATTTACCATTAAGCTGGTCCCAGTGACCTGTGTTTGGTCCATATCCCTCTATAACAGTCTTATCCATGTAACTTTCTAAATGCTTTTAAAAGACAAAATTGTACCTACCTCTACAACTACCTCTGGCAGTTTGTTCCAAACACTGACCACCCTCTGTCTGAAATAAATGCCCCTCTGAACCCTTTTCTATCTCTCCCCTCTCATCTTAAACCTATGCCCTCCAGACTTTGGGAAAAGATGTTGACTTTCTACTTTATCTATGCCCCTCATTATTTTATCGAACTCTATAAGATCACCCCTAAGCTTCCTTCACTCCAGGGAAAAAAGTTGCAGCCTTTTCTTATAACTTAAGCCATCAAGTCCCAGTAGTATCCTAGTAAATCTTTTCTACACTCTTTCTAGTTTAATAATACTCTTTCTATAATATGGTGACCAGAACTGCATACAGTATCCCAAGTGTGGCCTTACCAATATCTTGTACAATTCAATAAGATGTCCCAATTCTTGTTGGATTCAATTTTGAACTGAGATCTCCCTTTTAATTTGTATGCATGTGTTTTATCATTTTCTTGCCTCTCGTAATTAATAAACCCTATCTTTAACTCAAGGAAATCTTATTAAATTGGGTCGTTTTATAATTATTGGGTTTGGGAGAAAGATATCAGTGAAAAGGAATCCTTTTGTGATTAAATCTTGTTGTGATCAATTGAGGGGTTTGAATAAAGACAGGGAGGCAGTTCACTTCTCCTCATCCAGGGTTATAACGTTTTGGGGCATCTCCCAGTCTGACAAATTGAGGGTCTCACCTCATGGGGAGGGGGGAGGGGTCATAACATCTTCATGTTGTGAAAGGCTTGATGTAAATGCAAGTCTTTCCTGTTTTCCTTACGTGATGGATCAAGGCAGTGGAACTTAACAGACACAATTAAAGTTGTGCTTCTTTCATGCCAATTCATTCAGGATTGACTCTGTGTATAAAACAAAGAGAGTGAGCATTTCAAAATGGCTGCCAACGTCTCTCCAGGTACACCTTGAAAAGAAATGTTACAAACATATGGTGACAACACATGAATGTGTTGAGCTCTCTCTGTTTTGTCAGCACACCCAATCTCCTGTTTGGCACAGCTACCAACCTTCAGGAATCCTTTGCATGTGGCAGCAGGTTTTGGGCACAAAAACCTTCCACGGGGAATAATTGAGCAGCTGAGAGGAAAAATCGTACACATCACACAAGAACTTATTTTACAAACATTCTAGATCTTGATAATTATTACGCCACCTGAACACTGTTTTAAGATAACGACTCAATAGCCAAACAATTTTATGCCATTATCTGTAGGCCATCTGGGTTACAGCCCTGAAAGCATTTCATCAGAATTGAAAGCCTGAGGGAATATTGCGCTTAACAAAACAACTAGTGTAAAGCACCTTGAAGGCAACAGAATATTAAATTTCTGAAACCAGGTCAAGTTCAGTGCATGAAATAATAACACTTAAGTGTCTGGTTGCATTCACAGTTATTTTCTGTCCTCTTTTATTTCCCTTACACAAATTAATAAAGCATTCTTCCCCGCAGAATATTGCAGATAAAATGGTTTACAATAGCTAGTCCAAATATAGCAGAAGTCAATCTCTCTCTTCTCATACTTGCAGTAATGATACATAATGTAGCCAGAATATCCAGTCACTCCACTAGATCTAGTATCTGAGTGCAGAGTAAATCTATGGTGGCAATGGTGAAGTGGATTATAACTCTAGCCCCACATCTAGACTACCTTAGATCAGAAGAACTCTCTTAACAATCACCCTCACCTGAGTTCAAGGTGACTACTTCACACTACTTCACTACTTCACGCCAGCCTGAGGCTTGTAAGATCGCGCCTGAGAATGCTGTTCTGCGAGCCTCGCCCGTGCCAATTTTGGGGCCAGTAAAATCAGAGCCTTAATCTGGGTTTGAGAAAGCGAGCCACGTTTCTCCCAAGGAAGGCAACTATTAAAAGACGTTTCCCAGATTACCTGTTAAATCATTGTTGGCCCACTTATAAATACCCCGATATTATAAGTTTCTGGGGGTTTCACTTCAAATATTGTATTTTCCCATTTTCAGAAAATACAAGTGAGGTAGGTTCTTATACAACATTCAGAAGACTACAAGAGATTTTATCCTTTACTAATAAACATATAATATACGTTTATTATAGAATTATTTAATACACATTTTATAATGGATAAGTCCATTAAAACATCAATGATTGTAGTTCAAATACAGAATACAATAACATATTTAAAAACTCAATGTCACAATAATATCAATTTAAGAATACCCATCAATATTCAAAGTAACATTACACTAAAATCCCTGAGTGAATCAATTGTAATGTCTTACCTGAATCCCTGAACGAATCAGTTATTGAGCAGTTGGCTACAAAAGCTGTTGCTTGATAATATCCAACATCCAACAACTGGAGAAACGTTAAGGAGTTCTCCTTTATTTCTGAATATTTCTGAACATTCTTCACTTTCATTTTTCAGAGTGGCACAGTTGTTTGCACTGCCGCCCCACAACGCCAGGGACCCGGGTTCAAATCCGGCTTTGGGTCACTGTCTGTGTGGAGTTTACACATTCTCCCTGTGCCTGCATGCGTTTCCCTCAGGTGGTCCAGTTTCCTCCCACAATCCAAAGATGTGTACATTAGGTTTATTGGTCATGATAAATTACCCTAGTGTCAGGGCAATTAGCAGGATAAATATGTGGGGTTTTGGGGATAGAGCCTGGATGGAATTGTGGTTGATACAGATTTGATAGGCCAAATGGCCTCCTTCTGTACTTTAGCGATTCTGTGATTTCTGAAGATGCTGGGACAGTTGTTCTTTCTAAATAGTGTTACCACTTTAATTAACTCTTCCCCGAGATGTGAACTTACTATTCTCTATTATTTAATTGTTAAAGTTGTTTTATTATTCAAACTGTGAGCCAAATATATGGCCATAACACTCTAAATTAAAAGAGAAAACACTGGAAAATCTCAATAGGTCTGGCAGCATTTGTAAAGAAAGAAAAGAACTGACTTTTTGAATCCAGATGACCCTTTGTCAAAGCACTCTAAACTATGTCCTTGATAACTTTTCTGTTAACCTCCAATTGTTCGTATTTCTATAGAAATGATTTTTGATCTTTTACAGAAGAAAAGATTTTTTTAAGTCTGTTTTTCTAATTTACTCAGGTAAAATCACTTTTGCTTTTGTCCTAAGGCATATAGAATGCCTTTGAACCTGAAACAAGAACAGGAAATGCTGGAAAATCTCAGCAGGTCTGACAGCTTCTGTAGAGAAATAATAGAGTTAACGTTTTGAGTCTGGATGACCTTTCTTCAAATCCTAAGAATGTCTTTTGAAAATGACTTTAATGAGCTTAGTGTGGATAGAAGTTTAATGACCCCTATTTGAATTTATCATAGAATTCCTACACTGCAGAAGGAGGCCACTCAGTCTGTCGAAGTTGCACTGACAATGGTCCCCACACAGGCCCTATCCCCATAACCCCAAGTATTTACCCTGCAAAATCCTTGACACGAAGGGGAATTTCACATGACCAGTCCACCTAACCTGCACATCTTTGAACTGTGGGAGGAAACCAGAGCACTTGGATGAAGCCCATGTAGACACGGGGAGAATGTGCAAATTCCATACAGCCAATCGTTCAAGGCCAGAATCGACCTTCAGTCCCTGTGAAGACACTGATGAGTCTGTTTAACACCTATTGAAATTAAAGCTGTCATCTAGTGCTGCCCGTGTATGTGCATATTTGGAGACCAAGTTGGAAATTTTCCCATATTCGGTCTCCACCAGGCTGCAAGCAAGGATGGAAAATTTAGCACTTAGCCAAATCTCTGTACACTGCAGCAGGAACAGAGAATCCCACCAGCATGAAATTCTATCCCGATTTTCAGAAAGACCTGAACAAAGCTTTTGTTAACTTATTCTGTGCCCATGACTCAGTGTGTATATAGGTATGCTATATTGAAACTCTTCCAAATTTTCTTCTGCGTGATCACACAAAAACACAAATGGGGAACAGGAATAACCCATTCAGCCCCTCACACCTGTTCTGCCATTTAATAAGATCCACCTAGCTGCAAACTCCTCTCCCCACCCACCATAATACCTAACTCCCGTGTAAATCAAAAATCTATATAACCCAGCCTTGAATGTATTTAATGACCCAGCTGAAGAATTCTCAGTGGAAGAGAATTCTGCATACTAATGATCCTCTGGGGAAAAGAAAAATCTCTCATCTTGGTTTTGAAGGAGAGACCCTTGGTTTAAAACCATGTCCCCTAGTTCTAGACTCCCACACAAGGGGAGGCATCTTCTCAGAATCCACCTTGTGAAGTCGCCTCAAGATTTTATGTTTCAATAAGACCACCGCTCATTCTTCTGAATTACAATGGGAACAGGGCTAACCTGCTCAATCTTTCCTCGTAAGGTAATCTTGTCACACCATGAATAAGTCAAGTGAATCTTCAAGTGAACCTCATCCAATACAATTATATCCTTTCTTAAGCAAGGAAACCAAAACTATACACAATACTCCTGACGTGGTATCACCAAGACCCTGTGCTACTTAATACTTAATTTTTCCTGTAGCACATGACAACATACACCTTCAACTGCCTTCTAAATTTGTTGTACCTACATACTAACTTTGTTCGATTCATGTACCAGAACACCAAGATCCTCCTGTACCGTATATCACTTAGGTGCTTTCAATTTAAATGACATACTGTTTTTCTATTATTCTTGACCAAATGGACAAGTTCACATCAATGCAGCGATTGTTGCCATAGAACTCCCATAGGAGCTTGTCAATTTTAGTTCCTTGATTTTCTCACACTTTGGGAGACTTCGTTGCTGCCTACTTGGGACTTTTTTTAAACTGAAAACATTGCTTTCTTTGTGCTCTTTTTGTTTAAAAAAAATGGTGCAGCAATTCTATTTCTTTTTAAACTTAATTTAATATTTTTTAAACCTAAAGCCACAGCTCTTCCTTCCCTGGGTTATTTACTTTTTTTTTCTCCATACATCTCTAGTCTTTTGACTGTACTGGCCAGTTCAAGTTGTTTTACATTTGTCGCTCAGCCTTTCCAATGCAGTGAACCTATTATCTGCCTTGCCTCTTAGTCTATAATGTATATTTCTACATTTGGGTGAGTACTTTTTTCTCAGACTTTGATTAAAACAGGATATTCATGTGTCAAGCCAGAGGCAGTGTCATGATAATCCCATCCTCATTGCCAGATGCACCTTCATAGATTTAATTAGAAACACAAAATGATTTATTAATAAGAACTATATAGCAGTATAGCAGCCACACGCTGCCCGAAGCCCCTACTTGTCACCTGCCTAAGAAAAGATTCCAATCCCTGGGGTGATTACATGGTCTGAGTCCCAGTTGGTGACCCTTACTCTCTTGTGTTGCCATTAAAGGGACAATCACCACATGCAGACCAAAGGTTGGTCCGAGGTATAGATTCAAAGGAGACGTAGAGTAGCAGAGGAGTTAGGGAGTTTCAAAGTTTAGGGACTAGAAGCTGCACACAATCTTCACTGGTAAGAGTGCTGAAAATCGAGAATCTGCAAGAGGGCATCATTGGAGAAGCACAGAGCTCTTGGAGGGTTGTAAGACTGGAAGTAATTACAAAGGAAAGGTGAGTACATGTGAGGACCAAGCCATTTAGATACAAGTGGTTTTCTTTCCCAGTTGTGTTCCCACATTGGAAAAGCTTTGAAAAAATCTTTCATTTTTGAGTTTATCCACAAGTATTAATTGCTATTATATTTAAAAATGATTCATAACTGAAGAGCTATCATTGTGGTTAACTCTGTTTCTCTTGACGGATGCTACCCAACCTGCTGAGTAATTGCAGCATTTTCTATTTTTGTTGTTAGTAACTGATTACCCCATTCAATTTTCTAGGAAGAAGCCGATCAATGCAAGTAGTACATATATTTTTTAAAAAATCTCGACACATGAATGTTCAAAGCACAATTAAATAATGCTGTTGCCCAGAACAGGAATTCAAACCACATTAAAGTCATCATCATCATCCTTGATTTTGATTATATTATGGTAATTTACTGTACTTTAATAGTTCCTTTTAACTTGTGCTCAAAACGAACCCTACATACTTCTGTTGTGTACAGTGTACTCAACAATGAACAACTAACATCTGACCTATACTGACAAATGAACATTGTTCAAGGTTAGATGACAAACTAGTCACTTCTAAGTAGGTGGTTACTGATGGTGATGAATAATAACAATGTATCACCCTGAAGATGAAAGAAGTGTGTTCTTCTGATGATTCAGCCAATATGTTAAAACAATATGCCAAGAGAAATTCCATTTTTATTTAAATGTTTTTGGGTCTATATTAAATTAGACAAGATATTTAAAATAATTCAATTTACAGCTTTCAAAATCTCCGGCATGATAGTAATTGTGACATACACTCAAAGAAATGAAGCTTTTCCTTATACATGAAGGGACATAATTAATGATCTGCAAATGGACTATATAATTACACATGGAAAAGTACCAGACTTTCCCTCATAATTCAACACCTAACAAATCTTCTGTATTAGAGATGCAGTCAAGAAGTGGCAGATGTCAACATTAGCAATATATTAGAGGTGACAACACTATATATTAATACTTCAAGAACTAAACAAAGTGGTATATTTCAAGTAGGTTATATCTCAAACTAAAATTGTTCACCATTACTTGTTGGTTATATTGGGCAGCTGTACATCAATTTCCTGAAATCAAGGACATTGGTCTTCACCTATAATAATGTCAGCACCTGAAATATTAATGCTCTATGCACATGTGTAGAATCACACAATCCCTACATTGCAGAAGGAGGCCATTCCGCCCATCTGGCCTGCGCCAATTCCCTGACAGCGCATCTTACTCAGGTCCTATCCAATTATCATAGAATTATAGAATACCTACAGTGCAGAAGGAGGCCATTCAGCCCATCGAGTCTGCACCAACTACAAAATCCCACCCAGTCCCGATTCCCATAACCGCAAATATTTACCCTGCTAATCCCTTGACTGACACTAGGATCAATTTAGCATGGCCAATCCACTTAACCCCACACATCTTTGGAATGTGAGAGGAAGCCAAAGCATCTGCAGGAAATCCACAGACACACGGGAAAAACATGCAAACTCCAATCACCCAGGGCTGGAATTAAACCTAGGTCCCTGGCACTGTGAGGCAGCAGTGCTAACCATTGTGTCACCACATTGCTGAGCTTTAGAGCGTGAAGGGTTCTCACCTACTCAGATAATTAATAAATAAAATGTAAAGAACTTGAGTGACTCAGTTAAGAAGTTTTACATTTCCTAATCAAAAATAGTTATTCAAAATTTGACCAAGACAGTCTCTGAGCTGGATGTCTTGGGCTGGATCTTAAATGAGGTGATTTTGGCAGGTTGCTGCCTCCCAGCTTCAACAAGGAGCAAGAATACAGGGGAGGGGCTTGCTAATTAGGCTCAGGGTCAGATATCCACCCCTGAGCAAGCAGAAAGTATCACCCTCAGGGGCTGCCACCTTGAAACAGATTGGACAGCAGCTCCAGCAGTCACAGCACTGCAATGGGTGCTCCCAGGACATCAAAGAGACTCTGGGATGAAAATCACGGTGGCCAGGGTTAGGAAAGTCTTGAGCTTTTAGGGCGCTGGAGGCATTGAAATGTCCAGGGATGGAGGAGAGGGAGGGGGAGCATCATACCATGATGCTTGTTCAATTTCTATCACTTGCAGTGCATGGGATCCTGTTTAATTGCTTAGTTCTTTCTCCTGAGCTCCCTCAACAGACTTTCTGCAGGCAGAATACGTCATGATACCATTGTTTGAATTTGAATGGAACTTGCTGATAATTCCTCCAGGGATTTGCTGCACTTTATGAAAGAGAAAAAAATGTTGCACACATTGCCAGTACCCCCATCCCCTGAAATTAGATACTTGGGGAGAACACAGCACTTAAAGGAAAATGCAAACATTGCTCGACAGTTAGAAATGGAAGATCAGAGATCATTCTCAGTAATGAACAAGTTCAAATTTGAAGAGTGAAGGGGGCAAAGAGTGGAAAAATTCAAACAATTCTTAATCATAAGTAATAAAAATATATTGCTCAGTGATGATCTTGGGAATGATAATAAAATGCTTGATATACTAATGTCCCTTCATTTTAATTTTTTTAAAGAGGGAAGAGTCTTCCACTGTTATTTGAGTTGGATTATTGTTAGACTTTATGGCCAGAGTTTTACCGGTTTTCTTGCCATGGGGATCAGAGAGGGCAAGGGCTTGATTCTACTTTTCAATTATCATAAGAAGTCTCACAATACCAGGTTAACGTCCAACAGATTTATTTGAAATCATAAGCTATCGGAGCACAGCTCCTTCATCAGGTAAGTGGAGTGGTAGGTTTTACAAACACAACTTATAAGGGCGAAGACACAATTGCAAGATAAGGTTTGGAACATCATTTCTAATCATCAGCTTGAGTTACATTTTATTTAAATTTTAAATTTATTTATTAGTACCACAAGTAGGCTTACATTAACACTGCAATGAAGTGCCTGTGAAAATCCACTAGTCACCACACTCCGGCACCTGTCTGGATACACAGAGGGAGAATTTAGCACGGCCAATGCACCTAACCAGCACATCTTTTGGACTGTGGGGTAAACCGGAGGAAACCCACTCAGAGACGGGAGACCGCACAGATTCCACGCAGACAGTGACCCAAGCCGGAATTGAACCCTGGTCCCTGAACCCTGGCACTGTGAGGCAGCAATGTTAAATGTTATGCCACCATGCTACTCTACATAAATGGGCCTAAATGTCTCCGTGATATTAAATATCTCTTCTGCAATGCCTATCCTCTGGTTAAAAGCATATGAAGTTGCAAAACTCACAAATAAAATCTGCTTCCCCATTTTCATCAATTGGTGCAATGGTTAACATTTGGGGACATTTTTTGTATTTGTGCTTCCCATGAAGTTAACCTAGATTATTTTTAAAAATCGTTCTTCGAGGTGTTTTGTTTAGCTTCTCATGTATCTCTTACTATATGTCTAATCAGGTATTGTAGTTTTGACATACTTAATCAATTTCAATGACTATTTCGGTGTCACTTCATGGTCTCGTTCAGATCTTGAAAAATTCATTAACTTCGCTTCCAGTTTCCACCCCTCCATCGCTTTCACCTAGATCATAGAACATTGCAGCGCAATACAAGCCCTTCAGCCCCCAATGTTGCACTGACCTGTGAAACCAATCTAAAACCCATCTAACGTAACCTCCAATATCATCCACATGTTTATCCAACGACCATTTAAATGCCCTTAATGTTGGCAAATCCACTACTGTTGCAGGCAAGACATTCCACACTCTTACTACTCTTACCTACTTCTGACATCTGTCCTGTATCTATCACCCCTCAATTTAAAGCTATGTCCCCTCATGCTAGCCATCTCTATCCAAAGAAAAAGTCTCTCACTGTTCACCCTATCTGATCCTCATCATCTTATATGCCTCTATTAAGTCACCTCTTAACCTTCTTCTCTCTAATGAAAACAGCCTCAAGTCCCTTAGCCTTTCCTCATCAGACTTTGCCACCACACCAGGCAACATCCTGGTAAATGTCCTCTGCATCCTTTCCAATGCTTTCACATGCTTCCTATGATGCAGTGACCAGAACTATATGTAATACTCCAAGTGCGGTCACACTGGAGTTTTGTACAGCTGCATCATGACCTCTTCGCTCCTAAACTCAATCCTTCTACCAATAAAAGCTAACACACCGTATGCCTTTTTAGCAACTCTGTCAACCTTGGTGCCAACTTTCAGGGATCTATGCACATGGATACCAAGACTCTCTGTTCAACCACACTATCAATATTCTGTATTCCTGTTACTCTTTCCAAAATGAATCACTTCATACTTTTCCGCATTAACCTCCATTTGCCATCTCTCAGCCCAGCTCTGCAGCTTATCTATGTCCCTCTGTAACCTACAACGTCCTTCCGCACTGTCCACAACTTGACCAACTTTAGTGTCATCTGCAAACTTACTAACCAATCCTTCTACACCCTCAGCCAGGTCATTTATAAAAATGAGTAACAGTAGTGGCCCAAAAACAGATCCTTGTGGTACACCACTTGTAACTGAACCCCAGGATGAACATTTCCCATCAACCATCACCTTCTGTCTTCTCACAGTTAGCCAATTTCTGATCCAAGCTATTAAATCACCCTCAATCCCATGCCTACGTATCTTCTGCAATAGCTTACCATGGGGAACCTTATCAAGTGCTTTACTGAAACCCATGTACACCACATCAACTGCTTTATCCTCATCCACTTCTTTCATCTCCTTCTCAAAACTTCAATTAGGATTGTGAGGCATGACTACCCTTCATAAAATTGTGCTGACTATCCCTAATCAAATTATGCCTTTCTAGGTGATCATAAATCCTATATCTTATACTCCTTTCCAAAACTTTGCTCACGACAGAAGTAAGGCTCACTGGTCTATAATTACCAGAGCTGTCGCTACTCGTCTTCTTGAACACGGGGACAATATTTGCTATCCTCCAGTCTTTTGGCACTATTCCTGTAGACAATGACAACCTAAAGATCAAAGCCAAAGGCTCTGCAATCTCCTCCCTAGCCTCCCAGAGAACCCTCGGATAAATCCCATCTGGCCCAGGGGACTTATCTATTTTCATATTTTCCGAATTGCTAACACCTCCTCCTTACATACCTCAATTCTTTCTAGACTAATAGCCTATATCTCAGGATTGTCCTTGACCTGGTTCATCTCAGACACTTCCCTTCCTTGATTTTTCTGTCCCATTTCTGGCAATAGACTATCTACCAATATCCATTACACACCCACTGACCCCCTCAGCTATCTGGACTACAGCTCTTCACACCCTACATCCTGTAAGGACTCCATCCCTTTCAGCTTCATCGCCTCCATCACATTTGTTCTGATGATACCACCTTCCAAAGTGGTGCTTCTAATATGTGCTCATTTTTTTGCTCAACTATGGATTCCCATCCATAGTTGTCAAAAGGGCCCTCAAAAGTGTGCAATCCATCTCCCATGCCCTGATACACACCTTCCCAGAACAACGATAGAGTACCCTTTGTTCTCACATTTCACCCCACCATAATCCTCCACCATTTTCACAAACTCCAGCGTGATGCCACCACCAAAAACATCTTCCTTTCACTCCCTCTGTCAGCATTCTGCAGAGACCGTTCCTTCCAGGATAATCTAGTCCACTCCTCCACTATACCCAACACCTCTCCCATCTTTCATGGCATTTTCCCAAAAAAATCACAAAAGGTATGACCCTTTGCCTCTTCTATGCTCACCATCCAAGGCCTAAAACATTTACTCCAGGTTAAGCAGCATTTCACTTACACTCTTTCAATGTGATGTATTGCATTCGCTGCTCCCGATGTGGTCTCTTCTATATTGGAGAGACCAAGAATAGACTGGGTGGTCAGTTTGCTGAGCACTTCAGTCTGTGCGCAATTCGGGCCCTTACCTTCCAGTTGCTTGCCATTTTAACACACCATCCTATTCCCATGCCGACATGTCTGTCCTTGGCTTACTGCAATGTTTCAGTGAAGCAAACTGGAGGAACAGCATCTCATCTTCCAGCCAGGCACTTTGAAGCCATCTGGTCCCAATATTGAATTCAACAACTTCAGATGATTTGCTCTACCATCCCCCTTAACCCCTTTGTTTTCATTCTATTTTATTTAATTTTTAACTGTTTTCTATCTTTTTTTATTGTCTTTCTTAATTTTTCTCCCCCTGTCCTATTTTAAGCCTCTTCCCTTACCTTTTCTCCCCCTTTGCTCCTTCTTTTCTAAATCTTACATCTGTCCCATCCATTTCCTCCTCCCCATCGACCCCCACTACATCCCTCTTCCCCAACGCCCCCATCCTAACTGCTTCATTTAATCTTCTCAGCGGTCTGGCCATTCACACCCTTTATTCTCTCTGTTCACAGCTATTAGCTGTTTTCCTGATTTCTGTGGCTATGACTAATCTTTCACTCCCCAACCCTGCAGTATAAATATCTCCCACTTCCCCTGCCTTTTAGCTTTGACAAAGGGTCGCCTGGACTTGAAACTCAGTTCTTTTCTCTCCTTACAGATGCTACCAGACCTGCTGAGATTTTCCAGCATTTTCCCTTTTGGTTATTAATTTCTTGTTGGTCATAGACACAGCTTCTAAATCATTCAAAGCAGTAAAAAAAGATAAATCTCATTGACTTACAGTCTATCCTTCTTCCATCCATTTTATGAGGTCATTATAGTTTCTCGCTGATGCTTGTTGATCATAAAGCCCTTTCTTTCCAATCATTTGGAAGACATCCCTTAATGTTTACCTTGCAAATCTTTGAAACATTGCTATTTTTCTCAATTTCTAATGCTTGTTCAGTGGTATTAAAAGGTTGCAATTTGTTTCAAAGATTTCTTAAAATAATCGAGAAATTAGACTTCTGGGATTGCAACCATGGAGGATAATATTATCAGAACACAAACATAGTTTGTCTCTTCTGCTGATTAATGTAAATTGCAGGATTAAGAAGGATGTAATATGTAATGCAGAGTATTTTCCAAAGGTCAGCACTGTTCATTATCTTCACCTTTCCCCAATCTAATAACAAACATATTATCAATGCCATATTACATGCTATAGATTATTGTTGGTGTCTACTTTGAAGGCTCATCTGTCCATTGAGTTCTGCTCTAGATAAGATTCTAACACAAGTCTCACCTATGGGTCTCACGAGCCACTTACTTGGAAAGAGTACTTTAGAATCAGAGCCTGAATAATACAGCATGGAAAGAAGCCCTTCGGCCCAACCAGTCCATGCTGTCAATGGTGCCCTCCCATCTAGTCCCAGTTGCCTGTGTTTGGCCGATATGCCTCTAATCCTTTCCCATCCATGTATTTATTCTAATGCTTTTTATAGGTTGCTACTGTACATGCCTCAACCACATTCTCTGGCAGCTCATTCCATATACGCACCACTCTCTGCATGAAGAAGTTGCCCCTTCGGTCCCTCTTAAATCTTTCCCCCTCACCTTAAATCAATGCCCCCTAGTTTTCAATTCCCGTACCCTCTTCCCCTAGATGGACTGCAACCAAAGTTAAAGAATCCCACTTACTTACATAATGGAGAGGTGAGATACCACTCATACCAATCAAATGGAGGTATCCCTATGCAATGCCAATCCAGCATTCAATGCCAATGTTGGAACTGTCTGGAATAAGACCCAACCCTAACCATTCTGACACCAAGGAAAGGTGATGACCACTGAGCTAGTGATCACTGTCCAAACACTGTTGGGTATCAATCTAGTAATTTTAGACCAGAATCTAATTTCTGTTCAGTAGGATAAGCTTAAATCCTTCATTTCTGACTCCATAACAGGAATGCTATCACTGCGCCAAAGACTGATTCTAATTTCAGGGTAACAAGGTCTTAAAGGATTGTGATGTGAATCTGCTTGAATTAAATGCTAATTTGTAAAAAAGGATTTGAAGACACATAAAGAAGGATTTGTTGTTCTATTATTCTTGGCATGAAGATCAGGAGGATATATTGAGAATTTGTGCACCCTTTAATGGACTGAGCATTCTGAACTCATGGGAGAACAGTTCCATGCAGGAGCAGTGGAGTGAAAATCTTCACTGTCACCTTTCTAAAGCATGTCGGAAAATAATTGCAGAAAAATGTCTGGGGTCATGGAGTTTTTTATTTCTCTTTATGCTTCTTTGTTCTCCTCTTCTCAAAGCATCGACTCACTGTGGGGGTATGGTTAAATAAGAGACAGTCACCCTTTAGTACCCAGACATCCACTGTTTATATCTCAGACTTTGATATTCACTGGTAATTTAATTAGAATGGAGCATAAGAGAGAGAAAATATGTGTATGTGTGCATAACCACAAATCAAAATAGACAGACAATAAAGTCTAGGGATGAAATCTGGGGTCTTTCTGCTCTAGAAATGTTCAGTATTTCACAAGATAAATTTACTGAGCCTTGGAAAGGATTTGTTAAAACCATTCCATTGTCTAACTTGATAAAATTTTATGATGCCCAAAATAGAAACCGGCAGTTCCTGTCCCAAAATAAATATGAAATTTAAAGAGCAAATCAGAATTCTTGTAAAGTTTGGACCCTATTTAATTGTCCTTCCCCCTTTCCCATCAACTCTTGTCAAGCAGGGTTTGTCTATTACTGTACATGTTTGTTTGTGTCTTTGAAGGTGTTTTGACATTGCTTACTACTCAAAGTAAAACTTATTTGATCGATAATATAGTTTCGGACCTCGTTGAGCAAATTGAGCAATTCCATTGAGCAATGTTGGAAAGTGATTCTTCTGATCTGAGTAGGAATCCATGCCTTGGGCAGTGGAATTGGGTGGAAGGGGGTAATAGAGGATGAACAGTTTATATTCCATTCAGAGTCCACTGCCAACTCCCTACTTTAAGCTAGGATTTCTAATACAGAACCTATAAAGGTGGTCATTTCCTTTGAATTCGTTATAAAGCTGGCGTTAAATGCCTCTTCTCCTGGGAGACTTCTGCTTTGACTGAAGAAAGATAACAGTTTAAAGCTCTTACAAAGGAAAATCCTTTAAACAATAAGCTATTTTGTTCTTCCCCTTGAATTGTGCAGTCTAATATTGCTGCAACAGTAATACCATTGGGAACCAAGTTGCAGACTTGCTTTATTTATGCAAGCTTTTAGCCAATGTTCAGTTTAAAATAATGCAAGTGTATATGCTGCTGTCATAGATTGGGGTACAATTAAGCTCTGACCCATTTACCTTGAAGTCAACCTTACGACGAAGGAATGACTCTGACTGACATAAATACTTGATGCAGACCTCCTGCTGGCAAATCAGCACTCACATTGTGCTCTTGAACAAGTCATTCAATACTTTGCTGTGGATGAAGTGAAGCGGAACAGGCCCTTACTGAAACCCCAAAGGGATTCACATTCAGTCTCAATCATTCCAATGCAGAACTCAACACGATCTATGGAGCTGTCGTTACAAAATGTGTATATTAACTTATGAAATACTAATGTAGATTCATTAGATTCATCTGGACACAAATTCTGATGTGCCTCGCATATATTTAACAGCAAAACAAAAATTGATACCGGCTTAAATTCTCCCTTTGATTTTTAATGTGCTATCCACTTTTTGAAAGAAGGTTTAATCAGGCAGCAGCTATGCCTCTTACTTATCACATTGGCAGTATAGTTTACAGGTTACTTAAAAGCAAACATGCATGATGGAAGGGCATTGGGCTGATATATTAAGTCTATTTCTCTTGTCACAAGTGCTTCCTGACTTACCGAGTATTTCCGGAATTGTGTGTTATTATTCTTGAGTTCCAGGACTCAAAATTATTTTGCTGTTGTCTCCTGGCTACTTATTGGCCTTGATTTTAAATAGGTTCTGAGTATCATACACACAGGGCCGAAAGAGTGCAGAGAGTCAAGAACAAAGAACAAAGAACAAAGAGCAACACAGCACGGGAAACAGGCCCTTCGGCCCAACGAGCCCGCATCGCCATCCTAACGTCTTAATGACATATCCATGACTTTAGGCTATGCCTATTGTGGAAGATTCCCATAAAGGGACCAATATAGGGACAATTTGTTTCCCAATCAGCCTAAGAGCACATTTTTGGGATGTGGGAGGAAACCGGAGCACCCGGAGAAAACCCTCGCAACCACGGGGAGAACGCGCAAACTCCCGCAGACTCAGGCCCAAATCTATGTGTCTGCACAGCAACAGCGATAGTCTCTGAGCTGTCATGTTGCCCATCAGATCGTCCAGTTTAAGCATACACTAACGACTTGAAGCACTAGGCCACTCCCGAAGCAACATCCAAGAGCAGCCCTCGCACGACCTGCCGAATGCATGCACCTTGTTGGTCAACAAGGTGGACCGAATTGCCTGTGGAAAAAAATAAGATATTTAGACAGTCCTGCTATATCCGTCTATCTGCAGACCACTCATGTGGCTGTCCAAGAGACCCTTAAACAACCCTAGCGTGCCTGCTCCCACCACCTTACTCGGCAGTGCATTCCACACCCCCACTATTCTTTGTGTGAAAAACTGCCCTCTAATATTCGTTTTATACATAGCCCCCCTCACCCTAAGGCCATGACCCCTCGTTCTATCCATTTCTAATGGTGGAAAAAGCTTACCACCATTTACTCTATCTATACCCCTCTTAATCTTATATATCTCTAATAGATCCCCTCTTAGCCAACGTCTTTCAAGGGAAAACAACCCCAGTGTGTTTAATCTTTCCTCGTAAGACAGCCCTTCCATACCAGGCAGCATCCTGGTAAATCTCCTCTGCACTCTCTCCAGGGCCTCCACATCCTTCCGGTAGTACGGCAACCAGAACTGGACGCAGTACTCCAAGTGAGGCCTAACTAACGTTCTATACACTTGCAACATCAGACTCCTACTCTTGTATTCTATACCCCTTCCTATGAAGGCTAACATACCATACGCTTTCTTTATCACATTCTCCACCTGTACTGACACCTTCAGTGACTTGTGAACCTGTACCCCCAGGTCTCTCTGCGTCTCTATACTCTGGATAGTTTTACCTTTTATCCTATAACTCCCCTCTACATTATTCCAGCTAAAATGCATCACCTCTCATTTATCCGGATTAAATTCCATTTGCCATCTATCTGCCCAATCTACCAGCCTATCTATGTCCTGTTGTATTGCCTGGCACTGCTTATCAGTACCCGTCAATCCAAGCATCTTAGTGTCATCAGCAAATTTGCTGATCACACCACCTACCCCCTCTTCCAAGTCATTTATATAAACTCAGGGAATTATATAAAGTCAGAGGAAGAGGAGGCCCAACATAAAATCATAGAATCCCTACAGCACAGGAGGAGGCCATTCAGTCCATCGAGACTGCACTGACAACAACTACACCCTGTACTCATAACCCACATATTTACCCTGCTAATGCTCTTGAAACTAAGCATGGTTAATCCACCTAATTTGCACACATCTTCGGGCTTCCAGCATGATTGTCATATATTTAATCAGAGTCACATCTAAGCCTGGTCAGATCCATTGCCTGGTTATCAGGTTGGGGTGGGAACTCCATTATAGGAAGCCAGAACCAGGAAATGGTCAGTTAAAGGTTGGGGTTGTTGGGGGGGAGACGGCGGGGGGAGGGAGGGGGGGGGGAAGCGGGTGGAAAGGCGGTGGGTTGCAACAATACCCTGAAAACAAATGAATTCTTGCACTCATTTTAACTAGCCCACCCACTCTATTTCTACCAATCAGATTGGCAGAGGTTAAAATTGGGTCAGTTTGCCCAATCTGTGCTGACCTGAGTCGCACAAAAATGTAAGCCTGTGTGCTGTAGTTTGCCTTGAAGGGGAGGCTTGAATTAGAAAAGGGAACATCAGTCAGGATTCTTGATGCTGTTTGCTATCCCAAGGCTCATAGAGAAGTATGCATGTGGATGACAGGTGAGGAACAGATTGGCGGATGGCCTTGAGCTCCCTTCTCAGTTGTAAAGATTTCTAACACTCGCGGTTAAGGCTGACACACAAAGAGTGGCCTATTTTTATGGGCCGGCCGAGAGAAGCTGAAACCCAAAGAACCATAACCCCAGAAAACATGCAACTTTTTCAGTATGAACGAGTGAAAAAATGATGGTGATGAAAATATTTTCTGCTGTCTCCATTTAAATGTTTAATGTAAGTAATGGAAGCTCAAATCCAAAACATTTTGTTATCACTGCTCATAACTGTTTTTAACAATTTTTTAATTAATAGTTAATATTCATTAATCTAGCTATTTTTAAACTATTACATAGTTAATTGGAATAGTGCAGTTTATCTTTCTGTGAGAAAATATTGTGATCATGAAAAGCAGCATCTGGACTGTTTTAGGACCTATCCTATGTACAAAAAGAGCAATTCATAAAGAGACAATGTTTCCAGCAAAAGGGAATTTGTAGTTTTTGTGTTTGTTTGATGCATTACACAATAGTATAAAAGATTAATGAGAATAGTTCCAGAAATGAGGAACATCAAGTTATTTGACAGATTTGAAAAGTTGGGACTGATCACCTTGGAATTGTGAAGTTGTATAGAAATTTGAAAGGGGTATTCAAGACCATGAAGGGCCTGGACAGAGTAGATCTGGAGAAAATGTCCCCATTGCTGGAAGACTTGAGAACCATAACACACAGATATACGATAGAAGCAATGACAGCTTGAGATAAAACTTTCATACAGCTGGAGTTTGGGATCTAGAATGCACTGCCCAAGAATGTGAAACTGGTAGGTTTGATGGAAGCCACTAAAATGGAATTGGATTATTACTAAAAAAGGAAATATTTGCAAGGCTATGGAGAAAAGGCAAAAGGGTGACAGAAGATGAACTGCACCTTCAGAGAGCTCAGTCACAATATGCCAAGTGTCCTCCTGTAACCATTCTATAATTCTACATTAAAACCTATCATTGCAACTAACAGACATAATGGATGTAAATTCTACCCCCCTTCCTCCCTCCACCCTCCCCCCCACCCAAAAAAAAATGGAAGTGCCCAACAAGCAAGCTTAGTAAAATGAATTTCTGGCACTCGGTGAAACACAGAGACCGTCAGGGGATTTTTGCCGACGGGGCGAGGGAAGGGGGAGCGGAGCCATCCCACTCCAAAGGCCAGCAACAGACTGCTGAGGGGGCTGCTACACATGCACTGACATATATGTCTCCCCACCACTGACATCACTGGCCTCCTGATCGTCAGCCCCAGATCTGTCTCCCCCGATGGCCAGCCTCCTAATAGCCAGACCTGGCTTCCAATCGCTGACTCCACATCAGCCCCCACCCCTCAACGCATTCCCTCTCATTCTACTTCCTCTCACCCCACTGGTCTGGCTCCACCCCCATCTGGCCTCACTCCCTCAGGTCCCACAACCTTTGCACTGCCCAGATACTGACAGTGTGCCAGACTGACAGTGTTAGTATGACCAGTGGGCAGTGTCAGGCTGGCTGTGCCAGGATATCGGGCTGGTAGTGCCAGGCTGGCACTACCCAAGAGGCACCCCCCCCCTCCCTGTCCCTGATTGTTCAGAAGCCTCAATGGTCTCTGGTTCCACCAGAAAGCCATCAAACCTGGTCCCCATTGCTGAGACCATACACGATCCCTGCTGGTGTGGACCTCCATTGGTAAGGTGAGAGCCTGGACAATTGTGTCACAGGCAAGCTAAATAGAGGTAAATGCTGATTCCATTTGAAAATCAGCCTTGCGCCGTTCCCTGGCTCAGGGCTGATTATGTACAAAAACTTGGCCCAGGAAGATTGCAAATGGCTGGACGCCGGTCATGATTCCCGTTTTTGGCCTCCCGTTGACATTTCCCAGATCAGTGTGCTGTTTGTGTAGCTCAACATCACTGTAACAAGATTGAACAGGACTTTGTGATTCCTCACCCTTCCCAAACGAAAAATTTGTTAAGCAGTCTCCAGTTAAACTTCATGAACCTTTAAAATGCATGATCAGAATGCTGCTCAAGAATATATATGGTAAATGTCAAATTGTCTTCCAGGGTTCCAAAGTGTAAAATTAGTTGTTTTCCTCTATATTTAAAGATGTCAGCTGCAATGTCCTATATTGGAGCATCCAACTGACACTCAGGGCAGAATTTTACCAGCATGTCCATCCGAGGTTGTATGATGCCACCCGAGGCCAACATTTCTCCAAGCCTTGCCCGCCCCTGGAATCAGGACAAGTGTGCCGGCAAAATTCCAGCCTCTCTGTCTATGACAAAGAGCTCAGGCATGATGGAAGCCTTCCCACCAGACCCATCCTTCGCAACACCAGGAAAAGATAGAACCTCAATAGGAAGCGACAATTGGTGCTGGCGTAACAAGGATCTATGCACAGTTTGATTAGCCGCACACAAAGGTAGCCATCAGAATGGGGCAGCCTCGGGTACATTTTTGCCTTCCTTATCTAGAGATTTGTCAGGATATGATCCATCTTGGACCTGCAGAAGACTATTTGAAGGGGGCTTGGGTGACTGCCGCAGCGCAGGATCAGGTGTACGGGCCAGGCCTGGACTATATACACCAAACCTGAGAGTATCTCACACATGATGACCAATTTTTTTCCTGAAGTGGAGAGGGAGTGTAGCTCCCACTTGTCCAGTTTCTTCTTTACCTTAGTAATAAACTCCTCCCAGTTTGTAGCACATGCCTCGGCCACTCTGAACTATATCCCCTGCACCTTCAGGTAATCTGAATTGGCAGTGAAGGGGACAAATGTTCAGTTAGTTCCCAAAGAACCTGGCCTCACTCTTGCCACAGTTTACCTTGACTCCCAAGACCAGTTTGAACTAGTCAGGAGACTACGCACCGATGACAGATCTGAACAGAAGGTCATGTTGTCCATGTACGTGGAGGCTTTGATCTGAATGTCTTCGCTGCATGGGATCATCACTTCTCTTATGCCCAGATCCTTTCTGATTGATTCAGCCAAAGGTTCTATACAACATGGATGGCACGGTAGCACAGTGGTTAGCACTGCTGCTCCACTGCTCCAGAGCCCTGGGTTCAATTCCTGGCTCAGGTCACTGTCTGCAGGGAGTTTGCACATTCTCCTCGTGTCTGGGTGAGTTTCCTCTGGGTACTCTGGTTTCCTCCCAAAGTCCAAAGATGTGGGGGTTAGGTTGATTGGCCGTGCTAAGAAATTGCTCTTTAGTGTCCAGAGATGTGTAGGTTAGAGGGATTAGTGGGTATAATATGTAAGGATATGGGGATAGAGCCTGGTTGGATTGTGTTCGATGCAGCCTTGATGGGCCGAAGGACCTTTTTCTGCACTGTAGGGTTCTATGATTCTATGAATATACAAACAAGACAGAGGAGATTGAAACTGCACTGATATTTGTATACAGCAGTTGGCTCTGATTGCAGATTCCCTCCCCAAATCCCATTTTGGACAGGACATCCAGCATGTAGGTGTGCGACATTCAGTCAAAGGCCTTTTCCTGGTCCAGGCTGATGAGGCAGCTGTCTGTCCTCCTGTACTGCACACAGGCAATCATAGCCCTAGATAGTATGAGACTCTCAGGGAAAATCCCTGCCAGGTCTGGTCAGGGTGGATCAATAACTCTGGAGCAGATTTGACCTGTTTGGTGATGACCTTGGCTAGAATTTTATAATCAACATTCAAAAGTGAAATGGGTGATCAGTTTTTAATTATTCCCTTTCCCCATCCCAGTTGTAGATGAGAGAGATGATACTTTTCTCGTGGACTCTGACATGCTGCCATCCAGAAACATACTGTCATATACCTCCAGCAGGCTGAGCTGATCCAGTCCCATAGAGCTGAATATAACTCTGTGGGTAAACTGTTGCTCCCAGGATTTTATTCTTTTCAAAGGACTGGACAGCCTTTGTCAGCTCATCCAGATGATAGCAGTTTGTGTAGGCTCTCCCGCCTCTGATCATCTAAGACCTCCGTGATAGATGACAGGAAGGACTGGGAGGTCATGCTGTCTGTTGGCTTCAGGTCATCCAGTTCAACACAGAAGGATTTGCAGATCCTTAGAATGTCAGACTGTGATGACTTTATTGAGCCACGTTCTTCCTTCAGATTGCTGATCACAGAGCTCTCTCTGTGGACCTTCAGGAAGATGAAACACTAGCATATTTCGTCCTGCTCTGTAATGTGGACTCTGGATCAGAAGATGACCTTGGAGGCCTCTGGGTCAAACAGTCTCTGTGCCACTGCAAGTTGCCTTCAAAATGGCTGTGGAAGGCAGGGGGAAGGGGAGAAGAGACGGATGTGCACTTTCTTGTGTAATATGCCATTGCAAAGAATGTCTGGAGAGAGACACGGTGGCATTTGTTAAGGTTCATCCCAAGCCACTCCAGAGTGATGCAGGACTCTGTGCTCTATGGATTCTTCCCTGGGAAGCATACCAAGACAGACAGCAACTGCAGTGGAGGATCATCAACTCTAAAAAAGAAGCTCTTTAGTGTGCCTGAAAACTGTTGGTCTACCAATGCAAGGAGTTGTCCTTGTTCTGCACCGTAGGGATTGTATAATTCTATAAATGCTGCAGACTGATACATTCCAAGATCTAGGACTATGTGCTGAGAGATGCACTAAAGTTTGGGCCAACTGCTGCCAAGGCACAATGAAGAAAGGCAACTGTATAAGGTCTTTCAGCCAATGTAGATCCAGGTAGTAACTGGCTAAAACTCCTTGGGCTGTGATATAATTCTGACGCTGTGTAACTTTATTGAAGCCCAATGAACAAAGGACTTGACAAAGTTCTGAAGAAGGATTATCTAATTCAAAGTGTTGCGTCTATTCTCTCCCCACAGGTGCCATCAGATCTGTTGAAATTTTCCGGCATTGTCTGTTTTTGTTTCAGATTCCAGCATCCGCAGTATTTTGCTTTTATGCCTGATGTATGTAGTTGTAATGAATTTTGGACTTTGTAAGGAAAATATTGAAAAATATGTAATGTTCTCAAAATGAATTCGGCATGAATATTGATCGCGGGAGAAAATGTAACTATCGTCAATCTTTACTGTTATAATAATTGGAAATGTTTCAGAAAGGGTTTTTCAGATTTTATATGAATAAAGCATATTTTTGGGAAATGCCTTTGCTTGTCAGCTTGGATCTTGAATGTCTCTTGTGTGAGGACCATGAATTGGATTCAATTTGAAGTTGAATTTTTGGAGCGAAAAAAGGAGATGGATTCGAGCTTGCCCACTCCACTCTGCACTTTGTAACTTCAAGAATGGAGTAATTTTTTAAAATTTGAGTTTGTTAAAGTGCATTAGGAGCTTAATATAGCAAAAGTGACAGACACTGCACTTTAGTAGGCTTTGAAAAAAACATTAAAAATATTCACCTGGAGTTATCAAAGTAAACAATCATGTTTCACCCAAGTAAAAACATCAGGTTCAAACTAATTTACTCTGTGTGCATATATTGGTCCACGTGCTGGGCAGGCATGTCTGTGCCCACATCTATGCCAGTGTCGATCAAATCAGTGAGCTTCAGAGTGAGGTGAAAGGTTGTGCAACCCAAAATAACCATGTTCCGTTAATAGGCACAACCTTCTGTGAGATTCTGATGCAGAAGAATTTGCTGAATTTTGCTCTAATTACATTGGACGTGCCATTTGAAATGCATTTTAGGAGCTGTTTGCACTTAGGAGATGTTTGACCAAGCGTTTCATCACTTATACAAGAAATTATTCAAATACAATCACTCCTCAGATACCACGGAGAATGAATGACCTTGACAAGTCTGACCTGAGCAGTGTCTCTTCTGATTTGTCTGAAACTGTTGAAATGAAGCAAATTTAATCAATAAAATGAGCAGACATCTCATGTACCATACTTATGCAATTGTTGCCCTTAAATCTGCATTGTATAAAATGGAATTTTACATGCATGCTATCACTATGTACTGGCAAAACTAAAGTAAGGCTGTGTTGTCAGTACGATTGTTATTAAAATATGTTATTCACCAGGGGTTATAGCAATAGGTCAGTTACACAGCTGGGTGTAGGTTTAAGGGTGATTGTGCATAGCACAGGATTTAAAAGACAATATTAGTGAAAGAAAAAAGGCTTGCATTGATAGAACACTTGTCATAACATTCCAAAGTACTTCATCTCTAATGAGGTACCAGTCACTGCTGCAATGTAGAAAACACAGCAACCACTTTGTGCATAGCAAGCTGTCATACACAGTAATGTGAGAACTCCCCAGCTCATCTTTAAAATAGCCCACAGGAAGTTGAAACCTCAATTCTACATCTTATCTAGAAGTCAGCTCTTCGGACAGTACAGCGCTCCCTCAGTACTGCAGTCGAGTGTCAGATGGGATTTTGTCTTGAAGTCTCTGGAGTGGAACTGAATTCATGATCTTTTGTTGAGAGGCTCAAATGCTTCCACTGAATCAGAACTGGCTGAAAATACCAGGCTTAAATGTCAGAGCAGCAACATGCAGTGCCACAGAGCAGAGTCAGCTATCCCTCCCCCATTAAATACCCAATCTCAGTCACGTTGCAGGGCATACAGCCCAACAGGTACATTTATTTCATGTGTTCATGGGCCATGGGTGTCACTGGCTGGCCAGTATTTGTTGCCCTTGAGAAAGTGGTGGTGAGCCTCCTTCTTGAATTGCTGCAATCTATGTTCTGTGGGTGGACCCACAATGCCATTAAGGAGGGAATTCCAGGATTTTGATCTAGCAGCTGTGAAGGAACGGTGACATATTTCCAAGTCAGGATGATGAGTGGTTTGGAGGGGAATTTGTCAGTGGTGGTGTTCCCATGTATCTGATGCCTTTATCCTTCTACGTGGAAGTGGTCATGGGTTTGGAAGGTGCTAACTGACTGCATGATTGTAATGAGTTGCCTTAGTCCTCTGCAATGCTTGAGAATGTTTCACAGCCAAGTCTTCCTATTGCCATACTCCTTTATAAATCAGGTGAAGTGCATCTAAATAAAGGTGACAACCCCAGTGTCAACTGTTCACCTTTAATCGAAATTGTTTCTGAGTTGATGACAATGCATATCTTGATGGATTGGCGCTGATGCCTAACAATTGCCCTCTGTAGAAATTGTGATGTCCTAAGTTAGGGGTTGTGGATTTTACAAAAAAAACAAAAATTTTGTTTGATTCAAACTAAAACACAACAGGTTTTATTAAAAGAGGTAAGATAGAGATTTCCCTTCGTGCCTGCCGAGGGAATCATAATGGGTGGGATAGAAAATTTGGTGGACCATTTAAAGTTCCACTGATCTTGAGCAGGAATTCCTGGTCTTGAGATGTATCTAGCCGAAAAATCCCACACATGTTCTCTGCACTGCACCAAGTACAAAACTGAAAGTAAAACAGTAGCTGTGGCAACATGCTAATGACATCAAATCATGTGATCAGCTCTTAAAGCACCCTCACCCCTTTAAAACACATCATCAATCAAGGAATTCCAAACCATTGAAAAATATTTTTTATTCCCTCAATGGCTGAGTTGTTAACTAACAAGTAATGGACTGGAAGATATCAGATTTGATCAGAAGTCTATCACTACTGATTTTAAAGAGGCTGCAGGAAGACAATCCCAGTTAACCACACCTGGAGAATGAAAAACTGGCTTGGATTTACTCTCCAGTGAGAGTACCCAGGAACTGGGATCAACATTGCTATTTCAAAGGCAATATAGAGTGCCATCATAGTGTAGGAACTGCACATGAAGATTAGAGGGTTGAGTTACTGGAGGGTGTGTATTGAGCACATGTGCTGAAATATGAGACTTATAACTGAATAGCCACCTGTCATATAGGATCACATTTGGGATGCTGAAGTGCACCCAGTGTCCAAGGAACTGCACTTCAACAAGACTTCAACACCTTCAGCAGAGGAAGTAAGAACTTTCTTAACAATATGCTGACACCAAATCTATCTTCATTATACAATAAGTTATAAACTACAATAAGTTGTAAACTTGAATAAATGGGCCACCAATGCCATAAGTGAGGAAAATCACAATTCAGAAGATGTCTCTTCCTCATGAAAGGTCATTTTATTTATGCAGTGCTCATATCAACGCAAAAGCATTTGGGTATGAAATATATTTAAAACATGAATAATTGAAAATGCACAGTAACATGTAATCAGCTTTTTACAGACAGGGAAAGGACCAGCACGAGCAAGAATTACTGATAGCAACAAATCTTGTTTCCCTAAATGGCAAATTGGAAGTTAAAATGCTGTACCTTGTTTATGCATTTGACAAAATTTGTAGAATATTCTAAGTCTTCCTGACTACATTGTTCAAGTTGTTCCTAATGAGTGTATATTTTTAAAAGAATTTATTTAGTTTCTCCAACCTGAAGGTCTGATGCTGATTGATACACCGTGACTCTGTCAATTTATCTGTGGCAATCCTTTGTTGCACTTGCTCAATTGAAACACCCCATTGTACGCAAGAACGCACCTTGAATGAAACCATGTACTTGAATTTTGAATATGACTTTTGGGATTCCTTTAGAATTCAACTCACATAAAGAGGAAATAGGAGAAAATAATTGCATTTCAGGTGACCTGAATTCTAAAGAAGCTGGACCTAGTACCTCCCACTGCATGATCCAGTCAGGGGCTGACTGCCTGTGCATCCAACTTACATTCTGCATGCACGGTAAATCTCCAAACAACACTCTGCTAATCCAGCAGCCATCAAATAAAGGAAAGCCAGTGAGCAAATACCTTACAGTCAAGGCATTACTGTGCATGAATCACCTGCTACTCAAATTACCGAACTAAGGAGGTGATCTTACATTAAAAATACTAAATGCCAAATAAGCAAGAAATTGAGAGAGAATGGCATTGGTTTTTTCACCAAGTCACAAGTCACACCCTTACGACGCTCAGTGCAAAATAAGATCCTGGATGTGATTCTCGCCAGTAGGAGGTGTGCTGAGCATAAGCTCACCAGCGAAGCCAACAGCTTAGGGCAAAACTGAGCTGGTAAGATTGTGTGAGATGAGAAAACAGGCTCAAACTCAATTTTTTACCTCTCATGCACACAATCCTACCATTTTGCCTTGCCAGATGACAGGTGGGATGAGATCCCATGATTGCAAGATCACAACTTAAGTTTTACAATGTGATGTAGGATAGTTGTATTTTTGTTTTTACTGCTCTCAGTTAAATACTTCTTCTAAGTTTCTTACACACCTTTAGATTAAGACCTCAGAAGTAGTACAGAAGAACTGCTTCTTCAGCTTGTGTGCAGGCTTATTCCAACCTCCCCAGCCCCTTGGCAACTGGAGTACACTATTTCATTTCTATTTTTCACAGGAGCAGAATGACTTTCCCATCAAATTCACATATAGATGAGGTAGGCTGGCATTTCCACTGCTATGAGTTATGGAAAAGGCTGATAGGAAGAAAAGAACTTGCATTTTGTAATGATACACACTACAGACTGTGTCAAGAGCACAACAGGTATTCATTAACAAGAAAAAACATGCACAGAGGTTCGCAGCCTTACGGCTGCCCTTGAGCAGCACATTGCATGATCCTTCTCTACATGTCTTCTGTCTTCCAACTGTCCTCTGCCTAAGAGAAGACTCCAACCCTGCAGTCATTTCCCACTGTCAGTATGAGCTGGTTCCTCAAAATAGGTGGCCCTCTTCTGACGTGTTGTCCTTAAAGAGGCAATGGCCATAATTGCCATATCTCCTCCTCTCCCTCTTTAACTCACTCATATAATCTTGAATAACTAAGTTACTCAAGCCCAAATTCTAATTAAACATTATACACATGATTTTGGCAATTGTAAATTGAGTCTTTCAAGGTTTCTCGTAGTACTGTGCAATTCTGTAAATTTTTTTTGTATATATGATAGCCAATTTTGACTTTTTGCAGGAATATTCTGTAGAGAGCCCATTTTATTTGTTTCTAATGCATGTTAAATATATCATAATATTTCATTGGTTTGATAGAATAAGGAAATTATCGTATTTGTGCCACAAATGTTTAATGTGTGAAGTCTTGCAAAGCTGTGACTGTGGCCAGTCATTGTGCTGTATATTACTGCTCAACTATGCATGAGATGTGTGAAAGACTGAGAAATATTGGAAAAGAAACTTTAAACTTTATGCGCTACGAAGGTTTGTTTCTCTTCCCACACAGAAAAAGCAGAGTAAAAGATTTTGATAGATATTTCATGGCATTAACTGATAGGGCAGTTAAAGGAATTTTCTCAGTGCCATTTAGAAGAGAGAGAGCGGATCTCATAGAAACTTACAAAAACCCTAACAGGGTTAGACAGAATGGATTCAGAAAGAATGTTCCCAATGATGGGGAAGACCAGAATTAGAGGTCATAGTTTGAAAATAAGGGGTAAATTTTTTAGGATTGAGGTAGGAGAAATTTCTTCACCCAGAGAGAGGTGAATCTTTGGAATTCACTATCATAAAAAGTAGGGGCCAAAACATGGATTGATTTCAGGAAGAAATTAGTCATAGCTCTTGGGCTATAGGGATCAAGCGATATGGGGAGAAGGCAGGATCAGGATATTGAATTTGATTATCAGCCATGATCAAAATGAATTATGAAGCAGGCTTGATAGGCTGAATGGTCTACCCCCAGTTCTAACTTCTAGGTTTCTATGTGGGATTGGCTGGAACTTTGCAGAATCTCTCACCATAAACCTGATATCTTATACTGTTCATGAGAATGGTATTGCATTATAGGAGATTATTGAGTATATGGTTTGCCCTTTGTAAGAACTACCCAATTAGTCCTACTCTCAGTCTTTCTCATAACACTGAAAATCTTTCCTTTTCAAGTACATATCTGATTTCTCTTTGAACATGGCTATTAAACCTACTTCCTCCAATCATTCAGGCAGTGCACATTCTATATTATAATAACTCTGCACAAAATCATTTCTCCTCATCTTTCCATCCTTCCAGTACTTCTGCTAATTATTGTTAATCTGTGTTTTCTAATAACTGTCCCTTCATACAGTTTCTCCTTATCTACTCCAACAAAATTATTTTCTAATTTTGAACACAGCTTTAACTCTTCCTGAAACTTCAGAGATACTCATGAAGCACAGAAGACCATTCTGTCCATTCAAATCCATGGTAGTTCACTTTGGAAGAATCCAACCAATCTTGTTTCCCTGCTCAATCCCTTTAGCCCTGCAAGTTTATTTCCCTCAGATGCTATATTAGATCTAGGGTGACTTGATGAGGTTTGAATTAACAAAGGCTTTATTGCCAACCAAAGAATAATACATATACAACAAGTTCAGACTCTATTACAATGCGACTGCTGGTTCCAATAGCCAGCCCCTCCTTGCCCCGTGGTGCGCACTCTCAAGTTGATTGCCTCAGTTTCCCACAGGGATAGTCTGTCGAGTCCTTGCCGACCATGTGGGAAACTGAAAGAGCCATGCCAATACACTCCTTTCTCCTAAAATCCAAGATACACCTATAAAAAGGGGGAAGGAACAACAGAATTAGTATGGCACAGAATCAGCTCTAGATAGAAAAAGACCACTGGAAAACTCATCAAATGCTTTAAGGTCCAAAACTTCCTGGATTATGGTAGAGCCTCAATTCTGTGGCAGGCTCTTCCACATTTAAAGTGCAGCGTTTTTTTTTGAATGATGTTGAATTTCTTGAATATTGATGGAGCTAGAATCATACAGGTAGTGAAGAGTATTCCATTACATTCTTGACTTGTGCATGGTAGATAGTGGAGAGGCTTTGGGAAGTCAGTAAGCGAGGTACCACAGGATTGCCAGCTTTTGACCTGCCCTTGCAGCTAAAGTTTTTATGTGGTCAGTCCAGTTAAGTTTCTGGTCAATGGTAACCCTCAGGATATTGATAGTCAGGGATCCAGCAAAGGTAATGCACTGAATGTCAAGGGAAGATGGCTAGATCCTTCTCTTATTAGAGATGGTAATTGCCCGATACTTGTGTGATGTGAATGTTACATGCCACTTGTCAGCCCAAGCTTGGATATTGTCCATTTGGACACGGTCTGCTTCAGCATCCGAGGAGTCACAAATGGTATTCAACATTGTGCAATCATCAGCAAACATTCTCACTTTTAGTATTATAGTGAAAGAAAGGTCATTGAGGAAGCAGCTGAGAATGGTCTGATCTCTTCTCCTACCCTGAGGAATTCCTGCAGTGATGTTCTGAAGTTGAGATGATTGACCTCTAAACACCACAGCCATCTCCCTTTGTGGCAAGTACAATTTCAACCAATGGAGAGTTGTACTCGGTATTCCTGTATCAAGTCATTTATAAATATCAAAAAACTCATAGGGAAAACACTCCTGTCTGAAAAATAACCATTTATCACGATTCATTGAGTCAATTCAGAATGTTTCAAAGTGTTTTTTAGCCATTGAAACACTTTTGAATTGTAGTCACTGTTGCACTGTATGAAGGGGGATACCCTGGTACCTTTACACCCTAAGGACAGTGTCATCTTGAAAGGCTGCTTACTGTTCAACATTTTGTCCTAGATTAATTCATGGGGTCTAAAGATACTGAACATAGCCAGCCAGTACCTTCTGCAAAATCTTATAAGAAAAGTGCTCTTTGCTTTCACTTCAACCAGTTAAATGTCAGCTGGGCAAAGTTTCAAAGCAAAGGTTACTCCATTATTTGCTGCATATTGCATTTTGATCTCAATATTGAGTTGCTTTGGTACTGTCACTTTCCACCACACTCTCACTGAGTCTTTAGAAATATATTTTATACAACATTTTCTCTCCCCCCATCTACCCTGCCACTGCCTTTAACATCCCTTCCCAACATAATGGTGTCTGGGCATTGGGATATCATAGAAATAATTTAAATTTGTTAACCTCAAATTATACTACAAAGATAGCTTTTTGGTTCACCAGTGCCCAACTATAACAGTCCTAGAATTAATGCAATTTTTCTTTATTTATTCACATAACGTGAGCATTGCTGGCTAGATTTGCATATATTGCCCATCCCTAACTGTCCTCCATTTCAGAGCATTTAAGAGTCAACCACATTGTTGTGGGTCTGAAGTCCCATGTAGGCCAGACCAGGTAAGGTCGGCAAATTTCCTTCCCTAAAGGAATTAGTGAACCAGACATCTAAAATTTTGAATTCAAATTTCACCATCTGCCATGGTGGGATTTGAACCCAGGTCCCCAGATCTTGCCCTGGGTTTCCTGGATTACTAATCTAGTGACAATACCACTGTACCACTTCATCTCTTTAATTTAATATAACAAATAGAATCTGATATTTTGACCGTCATTATTGTTTAGGTCTTTTCCTATCATCACATTTCCCTATGCCAGACTTACTATTAAATGCTATCTGAATTTCAGCTTCTTTCCCAGTCCTTTATCAGCTCCATCAACTAGAGTTATTAACCTCTTTCTCCGAAAAACCTATTTTCTTTGCTCAGAGAGATTTCAAAGGCCCCAAGGTCTCTCAATCATTTCACTCTCTCCTTCACATGATACATCTCACCTTAAGCTGACTCAGTACTTATGTTGTCCACATGGGCAGCATGGTGGCACAATGGTTGACATTGCTGCCTCACAATGTCAATGACCTGGGTTTGATTCACAGCTTGTGTCATTGTTGGTGTGGAGTCTGTATGTTCTCCCTGTGTCTGTGTGAGTTTCCTCCGGATGCTCCAGTTTCCTCCCACAGCCCAAAAGATATCTAGTTAGGTGCATTGGCCCTAAATTCTCCCTTTGTCTAATGACATTGCCACTACGCCATTATTATTCGTCCGCTTACTGTATAATTTGCACTCATCACATTTGGTCCCATTCAAGTGCCAGACTGTGGTGACTAGGGGATTTTCACAATAACTTCACTACTGTGTTAATGCAAGCCTATTTGTAACACTAATAAATAAACTTTAAAACCAACCTTTATTTAATGTTCAGAAAATCTAACGAATAATAACACTTAGTTTCAGATTTTTGTCTATATCGTGTTGTATAGTTTGAACTCAGTAGCATAAAATTTGTACTTATCCTCCAACTTTAACTTAAGTTCATCACATTCTATTCTCCCCCTTCACATGTAATGTTCAAGCTGCAGAACATTGCTTCTTATATTGATTCTACCAGTGTATCAAAGTGAATCAGTTTGAATTATTAAAAAAGAACTGTCAATGCCCACAAAACACCTTGCTGTTTCATCTTCTTCCCCATCTCTGGCCAGAACTCCAGCTCTCTTTCCCTATTATATGAATTACTTCTCTCTGATGTCTGTCTGAATAGTAGCGGAAAAAGAGCAGAAAATCAGAAGGCAAGATCACAACACTGCCTGCCTGAATTCCCAAGAAAGAAAGATGTGCATTTATATCATGTCTTTCATCACCTCAGGATATTCTGAGGCACTTAACAGTACTTCTGAAGTGCAATGTGGGGAATATAGCAGATAATTTGTGTGTAGCAAGCTCCCACAAAGAACAGTCAGATAATGACCCCATGTTTTTTATTTTTGTGATTTTCATCAGGAATCTAAGCCTCTTCTTTTCTAGGCCATAGTGACTGTGAGATCTTTTGCATTCACTTGAGAGGCTAGCCAGGATCTCAGTTTAATGTCAATACTACACAAGGCAATTTGAGAAGATCCTTGCTTTGCCTTTTCTACTTTAATTTAGGACTGATGATGAACTTCTCATGAGTGTCGATAATCCTTTCAGGAACCTGCCATCATACTTTTCCTTACCAATCCTTCTCCTCTCACTCCTTTCTTTTCATCAGCTCCCCTCTCCTCTCCCTATTGGCACTGTCACAAGAGGCCAATTAGTAATTGTGTAAAACTCAAACTAAATAGTCATAGAGAAAATCAGAGACATTTACTGTAATAAATCAATATAGTTTAAAAATTGAAAACCTTGGATGTTGCAAATAAAAGCACAAATATGATCAGGAAAGATTATTATAAAAATGAAGTAACAATAACCAATTAGATTTTACCATAAGTTCGATTCTTTGTAGAAATCTAAAGAAATGCAGCTGACTAATGTTTCTTGAAGAATTATAATCTCTAATGTTAATAGTGCAGCATTGCATTCATTATAAATTGTATAACATAATGGGATTTGAACATATATTTTACAGAGAATGCTTCAAAAATAATGCCTATTTTTACTGTATAACTTGATACCTAGAAAGATCCATTAACTTGGAATTCTGTTATTTGAATATTTCCTGGCCAAAGCTTGTATTCCCCTGAAATAAAACAATGGAAAGCTGTGCCTGAACTGATGCTGCTCCCAAAATCATCCTTCTTCAATAACATAGCATCTCTGGACAGATGTGATCTAATGAATTCATTTGCAGCAAAAATATCCAACCATCATTTGAATGACAGTTTTGGGAGTAAGCCTCTGAAGATCTGAAAGGTACTAGGTTCACTTCATATGGATTGATGAATGGGACCAAATGTGACAAGTGCAAATTATATAGTAAGTGGAAGAGCAATAATGGCACAGTGTAATGTCATTGGACTAGTAATCCAGAGACCTATTAATTTGAGGGCATGGATTTAAATCCCAAGATGTCAGCTGTAGAATTTAATTTCATTTAATAAATCTGGAATTAAGCTAGTCTCAATAATAGCAACAATGAAGCTATATTGATTGTTGTAAAGACTCATCTGATTCATTAATGCCCTTTAGGAATGAAAATCTTCCACACTTTTCTAGCACAGTTTTTATGACACTGGAACCACAGCAATGTGATTGACTCTTAACTGCCCACTGAAAAGTCTAAGGAAACTTACAGATGGGCAACACATGCTTTCTAGCAATGCCTACATCTATGAATGAGTAAAGGGAGAAATTTAATTCCCTTTTTCACTAAATTTGTCTGCGCTGCAAGATCCAGTTATTTAATTGGACTTCTTCTTTCAGTTTTAAGTGTTTAATGCTATACTTTATGAGAGATTGCAACTGTGTTATGAGATTATGGGCCGAATTTTACAGCTTCCCTCATTCCAAAACCTTAAAATCGCAGCTGACATCAACAGACCATTTTATGGTCCACTTCATGACCGGTCCAACTCCTGTGTCATGCAGGACAGTAAAATCTTTGCCTATGAGACCACAACTCAGAGAAAGTCAGCACAATGACCATATATTCTTGCTGCTCTAGTTTCACTATTTATTTGTTCACAGGTTGTGAGCGTTACTGGGCTAATAGTTATTGCCCATCCCTAAGGGCATTTTGTGATTCAAAGAACAAAGAACAAAACAGCACGGGAAACAGGCCCTTCAGCCCAACGAGCCCACGCCGCCACCTTGGTGTTCCCACTTCTACCCGTGATCCCTGTCTATGTTTATAGATCTATGCATTGAAATCAAATTTGAGACAATTTAAGGAGAATTTGTTCTGCCAATCAGCCTAAGAGCACACCTTTGGAATGTGGGAGGAAACTGGAGCCCCCGGAGAAAACCCACGCAAACACGGGGAGAATGCGCAAACTCCCACAGACACAGGCCCAAATCCATGTATCTGCACAGCACAGCGATAGTCACTGAGCTGTCATGTTGCCCATCAAATGGTCCAGGTCAAGCGTACACCAACGACATGAAGCACTAGGATACTTTCGAAAAGAAAATCCAAAAGCAGCCCTCTCATGACCCATCGCATGTATGCCCCTTGTTAGACAACAAGGTGGACCAAAGCACCTGTAGGATAAAAACAAGTACATCAATATCATCATCTATTTACACACTTCCCAGGGACTCCCAAGGCTCATGATCCCTATTTTAAATCAGTTTTCTATACCCCTCCATTCCCATTCTGTTCATGTGCCCATCTAAGTATTTCTTAAATAACTCCAGAGTGCCTGCCTCCACCACTTTACTTGGCAGTGCATTCCATACCCCCACCACCCTCTGTGTGAAAAAACTTCCTCTAGCATCCAAGTTATACCTTACCCCCCTCACCCTAAGCCCATGACCCCTCATCAACCAGAGTAACATCCCTGCCTCTGGACTAGAAGTTTCTGGTTGAACTCCCACTCCAGGACTTGATGTGTAAGGAAGGTGCTTTCATAATTTGGGCAATAGATTGAATATAAATCTGCAAATCCTTCACCATACACCAATGACAGGTGGTAATAGCAGTATAGGTTCCTAGTCAGCCGTGTAGTTGAAGAAGCCATTCAGCATGCTTGGTTTCATCGGTCAGAACATTGAATACTGGAATTGGGACCTCTTGGTGAAGTTGTACAAGACATTGGTAATGCCACACTTGGAATATTATGTACAGTTCTGTCACTCTATTATAGAAAGGATAATATTAAACTAGAAAGAGTGCAGAAAAGATTTACTAGGATGTTACCGGGACTTGATGGTTTGAGTTATAAGGATCAGCTGGATAGACTGGGACTTTTTTCTCTGGAATGTAGAAGGTTGAGAGATGATCTTATAGAGGTCTACAAAATAATGAGGGGCACAGATCAGCTAGATAGTCAATATATTTTCCCAAAAGTAAAGGAGTCTAAAATAGACAACATAGGCTTAAGGTGAGAGGGGAGAGATACAAGGGGGAGAGGCAATTATTTCACACAGAGGGTGGTGAGCATCTGGAACAAGCTGCCAGAGGTAGGAGTACAAGAAGGATACAATTTTGTTTTGTCAAAAGCATTTAGAAAATAGAACATAAAACATTACAGCGCAGAACAGGACCTTCGGCCTTCAATGTTGCGCCGACCAATTAAGAAAAAGCAATGACCCTCTAACCTAAACCATTCCCTTTTCATCCATAAACTTATCTACTAACCTCTTAAACGCCACCAAACTTGGCGCATCTACAACTGCAGCAGGCAGGGCATTCCATACCCTTACCACCCTCTGGGTAAAGAACCTACCTCTGACATCCGTCCTATAACTACCACCCCTTAATTTAAAGCTATGTCCCCTCGTGCTAGCTTTCTCCATCCTAGGAAAAAGGCTATCACTGTCCACCCTATCTAAATCTCTAATCATCTTATATGTTTCGATCAGGTCCCCTCTTAGCCGCCTCCTTTCTAACGAAAACAACCTCAAATCCCTCAGCCTCTCTTCATAAGACCTGCCCTCCATACCAGGCAACATCCTGGTAAACCTCCTCTGTACCCTCTCCAATGCCTCCACATCTTTCTTATAATGTGGGGACCAGAACTGCACACAATACTCCAAGTGCGGCCGCACTAGAGTTTTGTACAGTTGCAACATGACGTTGCGGCTCCGAAATTCAATCCCCCTACCAATAAAAGCTAAGACTCCATATGCCTTCTTAACAACCTTATCGACTTGACTGCCTACTTTCAGGGATCTATGCACATGTACACCAAGATCCCTCTGTTCATCAACACTATTAAGAATCCTACCATTAGCCCTATACACTACACATTTATTATTCCTGCCAAAGTGCATTACCTCACACTTTTCCACATTAAACTCCATTTGCCACCTCTCGGCCCAGCTCTGCAACTTGTCCAAGTCTCTCTGCAAACTAGAACACCCCTCTTCACTATCTACCACTCCTCCGACTTTGGTGTCATCGCAAATTTACTAATCCATTCTTCAATACCTTCATCCAGATCATTTATAAAAATTACAAACAGCAGGGGCCCCAAAACAGATCCCTGAGGTACACCACTTGTAACCGAACTCCACGATGAATATCTCCCATCAACAACCACCCTCTGTCTTCTATCTGCTAGCCAATTCCTAATCCAATTAGCTAAATCACCCTCAATCCCATACATCTGCATTTTCTGCAGAAGCCTTCCATGGGACACCTTATCGAACGCCTTACTAAAGTCCAGATATACCACATCAACTGCCTTACCCCCATCCACCTCTTTGGTCACAAAATAACATGGTAAAGTGGGTATAGAGGGATATGGGTCAAATGCAGGCAATTGGCTGAGGGACTTAAAAAGGGCAACATGGACAAGTTGGGCCGAAGGGCCTGTTTCCATGCTGCAAACCTCTATGACTCTAACTATATTGCTGTGGAGTCACACGTAGGCAAGACCAGGTAAAGACAGTAGATTTCCTCTGTAAAGGACATTAGTGAACTGGATGGGTTTTTGTAACAATCGACAATGGTTTCATGGTCATCACTAGACTTTCAAGTCCAGGTTTCTATTGAATTCAAATTTCAAATGAATGGTGGGATCTGAATCCAGGTGCCCAATGTCTGCTGAATTACCAGTCTAGCAACAATACACCACTGACTTCCAATACTGTGTAGAAAGCCATGAAGGATTCAAAAGAAAGTACTATCCCATAGTAAGTGATTTACGCCATTAATTATAACTATTCCATGTTTCTCAGGGACTTCTGCATTTTCTTTCAGAAAGTTATAATGCAGTTATCATAGCTCTGCCTCTGAGAAACTGAATGGCAATCGCAATCTTCTGCATTCAAAGCAATTTTGCCACTAGGAATTAAAAACTGACAACACGGGAGAACTGACAGGAGTGTGATTATCAGTAATTGAGTTTGAATGTATTCTCTGATTGCATTTAAATGAAGTGCTAATCGGGATATCAATGTGTTTGCTAGTCAAGATGTGGTGTGCTTTAATAGCATAAAATCTGCTCTCAAAATACTGTAATGACAAGTTTGATGCTGCTAATCGTTATTAATGTGTACATCAACCAGTAGCTTGAGGCGAGGAAGACTTATTTCATGAATTGTGAATCACCACAAATTATTGGATGAATTGGATGGTTCTGCCCACCATTAGCCTCAAAAATGGCTGATGTGGGGTTGCCTCCAATTTTCTGGCCTGGTATCAGGATCCCTACCAAGCTGACAAAATTCCATCCCTACCTACAGCAGAATACCATGTGGGAAAGTGAGATTATTCACTTTGGTTGTAAGATTAGAAAAGCAGAATATGTTTTGAGAAATGTGAAATTTGTAAATGTTGATATTTAGGGAAGTTTGGGTTTAATTCTACAAGGAACATAAAAAGTTAGCGTGCCAGTACAGTAAGCAATTAGGAAGGCCAATGACATGACAGTTAAACGAGAGCAAGCAGTTTTTGGGGTATGAGATGAGACCTTGATAAATAGGTGCCGTTTCGATCTCCAGTTTTAAGGAAGAGAGGTGTTTTGTGTTGTAAAGAGTAACACCCCTGCCTCTGGACCAGAAGTTTTTGGTTGAACTCCCACTCCAGGATTTGATGGGTAAGGAAGATGCTTTCATAATTTGGGCAAACAGGTTGAATATAAATCTGCAAATCTTTCCACCATACATCAATGACAGGTGATAACAGCAGTGTAGGTTCCTGGTCAGCCATGTGGTGGAATGAGAACTGGAACTTCCACCATTACTACTCATGGCTCCAGACTAAAAAAAAATCATGTCAAAGTGCATGTTGCCACAGAAACCTAGGCTGTTGGCTAGATGACCAGTTTCAATCAAATTGATGGCAATAGCATGCGGTTCAATCCCTGTCCCAGTACTGATGGATTTGGAACTGCCTTCTTGCCCTGGAAATTGTGATGCTGTAGCTTGGACCTGCCTTTGGGCAGAGAACTGAGAAAGAAGATACTTGTGGAAGGTACAATCAAACAAGATTGATTCCTGGGATGAAAGGGTTATCCTTTGATGAGGAGGTAGAATAAATCACACTTATGTTCTCTGGAGTTTAGAAGAGAGATGATCTCATTGACACATGCAAGATTCTGAAAGAAATAAAATCTAAAATTGTGGGGTGTTCTCTGCACATCAGATAGCATTGTGAAGAGAGAAACAGAGGTGAAGGATGGGATTTTCCAGCCACACTCATCCCAAGATCGGGAAGTCCCACCCAAGGTCAACAACCTTTGCAAGTTCTGCCCCTTTGCCCATCATAATTCCATGGCAGGTAGGATGTGAAAATTCCACCCAACATTTCTGCTTTTCTCTCTACAGATGCTGCTTGACCCATTGAGCATTTCCAGCACTTCTTTTTTTGCTTTTATTTCAGATTTTCCAGCTTCAGTAGTACTTTTAGTAAGTTTCTGAAGGAGCTTGACTGAATGTACACTGAGACATTGTTTCCCTTAGCTAATGAATCTAGAACAATGGTGCACAGCCTCAGAATAAGGGATAAATCATTAAGGACTGAGATGAGATGAAATTTTTTCACTGGGAAGATTGTGAATCTTGGAAATTCTCTACCCAGTGGATTGCGGATGCTCTCTCATTCAGTACATTCCAGGCTTAGAGAAATAGTTTCTTATCATGAATCAAGGGATATGGGAAGGAAGATTGAGTTAAGGCAGATATCAACCTTGGTCATACTGAATGGTGCAGTCAGCTTGAGAAAGCATATGGTTCACTCCTGCTCCCATTTCTTATGTCCTTTTGTTTTTATTTCAATTTTCCATGTACTTAATTCTCTCCACCTCATTTTCAAGAACTAGGGTGCCACAGCTAGAAGCAGAATGTACTGACAGAGTGTGCTGTCAAACCAGTTTGACCAGAATTCAATGATATCAGCAAGACATGTAAAAACCTCAATAGATTATATGGTATTAAAATTCAAATTCTGTGGTTTTACCAGAAGCCATTATTGTAACAAGTTTTACGTTTGCTGTATCATAACCAACAAAAAGCATCGAAGGCAAGTCTTATTATTCATCTTTTAATCTGCATGTTTAGACATGTAAATGAAACAACAGACTTGCATTAATTATTAGTTAATACAGCATTATAATGGTCTACAATTTGTATTATGGAGTAGGCTGGAGATGAAATGAATCGGGCATTAGTGTCAACCTCAGCTTGTTTGGCAACTTTCTTGCCTCAGAGTTACAAGGTTATGACCTTAAGTGACATTCCAGAACACAAGCACAAAGCTCACTGTAGCATTGGATGCAACATTAATCCAAGGCCTTATTATATCCTCTCAGGCAGACTTAAAAAGTCTCATTATGGTTATTTTGAAGAAGAGTGGTATCCTGGAAATATATTTATCACTCAGTCAGCTCCTGAAAAAAGTAGATGACCTGGTTTTTATTGCATGGTTGCTTGTGAGAACTGGCTGCTCTGTTTCCCACATTACAACAATGACGACTCCTCAAAGGTATGTAAAGTGCTTCGAGATATTCTGTGGTTATGAACACAGCTGTAGAATGCAAGTATTTATTTTGTTCCTTTTTATTTCTAACAAGCCAATTCACTAACAAGCCAGTAAAATCCTGCAAAGGGTAAACTTCAATTTTATTAATGCAAGCAATGATTTCTGCTTCAGTGATACAAGTATTGCAATATAACTACAGACTGAATGAGCCCCAGAAGAGGTAGTCTCTCGTTGCTTGAGTATGGTCCTTCACACATGAGCGTCCCAGGGAAACAATGCATCTCCTGCACACTTTATAAATTCACACAGAGTGCTTCTTAATATAGCAGCAAATCTCCTTCGGCATTGATCGTGATGAATCAGAACTCAGAAGGTGATTGGGGAACAGAAAAATGTTTGGAAATGCTTGAGTATGAAAGTTTTGAAGCAATGCAAATCTCAAGAATGAAGAAATAAGTTTATAATAAATCTCCTCAAAGGGACAGTGCAACATGTTTTGATTGGTTCCTGCAAAATAAGCAAATACACACAAACGTAAGGATGTACTTGATCAACTTTTTTTATACCTGTTCTTGACATTACAACCCTAACTTCTAAAGTACTCAGGCTATCTTGCACTTTGAGACCTGCCAAGATCATGAAAGACAATTTATAAATGCCAATTTATCCTTTCTCCACCCATCTTTTCTGCAGCAGCAAATCATATTATCAGTCCTTCTGCCAAATTCGACATATTTAAATTCAAGACATTCATTCAGATAATCTTTCCAAACTCTCACTGTTCACAGCAATCATTTTATTTTTAATTGATAATAAGGTGATTTGGAGATAAATATAAATAATAAATATATTTATTTACCTAAACCTAAACCTACCTAAACCTTCTGGGGTAGGTGGGACCTCTATAAGAGAGATGGTCTACACCTGAACCAGAGGGGAACCAATATCTTGGGGGGAAATTTGCAAAGGCTATGCAGGGGGCTTTAAACTGATTCAGAGGGGAGGTGGGATCCTGAGTAGTTTGGATGTTAGGAGGGACGAGAATAGGGGGGTCATAGATGAGAACTGTAAAGCACAGTAGCGTACGGGTGGAGTAAGGCATAGTTTGAAATGCATATACTTTAATGCAAGAAGTATTCGCAGTAAGGTGGAGGAACTTGCAGCTTGGACCAGTACCTGGAACTTCGATGTTGTGGCCATTTCAGAGACATGGATAGAGCAGGGACAGGAATGGTTGTTGCAGGTTCCGGGGTTCAAATGCTTCAGTCGGAGTACAGAAGGAGGTAGAAGGGGGGGAGGAGCGGCATTATAAGTCAAAGACTGTATCACAGTGACAGAAAGGAAGTTTGATGAGGACTTGTCTGTTGAGGTAGTATGGGCTGAGATTAGAAACAGGAGAGGAGAGGTCACCCTGTTGGGAGTCTTTTATAGACCTCCTAAAAGTTCTAGAGAGGTAGAGGAAAGGATTGCAAAGTCGATCCTGGACAGGAGTGAAAGTAATAGGGTAATTGTTATGGAGGACTTTAACTTTACTAATATTGATTGGAATAGCTATAGCTCTAGCACGTTAGAGGGGTCAGTTTTTGTACAAAGTGTGCAGGAAGGTTTTTTGACTCAGTATGTAGATAGGCCAACTAGAGGTGAGGCTACATTGGATTTGGTGCTGGGCAATGAGCCAGACCAGGTGTTAGACTTGGAAGTTGGTGAACATTTTGGTGATAGTGACCACAATTCGGTTATGTTCACCTTAGTGATGGATAGGGATAGGCATGAAGCTGGGGGCAGTAGTTATAGCTGGGGGAATGGTAATTATGAGGCTATAAGGAGGGAATTAGGGTGCATAGGTTGGACTAGGAAACTTCAGGGACTGGAAACATCTGAAATGTGGAGATTATTCAAGGAGCAGCTACTGCGAGTCTTTGATAAGTATGTCCCTGTCAGGCAAGGAAGAAATGGTCAAGTAAGGGAACCATGGTGTACTAAAAAAGTTAATTTGCTGGTTAAAAGGAAAAAGGAGGCTTATGTCAGGATGAGGCTTGAAGGCTCAGTTAGTGCAATGGATAGCTATAGATTAGCCAGGAGTGAGCTAAAGAGTGAGTTGAGGAGAGCTAAAAGGGGACACGAGAAGACTTTGGCTGATAGGATCAAGGAGAATCCTAAAGCTTTCTTTAGATATGTTAAGAATAGAAGATTGGTTAGGGCAAGATTAGGGCCAGTCAGAGACAGCAGTGGGAAGTTGTGCGTGGAGCCTGAAGAGATTGGAGAGGCACTGAACAAATATTTCTCTTCGGTATTCACGCAGGGAGATGTAAATGTAGTTGTGGAGAACACTGGGATACAGGGTTGCAAACTGGAAAGTATTGAAGTAGATAAGGAGGATGTGCTAGATATTCTTGAGGGTTTGAAGTTAGATAAGTCCCCTGGGCCGGACGGGATTTACCCTAGGATTCTCTGGGAGGCGAGAGAGGCGATTGCAGAGCCTCTGGCTCTGATCTTCAGGTCGTCGTTGGTTACGGGTATAGTGCCGGAAGACTGGAGGATAGCGAATGTGGTCCCATTGTTCAAGAAGGGGAAGAGAGACTTTCCAGGGAATTATAGGCCAGTGAGTCTTACTTCTGTTGTGGGCAAAGTATTGGAGAGAATTATTAGGGATAGGATTTATAGTTATTTAGAGAGAAATGAATTGATTGGGGATAGTCAGCATGGTTTTGTGAAGGGTAGGTCGTGCCTTACTAACCTTATTGAGTTTTTTGAAAAAGTGACCAAAGAGGTGGATGGGGGTAAGGCAGTTGATGTGGTATATATGGACTTTAGTAAGGCGTTCGATAAGGTGCCCCATGGAAGGCTTCTGCAGAAAATGCAGATGTATGGGATTGAGGGTGATTTAGCTAATTGGATTAGGAATTGGCTAGCAGATAGAAGACAGAGGGTGGTGGTTGATGGGAGATATTCATCGTGGAGTTCGGTTACTAGTGGTGTACCTCAGGGATCTGTTTTGGGGCCCCTGCTGTTTGTAATTTTTATAAATGATCTGGATGAGGGTATTGAAGGATGGATTAGTAAATTTGCAGATGACACTAAAGTCGGTGGAGTGGTAGATAGTGAAGAGGGGTGTTATAGTTTGCAGAGAGACTTGGACAAGTTGCAGAGCTGGGCCGAGAGGTGGCAAATGGAGTTTAATGTGGAAAAGTGTGAGGTAATTCACTTTGGCAGGAATAACAAATGTGTAGAGTATAGGGCTAATGGTAGGACTCTTAATAGTGTTGATGAACAGAGGGATCTTGGTGTATGTGTGAATAGATCCCTGAAAGTAGGCAATCAAGTCGATAAGGTTGTTAAGAAGGCATACGGAGTCTTAGCTTTTATTGGTAGGGGGATTGAATTTCGGAGCCGCAACGTCATGTTGCAACTGTACAAAACTCTAGTGCGGCCGCACTTGGAGTATTGTGTGCAGTTCTGGTCCCCACATTATAAGAAAGATGTGGAGGCATTGGAGAGGGTACAGAGGAGGTTTACCAGGATGTTGCCTGGTATGGAGGGCAGGTCTTATGAGGAGAGGCTGGGGGATTTGAGGTTGTTTTCGTTAGAAAGAAGGCGGCTAAGAGGAGACCTTATTGAAACATATAAGATGATTAGAGGTTTACATAGGGTGGACAGTGATAGCCTTTTTCCGAGGATGGAGAAAGCTAGCACGAGGGGACATAGCTTTAAATTAAGGGGTGGTGGTTATAGGACGGATGTCAGAGGTAGGTTCTTTACCCAGAGGGTGGTAAGGGTATGGAATGCCCTGCCTGCGTCAGTTGTAGATGCGCCAAGTTTGGTGGCGTTTAAGAGGTTAGTAGATAAGTTTATGGACGAAAAGGGAATGGTTTAGGTTAGAGGGTCATTGCTTTTTCCTAATTGGTCGGCGCAACATCGAAGGCCGAAGGGCCTGTTCTACGCTGTAATGTTCTATGATCTACGTTCTATGTTCTATATAACATTTGAAGTGTATGATGGAATAAAAAATTTGAACAATATCAAATTTTACTCAGTGTAAAAATTTCACTTTTTACAGATATAACATGTTAAATTTAGGATCATGTTATAATTATAGTAACGTATGTTGTTTTATATAGTTCAATTTTTAATGTCAATCGGGAAAAAATAATTCTTAAAGCTGCTTAGGTATTGATGGGACTCTGGGAACTGATGGCTCTAAAGACTGTTAAGGACTGGAATGGACAACTTTATTAGTAATTCATACAAATAAATTTCTATTTTATAGGTAAGTTTAATCATTTCCTTATACATTTAGTAGTTTTACATTCTTTGCCTGTTATGAATTTTAATTCATTTCTAGGATTATGACCTCAGTTTAGTGAATGAGTCAAGAGGACATTTATAGATACTTTTTGAAGCTATGTGCTGTGAATGCTTCAGTTCACCTTCTACTGTAGGCTGACTTCAATGGAAAGTGCTTCGAATTGCATGGCACAGATGGAAGACATTCAGCCCATTATGTCTTTGCCACTCTTTGAAAGATCTATCCCACTGGTTTGTCATTTCCCAAAGCCCTGCCGTTGCTCCCCCTTCAAGTATTGATCCATTTTAAAAGGTACAATCAAATGGGCTTCCAATACCTGTTCAGGCAGTGCATTCCAGATCATAAAAACTTGCTGAATTATGAGTCACTTGGTCCATCAAGCCTTCTCTACCTTTCAATAAGATCATGATGGGCATGATTGTGACCCCAACCCCACATTCCTGCCTACCCCCGATAAACTTTCATCCTCTTGCTTACCAAGAATCTATCTATTTCTGCCTTAAAAATATTCAGACTCTGCTTCCACTGTCCTTTGAGGAAGAGAGTTCCATATATAGAAACACACATTTCCTCATTCCACAAACTCGTCAACGTTATTTTGTCAATTATATTGTTAATAATTTTCTTCCCAATTTACTGTTAGTGAACCATGTTTTCCACACATGTTTTGATCTGTTTTTATTTTTATGAATATAAACTTTCAACCTGGCATGTACAAGATTGCCAAAGTACCCCATATAAGGCTGGTTAACAAAATTGTGGGTCATGAAACAGAAGGGTCATTGTCAACCTGGATACAAAATTGAAAGAATTGGGTGGCACGGTGGCACAATGGTTAGCACTGCTGCCTCACAGCACCAGGACTCAAATTTGATTCCAGCATTGGGTGATTGTCCGTTTGGAGTTTGTAAGTTCTCCTTCTGTTTGGATGCTTTTTCCCCCACAGTCCAAAAATGTGTAGTTTACTCAAATTCTTTGAGGATATGAAGGGTGAGTAGATAGAAGGAAATCTGTAGATGTAGTGTACTTAGATTTACAAAAGGCATTTGACAAGGTGCTGCATAAAGTAAAAGCTCATGGAATTGGAGGAAGTGGTTACCATGGTTTGAAAACTGGCATCACATAGAAAACAGGGAGTTGGAATAAATGGGTCCTTTTTGGAGTAGAACTAGTGGAGTATCATAGGGATCAGTTCTTGGCTGAAATTGTTCATTTTTACGTTAATGACCTGGAGGAAGGAACAGATTGTTCCAATGTTTCCAAATTTGTCAATGATATGAAGATTAGTAGAAGAGCATGTTATGATGAAGATATGGTGATTCTGCATTGAAATATAGATAGACTGGGTGACTGGGTGAAAACCTGGCAAAACTGTGGGGAAATGTGTGGCCATGCACTTTGATAGCAGGAATCAAAAGGCAGATTATCTAATTGGAGAGGGATTGCAGGTAAGTGAAGTACACTCAGGTGTTAGAAAAATGAAGTAACAATGGAGGCAGTCTAAAGGAGATTCACTAGGCTAATTGCTGGGATGAGAGTTTTGCCCTATCAAGACAGACTAAATAGTCTAGATGTATATTCCTTGGAATTTAGAAGAGTGAAGGGTGACTTTATCCAAATATATAAAATCCTGAGAGGATTTGATAGGGTAGATGGTGAGATGTTTTCATTAGTGGGAGAGTCTCGAGCAAGGGCACATAATTACAAGATAAAGAGTTAATCATTTAAAACCGAGGTGCATAGAAATTTCTTCTTGCAAAAGGTGGTGAATCTCTGGAATTCTCTGCCACAAAGGGCCTTGGAGGCTGGATCATTAGAAGTATTTAAAGTGGAGATGGATAAATATTTGATGAATCCAGGAAAAGAGGTGCTATGAAGAAATGGCACAGTAAAGGAGTTGAGGCTGGCATAAATCAGCAGTGATCTTATTTAATGATGGGGCAGGCTTAATGAGTCTGGTGGTTTACTCTTGCTTTTGCTTCTTGTGTTCTTTTGTTAGGTTGATTAGTTACAGTAAATGTGTAAGGTTACAAGGATGGCAGAGGTATGTAAGATGCTAGTTTGGAGAATTGGTGCAAATTTGTTGAGCGAACTAGCCTCCTTCTGCACTGTAGGAATTCTAAGGTTAAGAGCTGACACCAGTGAGTCATGGTATATGGTTGTTTTTCAGGTTGGAGGATGGTAGTCAGTGGTGTGTTCCATAGGTTATCACACCTCTGCTTCTAAAAAACATATATAAATGGCATCCAGTTCTGCTTATCACACTTTAAGACGGATGTGAGGGCCCTTGAGATGGTGCAGAGGAGACTTGCCAGAATGAACACAAGAGATAGTGGCTGGAGTAGACCATACAGTCCAACTTGCTCCACCATTTAATACTACGGTGGTAATCCTACACTTCAGCTCCATATCCCACCCACTTCTCATTAATTCTCTGCAAGAACAAATATCTGTCTATCCCAGCTTCAATGTATTCAACACCAGAACATTCATAACCCTCTGGGGTAAAGAATTCCAAAGATTCACACCCCTTTTTGTGAAGTAATTTATCCTCATCTCAATCCAAAATGATTGTTTTTTTTATCCTGAGACTGTGCTTCTATTTTTTAGACTTCTCAAGCAGTGGAAACAATCTGTCACAGTTCACCTTATCAGGTCCCTTCAGTATTTTGTAAGTTTCAATGAGGCCGCATTTCATTCTTCTAAACTCCAGAGAATATAATCCCAATTTACTCCACCTCTCATTTTAGGGCAACCGCCTCATCTCAGGGACCGATTTTGTGAGCTTTCACTGTATCTCCTTCAATGCAAGCATATCCTTTCTTAAACATGGAGACCAAAACTGCTCATGATGTTCCAGATGTGATCTCACCGAAACCCTGTACAATTGTGGCAGCATTTAATTTTACTTGTACACCAATTCCCTTGCAACATGCATTTACCTTCCTAATTTCTTGTAGCGCCTGCATGCTAACTTTCTGAGTTCCTTCTTCAAGCACACTCAATGTATGCAGGGATGAGGCATTTTAGCTATGAGGTTCATTTTGTGAAACTGGCGTTGTTTTCATTGGAACAACACAGATTGCATAGAGATGTGAGCAATGTGCAAGATGATGACAAGTTTGAATAAGATCGAAGTAGAAAACCTGTTCCCATTAGTTACTGGCACAAGGACTAGGAGGCATTGATATAGGATTTCGGGCAAGAGATATAGTGCAAATGTGAGGCAGAATTCTTTTAACACTGCGAATGGTGTTATCCTGATAGTTGTTGCACAAGTGTGTCAGAAGGCAACTTGATCAATGATTTCAAATGGAATGTGGATGGAAGATTGAAGGAAGTTAACTTGAGACTCATATGGATAAAGTGCGGGAATGGGACTTTTCATTATTCATTCTGGGTATGGGTGTCACTGGCTGAGGCAGCATTTATTGCTCATCACTAATTGCCCTTGACTCAGTGGCTTACTAGGCTATTTCAAATGGTTATTTTTTTAAGAGTTAACCACATTGCTATGGGTCAGGAGTCACATGTAGACCAGACTAGGTAATAATGGCTGATTTGCAAGTGTGAGGTTATCACTTTGGTAAGAATAATGGTAGAAAGAATTACTATTTAAATAGAGAAAAGCTGCAGCATGCGATGGTGCAGAGGGACCTGGGGGTCCTTGTGCACGAATCGCAAAAACACAGTATGCAGGTGCAGGAGGTGATAAGAAGGCGAATGCAATGCTGGCCTTTATAGCTAGGGGGATAGAATATAAAAGTAGGGAGGTTCTGTTGCAGCTGTATAGGGTGCTGGTGAGGCCGCAGCTGGAGTACTGTGTGCAGTTTTGGTCACCGCATTCGAGGAAGGATATATTGGCCTTGGGGTGGGGGGGATGCAGAGAAGGTTTACTAGGCTGATACCAGAGGTGAGGGTGTTGGATTATGAGGAGAGACTGAATAGGCTAGGTTTGTACTGTTTGGAGTTTAGAAGGCTGAGAGGGGATCTTATAGAGACATATAGGATAATGAAGGGGATGGATAAGGTAGAGGTTGAGAGACTCTTCCTGCTTAGCAAAGATAGTAGGACTAGAGGGCACAGCCTCAAGATTGGGGGGGTGGCGGTTCAGATCAGGGTTGCGGAGGGATTTCTTCACACAAAGGGTGGTGAATCTTTGGAATTCTCTGCCTGATGAGGTGGTGGAGGCTTCCTCACTGAATACGTTCAAGTCAAGAGTGGATAGATTTTTGATTGACAAGGGAATTAAGGGTTACGGGGAGAAAGCGGGAAGTGATACTGAACTGCTGCAGATCAGCCATGATCTTATTGAATGGCGGGGTAGGCTAGAGGGGCTGTATGGCCTACTCCTGCCCCTATTTTTTATGTTCTCATGTTCTTACTTCATTCACTGAAGGACATCAGTAAACCAGATGGGTTATTACGACAATTAACAAAGGTTTCACGGTCATTATCAGACTATTAGTTCCAGATTTTTATTGAATTCAACCTGCCATGGTGGGATTTGAACTCCAGTCCTAGAGTATTACTTTGGTGCTCTAGGTTACTAGTCCAATGATAATCCCACTATCTCACAAGTTAGCATCTCTCCTGATTTGTTCTACAGACAGCCAGCATGAACCAACTGGACTGAATGGCCTCCTTTGGTGTCTTCAATTATTCTAAATGTGACTTAGAAATTTATACAAATCATGATGCTGAGTTGCCAGTACTCCAGAAATAGAAACAATATTTCTCTGTAGAATTTTCATTATTCTTGTAAAGACAAATGAGGCTTTTATTTCCTTGAATTCAGAGGGTTAGAGTCTTAGAGTCTTGGAAGTTTACAGCATGGAAACAGGTCCTTTGGCCCTACTTACCCATACTGCTCTTTCTTTCTTTAAAAAACCCTAAGCTAATCCCAATTGCCTGCATTTGGCCCATGTCCTTCTATACCCATCGTACCCACGTAACTACCTGAATGCTTTTTAAAAGAAAAAAATTGGATATGTCACTGATACTGCTCTAGCAGCTTGTTTCAACACTCACCACCCTCTGTGTGAAAAAATTGCCCCTCTGGACACTTCTGTATCTCTCCCGTCTCACCTTAAACCTATGCCCTGTAGTTTTAGACTCTCCTATCTTGTCTATGCCCCTCATTATTTTATAGACATCTATAAGGTCATCCCTCAGCCTGCTATGCTCCAGGGAGAAAAATCCCAGTCCGTTCAGCCTCTCCTTATAACTCAATCCATCAAGTCCCGGTTGAGGAATGGTCTGCTGGAAGGACAGGGTGAATAAAGATAAACAGTTTCCACTAACTGAAAACTTTAGAACCAGGGGCTATCATCTGAAAATTAGAGCCAAGCTGCTCAGGAGAGATCTTAGAAAATATTTCCACTAGCAGAGACTAGTGGAGGTTTGAAACTGTCTTCCTCAAATGGTGGAGGATGTTGGTTCAATTGTTTGGTTTAAGTCTGAGATAGACAATTTTTTATTGCGCAGAGGTATGAAGCAGTATGGGCCTAAGGCAGGTATATGGACTTAGGTCACAGATCAACCAGGATCTTATTGAACAGGGGAGTGAACTGAATGGCCTACCCCTGTTCCTATGTTCCAAGCAAGGCATTTACATTGGTTGACTAGAATGTTTTTAGCCAGCTTCTTTTGCAAGATTCAGAAATCTAAAGAAATGGTCGAAGTTCGTCGCCATAAAGATTTATAGAGAAAAATGATCTTAATAGAGCAACCACTGAAATAGGTCTTGATGTCTGAAAAATTTATTGCGAGATATACTTGCTTCATAGTGTACCACAACAATGTCACAAGACACCATAGAGCTGGTCCTGACAAAAGCAGAACAGTGAAGAACAATTGAACATAAGCATGCACAATTTAATGAAATTCGAACCTCTTCAGTGACTCGCTGAGTAAGATTGAACATCTGTGCTTTATTCATAGTTAGTTTTTGACCTTGTACATTCCAGAGAGGAATACTCAGCAAATGACCTGTCCGATCATTGGCAGCTGACAGGTCTCATGTTCAAAAGTCACATTAAAATGGATGGATGGTAAGATGTGGCACAGAAATAGTCATCAAGGGCAGGAGCGCAGCGTGGCTGCCATTACAGGTATCATAAGTCCCCGTCAACATATTTCAGAACCAAACTCATCAACACATAGCTTAATGGCTTTCATACTGTGAGTGTGTGTGTGTGTGTGTCCTCCTGCATTTGCTTTGAGCCTTCCAGGTGAGCCTTGTAAACATTTAGACATTTTACAGTCCCTAGACAGACATATTCTCAACAACACATTATCCTATCACCTGGTGGATGGTGTCTTCTCCCTCAGGGAAAACAGTACTATCAAAATGTTTTTAACTAGCACATATATGTAGCAACAGACAAAATGGCCTTTTTAACACTTCCCCCAAACTGCCGTATGATAGGGAGAGGGTGAAAGTATCAATATGAAACAACGCAACTGCTTTTTCACTCCCAACTGTTCAAACCTGAACATATAGAAATGAGACTGTCAAAGAAGCTCTCGGAAAAGATGCCAAATTAACATTCCAAAGTCATAACCTGAAGATGTAGTTGGCACATGGCTTAAGTTTAATGTGAGTGAGAAGAGGCCTGAATGTTGGCAGCAGTTTCAGTGCCAGAGGAGCTGGCTGTCCAATGTAATGGCCAGTGGTCAGTGGATCAAGAGGAGCTGGAATATTTGCATCAGGTGTCACAGCAGGCAGTTGGCCTCTCTCAGTCCTGGTCACAGTCCAGCCTTCTGTTCCCCAACACTACACCTGATCACCCCACTCCTGATGGCAGCCCAAAGCTTCTGAGCCCTCCTGACTGCTGGGGACCATCCCACAGGTCACTGGCTGCAACCTCCGGATTCTTAATGGTGCTCCTGACCATAGGCCAGGCTGAAAACCTGGCCTGCTGTCTTGTGGAGCCTGCAGCAGATTAGTTAAATGAGGCCCTGATCTGAAGATGAGCATATTTTCTAGATACCCGTTCTTGTCAGGTTTTCAGTACACTACCATCTCCCCACAATTTCCCAGCCTCCTTATTAATATGGTGACCAAAGTGCCATTTGCCTGTGCTTGCTATCAGAACATAAAAATTGTAGAGTACAGAAGGAGTCCATTTGGCCCATCATGCCTGCACCAGCACGTTTGAAAGAACTAGTCTCATCTCTCTGCCGAGTGCTACAGATATTTTTCAAATATATATACCTAGTTTCCTTTCAAAAATTACTATTGAAACTGCTTTCATCATATTTTCAGACAGTGAATTCCATTATAAATTGCTTTATGTAATATTATCCCTGACTAATTTGACCTTCCATTTTGGGTCCTCTGATTATGGACTGAAGCCCCTGCTAATAGAAACAATTCCTTCATATCTACTCTACCAAAACTCTCGATTATTTTTAAAAATCTTTACCTAAATCAACACTTCAACGAATACAGAATTATTGAGAAACTTTGCTGTTATATGTCCAGCGAAGACAAATGGAAATTCCATTCTGTTGCTCTTGATGTACCCTTACGTTTCACAGATGGCCAGTTTAGAAAGCCATGCTTTCAACCAGCTGACTGAGACACTGATAATGCACAGTGCTAAGAACTAAGTTCACTGAATAAAATCATTTTTTGTACTATTTAAGGTTTTATTTGCAGGAGATTAGGTGTTTTTGTTTTTTTTAAAAAAACACACTTTCCAAACAGTATGGAGTCCTTAATGAGGAAAATTAAAAAGAGATGACATTTGCGATTTACAACTTACTTTTCACCATTCCAAAAAACCGACATCACAAACAGAATTGAGTATTGTCAACATCAGGACAATCAGCATTTGATACAGCTTCCAATAAAAGATCTTACAAACTTCAGATATCCAATGTACAATAACTAGCTGCTGTTACTATGTCAGCCTGTCCCTACTATTCCCTATGCACGTCACATAACACAAGCTTCATTTTTAAACTTTCTTCACATCCAAGGATTAGGGACCATATGAGCTGAACTCAGGTATCTGACAAATTTAATTTTATACATTATGTAACACTGCTTTTATCAAATCAATACCATCCCCAATCATATTTCTACCAGATTTTCCTCATCTACAATCATATTTTACAGTTTTCTATGTGTTACAGTGCCACTCGGTCTCACTGATAGACTCACTTGCAAAATTTAGCAATACACAGTTTCTGAAGTGTTTTGAGAAGTTTACATTCTGTTGGCAAGGAAGATCCATCCAGTTTGTTTCCAAAAGATGCTGATACGTGGCAAAAAGCGATATTTGTCCACAATTGAAGGGGCACTGTTTCTTGCCAAAGCAAGATGCAAGATGCAAAATACATTTCAGCAGTGTGTGGCCACTGAGGTATAAGTGGACATTTCCCGCCGTATTGTGCTGAATGGAGAGAGCTCAAGTTCTGTGGTAAACTCGTTGTCGTTGTCATCGCTGGCTACTGTGGATGATTTGGGGCCACATTCCTCACAGCAGCAGCAGCAGCAGTCCAGAAAGGCTCGGCTAAATGGCTTGCACAGGCAGAAGAGCACCACCGGGGTCACACAGGACTTGAAGAACAAAAGGAACTGACTGATGAGCTGCAAAAGATCCACCGTTTGCTGGGAGACCCCAGTAACCATGTAGGCAGTCACAATGTTGCAGATGTTCTCGGGGATGATACAGAACCCATACAGAATGGTCAAAGCCACCACTGTGCAGTTCATCTGGCCTTCAAGCTGAATCTGACGCTTGTTCCCTCTGGCACAGGACTTCTCCGCCTTTCTGATTTTCCTGGCTGTCACAATGGAGCTGCCGATTGTGAAGAGGGTGGGCAAACAGAAATAGCAACCAAAGTACCACCACATCTTGGCGCTGTCATAAGTCAGTGCCAGCACGTAGAGAGTGTCTGGTAACTTAGCTGATATCTTCACGATACAGCGGTCTGCAGTCGTGTCGGAGGCTGTCACCTCCTCCGTTGTCAGCTGCCGAAGAGCAATCTCTGGAAGTGCCAGTAACATGGCGCCCACCCAGATGACGGCCAACTTGGCCGTTGTTGATGAGCAGTTCTCAATCATCTCGTAGTACATCTGGACATTGGTGGCCGCTCTGAACCTGTCAATGCACAGCGCACACAAAGTGAAGGTGGTGACTCCGAGGGAAGCAACCTGTCAAAGAAAAGGACAAGAGAAAAATATTATGAGTATAGTATTATTTATTGTGGCATTCAGTTGAGGGACTGGCTAACCCAATTGGCTCGGAGTGTGTTGCAGAGCAGTGTCAATAATACGGGTTCAATCTCTGTAAGGACTGAGATAGTTCTTGGGGTTTGCCCCCTTGCCTTGCCCCGTGGTGATGCAAAATAATTAGCTGCCAAGTTGACTGACACCTTGAATCCTCCTCATCTTTAGGAGGGAGGGAGTGTTGGGGGAGGCAACACACCCTTCCTTCACATTATCAAATGTTTTAGCAAAAGTTTAGCTACAAACTGTGACCTTCAAAATCCTTTACAGTTTGATCATACTTGAACAATGAGGAGTCTATCACCATCATGGATACTAATAAGGAAAGTTGATCAGAGAGAATCAATATCCACCATGACTTAATCCCATTTTTTATTTCTTTTTTTAAGGATGTTCTTAAATTTTATTTAGCAATATTTTAACAATATTGGCCATCTTTGTGGGAAGTGAGAAACATTTGATGCTGCCTAGATCATACTTAGGGATCATAAGTACAAATAGCTCTTTGGTATGATGTTTTTGCAGCAGGTATCTGGTCAGCAGTGTTTGTGTTTTTTCCATTTTTTCTTCTTGAACACATGAAGAATGAAGATTAAAGGATCACACAGTAGAAAAGTAGGTTAATTAGCTCATAATGCCTGTATCAGCATTTTGAAAGTTACCCACTTATTCCTAATATCTTGACCTTTCCCCGTAGCCCAGCAAACTTTTTTCCTGTCAATTATTTATCCAATATTCTTTTGAAAGTTACTATTGAATCTGCTTCCACTACCTTTTCAGGAACACATTAGAGGTCACTGCCACATGCTATGTAAAAAAAATCCGTTTCTTCATGTCACCTTTGGTTCTTTTGCCAATCACCTTAAAATTGTCCCACTGGAAACAGTTTGCCCTATCTAGCTGATCAAAATCTTTCATGATATTGAACACCTTTATTAAATCTGCTTTATTCATCTTTCTCTAGGGGGAATGACTTCAGCTTCTCCATTTCATTGAAATTACTCATCTCTGGTGCCATTAAAAATGATGTGGAGATGCTGGCATTGGACTGAGGTAAGCACAGTAAGAAGTCATAGCAATGTTGTTAATTTTCAAATGCCCTCTGAACTTGAGGCAATCAAGGATGGGCTATAAATGCTGACCCAAGCCATGATGTTCATATCCCTTCGGGAAATAGAAAGAATATACATATATAAAATATATATAATTTTATCTCAGTGTAGTTTTACCTTAACTTTGCAGTTTGTCTAGGTTTAAGTTAAAGCATTAAGCGTCTTTGAATACAAATGTTAACTTTTTAACATGAAGAAACTCTTTTTCTAATCCCAGTTTTTCTTGGTGTCAAGGGTTTGGGGGGGAAATTAGAGAAGTTATGAAAGAATGTGTACATAGGGATTCAATAAAGGGGTGAGAAGAAGCTCATGTAGAGAATAAGCGCCAACGTGGGCATATTGGGCCAAATGGCTCTTTTCACTGATATAAGTACTCTGTAATACATTGCAAGAACATGTAAGTATTGACAGATGGGTACAAATAACTTTACCTTATAGAAATCTCCATAATTGTTCCCATACCAACTGAAAATTAACTAGTAGCCCTGTCTTAGCTGGGCTCCTTAAGGAGAAAACAAATACAATTAAAACCGAAGAGGCTCATTCAGAGTTTTCCTGATTCTCGATGAATGGGTCTTGCCCCTGGGTACCTGTTCGACATTTAGTGCCCATCTGTAACTGCCCTTGAGATTCACAATTGAATCCAACTGAGTGCCTTAATCTGGCCATTATAACAAGCAGCTAAGAGTCAACCAGAGTGGTATGGGATTGGAGTTACATATATGTCAGACTGGTTAAAAGGGGCAGGCCTTGTTACCGAAAGGGCTTTAGAGAACCAGTTTTGTTTCTGTAACAACAGTTCAAGAGTTTCACGGTCATTTTCCATTGATGTGAATTTTTTTTAAAAAAACAAAGTTCAAATTCTCAAAATGGCATACGAGGATTGTGAACTCAGCATCTTAACCACACATTATTGTGTCCACCATCATTCTGAGTGTCAAAGCTCTAATACTTCAAACCTTAGAATTGAGCTGATCATTGGACTGATCTTCATTCAAACGTACGAGGAGATATCAAGTCTGCCGCCCTGTATAAAACCGATGCTGTGGCTCATATTCAGCTGCCTGTTCAAGAAAATTGAAAGCAGCTGCCTTTTCAAATGGGTGACAAGTGGAAAATCTACTCCAATAATTAGAGTCTCTGATACAGCCACTGAGGGGGGAGAGGAAATCCAGGGGCTGGGCAATCCTAGCAACCCCTTGTTGGCTGGTAGCTCTTGTGCATGGCCCCATCCCCCTTCAACAATCATCTGCGCTCTCCCTCCTCCCACATGCCCCAACCCTACTGCCACAAACATTGGCTAGAAACCCTGGCACTCACTGTTGGCTGCCAATTATGACAGTTCGATGCTAGGCCATCTGTCAACTTGGAGGCCTAAGCCTGCCAAATAGACAGAAGATCTTGAAATGAGGGAATAATCTACAAAAAATATTTAAATTATTACATGAATGGAGAAATTACAATAAAATACAATAATATAAGGATGTTGCCTGGATTGGGAGCCATGCCTTATGAAAATAGGTTGAGAGAGCTAAGTCTCTTCTCCCTGGAGAGACGAAGGTTGAGAGGTGACCTGATAGAGGTTTATAAGATGTTGAGAGGAATAGATAGAGTGGATTCTCGGAGGCTATTTCCCCGGGCTGAAATGGTCGCTACTAGAGGATACAAGGTGCTGGGGGGCAAGTACAGAGGAGATGTTAGGGGTACGTTTTTCACTCAAAGGGTTGTGAGTGAATGCCGTCAGTGGTGGTACAGGCGAACTCGCTGGGGTCTTTTAAGAGACTTCTGGATGAGTACATGGGATTTAATGGGATTGGGAGTTACAGATAGTTCTATGGCCTGGTAGGTACTGATATGATCGGCACAACTTGTGGGCCGAAGGGCCTGTTTGTGCAGTAGTGTTCTATGTTCTATGTTCTAAAAAGTAAATGTCTATATATTAAGGTTCTTTTGCTCAGCATTTATACATACTGTAAAAGCAAGAAGATAACTAGGGCAAGGGTAGGACCACTCGTGGATAAAGCAGGGAACTTGTGCCTGGAAGCAAAGGATGTCAGCGAGATCATAAATGAGTACTTTGTGTCAGTATTCACTAAAGACAAGGACATGGAGGTTAGTGAGATTAGTGCTGAGCATGCTAATATGCTGTGGGAATTTTGAGATCAAGAAAGAAGTAGTGTTGGTTCTCTTGAAGAACATTGAAGTAGATAAGTCCCCAGGGCCCAATGGGATCTAACCCAGGTTACTGAGAGAGGCAAGAAAGGAGATTGCTGGAGTCCTGACAAAGATCTTTGTATCCTTGCTCACCACTGGAGAGGTCCTGGAGGAATAGCTAATGTTGTTCTTCTGTTCAAGAAAGGGAAAAGGAATAATCCAGGAAATTATAGACTGGTGAGTCTCACACTGGTAGTTGAGAAGTTACTGGAGAGAATTATTAGGGATTTGATTTACACGCATTTGGAAAAGCAAGGTATAATTAGGGAAAGTCAGCATGGCTTTATGCAGGGCAGATCATGTCTAACTAACTTGATTGATTTTTTTGAAGAGGTGACAAAGGTGACCGATAGGGGTAGAGTAATCAATGTTATCTATATTGATTTTAGTAAGACTTTTGATAAGGTCCCTCAAGGTAGGTTTCTATCTAGAGGTCCATAACCAGTGGTGTTTTGCAGGGATCCATACTAGGATGTCGGCTGTTTATGATAAATGTATAAATGACTTAGATGAGAACATAGATGGTGGGGGAGTGGGTAAGTTTGCAGATGACACAAAAATAGGTGTTGTTGTGGATAGTGTAGATGGATTGTCAAAAGAAACAGCAGGATATAAATTAGTTGCAGATACGTGCAGAGAAGTGGCAGATGGAGTTTAATCTAGGCAAGTGTTAGATGCTGCACTTTGGGAGATCAAATGAAAAGGGTAAGTATACTGTTAATGACAGTACCTTGAACAGTATTTTTGGACGGAGGGATCTTGGGGCTTAAGTCCATAGCTCCCCATACGTGACTGCAAATGTAGATAGGGTGATAAAGAAGTGTATGACACGCATGTCTTTATTGAGGGGGGCATTGAGTACAAGAGTCAGGATGTCATGTTAAGCCTTATAAAACTTTGGTTGGGCTGCACTTAGAGTACTGTGTACAATTATAGGGAGGATTATTGGAAGGAATTATTGCAGAGCATGCGAATGAGGTTTACCAGGATGCTCCCTGGAGTAGACAGTATGAGCCAAAAGGAGAGGCTGGAAAAACTAGGGCTGTTTTTTCTGGAGCAGCTGAGGCTGACGGGAAGTCTGAAAGAAGTTTATGAAATTATGAGAAGCATAGATAGGATTGACAGTCAGAATCTTTTTCCCAGAGTTGTAATGTCTAATACTAGGTGGCATGCACTTAAGGTGAGAGGGGAAAAGTTCAAAGCAGATGTGAGGGGCAGGTTTTTCACAAGAGAATGGTTGGTGTTGAGAACACACTGCCAGGGGTGATGGTGCAGGCAGAAACAATAGGGGTGCTTAAGGGGTTTTTAGATAAGCAGATGAATATGCAAGGAATAGAGGGGTATGGACAAAGAGCAAACAGAAGAAATTGTTTAATTTGGCATCATGTTTGAGAGAATACTGTGGTCCAACAGACCTGACCTAAACTTGCTATGTTCTATTTTAATTAATTCATTGAACTATTGATTTTATCCAGACTCACATGTCTGTTTGCTAATATTGCAATGGTAGATTTGCTCCAAAAATGAAATTTAAAGCAAATATATATTTGGCAGATAGAAATATTAAAAAGGAAAATTCAGTGCTGTCTTATCTGTCAGACTTGACCACTGAAAGATTTTCTAAAAAAAAGAGCTTGCATTTATTTAGCACCAGCTCAAGACCTCCCAAAGCATTTCACAGTCAATTACTTGTTTATGAAGTTTAGCCATATTGTAAGGTAGGAAAGATAACAACCAATTTTCACACAATAAGAAGTTTCACAAATGGCAATGAGATAAATGATCACTTGATCAGCTTTACTGCTGCTGGAATAAATATTGGTCAAGATATCAGGAGATCTCGCTTGCTCTTCTTCGAGTTGTGTTGCAGAATATTTTACGTACATCCGAAGGGGCAGATGGCTTAATATTTGAACCAAAAGACACATCTCTGACAGTGCAGTATTCCCTTAGTACTGCATTGAAGTGCCAGTCTAGATTATGTGCTCAAATTTATGTGTTGTGTTTGAGTGCACCATTCCAGCATAACACATTTTATTCTTTTTCAAAACACCATTATTGCAATCCCTTGAAAGTCAAAGGGCTGGATTTTTTGATCTTGCTTGCAGCCAGGATTCTCCCGTCTCACTGCAGGGAACAGAAGGGCCTGTTTCCCGTGCTGTGTTGCTTAAAAAAAAACAGAGATTTGGCTGAACGTCAAATTCTCCGTCCTCGCACGCAGGGGTTAAATGGTCGGAAAGTTCTGACCAACAAGTCACTCCAAATTTTATTCTTGCATTAAAATAAATATATTCTCTGGGATGATGACTGAATATAGGCTCTTAAGAGTTCAAAGCTAACTAAATAATTGCTGAGAATGTGATATTTTAGAAAAAAAAGTTTCTTGAAGTTCTAAACAGATTTTTTTCAAGTTTGGTTTGTATGTTATTGTGAAGAATAACACACTGTGTACACATCTTATACCTACTGTAAAAAGTTCTCAAAAATTTCACACTATGTAAAACATCATTGGAGTGGCACAGTTGCACTCTGGTTAGCACTGCTGCCTCACAGTGCCAGGAACCTGGGTTTGATTCCCAGTTTTGGGTTACTGCCTGTGTGGAGTTTGCACCTTCCTCCTGTGTCTGTGGGTTTCCTCCGTGTGCTCCGGTTTCCTCTTACAATCCGATAGATGTGCTGATTAGGTGGATTGGCCATGTTAAATTGGCCCTTAGTGTTAGGGAGACTAGCTAGGGTAAATGCATGGGGTCACGGGAGTAGGGCCTGAATGGATTTGTGGTTGGTGCAGATTTGATGGACTGAATGGCCTCCTCCTGCACTGTAGGATGCTATGATCTGTTTATTTTTTTCTGTATCTCTCTAAATCCTTTGATTTATTTTTCCCAAAATCTTTATTTTAAAAATTGCTGGCCTGTATTGTATTTTATGCTACATGCTATCACAAGACATAGAACATTATCTATTCATCATCTTAAATTTACAGTCCCCCTCTACCAGCCTGCCCCAGGAGCTGCCATGAGTACCATTTACAAAATGGCATCTTGCTAACTTTATAACACTTTCCAAACCTACGATTTTCTCCACCTAGAAGTAGAATGGTGGGAGATGCATGGGAACACCAGCAATTCTAAGTTCCATTCCAAATCACATTCCATATGATACATGAGGGATCAGGTTACACTGGATAGAAAGACCCAATTTCCCTTTGTTGATGGTTCCATAACAAGAGGGATAGATTCAGCATAAGAGATAGGAGCTTTAGCAGGACTTGAGGGAAAATATTTTTGCCCGAAAGGTCAGAAATGCACTGCCTTGGAGAGTTATAGGGGCAGAAAGGTTTGAAATATTTAAAAAATACTTGATCATGCACTTGTAGTGGGATAATCGGAAAAGCTACAGCACAGAACAAGAGCTGAAAAGTGGGATTAGGTTGGATGGCTCTATATTGGCTGGCATAGACCTGCCCTCCTTCTATGCTGTAGTCTTCTTTATACTGCCCTGACTTATATATTGCCTACCACTCTTTCACCAGTATTCTGAAACTCTCTCCCCTATAGCACTTTCACCACACAGACTGTGGTTGTTCAAGAAAATGGTTCACCACAACTTTCTCAAGGGTAGCTAGAGAATGGCAGTAAACACTGGCCTTAATAATGATTGCCATATTCCAAAGAAACTCAAATTTGCGCATTTAATAAATTTTGACTGTCAATAATTTAATCAATGAAACCGCCCACAAGCACAAATATGCAAACTCTGACAAAACAAGACTGATCATTAATCTTTGATCAATCTCACCTTCAAAAGCATCTTTAAGGGCACACGTTTTAATTAAAAACAATAAATATTCACTCATAAGTTACATCAATGTTTTTTCTCCGCATGAAGTACTATAGACAATGTGTTGGGAACAAGGTGGATGTGACTAAATTATGCCACAGTATGAAGGGTGTGTGAGACACTAGGGAATCTCTCAACATCAAACATCCTTCCAGAAGGAACTTGGTAAATCAATACATAAATAAAAGGAAAATACTTCAAATGACTTCGTCTATAATATTGACAGTTTTTTGCATGAATGACAGTATTCCCTTCTGCAGAAAATGGAATACTTGTATTAATAATGCTTCAAATGTTTTGACAAGCCAGTCAGCCTTAATGACAGAAAAAGGGGGGAATGCACTTCTCCCTCAATCCAATTAGGTAAAACCTGTCTGTGCAGGTAAATCTGATGATTATAACGTACAACATATTCTGTGGTATATACGTTGAATAGCTTCCAAGTTTATAGGAAGGCAAGAAATAACAAGTGTATAAATTACAAATGTCACAATCTTCCTGACCTGCAAATAGGTGTTTTAAACCCTGTTCACTGTAAATCTTTAAATCATAGATAATATTTCATTTGCAGGGCTGCAGAGGAAGGGAGATGTTTAACCTCCTGTCTTTCTCCTTATACAATTTCTTTTAACATTAGAAGTCATAGCTTAGTTTAAATCCATCACTCTATTCGAATGGAGGCACGTATTTCTACCTGATTTTGGTGGCAAGAATTCACTGTTGTACAAGTCGAATTATGTTAAGTACCTCTTCACTTTATGTGCAGCAAAGGGATGGACGGAAAGAACTGAAGTTGATTGAAAGGATCCTCCGATAATACCCAGACTCAGTTACTTACAGGAAAAATTTCACCTGTACAAAACATAACTAATTGACTACACATTGCTTCTTTAAATTTTCAATTACTATCCATGCTTCTTTACTTATAATTAATAGGACGCAAATGTGAACACTGACGTGTACTTTGAAAGTATGTGTCAGGCCTTTTAATATGCTCATGGATTTAACAATGTTCCCCTCTTCTCCCCTCAGATTTTCTCCCACTTCCTTTCCTGAGAGAATAGATTCTGGTTGGTGTATTCATTCCATGGGTAGTTGGCACCAAAACCTCACCAAAGGCTTCAATCTTTGAGAATGCATCTAGGCAAAGGTTGGCATTCCCTGCCTTTGTGCCCATTAGTCTACAATCTTCTGCCCCTTTACTTTAATCAGAAATTGGTGGACTCATAAGCAGGAAGTCTACCTCTCTTCAGCTCTGAATATATATGCTGGCATCGTACAGACTCAAAACGGTTAACAATGCTATCAGGCCCGCTGAGTTTTCCAGCCTTTCCTGTGTAATAGCAGCAAATCTATGTCCCTGACTCAGAAATTCAATGGCACCATCTCTGATTCACTCCTACATTACGAGATTGCAAGGAATCCTGGCTCATGTTCCACCTCAACAAATTTATCACAGAGCAATGAACAAATCTGGAACATTTTGGTCTCGAACTTGGTAGCTCAAACCTATTGGCATGTATGGCTTTTAGCCAATTGCAAAGTGTAAGATGTGTAGGAATGTGAAGACTGTTATTGTAGAAGTTCTCTCTTTTTGCTACTGGTCGCAAATACTGCAACAAAGCCATCTCGGAAAGCTGGAATCTCTCATCAAATCATAACAATCGAAGTCTGCTCAACGCTAAGGCCTTACAATGCATGAGACTATCATAAGGAAAAATTATGAGTAATTTAAATTTTCCAGCCTGGAAAGGAGTCAGTTAAAAATGGATGGACAGGCCTCCAGTCACTGTCTGAGTGGAGTTTGCACATTCTCCCTGTGTCTGCATGGGTTTCCCCTGCGTGCTCCGGTTTCCACCCACACTCCAAAGATTTGCCAGTTAGGTTGATTGACCATGCCCATTAGTGTCAGGAAGATTAGGTAAGTACATGGAGTTATGAGGATAGCGCCTGTGTGGGATTGTTGTTACTGCAGGCTCAGATGGATCGAATGGCCTCCTTCTGCAGTGTAGGGATTCTACGATTCTATGTTGAAATGGGTATAGTAATTATCAAATACTGTAAATAAGATAAATAAAATGGGTGTCTCATTTTAGGAAGAAGGCATAAGAGAAGTTGCAAGAAATATTCACAAGAACAGTTCCAGGAATGAGGAACTTCAGTCGTAAGGAAATTTGAAAAAATTAGAATTACTTTCCTGAAGGAATAGAAGGTTGAAGAGAGATTTTGTAGAGGTGTTCAAAATCATAAGGGTTCTGGACAGAATAGATGGGGAGAAACTGTCCCCACTCATAAAAGAATTGAGAATGAGTGCGCAGATTTGCGCAGTAATTGGGAAAAGAGGCAAAAGTGATACGAGGAGATACTTTTTCATGCAGCAAGTGATTAAGGTCTGGAATGCTGAGAATGTGATGGAGGCAAGTTCAACTGAATCATTCCAAAGGGAATTAGTTTGTTACCGGAAAAGGAAAAATGTGCAGGGCTACGAAGAGAAGATGGCCAAATGGACCAAGGTGAGTTGCTCAATCAGATAGCTGAAGCAGACAAGATGAGGATGATTCTACCATCGTGTGGCACCTTTTTTCAGGTGTGATGTAATGTTAAGTGGGTTGTAAAGTGCTGAGTGCAATCGGTGCCAGTTTTCGAGGTCAGCGCCATTTTATGAGTGCCGGATATCTGGCGCAGTCAGCCTCTCGCTGGAAATGGGCGAGAGACGGATTAATATATTTAACTTTATTGAAATGAACATTTGCATCTGCTTATTGAGCCTGGTGCTCAATCATCCAGGCTCAGCCTCCCCTCCTCATGACCTTTCCAGGAAAAATTCACGCCACAAGGAATAGACGTGTTCCCCATGAATAGGGAGCAGGCAGCTTAACCTCGATGGTGGAACAGAAGGCCATAGGCCCCCTGCGAAGCCTGAGGATAAGTGGGGGGGAATGCCCCTTAAGCAGTGCCAGACTGGCAGTTCCACACTGGGCAACACAAGTCTGGCATCTGAGCAATGCCCACCAGGCAGTGTTAGGGTGCAGGGTTAATGGGAGAGGGGCCAGTGAGGGGTCAGTGGGGGTGGGATCAGTAGGCGTAGGGCCAAAAGGGTGAGGGACTAATGGGAGAGGAGCTAAATGAGCCTGGGAGGAATTATCTGAGCTCACTTGCCTCTGCGGTCTCGCTGGTGAAGCTTCTCTCCAGTAACCATTGCATATGGTCTGCATCAGTAGGGACCAGATGTGATGGCCCCGCTGGTCAGGCCAGGGGAGGGGGGCCCACTGCCATTCTGCAGTGATCGGTGGGGGGGGTAGGGAGGGAGAGGAGGCCCGCTGTCACTCTGAAGCGATCAGTGGGGAGAGGGAGGGAGAGGGGCCCATTGCCACTCTGCAGTGATTGGTATGGGGGGGGGGATGGAAGGGAGGTAGAGGGGACCTGCTGCCATTCTGAAGTGATTGGTGTAGGAAGGGAGAAATTCTGCAATTAGTAGGAGGAGGGCTACAGATCTGCGATTGGTGAGGGAGGGGGGTCTGCGATTGATCAGGGGAGCATGACCCTGGCAGTGCTAGCCTGGTACCCTGGCACTGCCAGCATATATACAGCCACTGCCCAACAAGCATTGGTCACTGCACAGGGGGCAGGGCCTGAGAAGGCAGAGCCAATGCAAAGGGGAAGCAGTCTGATGGGATGGGCTTGAGAAGAGAATGCTGCATGCTTTGCATCTGCAATCAGAGGTACACACACTGCACGCTCTGCAACAGCAATTGGGGGGAGGAATGGGGAGACACACTAGCAATCAGATGTAGGGATGGGGAGGCATGTTAAGTCTTCTGGAACAAGCAATGAGCCGATCCATGTGTGGGGTATGCCCTGCTGCACAGCTCCATGATAGCGATAGTGAGGGGATCAAATGATCATGTGAAGGGTGAGGAGTAGGGGGGGCACAGAGACCCACAGTTTGTGGGGGAGGGCATTGGCCATAGAGACAATGGTAACTTGGCGGAGGGCGAATTGGCTGCAGAGGCTAGCCGTAGCTGGGGGAGACAGTGAATAACAGAGATCTGAGTATGTGCAATTGTGCCCTCTGCTGCTATCTGCCAGCTTTCAGCAAGCTTTATCTCCACCTCCATCACCTATTGGCAGGAACAAGATTTGGTTTCATTTTTTCGCAGAGTGAGATAAGATTCCATTTTTAACTTGGCCAAATAAATAATGTGGTTCTCTTTTGTTTTCACACTCATTTGGCACTTAGAATTCTTTTGATAAGATAACTGACACACACACACACACACACACACACACACACACACACACACACACACACACACACACACACACCTCCTCCTCAAATAAACAGGCACTCATCCCACACAAACGTATACACACTCCTCCCACCTCCACACATACACTCACCCCTACACACACAAACATGCACATGCACTCCCCCCACACACACACACTTACCCATACACACACAGAGACACACATGTACTCCCCCCACACACATACACCCCCCCTACACACAGACTCACCCCACACACGCATTCACCCCACACATACACTCACATACATACAAACTCACTCCACACACATACAAACTCACTCCACACACATAAAAATTCACTCCACACACAGAACCGAACTCATTCATGCACTCCCCATACTGATCCCATATTTTCAAGCCCCTTCACACAAAGGCTCACCCCTCTCACACACACTCACCCTATACACATATACACACCTCTTTCACAAACACACTCACTTCTCTCTCTCACAACACACACACACATATAAATACACACACACACACGCACACACACATGCACTCTCCCCTCCCACACACACACACTCACTTCTCTTCACACAAACGGACACACAAGTTCATTCCTTAATTATTTCCACATGCACACTTATAATTAACATTATAAGAATGGTCAAAACAATGTCTAGATTGGTTATAACAGTAAACACTCCGCTTGTCAGATATCTGGATTGGATATGTACGGTAGAAAAAAGACAAAATTAGAGCATGCTGCAGCAGGCTATCTAAACTGAAAATCCTCCGACTGCAAGTTTCAGGGACACTGACTGTGTATAAACCAGCCATCCTCTCTCACTCACACCCACCTGCCCATCCATTTTACCTCTTACGCACCTTATCTTTCACCTCCCACCCAGCACTCATTTGCTCATCTGCAAGATAATTTCACAGGCTCAAGCATTTAGCTGCATCATCAATGACTTTCCTTCTATCGTAAGATCAGGAGTAGGGATGTTTTCATAGTGCTCAGCACCATTTGTGACTCCTCAGATACTGAAGCAGTCCATGTCTAAATGCAGCAAGACATGGACATTATTCAGGCTTGGGCTGATAAGTGGCAAGTAACATTTGTGTCACACAATTGCCAGTCGATGATTATCTTCAACAGGAGAGAATCTAATAATCATCCCCACAACATTCAATAGCATTACCATCATTGAATCGCCCCATTATCAAGATCCTGGGGGAGTTACCATTGACCAGAAACTCAACTGGACCAGCCATATAAATACCATAGCTACCAAAGCAGGTCAGAGGCTAGGAATCTTATGGCCAGTAACTCACCTCTTGACGTCTCTCTACCACTACCTCTTCCCCCCCCAAGAGCCAGTCCAGAATCTACAATGTACAAGTCTGGAGTGAGGGTTGCAGGGGAGGAGTCTTTTTCCGGTTGGAGGTCTGTGACTAGCGGTGTTCCATACAGCTCTGTACTGGGACCTCTGCTGTTTGTGATATATATAAATGATTTGGAAGAAGATGTAGCTGGTGTGATCAGTAAGTTTGCGGACAACACACAGATTGCTGGAATTGCGGACAGTGATGAACATTGTCAGAGAATACAGCAGGATATAGATAGGCTGGAAAATTGGATGGAGAAATGGCAGATGGAATTTAATCCAGATAAATGCATTTCGGTAGATCTAAGGTGGGGGGAGCTATACAATAAATGGCAAAACCATCAGAAGTATAGACATGCAGAGTGACCTGGGTGTGCAAGTCCACAGATCCTTAAAGGTGGCAGCATAGGTGGAGAAAGTGGTGAAGAAGGCATACTTGCCTTTATTAGATGGGACATAGAGTATAAAAGTTGGCATATGATGTTGCAACTATATAGAGCATTGGTTAGGCCACATTTGGAATACTGCATCCAGTTCTGGTCGCCACACAACCAGAAGGACATGGAGGCTTTGGAGAGAGTACAGAGGAGGTTTACCAGAATGTTGCCCGGTATGGAGGGTGTTAGCTATGAGGAGAGATTGGGTAAACTGTGTTGTTCTCCCTGGAAAGACAGAGGATGAGGGAAAATCTAATAGAGATGTACACAATTATGAAGGGTATAGATAGGATAAACAGTGGGAAGCTTTCTCCCAGGTCCGAGGTGATGAACACAAGGAATCACAAGTCCAAGATAGGGAGGCAAGGTTCAACACAGATGTCAGGGGCACGTATTTTACACAGAGGGTGGTGGGGCCTGTAATGCACTACCAGGTAAGGTGGTTGAGGCCAACACACTGGGATCGTTGAAGACTTATCTAGATAGCCACATGAACAGACTGGAAGTAGAGGGACACAAACAAATGGTCTAGTTGGACACATGAATAGCACAGGCTTGGAGGGCTGAAGAGCCTGTTCCTGTGCTGTATTGTTCATTGTTTTTTGTTATGGAATACTCTCCAATTATCTGGATGCCTCACAGTGCCAAGGACCCAGATTCAATTCCTGGCGTGGGTCACTGTTTGTGCGGAGTTTGTACATTCTCTCTGTGTCTGTGTAGGTTTTCACCAGGTGCTCCAGTTGTCTTCCACTGTCTGAAATGGGATACGTTAGATACGTGAGATACGTTAGATACTAACGTTGGTTAGATATGTTAACCAGGCTAAGCTTTCCCTCAATGTCGCCAAACTGGCACCAGAGTGTGGCGACTAGGGGATTCCAAGGTAATTTCTTTGCAATGTAATGTAAACTTACTTGTGACTAATAAATAAATAACCTTAGAAAACACACAATAAGCTTGACACCATCCAAGACAAAGTAGCACACTTGATTGATACACCTTCCACAAATATTCAATCCCTCCACCAGCAATGAACAGTGGCAGCAGTGCGTATTATTTACAAGGTGCACTGCAGGGACTCACAAGTCCTCAACTACTCACATCTGGAAGGACAAGAGCAGCAGATACCTGGGAACATCACCTGGGTTCTCTTGCAAGTCATTCTCCCTCCTCACTTTCAAATATACTACTATCACTGGGTCAAAATCCTGGAATTCCCTCCCCAATTGGGGTAATCATAACTAAATATCAGGGACTGCAGCTCAAGTTCAAGAGGCAGCTCACTACCACTTTCTCAAGGACAACTAGAGATGGGCAATGAATGCTGGCCTAGCCAGCAATAACCCCATCCCAAAAAGAACAAAGTGCCTATTGGAAATTGGTGAAAATTACATTCAGAATCAAGGTTAGAAAGAAATCCTTCACTCAAAAATTGACATTCTGCAGATACAAAACATTCAGGTCATTTAATACTGTTACATAGTCTAATCACTGAATTTATGTATTAGAAATTCAATATTTATTCAATGGATCAAATTGTCTCATCACTGCATTTTCTTAAAGAAATGATACTAGAAACAAAATGTGCAGAGATCAATCATGTTCTGAAATCAAAAAGAGAAAATGCTGGAAAATCTCAGCAGGTCTGGCAGCATCTTAAGGAGAGAAAAGAGCTGAGGTTTCCAGTCCAGATGACCCTTTGTCAAAGCTGATAGACATGTTCTCACTGTCAAGATAGTCAACAAGCCTAACGTTCCCAGACTAGAGTCGAGATTCAGGTGCCAGATTGGCTTGTGTTAACTCTTCCACTCTCTGTTAATAATGTATTTCTCCAGCAAATTATAATGTGCATGTTTTAATTTAGAAAGCATATCCATACGGTAGGTAATTTAAAAGCACTCTGAACAGTTCTATGAATACGTTTTGCACTGTCCCCTAAGTGTCAAGTTTGTCAATACAAGTTAAACACTTTCCAGACGGATTGAATGCATCCTATTTAGTATGTTTGAAGCTGTGGGTTGGTTCTATTGCGAATTATTATTGGGCCACGCTAATAGGGTTCAGTGTGTTGTGGTCTGACCTGTGTGCAGCTCACTGGCACCAATTGGTGAAGAGGTTTTATTCGAGCGCCTGAGTAAAGTGGAAGGCAGGAAATCAGTTAGGCAGCTTCTGTCATCCCAGATCAGAAAATGATCATCTCCGAAGTGATACGAACTGACATTTTACTCTGAATATTTTAAGGACTGCTACTTTGCAAAGGAGTGAAGCATTTCTCTGAATGCCCGTGGAATATTAGTAAAACCCCTAGCAAATAAATTAGTGATGCAAATGAAGGTGAGGATTGACATAGTGACACTCCTGGTGTGTATCTCTCCAAGTACAAAACATATTTCAAAAGAAACTGACAGAAGAAGTTTGTTTCAGTTCCAGCTTTGTAATTAGCCGCTGAAACTGTTTTGGGTAACTTCTTCTTCGATGTGGCGAAGTTTGCTGGTGTATTAAAGCGATCTCTGCAATCGTTTTCCTCCGCTGGGGAGGTGAAGGCGAAAGAATCAAGGGGATTCCACTTCTGACCAACATTCATTGAATCCCCGGCCCGCCACCAGTACGATCCCCTCTGTATAAAGGATTGGTTTGTCTCTTCTCAACTCGGTCTAATAGTGGGCAAGATTTGGCGTGGATATAAAATAAAGTCAGATTCCAGCAACAAATTGAAAGAAATGCTGTTTCAACTGTGCATCTCAAACTTCCATTATTGGAAGGTATTATGTAAAACAATGTGCATTTGACAAATCTCTGAGAAAATGTATGTTTAAGCAATATTTGTCATATCTGGCACACTAATGGCCATCAGTCTAGCTGGAAGCAGTGATGGATGGATCTCCGTCCTGTACTAAAACGGAGATGTTAACATGGCCAAAACACACAAAAAAGGAATCCATTTCAACAGTTGGGAATCACTGAGTCGGGATTACTTTGAAACTAATATGAGTTTCAACTCAATAATACCACCGAAACGTTTATTCAGCAATTAGCTCGCATCCTCCAGAAGCTCATCATTAATTCTGTCTTATTTCCCTCGAAGGATCACTTCACTGAATGGACCAATGCTGAATTGTTGCCCGGTCCTGCTATTATATTCTTTACATAAATTAGCCCACAATTAGCAACATGGTACATAGCCAATGTATACATTTTCGCAATTAACCACAGGGCAGGGAGTGAGTTTAAGTGTGTGCCTGTTTCTTATTTGTATAAAGGCTGTGATTGCAGAGCGATTACTGTTAATTATTAACGTAAATGATCACGCCTAGCTTAATGTAACAAGACAGGTGAACGGCCAAGCTATTCTACCCTGACATGCTGTTGCCAAGGAAACTGACATGAAACAAGATGATAACTTGCAGTAGCATATTATTCTATTGACTAACGAAGCTGCTTATTCTCAGCAAAGATACCACCGTCAGTTTCGATTTAACTTCTCCTGAAATATTAAAGCATCTGTCTAATTCAGGAGCTGACTGCCTTGCTGTGTGTTTTCACCTTGGGTACTACTCGGCTTCCCAGTGTTGGCACTGCCTTCTCTTCCACACGTACCAGCTGTTTGACTATATCGTTCAGTGACAGCGTAGAACCATGCTTTTGGGCTGTGCTTAATGCTGGAAAGCAGTTGCCATTTTTATTGCAACCTTAGTATCCTAACATGTAGCCCCAGGGTGGGCCCTGATCTATACCCCTAAGTGGTAGCAATGAGATATTGTCTTGGAGCAGGAGTCCAAAACTACAGGGCATGGGGTTAAGGTGAGAGGGGAAAGATTTGAAAAGGACCTGAGGGGCAACTTTTTCACACAGAAGATAGTGTGTATATGGAATGAGCTGCCAGCGGAGGTGGCAGATATAGGTACAATTACAACATTTAAAAGATGTCAGTCATGAGGTGGAGATGCCAGCATTGGACTGGGGTGGACGCAGTAAGAAATCTCACAAGACCACATTAAAGTCCAACAGGTTTATTTGAAATCATGAGCTTTCGGTGCACTGCTCCTTTATCAGGTGAGTGGGACAGTTACTGGTTCTGAAAGCTCATGATTCCAAATAAACCTGTTGGACTTCAACCTGGTGTTGTGAGACTTCTTACTGTAACATTTTAAAAGACATTTGGACAGATAGGAAAGTTCAGAGGGACATGAGTCAAATGCAGGTAACATCAACATCAGGGGAACAGTCTGCAACCCAGTTAAAAATGGTACTGATGGGATCCGTCGATCTCCAGGGCATCTGTATACTTGGGTGTACACTCAAATAATAGCAGAATTCTGTCACTGCTGGAAATCCAAAGGAAAAACAGAAAATGCTGGGAAGAGGAATGGGGGCACGAGTTCTGGCAGTATCTGTGGAGAAAAGAAATCATTCGGATTCAAAAGGTTAACTCCATTTTCTCTCTCCACGTAAGTTGCTAGAGTTACTCAGTTTTCCCAGCATTTTCTGTTTTTGTTTGGGTACACACTGCACAGGGTATTGTCATCACATAGACTCCCCCTGCTCAAGAAGGAGCCAGATTCATCACCTTATCGAGGCCAACAAGGGTGAGTGTCGCTAGCATTCTTGCTGGTTAAAACAATTAAACTAAAATAAACAAATTAAGGGATGAAGCAAGAAGAGCAGCTCCAAAAAAAAGGGAACCGCTGTAAACAAAAAAAAAAATCAAAGCAGAAAGGAAACTTAAAACATTAAACCAAAATGTGATTAAAAGGGTCTCTAATGCTCCCAAGTGCCTGTGGTGCCCAATGAGCATGGAAAGCCTCAACAGTGCCCTCGGGTACCGTATGCTCCCATTGCCAGTGAGGCCACCAAAACTGAAGAAGGGATTATTTATTTGCAATGCTTACACATTGATTTACATGTTTAAGGAGCGTGGGCATAAAATTCATTCAAGGTTGGTTCCCCCATCCCCACCCCCACCATCCCCGCCCCCACCCCCACACACACAATTGCTCACCTCAAGATAAGGGATCACCTTGCAGGAAAGATCTCCAAGCAGCCACTTTTTAGTCAGCTCATGAAATATGACCAGAGGAAGACAGAAAAAGATGATGAGGAAGTCCCAGAAAGCCAGATTGGCCAACAGTGAGTTGGAGATACTCCTCATGTAATAGTTGTGGCAGACAATGCACATGATGGACAGGTTTGCCATGATCCCAATCACAAATATGATAATGGAGAGACACATGACAGCGTAGGCCCCGTAGGAGTCCTCGGTCACAGGGTAGAAAGGGTTCTTCAGCTGGCGCCTCCTCCCTGGTGCCTGTACAGGCAGGAGAGCTGGCGCACCCCCCAAGACAAAGCCACTGGAAGTGTTGAGGAATCCTCCAGTCCTGCTGTGTGTGTCGGAGTGCTCTGCCGACGCGTTGAGGTACAGGGCAGCAGCTTCCTGCTCTGGGTTCAACTCCAACCCCCCAGGCCCCGTGGAGTTAGCAGTGGGAGAATCTTTACCCTTCTCCCGCTGCTTGGTCTCGCCAGCTGCTCCTCTCTGAAACCTCGCCGTGCTCATCTGGAAAAGCCCACCCGCCAGTGGGTGCCCATGCCCATTTGCGTTCCTGGCAGCAGGAAGCTCGGGGTGGATTCGAGACTGGCTGTGCCCCCTGGCAGACCCTCGTACCATTGCCCCCTTCGACCCGGGAAGGTTCTCCGTTGCGTTCTTGCGGGGGTACTTTGAGAACCTGGGCTTTTCCCACCGCTGTTCGCCAGAGACCGCTGTCTCATTGGAAAGCCACCTTCCTTTGTGTTTGGGGTGAGTCGGTGCTTCGCCCCCATGTCTGAGCGCGGGATATATACCATCCTGCTGAAGCACTGCTCCACTCAATCCCCTTCGCCTGGCAGGTGGGTTAGATGCCTGGGCAGAATCCCGGGTTAGTTCACTGTCCACAACCCAAGAGCTGTTGAGCTGAACTTGACTTGGGTTTGCACAGGCAACCCACAACAGACAGGGCACAAGGGCCAACACAGGGCAGCACATCTTCAGATTAACGCTGCGAAGGTTTTAGACAATAAAAACCTAACTGACAGGTCTTCAGGATTCAATATCATCGGAGCTGCTAACTTGGATCGGGAGTTTGAAGCTTCCAGTTTTAAAGCATTCAGCTGGCTCACCCCAAGGTTTCTTGGAAAGCAAGTTCAGGAGCCAGCATCAACATAATCCAAGTTTCAGAACCATTGAAGCTCATCTCCTACTCTGGTCTCTCCTTCTTCCACAACTTGCAAATACTCTGTATCTGATCAGATGGTCCCAGAGGTGTAGTCCAGCTCTGTGCTCCCAGCCTCAATCTCTCTACTCCTCTTTGCTGCTCCGTTTACTCTCCATTCAGTGTCCGCCACCGTTTGTGTCTGCTTCCCATTTCAAACTTGCTTTGATCCGGCACAGCACGGAACGGGAGATGCAGCTTTCCCTCTCCCTCTCCCCCACCCCGCCTGGGGAGGAGCCGATCAGAGTCTGGGGTCCGCCAATATTTTCCGAGGAAGGTGGCTCCGAGGAGTGAGAGTCTGTGTGTTGAGGCAGGCGGGGGGGGGGGGGGGAGACTGAAATCGATTCCAGTCTCTCAATCCACCAGGAACCGAGAACTGACATGAACCCCTGGGGTCAGCCAAGGCGGGGAGGGTGGGGGGGTCCCACTTGCCCACTTAACTCTGGAGATAACCCTCTTCATTCACTCCTTCATCAATGCTTTCCGCTTCATTTCACAATGAACGTTACAATGGAAGGGTAATATCTTTCTCCTTCCCCTTTGCAAATGCCCCAGTCCCCCTTATATCAATGCAAATAAGTGACTTAACTTGCCCCCTTTGAAAGGTGAGTGTTGACCTCGGTTTGCCATCTGCCCGGATTCCACCTGTAAGAACTCCGCCCCAGTGCTACACGTTTGGCCACCCGATTCTTCTGCATTCACCTGAAGCGCAGACACTCCTGGGTATATATGCACACACACACACACACACACACACGTCTCAAAACATCACCAGCAGTTCCACTCGGATAATGTGCCAACAGCTCCCTCCTGTGAAAAGTAAGTCATTACAACCGAAGCTAGCACTGTTCAACTCTGATTTGAGCCGAGCATTTTTTTTGTTCCCCAGCTCGGCTCCTTAAAGAGACACTGCCTTTGTTGGAAAATTATTATTGAAATACAGAGAGAGATTGTTTCAGAGTTCCAAGGCAATGTGCCGAGTGTTGGAGGAAGGGGTTTCAGGACAATTCAGGGACTTGACAGTACTTGTTCCCTGTTGATGATTCCTACGTAATATGCAACATGTTGTGTTGGAGCAACATCACCAGGGTGGCACAGTGGTTTGCTTCACTGCCTCACAACGCCAGGGATTTGGGTTCAATTCCAGCCTTGGGTGACTGGATAAGATATCTGTCAGAGAGTCAGTGCAGACTTGATGGGCTGAATGGCCTCCTTCTGCACTGCAAGGATTCAATGATTCTATGAATCAGTATGATTCAAACACAGGCTGAACTTGATAGATAAGAATAATCAGAATTTATACCGTGCCTTGAATGCAACAAAATGTTCTCAGTCCCTTAACAAGAATATTGTTGGACACAGTTCAACAATGAATCATGTGAGCAGAGGGGCTGAATACACAGCCATCAATGAGGGAGATAGATAAGGTAGAAAGGAAGGATCTTTTCTCTTAGAGAAGGGTTAATAACCAGGGGGCATGGGTTTAAGGTGAGAGGCAGGAGATTTAGAAGGGATGTGAGGACAAACAGGAGAATTCCAGATTCCTCATGGTGGAATCTGGAATTCTGTGCCCGAAAGGGTGGCAGAGGGGGGAGCCCTCATGGCACTTAAGAAACATTTAGGTGAGCACTTGAAACACTGTAGCATACAAGGCTATGGACTGAGTGCTGGAAAATGAGATTAGGACAGATAGGTGCTTGATGGTCGACACAGATACAATGGGCCAAAAAGTCTCTGTTATAAAACTCTGTGACTCAATGGCTGAGAGATTGAAATGAGCCAAAAGACCAAAATTGGAAGAGTGGGGAAATCACAGAGATATGTGGAATTGAAGAAAATTAAGGGATAGGCAATGTGGAGGATGATTGAAAACAAAGATGAGAACTTTGAAATCAAGATAGGACTGGATCTGGATCTACAAGAACAGGACTTGTGGTGAGTTAGGATACAGAGTCAGAGTTTTGAATAGGCTCAGTTTATATAATAGGAGGCTGCCAGGAGAACTTTGGAATTGTCAAGTCTTGAAATAACTAAAGCTTGGGTGGGGGTTTCAGCAACAGTTGAGATAAGGCAGGGGAAGTGGAGAAGATAACTCCATCCTCCCAATTGTTATGATTTAGGTAAAAAAACTCCAAAGTGTTTTATGGAATCTGTCTGGATCATAAGTTTTGCAACCTGAATTTTCTAGATCAGCATGACATGTTTCACTTCAGGTATGATTCAAAAGATACATTAGGGAACTTTTATCAAACAAAGTGTATTTAACAATATAGCCAACATGTATAGACATTGAACCAGCAATAATGTTTGTTAATGACAAACAAAACAACCACAATAATATAAAACCCTTAACAAATGTCTCTAAGATGTTCCAATCAAAACCAAGCTTCCTTTAGACGAAACCTTTAACTTGCTTCAACACAGCAAAGTCTACTGCTCATGTGATACTGGAATTGAGTTCTTTGTATGAATGCTGCAGTCCTCTTGAACACTCAGAACAGTTTGAAGTCAGAACAGCTTCCCAGACAAGGGAGACTCTCTGGTCAAGCCACCAACATCAGATTTCCTCCTTTCAGAAAGGAAAGACTTTGTCTTTAGCTAAACAACAGAATTTCCCAAAACCAGGGAGAGAGATAAAGAGAGGCTGCTTTCAATCTGATGTCCATCCCTACTAAATTAAAACACTGCTGCCAGACAAAAACAAAAAATGAAACTTTGAATTCCCTACAAAGGAGAAAAACCTGACCAGAACCCATAACCTTCCTCCTAACAATGTAGGGCCATAAAACCAACTCCAGGATAAACATGAACAACCTCCATATAAGTGATTGAAATGCAGTCAAGCTGGTAACAAATGACATCAGATGAGGCTGTGAGCTAAGAAAACATTGACGTTGTGAGAGCAGCAGAGATCATGATTTAAAAAAACTTTTCTTAAAGGTACACTAACATCACACAATGCTTATTCAAAAGAGTTTTCTACTAGAAACCAAACTACAGGTAATCCATGCAACAAAATCCTTAAATGGTGCAAACTGAAGCTCAAACAAACAACTAAATTAATCAATCCTAGAGTTAATGAGAGTTGTTTAAATCTGGGAATATTGTTAACAGTAAGTATATTTATTTAATCAATTGCCTGTCTAATACTGTTAATGGGTCAGCTACATAGGGATTCTAATCATTAATTAATATCAATATCAGACATTAAACTCAACTATAAATTTATAATTCACTAAATTAATTCTGAATTACTATGACAATTGTATTGCCTTTGGAACTCTTACTTATTTTGACAATTATCCTGATCTACTAATTATTTTTGTATTGTTTAATTTTAAGTGCTGCTGGCTATCGTTTTAAGAGTAAGAAAATTGGTTAGTTTATTTTTGTATGGTTTCTTCTTTGATAACTTTTCCTCAGCAGGTTGCAGGGATCCTGATGAGAGCTTGGATGTGTAAATGCAAATTGATTCCAAACTGACAGATAGAAGAGCAAATTTTAACTCTGAGACTCTAAGATCAGCTGCCAGACATAAACTAGGTGAAAAATCCCCAATGACATCTCGTCCAAGAGTTAAGGTAAAGGAGTTAACAATCAATGTAGTGCCTCAGAAAAAAAATTGCATTAGATTATCAATTCCAATGTTCTTACAGAAGATTCAGAGGGTTCCAAGAAAGCTTTAAGGAACTTTCTAGAAAAGATATTAAGTTAAAACTTTGAAGTTAATAAATTGAAAGCAATGCCTGAGTAAAATTTGCAAGGTTAAATTGTCAAGAGTGGAATTGAACATGTCAAATTTGATAAATGCATCACAACTTTTTTTCTTTGGTTTGACTCTGAACCCATAATAAATAAAATAGCTGCACAGACAACAGAGTGTAAGGATAGGCAACTACATCTCCTCCACAATCATTCTCAACGCTGGTGCCCCATAAAGTTGTGTCCTCATCCCCTTACTATATATTCTTTGTACTCCGCTGACTGTGTGGCTAAATTCCCCTCCAACTTGATTTTCAATTTGCTGATGACACCATCACAGTGGGTTGGATGTAAAGCAATGATGAGACACAGGAAAAAGTTGTGAATCTGATAAACTGTTGCAACGTCAATAATCTCTCCCTCAATGTCAATAAAATGGACATGTGTATGTCAATGGGGCTGAAGTGGAAATGGTTGGGAGCTTCAGGTTTTTTGGTGTCCATATCACCAACAACCCTGTCCAGATCCCTCAATACTGATGCTATTGTTAAGAAAGCTTACCAACTATCTCTTCATTCTCAAGAAACAAAGTAAATTCAGCACGTCCACTGCGACTCTCACTAACTTTTACAGATGGACAATAGAATACATTGTTTCTGGTTGTATCACAACTTGATTTGATTTAATTTGATTTATTATTGTCACATGTATTAACGAAAAGTATTGTTTCTTATACACTAAACAGATAAAGCATACCATACATAGGGAAGGAAAGGAGAAAATGCAGAACATGGTGTTACAGTCAGAGCTAGAGTGTAGAGAAAGATCAACTTAATGTGAGATAGGTCCAATAAAAATTCTGATGATAGCAGGGAAGTTTTTGAGTTCGTTGGTACGTGTCCTCAGACTTTTGCATCTTTTTCCCAACGAAGAAGGTGGAAGAGAATATGTTTGGAGTGTATGGTGTCCTTGATTATGCTAGCTACTTTTCCAAGCCAGTATCAACAGATGGGAAGCAGGTTTGAGTAATTGACTGGGCTTCATTCACGGTCTTTTGTTCTCTATTGGTAGCTTGGTAAGGCTCCTGCTCTGTCCAAGATACTAAGAAACTACAAAAGGTCGTGAATGAAACCCAGTGCATTATGCAAACCAACCTCCCATCCATTGATATTGTCCAAGTTTCCGCTCTCTTCCACCTTCTTCCATCAGGAAAAGGATAAATCTGAAGTTGTATACCAACCGACTGAAGAATAGCTTCTTCCCTGCTGCAGACTTTAGCGTGGACCTATCTTGCATTAAATTGATCTTTTTCTACACCCATAACACTACGTTCTGCACTCTCTCCTTTCCTTTTCTATGAACAGTATGTTTTGTCTGTATAATGCACAAGAAATAATACTTGCATTGAATACATGCAACAATAATAAATCAAATCAAATATCAAAGGAGACAAGACTGCAAGTTGGCTAAGATACGAGACACAAAAAGCTGATGATGAATCACCATCACCCAATGTGACAGCAACCAGTTTATTAAATGGAGGAGTGCATCTATTTTCATATTTCAGTGTGATAGCTGAATTGTGCAAGATTTGCTGACTGCACTTTGTAAACTTGTACTGAATTCTCAGCCATTAACTATAACTTCATAATACTTTTGTTGACAAAAAGTTGCATTAATGTGGCATCTTTTAATATTGTGACATCTCAAAGCTTGTCAAAGGAACAATTATCAAGCATAATTTGCCACCGATAATAATAGAGGTATCAAGGCAGCTGATCAATAATCTGAAGAAAGATGTATGTGGGTACATTTTAGGGTTGAAAGAGGTGGAGGGAGGTTGAACAGGAATTCTGCACTGTAGGATTCTATGATTCTATGCTGTTAAATAACATAGGCTGCTTCATTATCTGAGAAGTTGTGAGTGGTATTGAATACTGTGCAAAGAATAGTAAGCATTTCCATTTCTGACCTTATGATGGAAGGAAGGTCATTGATCGAGATAGTTGGAGCTAGGGAACTGCTTTCTTTCAGGGTTTGATGCTCCGGTGGTTCAGCTGGAGTTTACAAATCTGTGAGAACATTAAAGTAATTAGGAATCCTTTGAGTATTCAGGCCAATATTCTTTCTTAACCAATAATTCCAAAAAAATTATTGATCCTCACAACTCATAGGTGACACCACATGTAAATCACTGTGTACATGGTTCTGGCTATACACATTATTGGTGCACTGTCCACATGTGGAGGAGGGGAATCACAAGTCAGGCATGAAGTGGATAGACCTTGTCATCAAGTAGCCAATTTCTGGCTTGTCATGGTGGCACATACATGGAAGTTGTGGCTGATTGTTGTCAGCTGAAAGTGGAATATTTGCTGCCATGATAGTAGGCATTTGCTGATGACACTTTCTGCATAGTGGACATCGATTGACAGTAGCAGTGATTAGCACTGCTGCCTCACAGCGCCAGGGTCAGGGATTAGATACCTGGCTTAGGTCACTGTGTGTATGGAATCTGCGCCTTCTCCCCATGTCTGTATGGGTTTCCTCCCATAATCCAAAGACATATGGATTAGATAGATGGGCTATGCAAAATTGCCCCTTAGTGTCAAGTAAGATAAATGCATGGGTTATGTGGATAGGACCTGGCTGGAATTGTGGTCAATGTAGATTCAATAGACCAAATGGTCTCTTCCAGATTTATATGATTTTATCTATCTAACTGCACATTCGGAAATGGCAACCCTTATGATTGCGATACATCTCCCATTTACACATGGGACCACAACACTGCACACATGCAGTCAATGGCACCCTACACCATTAGGAATCTAGTCTACCTAGAACAGTCTGCTCCTGCTGCTTCTCTGTCTGGTTAGAGAGATTATGGTGAGGTTTCCTTTCAGACACACACAATGTTTGCTGCATGGTGAATTATACTGGATTGACAATGTTGCCTGCTCTGAGCTTCACAGCCACTGGCAGCAGTGGTTGTGAAGCTCAGAGCAGGCAATATTCTGCTCACTCTGCTCTGAGGCACGAACAGTGGTACACAGTCAGAATTTACAGCTTAGAACTTCAGAGAGTGCTAATAACTCTGTCTGATGAATATGCAATTGGGAAGCCTTTTTTTAAATTTAATTCATTAATTCAATGGATGCCAGCATTCATTTGTCCATCTCTAATTGCTCTTGAGACCTAGCTTTACTGAAAAGTGGAAATGGCTTCAAGATACACAGGGAAACATGAATGTGCCACTCAAATCAAACAGACTGACACTGATAGACATTCAGGATAAGACTCGAGTTGGCCTGGACACTACTGGCAAGATTTGCCAAGCAACAGTATTGGTTGATTTTTTTCTTGGGGATGTGTAGTTTTTCTAGTAAGGCTAAGCAACATTCCCACAGTAGATCAGATTTTTTTTTAGCTAGATTGAATGACTGACTTAAGCACTCCACTTGGCACAGGCATACAGGAATGATAAATGTCAATTGGCTTTGCTGTAATCTTTGCCCATTCATGATATTGCTCTATCCGACAGCTTCTCTATAATCTCACCGAGGATTAAAGTTATCATTCTTTGCACCATTTGGGAGGGTGAAAACTTAGAATGAAATGGGCCCATAGCTAATATCTCGCTAAATCTGGATGCTTCAGTGGATGATATGTAGTATGGTTCAGGCATTCTTCTAACATTTTTGTAGTACCCCAGACAGAGAGGCAGTTTCCAAAAAACAGACTGAATTTCCCATGACATATTTATCCTTGAACATACTATGAATAGGTTACCTTGCAAATAAAATGTAACATTTGATAGGCAAATATGCTATCTCTAGAACTCAGTCAAGATTTCAAGCTCCATTCCAGAGATTTAAGGTAATATGTAAGAGGGCTGCATTGTTGAAGATGTCATCTTTTGACTGAAATATTCAACCATTTGCTATCCCAAGCAAATGCAAAAAAAATCCTGTGACACTGTTTAGAGTGCAGTTTCAATAGACCTCATTCTAGTCAACATTGTTAAAACAATGGTATTCCTCAATATATGAACAGTGCCTAAACTTCATTATGCTTCTTTCCAATTCTGCCTTTTGAGTATTTTCTGTCTATGCTTCTGACATATTTATCTATATTCTTTTGTTGTCACAAGTCTGTTTTATATTTGTATCTATCACTTTCTACCTCAGTGTTTTAGTCTTTTTCTGTGTAACTTTCTGTTAAATGTATACGATTGCATTCAGAGTTGGTCAGGTGATTTGATGGTGATGTCATTGAGATGTTTCAAAGGCTCCTGTTTAGTTTGATTTTGTACTCCATTCAGACAACCGATCCTTCAGTAATTTTGTTGTTGTTAGTTTGAATTTACGTGTATCAACCATATATTTTTCTCTATGTAAAACCCACAACCACTAACACAGTTAGGACATTACGGTTTCTTATCCCCACATATATGTGCGTGGCTCCTATTCAAATTCTGAACTGGTGTCTTAGGCAAAATGCAAGATCTAGGATATGCAGAAAGATGGGAAGCAATATATATCAGGTTGGATGTAGGATAGGCTGAAACAGTCAGCGATATATTGCAATATTTCCTACAGCAGTTCAAAGGATAGCTGTTACTAACTAAGGCTAGGAAATGCAATAGGAATACAGGTGAGAATAAATAGAAATACTATAGTCTGTGATAGTTAGACTTGAGATAATAATGAGTGATGGGTTTTGAGAGTTCTGGTCTCTGAAAATATCTGATGAGGTAGAGATTTGCATTCAAAAAGGCTTTGAGGGAGGCTGAGGTCCAGTAGGTTTGGTCAGTAGTGCACAGTGACTATTTTGACCCAAAATGTCACAAGTGTGAAGTCAGCTTGGATTTGAATCTACAAACTCTCATATTTCAATCAGCAACATGACCAGGGCAAGAATCGTACTTTTAGACCAAAGAACTAGTTTGACAAAATAATAACTCTTAATACATGATTTGCATGTCCACGATACTGCAACCTGACTCTATATATTACTCACACAGCTCTGTATGTGTTAAGAAATGTGAACTTAGCTGTCTCTCTGCAATGGAGACTGAGGATTATAAATTGCAGCATGCTTTAGGAATTCTGGAGCATGCACAAAGTGGGACGGGCTACATATGTTTTTGTTCTCCAGAGGCCAATGCAGAGATCATCAGGGAACCAGCATGGTGGTGCTTGTGGCATGGAAAACCGATCAAGGGAAATGCTATGCAGGTAAGAGTAAGCCCAGGTGACTATGTCTGTGGGAAGGCTGAAAAAGAGGCTCCAGGTTGCAAAGGTGTCGCTGTTAGTCAACCTCCAGCAGACTTACGACACCTCCATGTCGTAAGATATCTCCATATGATTAGGGCTTAGGAGAGATCTTGGTGAGCTGAGAATGCAGTGGAAAATTGTGGACTTTTTGCAGCTGAGGGTTAGGGCTCAGTAGAAGCTCTGGGACCCCACTGAAAGTTTGGTCCAGCAGAGGAGTTTGATGATTCCAGATAGAGTGCAGCTCAGTGAAGCTAACTAAAGAGTTGAAATTATGCTCGTAATTTGATGTTGCCATACAGCTCTGTGAATCATGTGGAATGCAGTCTCGGGAGGAGAGATTGAACCATTAGGAGATTCGCAATCATTGAGACAGTCTAAGTTGGAGTGGTTTTCAGGGAAATTCAGAGCCTGGATCTTTGAAAGTGAAAAACTGATATCACTCATGAGGGAGGCAGAGTTGTATCAAAGTTGTGAACTCACAGTGGATGCTGATGTCTTGGTGGGTTGCTGATAAATCTCTGGAATTTGGCTTGGTCACCAGTTAAATGCAGTGAGCTATGTTTGACCAATTTGCCTGCTAATTCTTAAGTAATTCATATTAATTGTGAATGTTAGAGTAGAAGATCGAATTGTTTCAGTTTTCTGGCTTTGTATAATGAAGTTTATTCTATTTGCTTAAAACATAGAATTTTGAGGCTTTATTCTCTTATTTGGATTTCAAGCATTTGTCTACTTTAAACAAAAGATTACTGATCCCTAACTGGATTGTAACAATATAGTCCTCTAACATATTATTAGATGATATTGTAACATGTGGCTCTATATAAAGTACAACCTCTGTATTGTACTCAAGTTCAATTACTATCATTCTTCACTGTGTTGCCAGGGCATTTCACCTTCTGAAGTAATTCAAAAATTTACAGAATTATAATAAATCCACTATTAGAAATGCTACAAAATAGATATTCTACCATTGTATTCCAGTAAAAGAAGTTGAATGAAATATGCTCTTTTCACCATTTAGTTTGATAGAGAAACCAAAGAAAAATAAACCACTGACCACATAATAGCTTTCAAATGCAATTCTTTGCAGCAAAAACAAAATGAGATCCAATCTTTATAATCTAAAGTCCAACACAAAAGTAAGCCACTGTTGTATAGATCTTGAATATTGCTAAAGAGATGTGTTGCTGAAGCTTTTCAATTCGCACTCATCAGATTGAAGACAAGAAAGCTAAATTTCAAGCCATCATAATTTGTATTGGGAAAATGGACGCAGAATGGTTTGCAAGTCCATTCTGATTGGCTGAGGCATTGCCACAGAGAAAGCAACTGGAGGCTCACTATGCCTCCAGGTAATTCAAAAAATGTGCAATATCTGAACTTATTCCTTTAATTTGCAGAGAATGGGTCCTTTGTACGAATATATACTGCTACTAGCAAGAATCAATGCATCATGTTATGAGCTCAACTGATTATCTTGAATTGGCTGTCAGTGGAACTGTGAGCACGTTCAGGATTGTTCAGCAAATGCTGTCCAATTGCAGAATCACATTGAGCAGCAGATATTTTGTTTTTGGGTTTTACAAATGCAGGCTGGTTGAGTATTGCGTATACTGTGCTCTTATGGAGGAACATGCTGCTTGAGTCGATCAGTCAATCGCTGGGTCAAACATCCTGGCATAACACTGACACTGAAATCCATATACGATATTGCTCAATTTATTGGTGGCAAACCCTCTTTCTGGACTAATGGCAGCAACTTATTGGCAGAAAATACCACTGGTGTTGCTGCTGTATATTAGCAGTGTGAAATGACTTGTTTAATCTGGTATTCACATTTCTGAGGTACTTTGTGTTTCCAGGACTGATCATTACAGTGGCAATGCTAGTGATGTTTTCCACCAAATAGGATGCAGTCGTCAGTCCAAAAGACATCTTGCCACCAATCAATTAACCAAAATCGTGTTTGAATGTCAGTGCCAGTGTGATGCCAGGCCTATGGTCCCAAGGATTGGTTGATTAGTTCAAACAATATGTTGTTCTTGCTGTTTTCACAGTGCACACTCAACCAGTCTGAGTTTGTAAAATCTAAAACATCTACTGAAAGACATGATTTCATGACTGGGCAGCACTTGCTGAACAATCTGGTATGTGCAAACAGCTACGCTGTAACAACTACTTTAAGATTATCAGTCAACCTCGTAATGTGGCTATTTACGCTTACAAGAAGCAATATACACTTATACACAGGGACTCATCTTCTGCATTTTATTTAAATTACCTGGGAGCTTGGAGAACCCAATATTCCCTGTTGCCTCTCCAGGGCAACACACTGACCAATTAGAGTCCAGTTGCCCACGAACTGGCATTTTTTTTGTCCTGCAGTTTAAACTGCTGTATTTGTTTGAAATTTGGCATTCTTGTATTTGTCCTGATGAGTGCAAGATGAAAAGCTACAGCAATACCTCTTTTTTAAGCAATATCTGTGAAGGACAAAAAACAAATTGCAGCTGTTAATAAAAGAAATAAAGGAAGAAATTCAAAGCATTTCATGAGAAACATGTAACTGATGATGAGTAACAATTGTCCAAGCGAACATGAAATATTTATTTTGCTAAGCAATAATACAAGTACTGTAGTCATAGGCTTACATGTTTCATCAGTGTAACTGAAGTTTGTGATAAAACAGTAGCCTTCCTTCATTACATCCTCTTCTTTAGGTATTCCATAAAAAAATACAGTTCTAATGTTAGTTAACAATGGAAAATGATACAGTTATTTGGGAAACAAAATCCAACAATGAGGGTATCCTCAGACAATGTTGTAGGAGTGTTATGGATATGTTGAATAGGTCCAGATTATTTTAGTCTGTTTCTTCACAGAAGAACAAGGTTGGTTTTCATTGCTAAGTGTTATCATACTTGTACTGAAACTTGGACTGAATATTCACGCTTGATGTTCTGCAGTTGTGCCTCCTCTTAAAGAAAGCATTGCTTTTGTTTCATTTAAAAAAAATTAAATATTGTGAGATTCATTCTTGGTAAAGTTGGGCTATTGTCGTGCATGTCAAATCTTAGAAGTCCTCAGCTGCTGCAACAACAGTATCAAATATCTGGTAGTGTGTCTTCTGCTCTGAGCCATCATTGACATAATAGGACTTGATGCAGCATTCCAGCCAGGGGCAGTCATCTGCTGGCACAGGGGTAACAAAGACATTTTAATACGATCAAAGCAGATTTGATAAATGTCTCCTAGCAACATATTAGACAGATAGATTCAGGCTTCTTGCTGACCAAACCCAAAGCAAGATATCTATTTTCCTAATTCTGGTCTTTAATTTCAGAAGCATCCTTACATGTTCAGAGGCAAAGAGGACGGGGAGAAGGTAGGAGAGCAGGGAGTGGAGGGAGAAGAGGAGAGGCGCGGGGAGAGAGGTGTGGGGGGAGAGAGAGAGGAGGGATGCGGGGGAGAAAGAGAGAGGATGGGTGCGGGGGGGAGAGAGAGAGAGGAGGGGGTGGGGGGAGAGAGAGAGAGGAGAAGCGCAGGGGAGAGAGAGAGGAGGGGCTTGGGGGGATGAGAGAGGAGGGGTGTGGGGGGATGAGAGAGGAGGGGTGTGGAGGGAAAGAGAGAGGAGGGGTGTGGAGGGAAAGAGAGAGGAGGGGTGTGGAGGGAAAGAGAGAGGAGAGCAGGGGAAGAAAGGACGGGTGCTGGGGAGAGAGGAGGGACGCAGGATGAGAGAGAGAGGAGGGGCGTGGAGGAGGAGAGAGAGGAGGGATGTGGGAGGAGAAAGAGGGAAGAGGCGCAAGGGGAGAGAGAGAGGAGGAGTGCGGGGGGGAGAGGGAGAGAGGAGGGCATGGGGGGAGAGTGGACGGCTGTGGCAGGGAGAATGGAGGGCTGTGGCGGGGAGAGTGGAGGGCCGTGGAGGGGAGAGGATGGAGCAGGTCTAAATTGGGGGTGTTTGGGATGGGGGAAAGGAAATGGAGTAGAGCACATCAAAAGTATCGGTGGGAGAGAAAAGCAAAGTACTGGGGAATAAAGGTATGGAGCTGAGTAGTTGGGAGTGAATAATGAAAATAATATTCCACAATATAATACTTTACTTAAAACCCAGGCAGAAGAATGACACAAAGATTAACATTCCTAATAGTCATTTTTAGACTTGGGATGTTCAATGTTGATATGTGACCAATACAAAAGCAAGTGAAAAATAAGAGTTTACGATATTATTTACCTGCTCAGATATTATTTACCTGCTAGTGTAAGAATACTACATTGTTGACTGGGGTCCACTCACACTACCTGTTCCTCTCTACAATTACATTCAATGCATGAAGGTTGCAGCTACAAACTGTTCCTCTTTATGAAATCAGAATGAAAGATTCTTACCACTGAAAGAGGATTTCAGAATAAAGACTAGGTTTCACTGACATTTTCCCCCGTTTAATTAAGGTAATGATTTGAAAGACTTTTTGCCCAGTGGTTGATAATCTGACGACTACAATTGCCACAGCAGATCTGAAATGGCATCCCAGAAGTGCCTGTGCAATTAGCCCTGAACTGTACTGTTACTATGGTTCTGTAAATCCACACATAGGTGTTACAAATGCTGCCGAGAGTGATGGCAGCAAGATGTGCGACATGCTGGGCTGTAACCATTTCCCTAAACGTGTTCACTATAGTGGAAGTTATTTAATGAGCAATGTGTTTCCAGCTTTCAAACAATCAAAGCTTAATAGACATAGGGAAGTTAAAATAGGGGTTCCAAATCTATCAATAATAATAGTAATAATTCAGAATGCAAGAGAAATGTATAAAACTATAATGTGGACAGGAATATCTTATTGCCTTTGGTCAAAGGATTTATAATCCTGGGCATAGATTTAGGGTAAGACGTTTAGAGGAGTTCAAAGGAAAACTTCATTCAGAATGTTCTTCTCTCTGACATAACATACCAATCATTCACAAGGATTGGTGAAATAATGTGAAAGTAAGCCTTTTTACAGATAATGTTCAGTTGGAGGCTAAGTACAGCACCTCTACCCTGCTGCTTGCATATTGAACACTTCATTAAATTGATACATCCCAACCTGTTGAGGTGGGATGATGATTGGCAGCAGTACAAGGCATGCTCCCCTAAAGATGCAGCCCACCATACTGCAATGGGATACGGTGGAGATGTGAGATTCACTGTCTGTAAGGATGGAGGGGTATTGATCAGCTACGTGCCAAGAGCTGGAAAATGAAATTAGGCTGGATGGGTGCTTGTCGGTCAGCACAGACTGAATAGCATACTTCCATGTTATAAAGTTTTACCCAGAAAGCGACTGGAATTTAGAATCAAGAGGAGCGGATCAGTTGAACAGCATAGATGAACTTGTGGGCAAACTAGGGGATGGCATGATGGCACAGTGGTTAGCACTGTGTCCCCACAGCGCCGGGATCCGGGTTCAATTCCAGCCTTGGGTAACTGTCTGTGTAGTTTGCACATTCTGCCCATGTCTGCGTGGGTTTCCCCCAGGTGCTCCAATTTCCTCGCACAGTCCAAAAACGTGCAGGTTAGGTGCACTGGCAATGTTAATTTGCCTGTTAGTGTCCCACGACGTGCAGGTTAGGCGGATTAGCAAAGTAAATGCGTGGTGTTACGGGGATAGGATATGGGGTGAGCCTGGATGAGATGCTCTGTTGGAGAGTCAGTGCAAACTCAGTGGGCTGAATGGTCTCCTCTTGCACTGAAGCAATTCTATGATTCTAGTTAAGTGCTTGGGGGAGAAAGGAATAGAAGGATCTGTTGAAGGTGTTACATAAAAAAAGCTCCAACAAAGCTTTTATGGAGTATAAACACCAGGATGAACTAGTTGGGCTGAATGGCTTGTTCCTGTACTTTATAATACATTTGATTTCTCACTTTGATGCCATTTCACTTTTCAGACCATCAACATTTGATTTCCTAATTTCAAACCATCAGGTGTCAGTTGTACCTCCAGATTTCTACCCCCCCGCCCACTTCCTCCTGTAGATGTAGACTCCTTTTCTTTCTTATGTTGCAGTTCCAGGGGTAACCAGCCATTCTCTGGAAAGGTGCCCACGTGCTTCTTATTTGCATGTGACCTTTAATTGGGAGACAGTTACTTGATTGCAGGAGACATTTTGGCTCAACGCATATCCCATCCACTTACTGGAGCTGAAACCTTGACCCATTTTCTTCTCATTAACTGGGGAGTTGGCAGCCATGTTATCGCTAGGTGGCGTAATGATAGTGTCATTGGACTAGTAGCCCAAGGCCTATGATCATGCTCTGGGAGGGATGGGTTCAAAACCCATGGGTTCCACCATGGCAGCTGGTGGAATTTAAATTCAATTAATAAATCTGGAATTGAAAGCTAGTCTCCGTATTGGTAACCATAATCTATTCTATTATCATAAAAACCCATCCGGTTCATTAATGTTGTAAGAAGTCTCACAACACTAGGTTATAGTCCGACAGGTTTATTTGGTAACACAAGTCACTAGCATTCGGGGTGCTGCTGCTTCATCAGGTAAGTGGGAGTTCTATTCACAAACAGAGCATATAAAGACACAAACTCAATTTACAAATTAATGATTGGAATGTAAGCCTTTATAGAACAGTGATCACAACACCACACAATCCTGCCACAGTAACCTCTGCAAGATGTGCCGGATCATTGACACAGTTGCCATCATCTCATGCGAGAACACCATCCACCAGATATACAGTACATGCGTTGGCAACTCAGCCAACATTGTCTACCTGATACGCTGCAGGAAAGGATGTCCCAAGACATGGTACATTGGGGAGACCATGCAGATGCTACAATAGTGGATGAATGAACACCACTCGACAATCACCAGGCAAGACCGTTCTCTTCCTGTTGAGGAACACTTCAGCAGTCACGGGCATTTGGCCTCTGATCTTCGGGTAAGCGTTTTCCAAGGCAGCCTTCACGACACACGACAATGCAAAGTTGCCAAACAGAAATGATAGCCAAGTTCCACACACGAGTACAGCCTCAACCGGGATCTTGGGTTCATATCACAGTATCTGTAACCTTCACCACTTGCCTAGGCTTACAAAATCTCACCAACTGTCCTGGCTGGAGACAATACACATCTCTTTAACTTGTGCTTTAACCCTCTCTCCACTCACATTGAGTGTACCTTTAATAATTGATTACCTGTAAAGACTCACATTCCAACCATTATTTTGTAAATTGAGTTTGTGCCTTTATATGCTCTGTTTGTGAACAAAAATCCCACTTACCTGACGAAGGAGCAGTGCTCCAAAAGCTAGTGGCTTGTGCTACCAAATAAACCAGTTGGACTTTAACCTGCTGTTGTGAGACTCCTTACTGTGTTTACCCCAGCCTAATGCCGGCATCTCCACATCATCACTAATCTCCTACAGGGAAGAAAACCTGCCATTATTACTGCGATTCCAGACCCATACTAAGCCACTCAGTTCAAGGATAACTAGGGATGGGCAACAAATGCTGGCCTTGCCAGTGCTCACATCCCGTGAGGGAAAAAAGGAAACAAAAAATCTGAAGAAAATTTATTCAGAACAGATCAAAGATTCAAACAGGCCTTCCTGGGTTTATGAGGCACCATACATTTGTTAAGTTGTTGGTTGACTTATTGAACCCACCTGTTAATAATTTTATGAGGCGTTTTCTTTTTCCTTTCCTCACCATTATTCTCCATTCTTTTTTGTCTTACCGTACCTGGCCTGGGCAAGCAGATCAGTGAATTATCTATCCTCTCTGACCGATCGGGACAGTATTAGTACATCACATAGCTCTAATTTATTGTCTTTTATGTCCCTCCTGTCTGCGAGCTGCCTCCCAGCAGGGGGGCTGGGCCTTGGGCTTCACATAGTAAGAGTTAATCATACTCACTTCAACTGAGAGATGCAGCTCACTACCACCCCCATTCCATCTCCTCCCTAGAACACACCCCACCCCCACGCCACCTCGAACTGTCTGTTGCCATGGCACTCAGTCCCTGGCGACCCACTGGTAAACTGCACAACTCAGCCAGAGGGCAATTGAGTTGGAATTATTATAAATTGGCTTTTAACTGGACACTTAAAATGAAGTATCTGCACCTTTTCCTCCAACTTTGTGCTGAAACCGATGCTTTGATTATTGAAGTCAACAACAGCATATCTCCCTCTAATTCTTCGGGCTTTATTAACTTTCTAATATGGTCACCACAGCATTTTTTATTTGCTTTCCTATTTCCTCAGACTTCTTTTCCCATACAAGGTCATTTGGGACTTGTCAGTTTTCTCTCTCCCCACCTGCCTCTTTTCTATCTCATTCCTCTCTTGTACTGGAGAAGGACAGGTAATGTCTGACTCAAATTGTAACCAGGAGAATGGAGATGTTCAAATAGAAGAGTCAAAAGTGTTTAACGTCAGGTTTAATCCGTGATTACAGAAATCACTTTACTTGCCAGACACTTGCTTCGTGCAACATTTTCAGGTTGACAAATTATGAAGCACAGCAGCTTTAGTGTCATTTTATTTGATAAGGGGAGGTGAGGGGATGGTTTATTCCCTTCAGGAAATCACTGTGAGCTGCATTGCAAGCTTGCTACAACATTGTCAGCAGTTATCTTTGCAATGATTACATATACATCATCATGCAAAAGCTGCTCAGTTTGAACATCTCAGTAGTAGAGCTGTAGGTAAAGAGTTTATAGAAAATGATAGGAGTCATCATCGCAAAGTGTATTTAGCACAATAAAACATCGAATCCCTACAATGCAGAAAGAGGCCATTCAGCCCATTGAGTCTGTATCGACAATAATCCCAGCCAGACCCTATTCCCGTAACATTATGTATTTACTCTGCTAATTCCCTGACACTAAGGAGCAATTTAGCATGGCCAGTGCACCTAATACTCATTTTAACCCAGTTGCCCTCTTGCTGAGTTGTGCAGTTTACCAGTTGTCAGGTACTGAGTGCCATAGCAACAGACAATTCGAGGTGAGGCAGGATGGGGTTTTGGCGGAGAAGGTTAGGTGCAGACACAGGGAGAATGGGCAAAATCTACACAGACAGTGACCCAAATTGAACCCGTGTCCCTGGCACTGAGAGGCAGCAGTGCTAACCACTGTGTCGCTCCACCCCAAGATGTTTAATAAAAATAATACTGATAAAACCGGGAGCTACTGGGGAGGATAACGAAAAGTTTAATCAAATTTAAGACTCATCTTAAAAGAAGAGTGAGGACAGAGAGGTGAAGAGAGCAGATTCTGGAGCTTTTGCCTGAGTGTGCTGTAAGCATGGCCGGCAGAGTTGGAGCGATTAAAATCGGGAATGTGAGAGAGGTCAGGATTGAAGAGGGACAGAGGTCTCAAAAGCTTGGAGGGTTGGAGAGATTGGGGTGGGGTAGGAGTGGAGGGATTTGAAAAAAAAGTTGAGAATTTTAAATGCGAGGCATTAGTGGACAGGCCAACATGGGTCAGTGAGCATGAGGAACAGGAGTTGCCAATGTTTCCCTGTTTATTTTTTCTGCAGCTGAATTCTGTCAGGAGAGATGTGCAGAAGATGTGACATTTTATGAATTTGATGAGAACGTCCCCATTGAATTATTAATGATTCTAAGTGGGTAATGAGTCACCAGGAAGCATCAGTGTGACTCTAACACTTCAAATTGGATTAAAACACTAGGTCTTCTCTGAAGTGCCAGGCAACTATCGTGAGTGCAAATCACAACAGAAAATGTCCAACTTTCCCTTGTGTGTAGATTATATAAAATGCAAATACTGGGTAGTCTGTTACCTTTACTTGTTCTTGGTGGGCACAACGTGTCCATTATTCTTGTTAGCTTTTCCTGCAGTGCATCATCGACCACAACATCAGTCGCAGAAATACCAAAGAATCGTTCCTGAAGAGATGAATGAATTAGAATTAATTGGGCTCCTGTTACCTGCTGAATTCTCAGCTTAATTATCATCAAAAATAAATTTCAAAGAAACATGACTCCTATCTCTGAGCTAACAACCAATAGTTTTGAAACTGTTCAGTTTCTAGGACAGCCACACTGAAGCTGTCATTTATCTTTACTGATTGATTCTTAGAGTGAAGCGGAAAATGTTAAAGGACAAGCAAGCAAAGAGCAAGTTTTCAAACAAAATGTCTCAATTTCCTGAGGCATTATCTGCTTTCCAACAAGCAAGAAAGTGCCTATTCAATGCTTCGAAGAAACAAATGAGTCAGTCAGTGAGGTGAACCACAGAGCTGTCCAGACTTGTCTGGTCAATGGCCCAATATCGGTGAGGCTGAAAGAGTGGGGTTGCCAAAATGCAAATCTCTCTCACCATGATCCGCACCAGTCAGATTCATTATCCATCTATCATCCATAATCTAACTATTGCAAGTCCTACGGCGATGGGCGAGTGGTGTAGTGACAGGTGCGGACTCATTGAGAGCTGTACCTGCAAACTTGCACACAGGTTGTTTTTCACTGGAAGCAAGCAGAAGTTGGAATTGGCAGTCCCGAGCTACTGGGCAGTCTTTGCCACTGAATGTCACTGATATTCCCACCTATTCTATGGGGAATAGTAACGGTTATTTTTCTTAATTGACCACCTAAACAGTGTCAATCTGAGTTCCAGCATTATATCATATCTCATCATAGAATCCCTTCAGGGCAGAAGGAGGCCATTTGGCCCATCGAGTCTGCACTGACCACAACCCCGGCCCTATTCCTGCAATCCCACATATTTATTCTGCTAATCCTCCTGACACTCGGGTCAATTTAGCACGGTCAATCAATCTAACCCACACATCTTGGACTGTGGGAGGAAATCAGAGCATTGGAGGAAACCCACGCAGACATGTGGAGAATGTGCGAACTCCACACAGACAGTGACCCGAGGTCGGAATTGAACCTGGATCCCTGGCACTGTGAGGCAGCAGTGCTAACCACTGTGCCACTGTGTCGCCCCAATCTGTATCATAGTCACTGGTGGTGACAATGTTTTAAAGAAGTAAATTCAATTAATATAAATAATGAATGCATGACTGAGGATTATCAGCAATAGTCCAAACTGCTAAACCCCAATAGTTTTCATCACCGTCTGATACCAGAACTAGATTTTACCAAATCGCATACTTTGCAACTAATCTTTGTATTCTTTCATGGATTGTGGGCATTGCTGGCAAAACCAGCATTCGTTGCCCATTCCTAATGTTCCTTGAACTAAAGAGCAGTTTAGTGTCAATCATGTTGTTATGGGTCTGAAATCACACATTGGGTCAGGCCAGGTAAGAATGGCGAATTTCTTCCCCTAAAGGGCCTTAATCAACCAGATGGGTTTTTACAACAACTCATCATAGTGGTCATGGTTGCCATGACTGAGACTAGATTTCAATTCCAGATTTATTAACTGAATTTAAATTCCACCAATTGCCATGGTAGGATTTGAACCCATGTTCCCCTGGGCCTCTAGATTACTATCCACATTACCACTGTGCCACTGTCTCCTTTTGGATTTCCTCAATAAGAAGAAAGTGTTCATATTTGCACTAGTCTTTTAAAAGAAAATCTTTAAAGGAAGTGCTATTTACAATTCAGAAGAGCTTTTGTGGTGCTAGTTTCTGTTAAAGCTTTAAGAACTAACGGATAGGGTGACAGGAAGTCAAAGATTGACTTACCGCCTCATCCCATAGCAATGCATCCAGTGATCCCGATCCATCATCAAGTGTAAACCTCATGACAAACACGTAACGTAGAAGCTGAATGCCTAAAACTGGTGCAAGGAAACATGTTAATGTTGTAATGTTCTATGTTCTACAACAAGGCCCCTTAGAACATTCTCTAATAGTGAACACAGCAACACTATGAGAGCTGTCAGCACATTGTTATGATCTGGGCTGTACTGCCTGGGAAGACAGTAGAAACAGATATGGTAATTATGTTAAAAAACAGAATTGGACATACACTTGGAAAGGAAAGAAATGCAGGTCTATGTGAAGAGCAGGGGTGCTTGTCTAATCAGCTGTTCTTTTTTGAAGAGCCAGCACAAGCCTGATGGGCCGAACAGCCTCCATTTCTGCTGTAAGATTCTATGATCCAAATTTTCCAAACATGAACTTGATCTCAGAATGCATCACTGAAGTTCCAATGCAAGAAGAATACAGTGCACTCCGACAATACATAACTTTAAAATATAATCTACAGTTGATTATCTCTTGCTGTTAAAAATGGTGTTTTGAATTCTATGTCCCATGTATAAGTAGGTATCTGTCCATCATTCACTGATCCCAGTTAAAATCATACTTAAACTGTGCAATCACTGGATAGAGTAACTAAGGCTGAATAATTCATTATTTTGAGCATCTCAACTATGGAAACTTTGGGGACAATCTTATGAAAAAAATTTGAAGTTCAGAACAAGTGTGAAAGCAGGGGAAAACATTCTTTGGGCAAGTCCAAATCTAAAATCTTATGCACTTAGAGCAAAACAAAAACCCATTAAAATCATGCTGCACCAGCACACTAATCTTTTGTGACTCCTGCACTAGAATATCTTGATCCCTTTGTACTTCGGAATTCCGCAGGCATTCTCCATTTAATGCATACCCTGATTTATATTCTTCCCAGTAAAGTGAACAACTTCACACTTTCTCACATTATATTCAATCTACCCATTCACTCAATCTGTCTCTATATCGACATCCATCTGGTTGTCAGGATGTGACCGGTGAAATCCCTCAATGATCTGCCTTGAGCTGTCAACTTTTTACAATTTATATTAATGACTTAGATGAGAGCAAGGAAGGCAATGGTAACTAAATTTGCAGACAACAGAATACATAGGAAAGTATATTGTGAAGACATGGAGTTTGCAGATGGATATAGATAGATTGAGTGAACGGCCAAAAAGTCTGGCAGATTGAGTATTATGTGAAATGTGTGAAGTTGTGAAGTGTGATACCTAGAATAAGCAGGTTGACTTATGAGGATAAGTTGGAAAGGCTGAGTTTGTTTTACTGGAGTTTAGAAGAGTGGTAGTGACTTGATTAAGTACACAAGATAATAAGACCACAAAAACATAGGAATAGAAGTTGGCATTCGGCCCAGATTCATGACTGATTTGCTAAGATAATCCTCAACTCCACTTTCCTGTCTTATCTCCATGACTCTTAATTCCTTTACTGATTAAAAATCTGTCTGTCCTAGCCTTGAACATACTTAACGACCCAGACCCTACTTTGTGGAGAGGACTAAAGTTGGTGGTTATTTCATAAAATCATAGACTCCTGCAGTGCAGGAGGAGGCCATTCAGCCCGTTGAGTTTGCATCGACCACAACACCCAAGTCCTATCCCTATAACCCCATGCATTTACCTTAGTTAGCCACCCTGACATGGCTAATCCACCTAACCCACACATCTTTGGACTGTGGGAGGAAACCGGAGCACTGGAGAAACCCATGCAGACACAGAAAGAATGTGCAGAGTCCACACAGACGTGACCCAAATCCCGGTTGAGGCCATCGTCAAGTGTGCAGAACTTGGCTATCAGTTTCTGCTCAGTGACTCTGCACTGTTGTATGTCGTGAAGTTGCCTTGGAGAAGTTTTACCTGAAGATCGGTCTCTGCTCTTCGGGTAAATGTTCTCTAAGGCGGCCTTCACGATGTACGACAGTGCGGAGTCGCTGAGCAAAAACTAATAGCCAAGTTCCGCATATGTGAGCACTACCTCAACTGGATCTTGGGCTCATATCACACTATTTGTAACTCCCATGACTTGCCTAGGCTTGCAATATCTCATTTACTGTCCTGTCTGGAGACAATACACATCTCTTTAATCTATGCTTAATGCCATCTCCACTCACACTGTCTGCATCTTTAAGATTTGATTAGCTGTAAAAGCTCGCATTCTAATCAGTATTCTGTAAACTCAGCGTGTGCCTTTATATGCTCTGTTTGTGATCAGAACTCCCCACTCACAAGCTAGTGACATTTGCTACCAAATAAACCTATTGGACTTTAACCTGGTGTTGTGAGACTTCTTACTGTGTCCACTCAGTAGAGTACAGTACTGTGCCACTCAGTTTTTGCTGCGCATTTGCAGAATAATTACTTGTGTTCTACAAGGATTCCAAAACAACTTGCAGAATGACGTGGGGGCATAACATTTATCAGAAAATAATAAAGCTTACTTTTGGCTATCACAGACGATTCCCATGGTCCGGTTTGAGACAGAGACTGAACAGCATCCACTGGTTGAGGATGAGAACAATGCCTGCAACTGGTAAGAAAAGAATCAACATTCAGGAAGGAAGCTGGGAACCAAATTTCCTCATCTCATTTTCAGAACCATCTAGATTCATTTGTCATTTAGTTGCTTTTATAACAATTCACTCTTTTGAATGACACATTGGGTGGGATCTTCCGCTCCCACTCCCATTCTGTGGCACATTTCAAAACCATAAATCATAGGAGCAGAATTAGGCCAATCAGCCGATCGAAATCTGCTCCGCCATTCAATCATGGCTGATATTTTTCTCATCCGCATTCTTCTGCCTTTTCTCCATAACCTATGATCCTCTTATCAATCAAGAACCTATCTATCTCTGTCTTATAGACATTCAATGACCTGATCTTCACAGCCTTCTGTGGCAAAGAGTTCCACAGATTCACTGGCTGAAAAAAATCCTCCTCATCTCTGTTTTAAAGGATCATCACTTTCAACTGAGATTGTGCCCTCTGGTTTTAGTTTTTCCTACTTCTGGAAACATCCTCTCCACGTTCATTCTATCCAGGCCTCACAGTATCCTGTAAATTTCATTAAGATCCTCCCTCATCCTTCTAAACTCCAATGAGTACAGATCCAAAGTCTTCAACTGTTCCTCAGACAAACTCTTAATTCCAGGGATCATTCTTGTGAACTTCCTCTGGACTCTTTCCAAGACTGGTACATCCTTCTCTAGATACAGGGTCCAAAACTGCTCATGAAACTCCAAATGGGGTCTGACCACAGTCTTATACAACCTCAGAAGTACATTTCTGCTCTTGTATTCTAGCCTCCCGACATGAATGCTAACATTGCATTTGCCTTCCTAACTGCCGACTGAACCTGCATGTTAACCTTAAGAGAATTTGAACAGACTCCCAAGTCCCTCTGATTTCCAAAGCATTTCCCCATTTAGAAAATAGTAGGATGCTTCCATTCCTCCTTCCAAAGCATATAAGCTTTTCTACATTGTACTCCATCTGCCAGTTCTTTGCCCACTCTCGTAATCTGTCCAAGTCCTTCTGCAGTCCCCTTGCTTCTTCAATACTATCTGCCCCTGTACAGGATCCAGTTTTGTGGCAACAGGATTTTCTGGTCCCATCGCTGTCAACGAGAATTTCCACTGTTTACACCCTTCACTGCTGGGGATTACACAACGGGGGCTCCCCGTTGACAGGACCAGAAGATCCTGTCGGTGGGAACGGCTGACAAATCCCACCCATTTTCTTTTCTCTATTACAAATTAGAACCTAGCGAGATTATTAGCAGCTACATGGCAGTTTTAACAGCTGAATTACATTTTAATATAAGGTATAACTTTAAAAAAATCTTTGCTTAGTCAATGCGGTATGACTGGATTGTGCGAAATTAGCTTGTGGATGTGTTTCTTGTCCTTTGAGTTGACGATGACCATGTTCATCAGTTAGAGAGTATGTTAGTTTCCGGTAAATAAGTTCAAAAGACACACTTTTGCAATTTGAATGCCTCTGTTAAAATAATGGTCAAAAAATATTGCAGTATACCCTCACATCATTCATTTTCTTTGGTTTTTCTAATTTGGATGTGATACGCATGTGATTTTTAATAAACATACAACTAGCTTGCCAAAGTATGGGCAACACAATAACATAGTGGTTAGCACTGCTGCCTCACAGCACCAGGGAACCGGGTTCAATTCTGGCTTCAGGTTACTGTCTGTGCGGAGTTTGCACATTTCCCCGTGTCTACATGGGATTCCTCCAAGTGCTCTGGTTACCTCCCACAGTCTAAAGATGTGTGGGTTAGGTTAGCCATGCTAAATTGACCCTAGTGTAAGGGGAATTAGCAGGGTTAATATGTGGGGTTAGGGGAATAGGGACTGGGTGGGACTATGGTTGGTGCAGACTTGATGGGACGGGTAGCCCTCTTTTGCACTGTGGCGTTCTATATATTTTGCAGACATCTAGGTTGCTGTAAACAGCAAACAACTTTAGTCATAATACACACCAATCCATCATTAAATAAATGACTTCCCTGAAATGTCTTCTGTGGCAATGAACACAGAACGGGGAGAAGGGGTGTAAGAGTTTGATGAAACAGAAACAATAAATGGAAAGCGATGAAGTGGAGAGTGATTTGTTCCTGGAACCTTTCAGCCAATCATGACAAGGAGACAATGGCTGAAATGTTTTTAGCTGGTTTAAATTGTGAGGCATTCAGAAAATCTTGCAATTTGTGTTAAGAGTACTTTAATGTGTGAAACATGATTTAGACGGTGTCTCAGGCGACTTTACTGTTCTGATTCATAATAAGACTTCTATATTTTAGTTATAGCTGGGCAATTACAGAGAAGATCTGTTAAATGTGCAATTTGTCCGAATTATCCAGTTTGAAATGGGTACTGTATGACACGTCAGCGCTCTGCGAATACATTTTCTGTCTCTGAATGATGGACAGAAGAAAACTGCAGAACGCAAACCATTCATTTCCCATCCGTTGCTATTCCATGAGGGGAAATTTAGGTGAATCGCACTTAATGATAGCTCCCATTGTCTCTGCAGCTCAGAAGGATGAAGGAACTGATTACACAGAGCACTATGCTGATTGTATCAGAGAATTTTCTCTTTCCATGTATGTGGGAGTAATATCATGTTTCAGATGGACAATCAACTGGGGCACTCAACCTTACTGAGGCTGGGGGAATGAAAATGATGTATCCTGTTGGAAATAGGATACTGTCAGCACAACCTGAAAGGAGTCCTGCCAACTTATCCCCTTTCTGTCCTCTGTCTCTGAAGGACAGGTATAAGCTTGTGTGATGTGTGAGGAGATCAAAATCTGGAGGGAAAAAACAAAGAAGACAAGATTCAACAAGGATTACCCATAGTGCCATTTCCTATCTTGTATCAGAAATGGCATTGAAAGATCATTCAAAGTCAGGCATTTTGTCTTGGAAGTGATGGGAATGATGCTCCCAAACCTCTCAGAGAGTCGGTACAGCTCACTTAGAGTTACTCCTTCGAAAAAAAGAATAGAAAATGTAATTTAATACAAGCAGTTCAAAATTCATCACATAGCATTCAATAAATCTTGATGTAAGTAAATACCACACTTAGTAACCACCACCAGGAGTGAGTTAATTCAAATATGTATGCCAGACTTGAATAGATTTTCAGTTTTTTCTTGCATTTAATTTCCTTCATTAAACTAAAATAGTTGTTGATAGAAAATCTAATTTCCACTGGAGCACTCCAAAGCAGCATTGTATGAGTTATCAACAATGATTAATAGAAGTAATTAAAGAGAGGGAGTATATCACAGGCCCACCCTCTGTAGCATAAACTGTTTCATTTGCAGTTTACTGGTGTAAATCCTGTTAATACTGGTAAAAATAAGGAACTGAAGTAATACTTCTTGTATTAAGATCAAGCAAAAATGCAAGAATATGTGCTATAAACACATGGTTAATATGCTTTCCATTCGTGTATTGCTAGCTGTGGAAGAGGGATCTGGGTTAATTAGCAGAACCACAGGCAGAGTAACAGGAAAGAGTTAAAGTGATTCACACCTAACTGGATCTGTTGATGGTTTATTCAGCTGTGAATGCATTACCGAAAGAAAAATGAGCATAATATGATTTTTAAGTATTAAGCTAATATCAAAGTACTGAGTGTTATATTTTAACAAATTAAAAGTATTTCAGTATGGAATCATCTCAGTCAGAAATGCGAATATTGCAGAAAAAGATGATTAAGGTTCAAAAGTTTATAGTTGGGTGAGCAAGAATGCGATAATTTCAGGTTTTGGGTACAGAGGATGATATATATATTTAAAACAATGAGGCTTCTATTGTCCAAGGCACAGAATTGTACCAGTCTTCCAGGCCCACGGTTGACATATCTCTACCTTGGCAATATGCTGTTGGGGAAATAGTCACATGACAGAGTCCTTAGCAACATGGCAACCAGAATTATGGTCATGCCAGGGGGGTAGGATCCGGTAATGGGAATGGGCAGATAGGAAATTACCATGCCAGGCGGCATATCACAACTGGCTGTGTAATCTGTCATAATGTGGACTGAAATATCAATATAAAAAGAAATCAAATTCAGCTAATAAGTAGCAGTATCTGAGATAAGCAGAAACTATAATTGGATTGTATTTTGGCTCTGCCTCAGATCTTTGGAGAGCTCTTCCAGTACCGGCAGGTGTTGATGGACTCTTTGGGGAATGTCCGTGGCCGAGGTTAACGTCACGTACGTCTTTTATGTTTTTAAAATAAATCAAAAATATTGTCTTTCTTTAATTAATTCGAGCTTTCTTAAGTTCTTTTTGTGAGAACTTGATCACCACTGGAGAAATTCCCTATGACACTAGTAAAATTCCACCTTCACATAAATATAACAAGGGGTAAGTGCATGGGGACACCACTAGCAGAATGTTCCCCTCCAAGCCACTCACCATCCTGCACTGGAAATATATTGCCATCCCTTCATTGGGTTAAAATGATGGAACTCCCTCTCATAACAGCACTTTGGGTGTACCTACATCCCACAGAGTGGCAGCAAAGGCAGTGACTTGAACTGAAGGCAGCTCTCTACTTTCTCAAGGGAAATTAGGGAGTGGGCAATAAATGCTGGTCTAATCAGCGATGCCCACATCCCATAAATCAATAAAATCAATAGGCTTTCATTTAGAATAATCTTTGTCAGTGATACATTTGTCAAATACAAACACCGGCTGTAAGAACAGGAAACCACAGAATCTTAGAATCCTTACATTGTAGGAGGCGGCCATTTGGCCGATAGAGTCTGCATTGACTCTCCTACAGAGCATCCTACCCAGGCCTTATCCTGTATCTGTCCGTATGCTAATTCTCTTCATCTAGACATCCTGGGACAAAGCAGGAATGTGCAAATGCACCAGAACATTTAGTAGGGGACTCTAGATTCTTGTCATGAGCTCAGGTTTCCTTATTAAGGTCAGGAAAATTAATTCTTCAAGAAGAGCAATAGGGTCAACTGTGAGGTCTTAGAATTATTGCTGATGAAATTCTTGCAATGGTTATTTTTTTGGTTCCTCCTAATTTTCTCCCCTTTCCCTCCTTGTATGTGGCCATCCAAAGACTTGCAACTCTCCATAAAAACATTCAGAGGCAATTCCTAATTGAGAGCCAAAGCCAGAGCTGAATAATGAGTGGAGGCAGAAGAATAGATCATCAATGAAAACATCAGAGCCAAGAGCAATCCAATGGCAAGAGGCCGCAGTCAGTGGATTTAAAGTAAGGATTGAGAACCATGGCTGGTAGTGCATGTCTGTAATGGATAGCACAAGAATTAACTCTGAAGGATTGAATTTGCCCATCTACATTCCATGGGTCACAATGCTTGGGCTCATGTCACACCATCTGAAACCCTCACGACTTGCCTGGATTTGCACAATCTCTCTAACTGTCCTGGCTGGAGACAATACACATCTCTTTAACCTGTGATTAATGCTCGCTCCACTCACATTGTTTGCACCTTTAAGACTTGATTACCTGTAAAGACTCCAACCATTATTTTGTAAATTGAGTTTGTGTCTTTATACGCCTTGTTTGTGAACAGAACTCCCACTTACCTGACGAAGAAGCAGCTTTTGCTACCAAATAAATCTATTGGACTTTAACCCTAGTGTTGTTAGAGTTCTTACTGTGTTCACAATGCTTGCACAGTGTGATCTAGATATAGAGCCCTTTGAGCTTTGTAACACCATGCTAGAGTCAAAACAAATTTCAATTCATTCGTTATATTTACTTAGGATTGCTGCTCTGCACTTAAGCTAATAGTATATCCTACCTTCCACCAGAATTGTGGAATGTTCTGGAATTCTTTGCACTTCATCTGACTTCACGAAATGAACGGTGATCCGGCGATGTCTTTGACCTTCAGCTTCCCATGTAGCTGTTTGATACCACAGAGCATCAGATGACTGGCTATCAGGGGCAACAGCTATAGAGTCAGTGTTGTAAGCATCTTGCAGAAGGTTGTCAATATGATCATCACATGGAATCTCCTGCCTGTAAAATGGGCCCAGGAGAAGCAGTGAGTGTGGTCTCATCATAGTTACGCACAGCAATCAGTCAGCACCTTTCAAATCAATACTGAAGCCCACTTGTCACAATTAAGACAAGCAACAAAAAATACCTCCTTTAAAAAAATGCTCAAGAAAAATTCCAACACCTTTTGCTTCCTGTAGCCATCACCCCATGAGATGCATTCAATTCTTTAAATTGGTGAAGATATCTCAAGTCAGAAATCTTTTTACTGTTAATTTTCCAGTGCTAGAATTACAATTTGTGGAGTTTAATTAATATTTCTCTTCGTTTTGTGTAAAATCATGATGCAAAGCCTGAAGCGTGGTTTAGGATTTTCAAAAATATTAATGTTACTGTTTCATAGAATCCCTACAGTGCAGAGGGAGGCCATTCAGCCCATCAAACCTGCACCGACAACAATCTCCATCCAAGCCATATCTCCGTTACCCCATGTATTCACCCTGCTAATCCCCCTGACATTAAAGGACAATTTAGCATGGCCTGTCAATGTAACCCACACATCTTTGGACTTGGGGGTACCCAGAGGAAAACCCCACAGACATAGGGAGAACACCAAACTCCACACAGACAGTAAGCCAAGGCCAGAATTGAACTGGATCCATGGCGCTGTGAAGCAGCAGTACTAACCATTGTGCCATCCCAAAGACTTTTCTCAAAGCCAAATTCAGAAAAGCTCCTTCATGCATCCACTTCACATTAAATGTATGCTTTCACTTATCACCATAAGTTTAGTTTTCCATTCTATTTTCCTGCAAGCATCTAGCCAAAGAACTATAGCAACAGCCTGTCAGGTACTTACAGTGAGTGACACTTGGGACAATAAAGTTTCACCGACTGGTGAAGAGCTTGGGGCTGATAATTCACCATCTTCGCTCTAATGCGGTACTTCTGAGGTGGTGTTTGGTCCAAGACTTCTTGAATTGAGGTTGGTTTGATGTGTTGATGAGCTGTGAGCACTGCAACAAAGAACGAAGATTGAAAAAGTACGAGAGAATCATCAAAAACAACAAAAGTATAGGAGGACGATCAACGTTCCATAACGTCAGAACCATTTGTTAAGCAGCAACAGTGGTAATCTTGAGGATCTTAAAGGGACTGGAAAACTTGAAGCTTTGGCAATGCCTTTCAATGTATTTCTGCAGGGCTGCATGGTGGCACAGTGGTTAGCACTGCTGCTTCACAGTGCTAGGGATCCGGGTTCAATTCCCGGCTTGGGTTACTATCTGTCTGAGTCTGCATGTTCTCCCAGTTTCCTCCGGGTGTTCAGCTTTCTTCCCACAGTCTGAAAGACGTGCTGGTTAGGTGTACTGGCCATGCTAAATTCTCCCTCAGTGTACCTGAACAATGCTGGAGTGTGGCGATTAGAGGATTTTCACAGCAACTTCATTGCAGTCTAAATATAAGCCTACTTGTGATAATAATAAACAAACTTTAAAAATCTTCTCTCTCCTGTGAGGCTGAAGGGCGAACGCCCAAGAATCAGCAACTCCAGCTCAGCTCAGTGCTCCAAGTGCTTTTCCATTTCTTCATCAAAATGAATTCAGCTAACGTTGAGCACTGCACAAGTCTGCCCCATAACTGTCATCATGGAGAATGAAGAGAAATCAAAATCACTATGCACGCATAATTGAGCTTCAGGTGAAATGACCATTGGATCCTACCCTTTCTCTTAAGCTGTGGACGACATTGATAAGGTGAAACATATTGCCCATCTTCCGATGCTCTGAAAGATTGTTGAAGACCACTTTTTAGGCAGCCTCATATTATGCAATCAGGTACCAGCAGAATGCTATCACCAGCTAAATGAAAAATTACAGGTTTTATCACCAATTTCATCAAATATTTCGGTTCCAATTTCATAACTTGGCACCAGGAATTGCAATATTTGATCACTCAATTAACAGCAATGGCATTTCCAAAATTCCCATTTTCCTACTAGGCTATCCTGCTCTTTGTAATCTGGTTCCATTGCAAACCAATGGCAACATAATCCAGCTGCTGATCAGACATGTATATTTTGAATTCTGTTCAAATAACGTACCTCCATCCTCTTCTTCGGCTGCACTGGCACATCTGCATTTGTTCTGGATTCAATTTTCTACTTGTTAAATGTCTTATATTCTCTTAAGATCCTTTCTGAAATTTGGTAGCAAGATTACATAGCTAATGTAATTTTACAAAGATTAGGTACATATCTTTAACAAGCGGTATACATTAGAGGGCAATAATTCTTATCTGCACAGAACTAAAACAGAACTTGTGTGATAAAGAAAGACTTGCATTTATATTGCAACTTTTCTTCCCTCAGGATGTTCCAAAGTGATTTACATTCAATTAACTCCTTTTTTAAAGAGTAAGTCATTGCTGTCATGTGTGAAAGATAGCAGCCAATTGCATACAGCAAGGTTCCACAATGTGATACTAAGGGGCAATTTAGCATGGCCAATCAACCTAACCTGCACGTCTTTGGATTGTGGGAGGAAACTGGAGCATCCGGAGGAAACCCATGCAGATACAGGGGGAGCATGCAAACTCCACACACAGTTATCAAAGGCTGGAATCAAGTTTGGGTCTATGGTGCTGTGAGGCAGCAGTGCTAACCAACGTGCCACTATGCTGCCCTAAGTGACCAGAGTATTGATGATGTTGGTTCAGGGATATGTATTGGTTAAGGCATGGGGATAAAAACACCTATGTTGTTCTTTGAGTAGTATGAGATAGTTTAACAGCCATCTGAAAGGGCAGATAGAGCCTGAGTTTACATCTCATCCTCAATATAGCTCCCTCAGCATGCTACTCTCTCAGTCTTGCACTGGAATGTTTGTCAGGGTTGTGATCTCACGTGTGTGAGGTAGCTTTTGTGTCCACAACCACTTGAGGTGACAGTTTTTGGACTGAGCCACAACTGACACCAAGGAAAGGAATTATTCAGACCACGAGCACAGCTATCAATTTTAAAGCATTAAGTGCTTTAAAAGTCATGCCAAAGAACAGACTTAATTTTCTACAGGTTCGGGGAACTTACGCCAATACCAACCTGTTGCAGATTCTTGATGACATCGCTCGACATGAGTTGCTGTGGCCCATTCAGGAGCTAGAAGATTTAATAATAAGTCTCATTAATGAAGTAACCAGCACATCATTTACCAAGCAGGAAATCTGCTCTATTTGTAAAAAGTTTCCCACTATAAATAAGAAATTCACATCACTCTCCTATGTGTTGCCATGGGCTGAGTGCTGAGAGAAGGGGAAGCAGACAAAAGGCTTTTAATTACTTGAACAAGAGTCAGAAAGTGTTTAGTGTTCAAAGTGTAATACCTCCTATTTTCATGTTCAAAATTGGTTGCAGGAATTAAAATGATATTTAATTGGTTAACAAAGATATTTAACATGGCAATACTAAACCTAACTAACAAAACAGAAAAATTCTCAAGTAAAGGTTCAGAGAGAGTAGAGAGTGTTATTAGAAATAATCATGAATCAGAAAAGTAAAGTTAGTCTATTTATTTGTCACAAGTCGGCTCACATTAACACTGCAATGAAGTTACTATGAAAATCCCCTAGTCATCACACTCTGGCATCTGTTCAGGTACACTGAGGGAGAACTTAGCATTACCAATGGACCTAACCGGCACATCTTTTGGATTGTGGGATGAAACTCAAGCAGGCATGGAGAGAATGTGCAAATTCCGCACAGACAGTGACCCAAGCCAGGGACTGAACCTGTGTCCCTGGTACTGTGAGGTAGCAGTGCTAACCACTGTGCCACTACTTGGAGAAAGGTTAAAAAGGCATTTAAAAGAGGTTAAGTTCACTGAAGGTGATTATTTTCAGAATGAGAACCAATTGAGAGCGCTGATCCTTTGAGGGACTTAGCTGGGGCAGTACAATAAAATTACTGACCTTAATTCTCTGGTCAGGGTCAGAACCCCTATATCTGACCCTGAACAGACACAAAAATACACACTTAACTTCCTCGGATCTCTCACAGCAGTCTTCTGATGGAGGATTCCCCAGAACACAATCAGCGCAGGGAAGCACAGAGGGAGCAGGGCAGTGAATTAGGGGAGAAAACCTTACCTCCTCTCCTCCCCGAATGACACTGGCTGCCATTCACTACTAATTAAAGAGCTTAAACATCTCAAAGTTTCTTTGAAAAGAAGATAAATGTGTAAAATGGTAAGGCGGGTAAGGGGGGGGAGGGGTAGGATGAGTAAGGTAAGTGGGCAAGGGGGTGGAACGGGTCAGGATGGAGAGCGTGGTGAGGTTGGGTCAGATCAGATCAGGTCAGGAATAATTGGCTGGATGGAGTTGTCAGGTGGTGGAGCCAATCATTTAAGGTCAGGGCTGGAGTAGGGAGGTGAGAGGGAGACAGGGTATGGCCAGTGTAAATTCTTGAGGAAAGTAGTCCTGTCGGTACAACCTGTTTAACTTTACTGAGTAACTATTCGGGTGAGTTGGAATTGTTGGAAGTCTTCAGCTCTAACTCTGAGTTGGAGATTTTTTCAGAGGACCCCAGGAAGCAGGGAAAGTCCCAGATAATTCCCAAAACCAGTGCATTCAGGCTCCTGAAGGGTCCCCAGAGACAGGAAGCTATGTTTTGTTTTGATTTAGTGGTTAGCTCTCTAAAATACTATCATAGTATATTTAAGAGTTTCACAGCCAGAAATCTGTAACTAAGCTTATTTCAATTGAGTGTTGCAAAGTTTGTCATCATAATTTCCCAGGGAACAGACTCATGGAGAGCCTGGCATGAGTTTTAAACACCTATCAGATTGGTTCAGTTTACATTTGAAAGCTTCCATTTCTTTTCAATGATCAGTTATTCAGCATTCAGGATAATTCAGTCACATTTCATCACAATATAAAAGACAACATTATATGAATTACAACAAGCGGGAAAGCTCTCATTAAAAAAAAGGCAGTCAATAGTGTGAGATTCCTATGCAAAAGCAAGTTTAGTAAGAAACTCAAGATAAAAACCCAAGAACAGGCAGCTTTATATATTCCTGAAAGTTGAACTACAAAGACCAACTTAAACTTTGTAAATCTGGGCCTGTTTTTGGCAGAACGGAACTTCAGTCTCATCCACAATTTTCAGCTTGCGACATTAGATACCTCCTGGAAGGAGACACACTGGCTTCTGCTGGTGGAGCCCATTTATCTGCACCCAGAAATATTCTGGGGCAATTGATCTGCCATCTTGAGAGGAAGAAGGCAATCTGAAGCTGCCTAAAAAATTGAAGTTAGGAAAAATTTTGCAGCAGTTCCTGAGGCCTTTATACGATCCCCACAACCTTTGAGACTCGACTGAGGACTGGATGACCCACCTGACAATAAAACACTCCTCTCAGCTGGGTTACACATTCAAAATAAGAAGTCTCACAACACCAGGCTAAAGTCCAACAGGTTTATTTGATAGTAAACCCACAAGCTTTCGGGGTTTTGCCCCTTCGTCAGGTAAGTGGAGAGTGGATAGACTCTCCACTCACCTGATGAAGTGCAAACCCCGAAAGCTTGTGGGTTTACTATCAAATAAACTGGTTGGACTTCAACCTGCTGTTTAGAGACTTCTTACTGTGTTTATCCCAGTCTAACACTGGCATCTCCACATTATGCACTCAAACGCATGGCAATATTGAAGATGATGTGGAGATGCTGGCGTTGGACTGGGGTAAACACAGTAAGAAGTCTCACAACACCAGGTAAAGTCCAACAGGTTTATTTGGTAGCAAACGCCACTTGCTACCACATAAACCTGTTGAACTTTAACCTGGTATTGTGAGACTTCTTACTATATTGAAGATGATCAAGGGAGTTCTTCAGATGTCACAGCCAACACTTATCCCTCCCCACCCATCCAATGCCATCATTGCGATATCCTGAGGAGCTGTTTATATAAATTCTTTTGTTTCTTCTCCCCAGCAAATCTGGAGTCCTTATCAGAACTAGCTCAGAGGAAATCTAGCATTGATTTTTCAAATCAAGAGGGATTAAGAAGGTAAATAGACAAGGAGTAGAATTTTCCAACCACACTCGCCCCAAGACTGGAAAATCCCATCTGAGGTCAATGGACCTTTGCGTGGTTCTGTCCCACTTGCTACAATTTCCATGGCAGATAAGACAGCAAAATTCTGCCCAAAAGATATTTCTACTGAGTGAGTCTGAAACTAAAGGACATTAAATTAAAGCTGCTACTTTGGGGGAACCAATCCTTCAGGCTTGCCCTGGACTCTAACCCTACCTCAACGTAGGATTAATTGTCTGGACCCTATTCTGAGCAGCTGGGCAAAAATCTTTTGTGTGCGCGTTTAGGGGGAGAGGCAGCACTGAAAACTTTGAACGTGTCCCTTTAGCGTTATTAAAATATTGGAGATGGGAAGCATTGCTGTTTGAATTGGCATGGCAGCTCGAAGCAGGATGTTGCGAGATAAATCTGCCGGGAACATTGCCAACCAGGGTTGACAGTTCTGCCAACACTATAAGAACGGAAGGATGGGGGCCAGGAGAAAATTTCCCAACAAGCTGGGAAGGCGTGAAACCTTCCGCTAGAAACAGAATCTATGGCAGCTTTTAAAAAGATATTGATAAAGATTTGAAAAATAAAATTTCAAAAATGATTGAAAAACCAGTGACTGGGGCAAAGTGGATTGATGTCCTGTGCAGAGATACATTTAAAAAGTATTTAGACATACACTTGTGATGCCAAGCCATACTGTGCCAAGCTGTGCGTCAAGTGCTGGAGAACAGGGTTAGAATAGTTGGGTGATTTGTCTTTGGCCAGCACAGAAGTGATGGGCTGAAGGGCCTTTCTCTATGATGTTTACCACTGACTCTATGAGCTGAATGGCCTCCTTTGTGCTGTCAAACTCTATGATTTATGTTGGGTCACTTTTGACTTTCCAGAAATTTTAATCAGAGGTCACCCTTGGTATTCCAATGCATTAAAGCAATGACAATTAATTGTTCATTAATCTAAGCTGTATCCGTTATTTCATTTTACAAACTGTCCATTTGAACCAGAGTTCTGACGATTGAAAATTCTTCTCTTGGGAAACCACCTCACTGGCATCAGTTTCAGTACAAAGACATTATATGGCCCTCATTTTAGACCTGACCCTATTTAATCTGGTCTTTATCTATCTTTCAGGCTCAGTCTAAATTCCCACCCAAGATATCTTCTCAGGGTCATTGAGGAGAGCAGATGGTTGTTCCAGCATGTACTCCTTTGATTTGCAAGTTAGGACTGGATTCTCAACTCAAACGCCCACAGGGGCCTCCAGCATTATGTCAAAAGCATTGAATGTTTCTGTAAATCAAACAAGTACTAATTTTGCATGAAGCGCCGACGCTGGACGAGCCATACAGCAAGGAAAGGAATATTAAACAGATGGTTGAATGCATCTTCCATTTTGTGGCTAGTGAGCTCAGGGGGCCAGCTGTTGCATGGAGTGACCCTCTGACTTTCAAAAACAAGGGTTTGTCTGATTCCTAGGATTTAACACTTATCAGAGCAGTCCTGTCTGCCACCACTGAAAGCCCAAATGGGCTTTCTGTGCTCCTCCCTTACAAAGTTTGACTCTGCCTACATACGTGAAGGGTTCGGTGTGTTGCCAATGTAAACACAGTTTGCATACCATGTTGTCTCTGATTCATTGTATGATGCTCTGCTTTCCATTGAAATCCAGCAAATACTACGGCCCGCGCATATTAAGGGGTGGCATGGTGGCACAGTGCTTAGCACTGCTGCTTTACAGTGCCAGAGAGCTGGGTTCAATTTCCAGGTTGGGTCGCCATCTGTGTGCAGTTTGCACATTCTCCCCATGTCTGCATGGGTTTCCTCCAGGTGCTCTGGTTTCCTCTCACAATGCAAAGATGTGTGGCTTCGGTTGATTGACCACGCTAAATTGACCCTAGCTTTGGGGAAAGTAGGAGGGTAAATATGTGGGGTTACAGGGATAGGATGGGATTGTTCTTGATACAGGCTCGAAGGGTCGACTGGCCTCCTTCTCTACTGTGGGGATTCTATGATGCTAAACTGACACAGGTTCGCTGACTTCTTTTCATAGCAAACAACTGGTGATTTTAAAAAATTTATTCACGGGATGTGGGCGTCACTAGCTGGGCCAGCACTTATTGCCCATTCCTAATTGTCCTTCCTCTGTGTGGGTCGTTAGGCCATTTCCAAGAATCCACGAAGAGGTTGATGACTTTACATGACGTGTTACAAACCCCACCACCACTATCACCCATGGTATATGGAAAAGAAAAATCACCCCACACCACGCAAATAATTCACTACTCCCTTAATATTGACTTCTTTGGGAGAAAAAAAACACTTGGTGAATAGCCTGTACTGAGCAAGCAAGAGACAGCACTGCTGTAAAACAGCTGTGGCATAGGCCACATACAGCAGTGCCAATTCTTCATCAATAGCACCATCTAATGGTGAAGAACTTCCATTCCTCTTGCTGCTTCAATAGACCTCCTACAGACAGCTAAGGAAGAGAGAGACAGTGTCACAGAAAGAGGCACGAGTGAAGACCTGAGGTAATTGTCACCACGTTTTATGGGAACTATAGTGAGGTAGGTTATTCGTGAAGCTAAATACTGGCTTGTGAGTGGAGTGGAAAGCTGAATGAGTTTATAAAGAATTAATACTTTAGCAAAGAACAAAACAGCATGGGAAACAGGCCCTTCAGCCCAATGAGCCCGCGCCGCCACCCCAATGTTCCCACCTCTACCCATGATCCCTGTCTATGTTTATAGATCTATGGATTAAAAACCAAATTTGAGACAATTTAGGGAGAATTGGTTTTGCCAATCAGCCTAAGAGCACATCTTTGGGATGTGGGAGGAAACCGGAGCACCCGGAGAAAACCCACACAAGCATGGGGAGAATGCACAAACTCCCACAGACACAGGCCCAAATCCATGTATCTGCACAGCACAGTGATAGTCACTGAGCTGTCGTGTTGCCCATCAAATGGTCCAGGTCAGGCGTACACTAACAACGTGAAGCACTAGGATACTCGAAAAAAAATCCAAGAGTAGCCCTCTCACGACCCATCGCGTGTCTTAGACAACAAGGTGGACGAAAGCACCTGTAGGATAAAAACAAGTACATCAATATTATCATCTATTTACACACTTCCCAGAGACTCCCAAGGCTGCTGGACAACCGGTGAGACACCTGGCCCAGAGTGCAAAGAGAAAACCACTCCTCACACTAGTCTAACCAGGTGCAGAACATAACACAATCCCTTTGCCAAAGGGTATTGCAGGCTTTTCAATGTATATCTACTTTCAACATCAGCAAATATCTGTAGGTCAAAAACCATCCTTCTCCTGGTATGCTATTATGGTCAGAATGGAGGCTGTCTATATATATTGAATCAGTAATAGTGAGAGGCATTCTAGGTCAGTTTCCCTTAATGCAATGAATATTCAGGATGGGGGTAATAACACTTAGAACAATATAGTGATTCTAATGAAGTACGGAGAGATATCAATTGGGCAGATATATTTTTCAAGTATTATCGAATAGACAAGACAATACAATCACAGTATCAACTCCCCATCAGCATAGATAAAGCAAATAAAATGGTCCTTCACAAAAAAAACTATACTCTGATTCCTGCGTCCAGATTCGGCGCGAAACGGACATGACATGCTCGGTAAAGGACTGTTTTGGATGCTTCAGCTTCTGAAGAGGTGAGATCAGAGCTTCCAATGGCTCTCTGACTCAGATCAGTGGTGAAGGCAGTAGGAGGGAGGGGTGGGGGTTGGGGGGTGAAGCAAGTCACATGTATCTCTTGGGGGGGAGGGTGAAGGCCAGATTGTTGTCTGAAGGATGGGGGTGGGGGGTGATTAGGGGGAGTGAGGCCAGATTGTTGTCTGGTGGAGTGGAGGGCGGGGGGAGGGGGGGAGGGGAGCCAGAAGGCGGCCAGATTGTTGTTTGGTGGTGGTGGGAGGGTGGAGGTCCCATCATTCTCTGGTGGGGTGGGGGCAGAGAGATGCGTGAAGGAGGGAGGTCCGCTGCCACTCTGTGGGCGATCAGTGGGAGGAAAAAGGGGCCACGATCGGTTGGATAGCAGGGGAGTGGGTGATAAGTGGATCATTTATATTGTGGGGGTGAGGTAGTGATTGTGAGGGCCATCGCTCCCTCTTTTTGCTCCCGAGCTGCTTTATCCACTTTGTGTGTTCCGGGAGCGATGTGACAGCAGCAAGATTTTCAAATATTTTTCTCAGTACGTATGCGCAGTTCAGAGCTCCAATCGTTTCAGGCGTGCTAAGCCCGGCCCACAGCGCGATTCAGACTTGTGATTTTTTTTTCAGGCTAAGTGCGATAGAACAAGGAGCCAGTTGCATCACTGAGATGTCAGAAACTCTCACATATTGAGCACAGTTGAGCAGAGGATATATATCAATTGTGTCACTGAGGAACCCAACATCCCACATGAATGCCTTTCTGGAATGGGTGAAGCAGGGAAGTCTTCTCATTAATCCATCTCTTTTCATCCTACAGATCACATAACCAATGAGAAATGCCTCAGGCTGATAGTGGTGGATTGTGGCAGTTCACCACACTTTGGCAACGAAGCAGGCAGCGCTGGAGAGCAGATGGGTGCCATCATGGCAGGGCACAGCTGATGGTGAGGTGGGAAGTCATCTCGAGCAGGATCATCTGAAAACCCAACGTTTGGAGGCCACTTCTGCCTAATGTGTGCTGATTGTGCAAAGCCATCATCTATTGGGTTTGTGATATTGAGTCAGCTGCTGCGTAGGCTCAGATCTCATCACCACTGCTTCGAGTTTCCCACAGGGCCAGTTGCAGAGGGTGTATACGCTGCCGTACCCAGTCATTGCCAGCCTTCTCAACAGGGAGAGATGGCCCTAAAGCAGAACTTTAGCATCATTCCTGCCAACCTTCCACATTGGTCAGAGCTCACTCTGGGGTTAGAATGGGCAGTACTGGGTAAACCTCATCTCATGAGTGAGCAGGAGGAAGAGGGTGAAGCAGAGTTAGCCGTGGACAGTCCCCACTGGAGAAAGGTAGATAGATTTAGCCATGTTCCACTGGGTAACAATGCTAGGCTTCAAGTGTCAGAAACAAGGAGGATTTCTTCTGAAGCATCAGAGGCAGATGAATTCCCAAACGTTGGAGATCGGCAGAGGTCGAGAGGCAAGCTGATAGGAGCCTACAAAATTATCAGGGGCATGGACAGAATGGATTGTCACAAGCTTTTTCCCAAGGTGGAAGAGTCAATTACTAAGGGGCATAGGTTTAAGGCGCAAGGGGCAAGGTTTGAAAGAGATGTATGAGGCAAGTTTTTTTACACAGAGAGTAGTGGGTGCCTAGAACTCGCTACTGGGGGACGTGGTGGAAGCAGATATGATAGTGCCTTTCAAGGGGCATCTTGACAAATACATGAATGGGATAGGAAAGGAGGGACAGGGTCCCCGAGGAATAAGGGGATTAGGGCAGCATGGTTGGTGCAGGCTTGAAGGGCCAATTCTTGTGCTGTAATTTTTTAAAATTCTTTGTTTATCCTGCAGAACTATGGGAAGATGATGGAAAAGTCCATTCAGTGAACATGCTTTGCCACAAATCACATTTTTGGGGCTCAGAGCTCCTGCGTTGAGAGATTGGAAAACCTCGAGAAGCCATGTGGAGCACTACTCTGAGTGACTGCAGGAGTGGCGAACTGACATGCACAGAAGCAGTGAGACTCATTCTGGTATTGGCTGTTCAGTATCACTGACGGTGCAGAGGTGCTTGGAGTGGATGTCAATTGTGTCCCAGTTGGTGCCCTCACTCAGTATGCAGAATGCCAAGAATGGGCGTAAGCAATCAAAGAGGTTGATGAGAGGGCCACCCTTCAGGAAGGGCAATAAGTGTCAGCCCTCGCTTCCTCGACTCCTCTGCCTTAGGTACCATCCATGGCACAAGGCTCTGTCATGATGTGGAGATGCTGGCATTGGACTGGGGTAAACACAGTAAGAAGTCTCATGACATCAGGTTAAAGTCCAAATTTGGTAGTTTGGTTTGCCTATTGGACTCTAATCTGGTGTTGTGAGACTTCTTATAAGGCTCTGTGACAAAAACTGTCCCTGCAATGATGCAGGCACAGCAGCCTGTGGAGGGATCAGTACAGGCAGTTTCACAATGAAAGGTGCCACAGACATCTCAGTAGTGAGGAGGGTTAGGAAAGCAGACGGTCCCTAACTCAGTGACAGGGAGAGTATGCTGGAGAATTGGATGGGATGCAAGATGGCAACACCCTTTGCTTCATCTTATAGGTCACTTGGGTGGAGTTTTTGGAGTTTGTGTGCTCACTGACCATTCGGCATCAGGTCAGGAATATGGATAAGCCATTATATAGTTTTGCAGCAGGTCCAGCATTGCTAACATCGATTCCGTTGAGTAACAAGTGAACCAGTGGCGACCAAATTAGTCCAAACTTGCTTAATTTCTCTAATTTATTGATGTCGGGAGCCTTTGACAAGACAGGACACCAAAAGTACAGAAGAATTTAATGCAGTCAATGGCTCATACCTGGGGACCTGCTTGAAGTAGTAAATATTTCCAGCAATGTGAGATCTCCCATTCTATCCTGATCTGCCAAAAGTGCTGATTCCAAAGATCTAAAAGAAAACAGAGAAAATCGTACAAAACATTTTCAATTCAGGTATCAAAAAAATGCTGCAAATGACTGAAAAAAAGATTCAGAGTGAATTCAGATAACAATAACCTTTGAGTGAACTATGACCAATCACTAAGGATAGGTAGTTTCACAATAGCTAAAGCCTGGAGCAGATACAATAAATGCCTGAGTTATTTATGGGTTATGTACTCGTACCTTTGGGGAGTGCAGAATCGCTTCAAAACAATTGTCAGGTGCAAGTAGCTTCTTGGAGCCGGTGTACTAACTTTTGTCTTAAGGCTGACACAATGGATCCTTAGTGCAATGGGGATATTTATTAACCTGCATTCAAGGCACAGCAGAGGCTGATGACTGGCAGGTTGTGTGCACAAAGCCTGACCTATGTACATCTGTGAGTGCAAATTCCTATGAATCTTGCCTCTTCCTATCTAGATGCACCATAGAAAGCATTCTTTCTGGTTGTATCACCGCTCCTGCTCTGTCCAAGATTGCAAAAAACTACAAAGGGTCGTGAATGTAGCCCAGTGCATCACTCAAACCTGCTTCCCATCCATTGACTCTATCTACACTTTCCGCTGCCTTGGAAAAGCAGTCAGCATAAACAAGGACCCCATGCACCCCAGGCATATTCTCTTCCACTACCTTCTGTTGGGAAAAAGTTACAAATGACTGAGATCACGCACCAACTGACCAACTCAAAAACATCTTCTTCCCTGCTGCCATCAGACTTTTGAATGGAGCTACCTCACATTAAATTGATCTTTCACTCTTGCTATGACTGTAACACTACATTCTCCACTCTCTCCTTTCTTCATGTACAGTATGCTTTTTCTATACAGTATGGAAAAAATAACAGCTTCCACTGTATACTAATATATGTAACAATAATAAATCAAATAAAATCAAATCAAATCCTGTGTAATTATTACCAACCTTCCCTAATTTCCAATACTCCTAATATTCCAGCCTCTTGCACATCTCTAGTTTTACGTGCTCTATCATTGGTGGCTATGCCTCCAGCTTCCTAGGCTCTACGTTCTGGAGTCTCCTGCTCAAATTACTCTGCCTGTCGCTCCTCTAATAAGAACTTAACAATTGGTAACATGTTTCAGTCCATCTGAGCCAAATTAACTTATCTGACTCAGTGTCAATGTTCTTCAACGAGATTCTACAAAGTGCTTTGGGACCTATAACTACACTGAAGGCACTATATAAATGCAAGTTGATTCTGTTTACTAAATGAGATTAAAGGCTGTGCTGGCATCACTGACTCTGGACCTTGGGTATCACACAGTCAGTAGTAACCAATTTGCCAATTGCCAATTGCCAATTTCCCAAGGTCAGCAGATT